>CM024334.1:889142-1489142 GCA_014170255.2 Drosophila triauraria
CAGAGCGCTTCTGAATTCCTGGTAGCTTTGATCTCATAGTCTAAGGGTCGTGGCAGGCTCCTCCTTAAGTCTAGGTACTTAAGTTTCACTGAATTTTCAAAAAAAGTCTAGTTTTTAAATTTTTGTTCTTTTTATTTTTGTTGTCCTATATAAGAAAGATCTACTCGATTACAACTTAGAGCGCATAGTCCAGTTCGTACCGCTCGTATTGGTTCTTGGGATCATTGGTGATCCGCGGATAGCCGGCAATCAGGGCATCCTGACCGCCAATGTACAGCGAGTTGTATATCTTCCAGTAGACATCGCGTACCTTGCGCGCCGGGTGGAACAGTCCCTGTAGCGTGTACTGCAGGATCTTGATGGGTCCCAGAGAAACCCTCAGCCCATCCACGGAATCCATGAAGGCCTGCACGAGATGGGGCGACGTCTCAAAGATATTGGGCCACACATAGTTCAGGAGATGCGTCAAGGCGTCCTCGCAGCCAAATCCATAGACACCCAAAGACATGTGCTTAATGGCAGAGCAGGCGGTTTGTCTGTGAACCAGATCTCGATCCATGAGGGCGTCCTCTAGCAGCGGGCACACAGCGTAAATGTAATCCTTGCCCATTTCGCCAATGTACTCGAACAAGAAGGAGAGGGATTTCAGAACACCATTCTGGACATTGAGCTCGGGCACTCGGTACTCGTTCATCAGGGCAGGGAGCACGGTGAAGGGACGACAGGTCTCGGCCACAATGGCGATGGCCACCGTAGTGCAGACACGGTTCTGACGCTCCTGGACCTTCAGATTGTTGAGAAGCGTGGCCAGGACATCGTGGGGACCAATGGCCTTGGCTATGTAGCCAAAGGTGTTGACCGTGGCTCGCCGGATGGCCTTCTTGTGGGCCTTGAGCAGCTCCAGCAGCTCGAAACAGATTCGCATCCACTCGCGAGCGGACACATACTCGGGTCCGCGATCCGCAATCCTTCCAACCAAGTCGATGCAGTTCTCCTGCACCTTCTCGTGACGATTCTTTAGAATGGGTGTGAGCCGAGGCAGCAGGTCCTTGATGGGCGGCGTCATCTTGGTCATGCCAATCACGTTGACAATGGCCTTCAGAGCACCCAGGATGCTGCCCAGCACTTCGGGATATTCCTCACCCAAGTACTCGTAGAGCACAACGCCGAGATGTCCCATTAGCTTCTCCTCCTGGCATGTTTTCATCACCACCGCAATGCGGGAGATCAGGTCCGCCGCCTGCTGTCGCACCTTGGCGGATTTGTTGTTCAATCTCCACAGGATCGTGCCGCAAATCTGTGGCAAGTAGGGCTTCACACGCTTTCCCAGCTGATTCACGATGGTTCCGAAGCCGTTCAGCATCACCACATCCTCGGTGGTCTGCTCCTGGAAGGCATACAGTATGCCATCGATGAGCTGCTCCTCCAGCCGAGAATCGATGTCCGCTGCCCCCAGATTGCCCATGATCTTCCACCGTTTCCATCACCATTTTCCTGTACTGTTCGTTCTCATCCTTGAGATCGTCGACCACACGATTGATGATCTCGGAGGCTCCGACCTTGTTGGCTATCTCCACGGTGGTGTCCACCAGCTGGCGGTAGTTGCGCCTGTCCAGCGCCATGCGGTGATTCCAGAAGAACTTGAAGAAGTGCGGCAGGATCTCCTCCTTGATGTACTGCGGCTCCACACCGTCGGTGGCGCAGCACTGCTTCACGACCTTCAAGACGATCTTCTTCATCTCTTCATCCGGCGACTGGAACTCTCGGATCAGGATCAGCATCACCTCTCGCGTATAATAATTGGCGTACTCGGCGTCCATCAGGGGAATCAAGTAACCGATGGCCTTGAGGAAGGCGGCCAGACCTTTGCCACGATGCGTCCGGATGCCCTTCCACAGGGGTTTCAGCACGGAATCGAAGGACTCAATGCCATAGGGAGTGGCCGCCTCGGCCAGAGCAGCAATGGCCAGGGCTGTAATCGTGCGCACCTTCTGCTGTTCATCCACCAGACCATGCTCGATGATCTCCACCAGGGCCTTGAGATGGGGCAGTATAGCGCAACCCATCAGGATGGCTATCTGCTGGACAATCTTGATGCCAGTGTGCCGCGCCTGCCACGACTTCTTGGACTTGCACACAGCCTTCAAAAGGGTAACAGCGATGGAATGCCCAAGGCGGAGGCCACCACGGCAAAGGCTCGCGCCGTTGTGTTTCTCACATACTCATCAATGTTGTCAATGTCCGGTCTCATTGTGGAGATCATGGTAGCCAAGCCGGCAGCCTTGGCCAGGTTGGAAATGATCTCGACCTTCAATGCGGGCATAGTGATCCTCGTCGATCAACAGAGGTTCAATGACCACCAGTATCTTGTGCACGTACGGACGCACCAAGTCGTCCAGCTTGTACAGAACTCGATCGATCACCTTGACCAGCAAATGACGCTCCTGGTCCTCCAGAGTCGGAGACATGAGCAGCGGCAGGATTTGATTGAACAGGGGACCGGCTCCAAACTCTCGGGCTTTGTCCGTAATCTGTCGCAAGGCCGACTTCCTCATCGGCGGCGAACCGTTCTTGATGGTCAGCAGCAGCTTCATGATCTTGCGCTCCTTCAGCTCCTCCGGCGACAGAGAGTCCTCATTGACGTCCACCAACAGTTTGTCGAAATATTGTGCATCCTCCGGCTTCATGAACGGGAGGTTCTGTCCCTTCGGCTGGTTATCCATAAACTTCGCATTCTTGTCCTCCACCTGGATGAAGAAACCAGCTGGAGTGCCAGCGATAGGTGTGGGCGTGGCCATCAGCTTTCGGCCAGGAGTTCGAAGGGGAACATAGCCCGCTGGGGCGGTAGAATCTTGTAACCCGGAGGGAACACCTGATCGAGCTCTTCGTCGGTGTACGGCCTGTTTCTCTCATCAATTTCCTTCTCCCAGCGATAGGCCTGCAGCTGCTCTGGGGTCATGGCAGCCAGTGCTCCCGGTGTGGGCGTAGCCATGGCCATTGCCTTGACTCCCACGGGTGTGCTGCCCCAGGAGTCATCAGCGGCGTAGCATGTCCGGGCGTTGCATGCGGTGTCATACTGGGAGTCATGCTCGGTGTCATGGCATTGGCGTTTGTGGGCGTAATAGCGGGCGTGGCATTCGAGGGGTTTCGTCCCAACGCGAGCGGACGCTTCTGAGGCCCCTGGCGTGGACTCAATGGAGATGCTCTCCCGCCGGCTCCACTGCCTGTGCGATCTGGTTTCGGGGTCTCGGCCCATCCACTGTGTCCCGGCGTCTCACGTTCCGTCTTTGGTGTCTCATCCCAGCGATTCCTGCGCGCCGACTTCTCGTGACCCGGTGTCTCATGGCCCGGGGTCATGGCGTGCGCCGGTGTGGCATCCCAGATGCGGGTGCCCAATCCTGGAGTGGCTCCTGGCGTCTCACTGCCTTTGTGGCCTGGCGTCTCATCCCAGCGATGGTCCCCGGGAGTTTTCTGCGAAATAGGAAGAATATAAATTGAGCATTTAAGAAGAAATCAAACTTTGCACCGATATATACTTACATCTTCCCATGTGGGAGTGGCGGCACTACTTGGCGTGGACGCCACCTTGGCGGGAACGAAGCTATCGCTGACTGTCTGATCCCACCTGCCCCTCTTTCTGGTGCCCTCCTTGGGGGCAGCCGATTCCCCGTTCGCTGACGACGACGTCGATTTGACCAGAGTGCCGTCCTTGGACTTCTCTTGGATCTTGCGTCGCAGCTCGGTCTCCTCACCCTTCAGCATCTGCTCCCGCATAATGTCAGTGTAGGTGCGCGAGCCCACATCCGGCGTCTTGCCGCCTTCGGCAAGGGATCTGCTCGCTCCGGGAGATAATGATGCGGCGGCGCTTCTGCCTATACTCATCCTCGCGATCCGCAATCGTGGGACGCCTTCGATCGGCCATGGGATCCACATCCTCCTTGCCCTGGGTGACGTCTTTCAGCACGGAAGTGGGAGTCAGGGTGGTGCGTTTCTGGGGCACCGGAAACCGTCATCCTCGTCCTCGTCCACTTCCTCGGCATCGTTGGCGGCAATGGAGGTGTTATAGCCCTCGTACCGCCCCTTCCCTTGTTCGCATCATCGTCGTATAGGTCGCTGTCGAAGAAGCCGCCACTGTCCAGCAATCCGACTCCAGCTGCCGCAGCCGTGCTCTTGGCCAACTCCGTCTTCTTCTCCTGGATCACGGTGATCTGTGCCTCGATGTCTGCAAGAGAAAAATCGGTTAAAATTAATTGATTTTAGTGGGGACCACCGGACAGGTGAACCGGGTGCGCTGAACTGGGCATTTTAAGTGCTTCCAGTGGTCATATTTTGCATCCCGATATTTTCCGAACGGGTAGTTGACCATTTAATGCATTTATTTCACTCACCCTCATGCGTTCGCGGAATATTTTCCATTTTTAACAAAATTTCACCAAGACGCGTACATGAAAATTCTTTGGATCAGAGCCAGTGTTGCCAGATGAAAATTTGGCTTTTCCCCTAAAAAATCCTGAAATCTATCGATTTGATCCCATTTGGTCACACTCACTGACTCGCGGCACGTGTTTATTTTTGTTTTGTTCGATTCTTGAGGCTGCTTGTGGAAATGTTGGCCAAGAAACAGAAGATGCAGGTGGAAACTGAATCCGAGGAGCCACAGGCCACGCCTCACACGATACAGGCGCGCCTTATATCAGATACCGGCGAGGAGGCAGGGCCGCCCATCGACCTTCCAGCGGGGATTACGACCCAGCAATTGGGTCTCATTTGCAACGCTCTGCTGAAGAATGAGGAAACCACGCCGTATCTATTCTTCGTGGGCGAGGATGAGATCAAGAAGAGCCTGGAGGACACCCTGGACTTGGCCACCGTGGACACAGAGAATGTCATTGACATCGTTTACCAGCCACAGGCTGTCTTCAAGGTTCGCCCAGTAACGAGATGCACGAGTTCCATGCCTGGACATGCAGAGGCTGTTGTTTCCCTGAACTTCAGCCCTGATGGAGCCCACCTGGCCAGCGGGAGTGGTGATACGACAGTGCGCCTGTGGGATCTTAACACAGAGACACCGCACTTCACCTGTACGGGTCACAAGCAGTGGGTTTTGTGCGTTTCCTGGGCCCCGGATGGCAAACGTTTGGCTAGCGGCTGCAAGGCCGGCTCTATTATTATCTGGGATCCAGAGACGGGACAGCAGAAAGGGCGACCACTCAGTGGGCACAAGAAGCACATCAACTGCCTTGCCTGGGAACCATATCATCGTGATCCCGAATGCCGGCGACTTGCTTCCGCGAGCGGGGATGGTGACTGCAGGATCTGGGATGTGAAACTCGGCCAGTGCCTGATGAACATTGCTAGGCACACGAATGCAGTGACAGCTGTTAGATGGGGCGGAGCCGGTCTCATTTACACCTCGTCCAAAGATCGTACAGTGAAGATGTGGCGTTCCGCTGATGGTATCCTGTGCCGCACGTTCTCTGGCCATGCTCATTGGGTGAATAATATTGCGCTAAGCACGGACTACGTGCTGCGTACGGGTCCCTTCCAACCGGTGAAGGATCGCTCCAAGAGTCACCTCAGCCTGAGCAGTAAGTATGCCTGATCCTTTTTCCGACTAGTTATTTTTACAATCTAATGTTACAGCTGAAGAGCTGCAGGAGTCCGCACTGAAGCGCTACCAGGCCGTGTGTCCCGATGAGGTGGAGTCCTTGGTCTCTTGTTCGGATGACAACACCCTTTACTTGTGGCGCAACAACCAGAACAAGTGCGTGGAGCGGATGACGGGCCACCAGAATGTGGTGAACGATGTCAAATATTCGCCGGATGTGAAGCTCATAGCTTCCGCTTCCTTCGACAAGTCGGTGCGTTTGTGGCGGGCTCACGATGGTCAGTACATGGCCACCTTCCGGGGCCATGTGCAGGCTGTTTACACGCTGGCCTGGTCGGCGGACTCGCGCTTGATCGTTTCCGGCAGCAAAGATTCCACATTGAAGGGTAAGTCACCACAAGATTCTGCTTTTCTAAGTAGATTTTAACACATTATCGTTTTTGCTTCAGTTTGGAGTGTTCAGACCAAGAAACTGGCGCAGGAACTGCCTGGCCATGCTGATGAGGTGTTTGGCGTGGACTGGGCGCCCGACGGTTCCCGGGTGGCCTCTGGAGGCAAGGACAAAGTCATCAAGCTGTGAGTATTACTTAAAAGGGTTTAGAAATGGCAACCAGAGTTCGTTAATAACAGTGGAAGAGAGGCTAACATTTAAATCAAACATTTTAGAAATTCGTAGGCGGGATTTATTAAATTTGCAAAAGCTTTTTGTACCATTCAATAGTAGCTGTACTTTTTTAATCATTTTTAATTTAACCTACATGAAAGTTAAGACGATATAGGCTTTACATACATACTACTTTAACAATCCGTTTTATTGCATCTTTCAGATGGGCCTACTAGACGTCTACACGCATCCTTCATATTGTACTCTTTTTAAGTAACTACTTGGGAAATATAGCAAAGATCCTGAGTATATAATCCGATTCTCTTTGGCTTCTAAATGCTCTGCTGCTGGAGACTTTTTACCGTTTGCTTGTAACGACTCTCAAAGGACTCCGAACTAGAGAAGTAGACCGGGGGCACTGCGGACTCTGATTGCAGAGCTTTCTCCGCTGCCACGAAACCGGCGGCCACGCACTCGTGTAGACTGCGTCCCTGCAGCAGGGTAGTGATGAATCCCGCACAGAAACTGTCGCCCGCACCGGAGACATTCACAATGTTGTGGACGAGAGGAGCGGCATAGAAGCGGGTGCAGTGGGGCGTTGTGGCCTTGTTAACGTCCAGGAGCAACCTGACATCGTTCTCTGCATCCCTTCGGTAGCTGAGGAGCACGCCGTGGTCACCGAGAGTGGCTATGATGCAGTTGAAATGGGAGTCGATCTGCTTGATCATGGATTTCGCCTGCCGTAGAAGTTCTTCCTGCGGGAGCTTGGTGTGCGGCTCTAGGTCGACGGTTTTGCCAGTGATGGCCTCCGTAATGGTCTTCAGCTCCTGGAGATTGGGTTTGATCAGGCGAATGTTCTTGGTGAGCTCTGGCAGCAGCTTGAACGGCTTTCCAGCTATAAACATATCCGTGGGCTCGAAGAAAACGGGTATCTTGTTCTTCTGCGCCTGCTGCAGGATGCTGGCCATCGCCTGCTCCGAGATGTTGCTGTCCATGACGATGATGGGAGCCTCGCAGAAGAGTTGATGGTGCGCCTGCAGTGTTTCGGGCGTAATGCTTTGATGGATATCCATATTGCCCAAAATAAGCTTGCAGTCTCCGAGCTTATCGAAGATCACAGAGCACAGCGAAGTATTTTGTTTATCCTCGAGGATCATAGCCCGCTTCAGTGCCTTGGGCATCATCTGGAGCAGGGTGTGGCCCATCTGGTCGTTGCCCACGGCGGATATCAGGTTCACGTCACCATACAGCTTGTAAATGCCCTCAGCGATGTTGCGACCCACGCCGCCGGCGGCCTGTTTAGTCACCGCGGAGTAGGTGGCTCCGTCCAGCTTCATGTCGCGCTTCGGGTCGTCGACTGTGAAGGAAAGATCCAGGATTGAGGCTCCCACAACCAAGGGTTTCTTTTCGATGGCCTTTCTACCGGAACCGGCTTCGTTTCTCGAGGAGAATTCGCTGAGAGAGGCGGCTATTTGCGCCGCCACCTTGGCGTTGTTCTTGATAAGAGCTATGTTGGACTTGAGGCTGGTGCCGCCAGTGATCTTGGCTATGGCGGCGAGCAGGAAGGAGTAACCTCCTTCCCGGAAACTCCTGGGCCTTGGCCTGGGCTGTTGCCTCTTGGATGGCAGCTTCGATCCTGGATTTATCCGCAGCAAACTCCTCGGGAATGGGTACGCCGATGAGCACGCCTGACTGCATTTTCAGTTCTTGCCAGGATTGTAGCAGCTTCGCGGCATCCTGAGCACTGCTGAGGTCATAGGGCACCGTACAGCCACTGTCGCGGGTGTAGAAATCCGGAAAGACGCCTCCAGGACTCTCGAAAGTGGCTACACAGACGCCCTGCGTCTCCAGGTACTCAAGAGTGCGCGGGATATCCAAGATTGATTTGACACCGCTGCAAACCACAGCCACCGGAGTGCGTCCCAGCTCCGTGAGATCGGCGGAAACATCCAGGGACTCGTGGCCATCGCGATGAACGCCACCAATTCCTCCCGTGGCAACACTTTGATGCCCACTCGGTGGGCAATGATCATGGTGGCCGCCACAGTGGTGCCTCCGCTCTGTTTCCTGGCCACGACGAAGGGGAGATCCCTCCTAGAGCACTTGATGACTTGATCCCGCGGCTTCTTGGCCAGCGTGGTAAGTTCCTCTTCGGTTAAGCCCACCTTGATTCTTCCGTCCAGTATTCCAATGGTGGCGGGAATGGCTCCGTGACAGCGCACTTGCTCCTCCACCGCCAGCGCCGTCGTCACGTTCTCCGGCATCGGCATTCCGTGCGTAATGATCGTGGACTCCAGGGCCACCACAGGCTTATGGAGCTGCAGGGCCTGCCGCACCTCCGGATGGAGCACAATGTGGTCATGCTGGTGGCGATGGAGACTCCTGTGCACCAGCCGCAATGCAGGAAACAGGAGATTTCTCCGAAACAACATTGTAAACAAATCAAAACAAAACGCACGACTGACTCGCCGCCGCCTGCTGATCGACAGGCAGTGCTGCCAACCTGCTGATACTTTAGTGTTACCTTATACTATCACACTAAGTTGGCAGCACTATGAGATTTCCTAAAACATTTCATGACTTTCCAAGTTTGGTCACACTACTCTGAAAATGCGCGTCTTTTTGTTTACAGTTAATTTACATTTTGCAGTTTTATTATTAATAATTTCCTTCAAAGCCTCGTCATGGATTTTCTTCAAAGTGCCCAAGACCAAAAGCTGTTCAACTTCACACCGGAAATGATAGCAGCGGAACGTAAGTACGATTCACTTCTTTTGAGAATAAGTTACAGTCTTAAATTTTCCTTAGGCAATCACCTTGTGCAGTTTATCATAACAAAAGCCCTGGAAAAGACCATAAAACAATCGAGACGCCTGCCACATCAGCTTTGTTGGAGGCCGAGAAGGTGGCCATGGTGCAGCAAGTGCAGGAATCCTGCAAGCGCGGACTTCAAGCCCTGGTTGATCTGGACAAGAAGGTGTTTCACGTTCCGCCGCATATACTCTTGTCGAATGATATGTTTTGGAGCATCAGTACACCAGCGACGATGAGGAGCAGAAGGTAACCCACCTGGAGGAGTTGAAGACGAGATTTCGAGAGGTAACTGGGAACAATGGTTGGTCAGATAGCAGGGGAGGTTACAAATTTTATAATATGTACATAATTTTGATCTGAATTTAGTAAGAGTCGCATAATCCGAGTTACATATATCTCGGAATTAGATAGGCATTCCATTTGTGTGAGCGGAGAAAACGCCAAAGTGGATGCATGCTCGCAATATGCTGAAGCCTCTACTATTCTGGAGGATAAATCGAGAATTTCTCCAGATAGTAGATACATATTTTGATATAATAAAAATAAGCCCTGTTAAAATCATTTCTTTATATTCTTATCATGTTGTTTATTGGAATATCATAACCAAAGTATGCATATGTTAATGCTTAATGTCTAATGTCTATGTATATTCTGTTTCAGAACATGGCTATGCTGGCGCAGCTGAATGCCGAGGAGGCCAAGTTCGCGGCAATGGAGGATGTCATCCAGAAGGAGACTCAAATGCAGGACATGGCCAACGAAGTCTGTGCCTCCTTTAATGTAAGCAAGCTTGCTGAATTCTGCAGCCGAATTGCCAGTGATCAAGAAAGTGCAACTAAGACTTGAATGGAGTCAAATCCAATTGCATTGTTATTATTGGTTGCGAGGTATTTATCTTTATAAATACATCCCACCCACACTTTTGGTTAAGAAACGGAAGGTATCGACCTTAATAAAAGAGCTGTTCATGGGATTATATTATAATTTAGGTGTCCCTCTGTTTATCTACTAAACTTGGCGATATTTTTCATAAGCAAATACGGGTATTTAATAGGCAGTTCTTTGTTAACTTCTGCAATTGCCATTCATTTGAATTTATTAAACTTACATTTCTTTGAAATTCGATACAGGATGGCGGGGTAATATTTTATTTTAGAAATAAAGCAAATAAATTATTCAATTTGCAACAACTTAAGAGGCTTTCTGTTACATTATTTATTGCGCCATCGCCTTTTAGTTTCTCTCTTATCAAAAATATTTCTCATGCGAGCGAAAAACTGCAAGTGAGAAGAAGTGAGAAAAGTTCGCAGTCTATTTTCGGGACTCATCCCATCCCATTCCCAATACCAATACCAATCCCCTAGCTTCCCGACAGGGAAGTTCAACAGCCGCTTGGCCAGCCAGCCAGCCAGCCAGCCTCACGCCGAGAGATGCCGCCTCAACTAAACTAAAAACTAAAGCAACGCAAAGCACCGTCGGCCATCGGCTGCTGGTGTGTAGAGGAAATGTGGAGCTATTTTTAAGCATTGGGGCGACATTTTTCTTGTTTTCTCCTCGCGAAAAACAAAAAGAATGCGCAAAAAAAGAGCAGGCCGAACGATATATTAATAAAAGCAGCGCTGCCGCTCGCTGCGTTGGATTTCGGGTTGGTTCTACTCGAGGATCCGTGGGCCTGGCCGCTGCATTCGTCGTTATTTCGCCCGTGGAGTTGCACATCGTGTCGCTGCCGGGAACGTGAGGTGCGTTGATCGCCATTTTATGTAATATATATTCAGGATTTAATGCCCAAAATCGCTCTCCCCAGATCACAAGCGCACCATGAATGTGGAGAAGCTGAAACGCCTGCAGGCGCAGGTTCGGATCGGTGGCAAAGGCACGCCCCGCCGCAAGAAGAAGGTCATGCACCAGACGGCGGCCACCGACGACAAGAAGCTGCAGAGCTCCCTCAAGAAGCTGTCGGTTAGCACCATACCCGGCATCGAGGAGGTCAACATCATCAAGGATGACCTGACCGTGATTCACTTCAACAATCCCAAGGCGCAGGCCTCTTTGTCGGCCAACACCTTTGCGGTCACTGGCCATGGTGAAACGCGGAAAGTGGTTGAAATGCTGCCGGATATACTCCCACAACTGGGTCAGGAAACTGTTGTCCAACTCCGGATGTACGCCAATTCCATGAACAACCAGAAGGGGGCAGGCGGAGAAGGAGCTGCTGTACCCACAGGTGCGGAGGAGGATGATGATGTCCCGCTTCTTGTGGGGGATTTTGATGAAGTGGCCAAAGTGGAGGCTACCGCCAAGCAGGAGCCGCCGAAGGATAATCCGCAGCAGCAGCAGTCCAAGAAGGAGGAGCGCAAGAAGCAGGAGCAAAAGCAACAGCAACAGAAGCCACAAGAGGCAGCCAAGCCCAAGGACAAGCAGGATAACAAGAAGAATCAGGCCAAGGATGGCAAGCAGCAGCAGGGAAACAAGGATAAGCAAAATAAGAACAAGGACCAGGCCAAGGTTCAGTCACAGGCTCAGCCGCAGGCTCCACAAGCTGATAAGGAACAGCCAGCACCACCTGTTGCAGCTGCTCCAGTCCAGGATCTTCAGAAACCAACAGTTAACCAAGACCAGAAGAAGGAATCACCCAAGCCCGCTGAGCAGCAGAAGGTTGAAGCCAAACCAGCCACGGAACAAAGGGTGGAGACACCCAAGCAAACTGACCGGAAGACTCAGCCCAAGGCCAACGAATCCAAGCCTAAGCCAGCTGCTCCGAAAACCGAACAGAATTCTCAGCAGAAAGCCACTGAACAGAAGGTTGAAGAACCAAAGAATGAAACCAAAGCAGCGGAGCAGAAACCCGAACCCGTGAAAGCAGCTCCTGTGGAGGCACCACCACCTAAGGCTTGGGGTGCTCCAGGTGTCCAAACTCTGGCCCAGATTGTGGCCTCGGAGCCACCAAACCGGCAACGCCTCCCCAGAGGCTCCAAAAGTTGAGGAACAGAAAAAGGTTTCGCCTCCTGCAACTCCCTCAGCTAAAGTGGAACCGATAATTGCAACAGCAAGTACAACCACTGCTGCAGAGCCTTCACAGAACGCTCCTCAACTGGATGTGGCGCCAAAGAGTGCTCCTCCACAAGAAGTGCCCCTAAAGAGTGCCCCCAAGCAAGATTCGCCTCCAAAGAGTGCTCCCAAGCAAGATTCGCCTCCAAAGAGTGCCCCCCCACAAGAGGTGCCTATCAAGAATGCTCAGGAAAAGCCAAAGCAAGCCTCTCCTCCAAAGAATGTCCAGGAGAAGCCAAAACAAGGAACTCCACCCCAAAACGCTTCGGAGAAACAAAAACAAAAGACTCCACCACCGGTCAAGCAAGCAACGACGCCACCCGCAGAAGCCGTCAAAGCCCCAGCTCAAGAAGCTGCACCTGAAGCTGTCAAAGCTCCAGCTCCTGAAGCATCCAATGTCCAGACTTTACAGGCACCACCCAAAGCTCAAGAGCCAGCTGCAGCTGCTCCTGAAAAGCCAGTGGAGACTCCGAAGACTCCAGTGGCAGAAGTTAAGTCCACACCTGCTCCCACTGCCAAGGAGCCCCAGCAGCCCATTCAACCCGTGACGCCACCCGCTCAGACTCCAGCAGCACCTGCCACTCCCGTTGCAGAGCTGCCTTCACCAGTGGCTCCCTCTCCAGTGGCCCCTTCAACGCCGCCAACAACTCCCACATCTGCTCCGCCTTCGGCGGCCGCTGTGACTCCACCTTCGCCAGCTGCTGCCGTGACTCCACCATCGCCGACTGCGGTAACTCCTCAGCAGCAGAAGCAGGCTCCGCAAGGAAATGCCAAGAAGCCAGAGGCAGGCGGGCAGAAGCCAAAGCAACAGCAGCAACCAGCTAACAACAAGCCGCAGCAGGCACAGAAGCAGCCACCAGGAGCAGGTGGAAACAAGCCCCAGCAGCAGCAGCAGCAACAGCAGAAGCAGTCGAATCCCAATCCCAATGCCAAGCCAGCAGTGGCACCAAAGCCAGCCCAGCCTGCAGGGAAGCCTTCGCCACCGAAAACGGCCAATCCTCCGAACCAGCAGCAGCAGCAGCAGGCCAAGCAGGCAAACAACAAGGCGTCTCCGCCCAAGCAGACAGGAGGACCCACTGGAGGAGGCCAGCAGAAGCCGGCGATAAACTCTCCGAAGGCCACGCCCTCTCCCAAGGCAGCTGCCTCGCCAAAAGCCACATCTCCAAAGGCCGGAAATCCCTCCAATCCCAATCCATCTCCCGCTGCAGCTCCTCCCCGGCTCCTGGAGGCACCAATTAATCTCTCCCAAATTCAATCTTTCGATCGGCTCCCTTGCATTTCGAACTTACCGCGCATTTTCAGACTCAGTTTTTGGTTCTTTTCAGTTACACTTTAGTTTCCAAATTACTAACAAACTTTTTGATAATTATGTGGCCAACTTTTGAATAAAATTTTAATTTATTAAATATTTTGTATTCCAATTTTATCTAATTTCTACATTTAATATCTTAATAATGATTATCAAACAAAGCGTTTGACGCTTCTTTGGGAGAATTCAGGATAACTAAGGATCAAAACAGACACATGCCTCAAGTTTGCAGTAGTTTATCAACTTTTATTTTTCAAATAGCTTTCAAATTTACCGCTTTTCTCTGGATTACTTATCGAATATATCCAACTAAGTACTCCGTCCCTGGTACTGTAGCTTTTTTCGATAACTAATTACATTTTGAATGCACAAAAACACTTAATAATAATACGTTTTAACACCTTTTCCAGCTTAGGACGCCTTGCCGTGGCTGCTTGAGGGCTTCTCCTCCTCCAGCGTGGCAGTCTGCTTCTTTTCCGGATTCAGTTTCCAGACGGCATAGTTCAGAGCAGTGGCAAATCCCAGCCAAGCCATGTAGGGGACAAAGAGCAATCCGGCGACCTTGTTCACGCGGTAGAACAGAACTCCGCACGCTCCAGCGGTTGCCGTGAGCGCGACTATGTCAATAAGCCCCTATGGGTGGTGACGAAGAGGATTAGATAGCGACGTTACTCACGCCCTTGATGTTGTGCTGCCCGAAGAAGATCGGCGACCAGGCCCAGTTCAGAGCCAGCTGCGTTCCATAGGCAATCAGGGCAGCTGGGCCTCCCCGAGAATCCGCCGCCATCTCGCCACACCAGATACGAGCCGTAGCCCATTCCGGCGTACAGAGATGTCCACACCGGAGCGAAGACCCAATTGGGGGCTTGAACGAGGGAAGTTGAGGTGGGCGTACCAATTCTTGATGTGATTCCTGGTCAGGCGTCCATTGTAGATGCCGCCCAGGTTGGGCAGGATGACGGCTCCGGCGATGCGGAGAACGTTTCCCATACACGGACGATCGGCCATTTTCAGCTGTTGCTTCGGAGGAGTTCGCGCTGCAATTGAGTCGCAATATCGGCGATCGCTTCAGTGGTAGTTGGCTTTATTTTGTTTTGTTTGCCGGTGATTTCATCTGTGTGCACGAGTATTGCGTATACGCGAGGCGAATACTTGATGTGTGGGTAAGTGTGAGACGGCAAATTAGCTATTTACAAGCTCAAGTAATATAGGCAAGAGATAATAGTATTCAGTCCAGCATTTGGAACATAATCTGTTAAATCTCTAACGAGTTAAAATACAGAAATTGGCCACTAATACTTAATTACTGTCCTAAAATATTCATTTTCTAAATGTTTAAGCAACTAAATTGCCAATATGCAAAAAAAAATAAATACATACGTAGGTCGGATAAAAATGTAAAGTTTTATTCCTGTTTTAAATATTACTAACTTGTTTGTTTGCTAGTTGGGCAGCACTATAATAATTAATACAAATAAAGTTATTTGTGTGTGTGAACGGGTGTCGACATGGACAGATAAATGAATGGATAAACAATAATCAATAAATCCCTGCATGACGTAATAAAATAAATTAATGTAATAATGGTTCTGGAAATTTTAAATGTATTGCTAGTTTTAAATGTGATTCAGAAGAACCCGAAGCACCCGGTGTGAAAACCAGGGATGGACAATAACCGTTACCTGGCGGATACAAGTTGTTTACAATACAACGCCTTGTTGAATGATAAACCTGTAGAGTGCACTTGTAGCAAAACTCAAAGATAATTTGTAAATAAAAGGGAAATGATGGTGACTTATTTTGTGAGCAAGGTGTAAAACAGTTAGCCGCATTGTAACCGCGAAGTCCGATAACCTATATAGGCGTAGATACGTGTTTGATTAGTATTATACCCATAAAGAAAAATGTAGGTAACCAAATAGATAGTAAAGCTTAATACAAATTGATTTATGGTGAAATTAAAATTTGGCCCCGCTTTTAGATTTACCTCGAAAGTACCCGAAGCACCTTATATTTAAAAAACGCCGGCTTTTGTCCGTTACTTTGGGCCACCATGGCAACCGTTGCTAACGGAAAATTTTCCGTTTGTTTTGGCTTTTGCCGGAAAAATTTGCAGCTGCGTTTAAATTTAATCCGTCGAAATGACGCTATATTTCGATACGAAAATAGAATTTCTGGACTCGGATGCTGTGAGCACCATCAGCAGTTGGCATCCCAGTGAACCGCTGTTCGCAGTGGCCTCCTTCAGTCCAGAAAGAGGAGGTTCAGTGACCATTTTTGCAGATACTGTAAGCATTTCTTGCCAGGCTCTGGATATAATGTAATATTCACGTATCCTAACTCTTGCCTTGCAGGGCGAACCGCAGCGAGATGTCACGTATCCGGTGCACGCCACCTCGCAGGCTACGGCCCTGTGCTGGCATCCTGAGAAGGCCTTGCTGGCCAGCGGCTGGGAGCACGGCGATATCCATGTGTGGTTCGCAGGGCACCGGGAATTCGCCAGCGTTAACGCACCCCACAAGGCGGCCATTGTCCTGCTGCAGTTCAGCGAGCAGGGCGGACGAATGGTGACGGCGGATGCCATGGGATTAGTCACAGGATGGCGTTGCGATGGCCAGTACCAGTTCCTCACCATGTTCTCCCATGATCTGCGCGAGGTACTGCTGCTGATCTGCTTCCGTCGGACGGTGGAGAGCGAGGTGCGCGAAGAGATGGCCAATCTGGCCAAGGCAGCGGTTGCCGGCGATGAGGATGCACTGGACACGCTCACCAACTGGAGGCCAAGGACAGCGGCTCGGAGCATGACCCACTCTGGCGTGAGGGACAACCACTGCTTCTACGCCTGCACGCAGGGCGGAGTGGTGTACTACATCAACCAGGGCGGCGCCTGTCTGGAGGTGATGAAGTGCGGCTCTCTGCCGCCCATCGTCCAGATGCTGTGGCACCCCAAGAAGTGAGACAGGGGTTCTATGTTTATATGTTTAGCTTACTTATGCTTATACATGTTTTAAGGGACGCTGTCATCTGCCTGATGGAGGATTTGACTGTGACCCTGTTCCTGGTGGAATCCACGGGCATACTCACGGAGCTAGACCGTGTAAAGATGAGCGGTCGTGGAGGAGGCAGGCAGGGAGGCATCGCCTGGTCGGGTAACTCGCTGGCCATCATCACAGGTAAATCTTCTTCCCAGCGTAATCCCTACCCTCTCCACTCGTCTATGTAAATCTCTTCCTTCAGGCGACCTCTTCGTGCGCATTTGGGACATTGAAAGAAGCGACAATTACCTCTTGAAAATGGATCTACCAAGTGGCAACCATATAGGATCCTCTCTGACCAGCTTGAGTAATGGCACCATATCCTCGTCCAACCAGTTCTTCAGCCAGGACAGCACGGAGAGCAGCAGTATGCCTCGGAAGACGCCAAAGTTCAGCGGAGAGATCTTCACCTGTCTGGCCTACAGCTCAACGAATCAAACTCTCTGCGCAGGAACCTCTCAGGGGAATCTGTACGCCTGGAAGAGGAGTGGAAGCAGGCTGGTCAGCGCACCGGAAGAAGCCTGGCAGCTGACGAACATATCCTCGGTGAGGGCAGGAGCCATCCGGAGCTGTGAGTGGGGCTTCAATGAGCTGGGGAAACCCTGTATGCTGGTCAACTGCCTCTCGAACGTCTTTATGCTCAAGGAGCAGCCTCTCCTGGCCTTTCATATCCGCGAACTGTGGGCCGTTCAGCGGTCGGCCAAGACGGTGCAGCTGACGCACTGCAGCGGTCGGGAGACCATTGTGCAGTCGGAATTCCCAGTCACTGCAATGGCCCTGAACGAACTGAGCCTGGTGCTGAGCAATGGCAGGAGCATATCGTCCTACAACCTGCAGAGAGTGGAGAAGAAGAGCCTGGATGAGTTTGATGAGATCCTGGAGGCAGTGGAGGGAGCCGCTCCGCCGTCTACCGCAGCCACACCCTCGCTGAGTGTGAAGCTCCTGCAGACCTTTCCCGCCGAGTGCCTATCGCTGAGCCTGTACAACCAGAACATCTTCTGCCTGGCCAGCAGCGACATTCTGGTCTACTCCGTGGGCGGAGTGGTGCTGCATCGGATGCAGGCCAGCGACATTGAGGGCAAGATCATTGGCATGGACCTGAGTGGCTGCCACCTCTCGGTGTTCACCATGAATGGCTATGTCAAGGCCTACGACGTCTCGCGGCACGATCCCAAGCTGCTGTTTCCCAGCAAGTCGGGCCACGACATCTTCGATGACTTTGGCGAGTTCATCTTGGTGAAGTGCAACAGCCAGGGCAACCACTTGGCCATGGTGATAGCCAGCAGCAGCTTCACCCCGATATCCAGGCTGTACTGCTGGGACTTCGAGAGGAATAACCTCTTTGAATATGGTTTGGCGGAGGGAGAGTCCACCAGCAGTTCCAAGAAGGAGAGCTCTAGCCTGCCTGTTCGCCTTTTCTGGGACGCCGACGAGCCTCGTCTCCTGGCCACGGAGGTGAAGTCCATGATGCAGAAGAGTGTGCCACAGAAGAGCCCCATCAGCCCAGCCACTTTGTCCAGTCCAAGATCCTGCTCTTGTTTTACTCGGAGAAGGGCTGCCTCAACGTCCTGGAGACTCAGCCCCTTAATGCGGGCTCACAGTTACTCAATCTGTGTGTGCCCAACGTGCTCCGCCTGAGGATCAATGCGGTGGAGGAGCAGCCTCTCCAGGACTTCGTGGACCTGCAGCAATGCGATGCTGTGACCCGGAAGCAAGTCCTCAACTTCAGTCTCTATGTGGCGGAGGGAACATGGACCTGGCCTATCGCAGCATTCGCTCCATTCAGTCCAAAGTGATCTGGACCAACCTGGCCAAGATGTGTGTCCACACCAACCGCCTGGATGTGGCCGAAGGTGTGCATGGGCCACTTGGAGCAGGCCCGATCCGTCCGAGCCTTGCGCCAGGCCATCGAGGATGATGATTTGGAAACGGAGGCCAAGGTGGCTGTTCTGGCCATTGAGCTGGGCATGATTGAGGAGGCCAAGGATCTGTATCGCCGCTGCAAGCGGTTCGATCTGCTCAACAAGCTCCTCCAGGCCACGGGACACTTGGACGAGGCTCTGGAGGTGGCCGAGACCGAGGATAGGATTCACTTGAAGCACACCTACTACCAGAAGGCCCAGGAGTTGCGCGAGAGGGGTGACATCAAGGGGCCCTGGAATACTTTGAGAAGACGCAGAACCCGGCTCAGAATATAACGCAGCTGCTCTTGGAGAGTCCCGCGGCCATGAAGCGCTACATCCAGACCACCACCGATCCCAAGTTGCTCAAGTGGTGGGGTCAGTACATCGAGAGCTCTGGGGACATGGACGCTGCCTTGAGTGTCTACCACAAGGCGGAGGATTGGTTCTCGCAGGTAAAGTAACACCTTGGGACTCCTTTGTAACCCCTTTGTAAGCCCCTGTATCCCTTTCAGGTTAAGATCCTGTGCTATCTGGGCAAGATTTCTAAGGCCGATGCCATAGCCAGGCAGTCTGGGGATCGAGCAGCTTGCTATCACTTGGCGCGGCACTACGAGAACGTGGGCAAGTTCCAGGAGGCCATCATGTTCTTCACGCGCGCCCAGACCTTCAGCAATGCGATTCGCATCTGCAAGGAGAACGATTTCCAGGAGGAGCTCTGGACAGTGGCCAGCTCCTCGAGGCAGAGAGACAAGGCCATAGCAGCCGCTTACTTCGAGGAGTGCGGAAACTTCAAGCACGCCGTGGAGCTCTATCATCGAGCTGGAATGCTGCACAAGGCCCTGGAGATGGCCTTCGAGAGTCAGCAGCCGGAGATCCTGGAGATTATAGCCTCGGAGCTCGTTCCAGAGTCGGATGCCGAGCTGATCAATCGCTGCGCCGACTTCTTTACCAGCATCGAACAGTACCAGAAGGCTGTCCAGCTGCTGGCCAAGACCAGGCACCTGGAGAGAGCTCTGAGTATCTGCCTGGAGAAGGGAGTGCCCGTCACCGAAGAGCTATCGGAGATGCTCACCCCGGAGAAGGGAGAGTTCGAGGAGGGCACTCGCGTCAACATCCTGATCCAGCTGGGCGAGCTGCTGCAGCAGCAGGGGGACTACCACAGTGCCACCAAGAAGTTCACCCAGGCCGGCGACAAAATTCGGGCCATGAAGAGTCTGCTGAAGTCCGGCAACACGGACAAAATCATCTTCTTTGCCAACATGTCCCGCCAGCGAGAGGTGTACATCATGGCGGCCAATTACCTACAGGCCCTGGACTGGCAATCGGATCCCCAAGTCCTCAAGCACATCGTCAGCTTCTATACGAAGGGCCAGGCCTTTGATTCCCTGGCCAACTTCTATGCGATCTGCGCCCAGATCGAGATCGAGGAGTTCCAGGACTATGGCAAGGCGCTGACCGCCATGCAGGAGGCCTCCAAGTGTCTGGAGAAGCTTACCCATGCCCAGCATGCCTACAACAATCTGCAGCGCACGGTGGCGGATGTCAAGGCCATCCTGGAGATTCAGCAGGCCATGAGGGATGGCGACAACCAGCTGGTCATTGGATCCTGTCGCAGTATGTTGAGTAAGTAGATTTTTTAGGGCTTAATACGAGCGCTCTTTTATCTAAACGATGCCACTTTATTTGTAGTCAAACCAGAGCTACCGCCCATCCGCCATGCCCACATCCTGGCCATGCTAGTGCGAGCTTTGGTGTACGCCAAACAGTATCCTGAGGCGGGCCGAGCTCTCAAGGAACTGGCCGTCAAGGACAACTCGTGGAGCGCCTCGGGGCTGTTGGATCGCGGCATAGTCCAGAAAATAGCTAAGGAGTGCGACCTGGACTTTGACCTTATTTGGAACTCGGGTCGCCAGGTGACCGCCTCCACGAGTGGCACTGCCGCGATGAGCTCTGGAATGAGCAGCAGCAGAACCTCTGGTATGACGACGACGAGGGCGAGCGATGATGACGACGAGGCCGATGACGAGGAGATCACTGAGGAGCTGCATTAGGATGATTCAATAATTCCGTAGGCAATGGGCAGAACTAGTCATGGTCTGAATAATTAGCGTCATAAACAAACACCCTTATCCAGGCGGAGGCAATAAATTAAATCGGAGGTGAGATATTTGTAAATATTTGTAATTAGTTCGCATTCTTTTAATTTAAACACATTCTTGACTTACTTTCTTAGAGAAGCATTATTAGTCCACTGGGAATACCTAGCACACCAAGGGCAATGTCTGATCCCTTATAAAAATAAGAAGAATCTCTTTAAATGCAAAAAACCCAAGTACAGGAATGAATAACAGAATAATTCCATAAATTGTGAGTATGAAAAATCCTACAAGACAAAGATCCCCCAGTTCGTTACGAGTCAAGTAAGAATGATAACGCAAAATGATATAATACCGTGACTAGGACGGATAGTTCATTGTCTAGTGGAAAGCACCCTTTTCTAATTCATCTCGTAACCCATTACAAAGCGTAACTACGTTCAAAGTTCTCAGACAAACAAAGGCAATGAGCAATCTATAAATACTACATACATATATCGGTCGCTTGCTCACAGCAGACCCTCCACAACAAGCCCCCCCAGCTCTGCCTTTGACCCAGAGTGTTTTTATGAATGAACTGCCCGATATACGCAAGTCTAGTAAAAGCTCTCGAGGGTTCCGACTCGAGCACGTCACAAACACAAAACAAATATAAACCGCGATATGAATTTTGATTGCCGGCGCCAGCGATAAAGAGAGAGAGTCGAATCGAAGCATGAATCACTTGCCCAAAAGCGTCCTCATCAGCTATGAAATCAGAAGCGATTTCCCGGAATCCTCGGCTGAAACTCAAACAAGCCGACGGCGCAAGCAATTGCAAGCTGATATGCTTCAAAAAGAGGGACCATCACCTCGTAATAAGCGTTTTGTGTGCACAGAAAACAATATTGTTTGGATGGATTGCTTGATATTATCTTTTTCATCCACCTTAAGATGCCATCATACATGAAAAAAAGAGTTAAGTCAATATACTATAAATACCTTACCTGTTAATATTGTATTGGAAACTGACTATTAAGGAATATCTATCATAGTATAATATCATATACAATAATTACCTGATCTTACCTGTTGATGATGCATCACCAAAGGATAAATAACTTCTCATAATGAAATATTAAAAAAAAAAAAAATACAGGGTTATCTGTCATAATTATTACCTTTTAATTGTATCTTAAGATGATCTTATCCTATCTAACGAAAATTAAACAAAGTATAACCTTCTGACGATCACAAAACATTATACATTACATCTGAAACAATTAACTACAATAATATGACAAAAACAATATATATTATAAAATTAGCTCAATTTCCCATCGTGTGAGCTTTAGTAGAGCGACCTGTTGCCCAAATATCGGAGAGATACTCCCGCTATATAAGTAGGCTTTTGGCCACAGACAACTAACGACTCATGGCAGATTTCCCAGAAAGATGACGCGACGAAAACAAAAAGCGAGAAAAACGAACGCCGCCAGAGAGAGAGAGAGAGAGCGGGTCTGCGAATCCGATGAATGAATGAATGAATTTTCGTGTGGCCGCCGAACGACCTTACCCTGCTCGCACCTCCTCTCGTCCACGAGCAGCGCCTGGGGAACTCCATGCCTTGGCGATCGGCAGCGATTTGTTTGCTCTATGGCCGGGTGACTCATGCCGCGTTCCACGACGTCATGCTTAAGGCTGTTATTTGCTTGCGATAAGGAGAGCCGAGTTCGCGAGAGCGAAAGCTCGTGAACCAAGTGGCGAATCCGCTCCGACCCTCACTAGAAGCCCCTCGATCTTAGCTAAATTGGTCAGGGGGCACGACGATTGGCGAGAGAGCGCAAAGCTCGCGCTGCTGGCGACTTCGTCATGGCTTCTTTATCACACTTGGCCGGCGCTGATCATTAGTTTGTCACTCGCGGATCGGCGCGGACGCCTAGGCTCAGTCAGGGTTCAGAGGTCTACCTACTACTACTGCTCAAGTCCGGGACCTGCCTCCGTCGTAATCGGTCACTCCGACATTAAGGGTTATTAAAACGTTTCCTATCATTGCTAACTTTCCGCGAAAGATTTCCGCGATATCCGGCACGTGCGGAAGAGCCGGCAGCTGATGCCACTTGTTTGGCCAGCAGGTGAAATATTTCCTGGCCACCGCCACCGTCGGTGAATCATCCGGCCAGTCGGGGAGCCACATCCTAAATCCGTGTCGTTTTTCCGCAGACCAACCGGTTGCAGGCGATAAACAAAATCAGTGATTTCGGAGTGCGGTATTCCAGGAATTAATATGAATCAAATCAACTCAAAATAATGAATAAATGGAACCGAGTAGTGCCTTAAAAAGAGTCAACAAATTATTAAAACATTTAAAACAAGTTTTGGTGTAAGGCTATTCTGGAATTTGGAGTGTAATTCCTAGAACTACCGAATAATTTCGCCATAGAGTGAAAAGTAAATAAAGTATCTGCTGCGATCTAACTCAGAGTGAAGAGCTTTAACACAGAATGTTACTGGTGAAAACATAAACATAAATAAAATAAATTAACGCCGGGCATAAACAAATTAAAAAAGTGTTTGTCTGTTCAACGCAAGACAAGTTAAAGTCGAAGAAAGCCTGTAACCAAAGGAGGTGTTCCTAGAAAGTGAAGTGAAGTGAATCTGTAACAATCTAATTAAATTGTGTTAATCGTCAATTACAATAATTACGTAAAAACTTAAATACATATTATGCTGGACCCAAATAAAAATAAATATAAAATCAAAAAGCTACCAAAGACCTACAGCTGATAATTACCTCTGTAGAGTCCCCAGTGTACGTGCTAAAAAGTGTGCTGAGATATTACCAATTACCCTGTAGTGTCGGCCCCCTTAATGGCCATTCTGCAGAATCGCCACCAAAGCCTAAACCAAACCCAAGTCCACCTACAGACTATACCGAGTGCTTGGTGCCAGCAGAGGGCAGTTGATGCCATGCACCAGGATGTCCGGCGAAAGAGCATCGAATGCGGGAGCGAGGCCCAACTGGAAGCGAAGGAGAAGAAAGTCGAGGCAGGAGGAAGTCCTGCAGGTAGGCGACGAAGGAGAAGACGCTGCAGCAGCAGCTCCACCAGTGACACAAGTGACTCCTACTCGGATTCATCCTCAGACTCGGGTACCAGTTCCTCCGGTTCCTCCTCCTCCAGCAGCAGTAGTAATGGCTCTAGGAGAAGCTCACACTTGCCACCCGCCCCAACTTGCCAGTGTCCCCAACCTCTGGCTCCCGTCGCCGCCTCCGCCTCTCCCTCTCTCCAACCAGAAGAGGCTCCACCAACCAGAAGAGACTCCGTCGACTCCAATCGGAGCATCACACCCGTCGAAGTGCCCGTGGATCCGCACGCCTGGACCTCCGAGGATATATCCAGCTGGGTCAAGTGGACGACGCGTAAATTCAAATTGGATCCGGAGCCGGACATTGCCCGGTTCCCCAAGGATGGCCAGGAGCTGTGCGAGCTGAGTCGTGCGGATTTCTGGGTCTGTGCAGGCTCGAGACGCGGGGGCATGCTCCTGTCTAAGCACTTTGCGCTGAGCTTGTACCACGCCACCGGCCGGGAGACGAGTCCCATGTTGAATGACAACGAGCCAAGTGAGTATAGATTGGAAATTAAATTGAAAATTAGTTCAACACTGTGGATATGTTATGCAGAGAGAGAGTTCGTCCATTAAGCGAGTAAGAGGTTTATCTTTGTGGTGTTCCTTAAAGGATTATAATTTCTTTATTACGAGTTCGCTATAAAAAATTGCCAGAAGTTTTGTTTTTAGAAGTAACTCTGAAGTTTCTTAGGGGCTGTCCATTTATTACGTAATCACCTATGTGAAAATCATCGAAAACGTGATTATGTAATATGTTATATGGACAGCCCTTTAAGGAACATTTTTAAAGCTCTTTCTGTAGCTAAAATACAGAATCCAGATTACTGAAAAAACAAGCAAGGAAGCTAACTATAGAAAGCCGAGATTTTAATGGCGAATCGGAAGATTTGGTTATCACTTTCTTTTTGGCTATAAGACTCTTCCAAGAAGACCTTAAGCTCGCGCATTTAAGAATCAAGGGTTTATTACCATAAATATTTTTGTGACTTATTTCAATTACTGTAACTTATTTTTAAGTTTTCCTCGCAGTGCCGAGTATAACATTCCTATTTCAAGTATATTTCGAAAGGATTATCCCTGGTGTCCAGTCCTCTCCACATTTTTCCCACTGCCCAGCAGTATTGGGGAAATAAGAAGGCTCTAATCTCGCTGCACATAAATCTGAGGCGTCCAAGAGGCCAGAGATTGAGCTGCTTGGTAATTGGGTTCACGTGCCATTCCCAGTGGTGCGATTGCCCAACCCCGAGTCCGAGTCCGCGTGTGTGGAGAATCCTTTGTGGTCAGGCATCAATTGAATCCGCTTTGACCTCTGCCAGCCGTTTAATGGCAACTGATTAAGATGTTGGCTGGCCGATAGACCGGGTAACTTATGTGTTTCATTGATTGTTTTCCCTTGCTCCTCATGCCTCACGCCTCCTTAATTCCCTCTTTAGTTAATGTGTTGATAAGGGGGAAAAGTTACTCCAAGCAAAGGTGGGTGAACAGCCAGTGAACAGCCTTTTAATTACCGTTTCCTTTTCGCTCGGCGCCGCCAACTTTCCCAACTCCATAAACGTAAATCGCTGGGAAAATCTCTGCGCGACAGCGGCAGCAAAGTATGCAACACTTTTCCACTTATTAACTGGTGATGACTCCGCAGGGCGGGGCGGGGCGTGGCAGGGCTTTGCGGGCGGTCGCGTCAAGTGATGAACTTAATAATAAACGATGTAAATATGATAATTTCTCGCAGGATGTGGCATCTAATAATAAAATCAAAATAATCCCGCGCCAGCGCCAAAAGTCGCCGAGTCAAGTTTCAGTTTCAGTTCGAGTCCGGGAGAAGCGGCATTGGGTGGCTTTTCGGTGACAACAGCACGGCGGGTGGTCAGCTTCGGCTCCCGAGAGCACAGGAAAATATTCATTCGTCGCATCCTTCCTGTGGCAGCAGGAGGAAAGCCTCCTGATTTGGGTCTGTACCATAGGTTGCCTGCCGGCCTGATCCCGAGAGCCGGCGACGTCGATTTAATTGATTTGTTTTTTATGCCAAAGAGGATTACGCGTTGTCGTCGTCGCTGCCGTCACGCAGATTACCAGGAGTTGCCATCATAGTTGGTTGTACCAATGCCCTGAGTCACCGCCCCTTTTCATGTCCAACAATAGCAGAGATCCAGGGTATCTTGAAGTCCTATAATGCCTCAATACTTACCTTAAATAAATGAAAAATAATGTCAAAAATAATATTTATTTTTATTCACAAAACATGCTCAACTTAAAATTAATTTTTTTTTGAATTAAACTCCCTAATTTATTCTAAATAAATACGGTCTTTTAGCTTTATTTGTTTATTGCCTTATTCAATTTTAAATGAAATACTTAAGTAAAAAAAACAAATCTTAAGTCATGCATTGTTTCCTAAAGAATGCGAACATTTCTTAAGTGTGTGGGATTAGTTTATAAATATTCCAATAAACACACATTAAATAGGAATTATTAGCAATGCGAAATATATTTTTCCCAGGAAATTTGTTTCCCAAAGTGTTTAATTCTTTTTTAAAACTCAATCAAGTCCCATGACAGTATATAAATAACCGAGTGAACAAGTGATGAGTATTCTATAGTCGAAAACCTGGACGAGAGCAGCCCCTGCTCCCCTCCTCTTGGTTGTTTATTGTGTTTTTGTTGGTGGGTGGCGGTGGTTGAGTGGCTGCACGTGCCTCCTGACTCCTGGCCTCTGACTTGTGTGACTTCTCCGGCGAACGCCGGAGCAGCATTTACCACCAGCTGCGCAGGTGAGCCGTAATCTTTGCCGGAGTCGGAGTAGAGCTGCGCTGGGTCCTCGGATGCTGGCATGCGAAGATGCTAAGGACTGAAATCCGGCCAGCTAAAGTTTCAGTTGCCAACGGGCCCTGGTCCGACGCGGTTCACACGCTCCTAAAATGCAGAAAATAACTAAATAAATAAACTAAAGTGAAAGAGTTTAAAGTCCGGAAATCCTTAAGGAAAAGAAAATTTAAACCAAAAATTAGACAACGAATTTTAACCCGGGATTTAATGTAAAATAAAATACAAACCTAAATCTTTTTATTACGAAAATGAACAATGACAAACTTTGAATGGCCAAAGTTCAAGCATTTATTAAAGTTTAAAGTACGAAAAACACAATGTAATTAACTTCATATTTCATTTAATCGAAATAATAATTCAACTGCCAGAAAATTTTTTAAAATAAATACTTCGTTAGCTTAAAACCAAAAACATAAGCAATTTAAGCCGTAAAACAGCCTTCAAGTGCCACTTAAACGGAAAACCTGTACTTCAAAACCAAATTAAATAAAATAATAAGTAATACCGAGCAATCAAAGGCGCTGAACGATTCATCCAAAGACTAAAGGCATTCAAAAATACCCGCCATGAGCGTCAGCGTGGACGTGGGCGTGATGTGGCGCCTCTCGGAGGACTTTAACCGGCGCTTCGGTCTCCGCATGCAGCCGGCACCGCCCGTCGGCCAGCATTCGCATCCACATCCGCATTCGGCCGTGCACCATCACTACCACCATCACCACCAGCACCACCAGCATCCGCACACCTCGATGATCTTCAATGGTAAGAGATCGCTGCTCATGTGGCCGAAAATCATCGGAATTTCCGCCGAGAGAGAGACACCGAAACCGAGAAACTTGTGAATGAACGGCGGCGAGGAGGCTTCTCTGAATGGAATGGCAACCACTCGATCGCCGGCATTTCCGGCGCCTAGAGAGCTGAATGGGACCGGTGAATGGGATCGTTGGTGGTACCAGAGCGCATGCTCTGGCCCGTTCTGACATTGTCTAGCTGTGAGCGGTGAGAAGTGTCTTTTAGCCGCGGCTCCGCTTGATCAGCGGCGGAATGGATGAGTCACCTTTGGTTCGTGACTTTTTGCCGCGGCACTTTGACGGGATTTTCCCCGTAGAACGTAGGACGGACTAAACGGGGATGTGGGAATGTCCCCACTGGCGATTAAAGAATAAAGAGGCAAATGCAACGTGATAAACCAACTCCTGATACGACCAGAAAGTCCAGTTTATACGTAGATCTGTGTAGTTTTGCGGAATACGTAATTTGCTTTTTAAGTGCTTCTTATTATTCTTGCAGAGGGTATTATAATTTAGCCATGATATTTGCAACGCAGTGAAGGAGGCATCTCCGACCCCATAAAGTATTCTTGATCAGTATCACCAGCCGAGTCAATCTAGCCATGTCCGTCTTTCGGTTTATACGCGAATTAGTCCCTCAGTTTTTGAGCTATCGGGCTAAAATTTAGTCTTATTTCTTTTGCAAGCAAAGCAAGAAATGCTATCCAAATTGAAATATATGAAATTTCGGCATAATTATGCCTTTTCTAAATTAGCAGCCTGCAAGGGTATGCAAACTTCGGCTTTCCGATGACTACAAAGGTGCTATTATGCTCACGTAGTAGTAACTATTTTATTTAAATTTAAAAATAAAGTTACCTAGGAACCTTGTGATCTTAATAATTTAAAGTTGAGTAAACTCTCATGCTCCTTAGAAACAATTTTACATTTTGTTCTTAATTTCTCATGAATATTGTAAATATGGTTAATCAACTTTATTTTAAAACTATTATTTAAAACAGTTGTAATTTAAATCAAAGGGTGTTATAGGTACAATTAACTCCATAGAGTCGAATAATTAGAAATAGTTTAAGTCTGAACTGAATTATTTTTTATCTGAACTAAAGCCCAGCTTAAGCATATATTTATAATTCTAAACTTTGCAGAGGATTTATTTAAAACAAAACTTTTTATTTAAGATCTCCACCCTGCCAGTTTTTTATGGTAATAAAGCAATAGGTATATATCAGGAACCAGAACTTTAAATTAAATTAATCGAACAAATCTTGTAGAAACAACAAAAGCGATGATTTATAGGCAACTTGATAATCATTTATTAAATGTTTCTTTGTTCTAATTTGTAAGTACCTGTTACTTACCCCTCCAGTTATAATTATTTTAAGTATGGAGTATCATTTAGTAAGTCATAAAACTGGTTTAGACTTTAATGTAGACCTGCTTTTCTCTGTGTAGTGCGGTCCAGGATTTATGTCCGCTTGCGGTTGATTTTCTGCGAATCCGCGCTGGCTTATGGCATTTCAGTGCCATCATTTGGCACTCCGACCACGTTGCCGCGCCGACGCCTCTTCCCGCTCCGCAGAAAATCTCGTTTAGCTGGGATGGGTTTCATTCGCGATTCGCTCTCTGCTCTCTGCTTCTCTTTCGCGGAAAGTATCTGTGTATCTGGCGACTAATAACCCCCTCCTCTTTCCCAGATCCATATCAGCTGCTGAACGCTGCCTCGCACCGATTGGTCGCCCAGGGCTCTGGGGGCCAGATCCAGCTATGGCAGTTTCTGCTGGAGCTGCTCGCCGATTCGTCCAACGCCGCCTGCATCAGCTGGGAGGGCCAATCGGGCGAGTTCCGGCTCATCGACCCGGACGAGGTGGCCAAGCGCTGGGGCGAGCGCAAGGCCAAGCCCAATATGAACTATGACAAGCTGAGCCGGGCTCTCAGGTGAGTTAATTCCCCTGCACTTTGTTTACTTTTAAAATACTTGTAATAAAAATTAGAAAGAAGATAACATCCCAATGAATAAACTACAATTTATCTTCAAAAAACATAATTTCAATTATTTTAAAAACAAAATTATCGTATCGGAAGTATCGGAATAATTATTAATTAATTTATTACAGGTACTACTACGACAAGAATATCATGACCAAGGTGCACGGCAAGCGGTATGCGTACAAGTTCGACTTCCATGGCTTGATGGCCGCCTGCCAGGCCCAGGCGCAGGGAGGAGATCCGGCCGCCAGTATGCTAGGCTCCTACAATCACCACGGAGGAGGCGGAGGGATGCAGCTGGCCCGACACCCGCCGCCGCCGCCCCTGCATCACCACCACCACCCGCATCCCCACCAGCACGCGCATCCGCATCCGCATCATCAGCTGGGGCAGCCGCACTTCCTGCATCCGCCGCACCACACGTCGCCCGCCTCCACCAGCTCGAGTCTGGGCTTCCCTTCGCCCTCGACGGCCTCTTCTCAGCCCTCTCCTGGCCAGGCACCCCCCGCCTCCGCATCGACCGCCTCAACATCGAATTTCCCTGCTCCATTCCAAGGCGGGACAGCAGCAGCAGCCGGAGACCCGGCCAGGGCACAGGCCTCGTCGGGGGGCTACGACCAGGACGGCCCTCCCACGACCACCACAAATGCATTTAATTGAGCCCACAGAGCAACCCCAATTTGTCGCTGGGGTTGTAAGTTCCAGCGGAGGAAGAAGGAGCAGGAGATGCGCGCAGGACCACCCATTGCGCAGAGAGAGTTCCACTCTCGGACTCGGGACAGCTAGCCATAGCTACCCATCCTCGGATGAAGGGTCAGCCGACCTTCGGCCGTTAAAAAGGTCGTTTCGCATAATTCCAGCTACTTTGGGTTAATTGGGGTTAATAAGTGTGATAACCTTGGAGCTGGAGCATCGCAGAGCAATACTCGGAGACGAGCGTCAATTTGTTATCCCTCGCCTGTTATCCTTCGCTTCTTCTAGTTGTAAGCATGCATCCGGCAGAGATCCTTTATTTATTCCGAAAGGGTCTCATCATTACGTAATTTTAAGTTCGCACATCGAGTAAAAATAAATGAAAACGTAAATGCAAATGCCACGCCGAGAGGTGTCCCTCAGACAGCACACGTTATGGCCAGGATCAAGAAGAGCAGGCTGAAGACCACAAAGAAGACGCGATCCACGGCGGTGGCTAGCAACGCCCAATCGAACTGGATGGCCTTGTACGATGGCACCTCGCTGGGGTTAATGTCCAGGGGATTTGTTGCGTCGTCCTCATCGTTCTCGTACACATGCTGCTCGTCCATCTCCTTGGTCTTCTCCGCATGCGGCTCGCCCCCGTTGGTGCTGAAGTGTGAGAGCAGCAGCCAGGTGCCAACTGGGCCATGCAGCAGCTTCCTCAGACCATCGGGTACGCGTCTCTTGTGCTTGGCGGTGGCCAGGTAGAGCACGGCCACCTCGATGATCGTGGAACCACTCAACAGCAGCAGCGTGGTGCTGTAGAAGATGACTGCAAGAGGTCAGGGGCGTAGAGGAAGAGGTAATCAAACATTTAATTGTAATTTCAGCTTTAAATACCGATCGCAGTTTGGAATGAAAGTATGTGGAGAACTAGAAGCAATAGAAAAGTGAAACTCACCCACAAGCGGCGTTTTGTTGGCCATCACCGGCACAAGCTGGGCAAAGTACATCAAGAAGCCGGCAATGACGATGATGAGCAGTCCGTTGATCATGATCTTCTCGCCGCCCATGTGCGGGGGCAGCCAGAAGGCGGCCAGTGCCAGGATGACGATGCAGGAGGCAGGCGTGTAGATGACGGCGGTGTACATGGTGGATTTGCGTTTCGCCGTCAGCGTGTATTCCATATAGCCATAAAAGTCCTGGCTCACGAACTTCGCTTTAGAGTCCACGATCTCCCACTCGGGCGACTGCACCAGCTCGTCGTAGTCCAGGGAAGTGTCTTTCCTGTGATATTCTCCGCCACGATGTTCTTGAGGCCCCACGAGCCGATCTTCAGGGTGCAGGTTTGCTCGTCCTGCGGCCAGTTCAGCATGTTGAGGTTGCAATAGGCGGTGTAAACAGCAGGAGGAACCCTCAGTAAGTGGCCATGGTAGCCAAGGAGCACCTGCGTGTCCGCCAGGAGTCCGCCCTCGTCGCCGTTGAAGAGCGTGATCTGCGGCTTCCACACCTCGCTGGACCGCACAATGATCTGGGTGATGTTGTCATACTCCGACGGCTGCCAGGAGAGTTTCTCATCCTTCCAGCGCTGCAGAGGATTATTGTGAGTTAGAGCACCAGCAGAGGTGAGGTTGTACTGGATCTTACGATATTTAGAAAGCAGTGAACGGTCAGCTTGCCGTTGATTTCCTCGATGTCTATGTAGTTGATCACCAGGGCCAGCGAGACGGGCGTGGGAACCCCCTCAAACTGCGGTTGCACCATCCTGTCGTAGTTCAGAAAGAGCCCGGCATGGAGGCGATCCAACGCCTTGACACCGCCAATATCCGTGTCGGCTGAAAAGAATAAATTAATTGATTAAATCGGAGGGTTATATAACAGCAGAGCTAAACACAAACAAACACTCACCCGCAGTGGCGCCTGGCACGGAAGCTGATGGGAGCAGCAGCATGAGCCAGCCCAAGCCCAGTAGTTCCAAACCGGAAATCGGTGGCTTTATCTTCAGTGTCGCCGTCATTCTTGAGTCCGGCTCGAAATGTCTCATGTATCCAATGCTCGCTCCTTGGGATCTCGTGCGCAACTGAGTTCGGTTCTCGGCTTTGCACATGGCCGCGACTCTGATATCACTCCGGTCCGCGCTGCTGCACTGCCGGCGTCGCAGATAAGGCCCACATACTGAATGAGACTCAGTTGTGTGTGGGCGTGTGTCGCAGTGTTGTGTTCAGCAAATCCGTTGAATTTGATAGGAATTATGTTGGTATTTGTTTATTTGTCTCTATTTGGATTTTACAAAATTTAAAATAAACGGAAAACTCATTTGTTTGATATTAGTAAAGAGGATGGACTAAAGGAATGCTGCAGTTTCGAATTTGGATGAAGATCGGCTTTATTCAATACTCCATGTAGCACACTTTCGGGCCGCACTGGTATTCAGTTTTTGTTGCATACTTTCGGACAAATATTTAATATAATTTCATGTAGCATACTTTAAGGCTTGTAAATGGAAACTATTTTGGGCTTAAAACTATATATGTATATATTTTTCCGGTGTATTGCTGTGTCTAAGGTAGACGCAGAAGACCCAAAAATTGACACATTTTTGAGCTAAAAAAATATAGTACTTTTTGTTGACAAATCAAAGATTAAAATATTCATAACTAAGCCGAAACAGCCTTAATCTCAATTCGGAAAGCTGTTCTATGTTTGTTTTTAATAAAATAATAAAACTGCTTACTAAGTTAAGAATTTTTTAAAAATTAATTTTTGCCCAATTTTTGATAATTTTAATGACGTATCCCCTTATAAAATTTTTGAAAAATCGATAAAAAAATTTTCTGATATTTTTCAATATTTTGGTTTTAAATAATTAGAATGTTAATGGCAAATCGGAAAATATACAGCTTTTGGCTATCACCCCGTTTTTGGCCATAATATGGCCTCAAGAAGACTCGAAAACTGGCACATTTTTGAGCTGTAGTTGTTGTTGTTGTTGCTGTTGTTCATGTCGTTGTCTTTGTTGTTGTTGTTGTTCTTGTTGTAGTTGTTTTTGTTGTTGTTGTTGTTCTTAACAACAATCTTTTGACTTTACGAAATAGCCGCTTCTCCTCGAGTAGGAGACTAGCAGCCAGCAGCAGGAAAACATGAAAAGCATGTAACTGAAATTGCAATTTTCCAAAACGAATTAAAATTTGATACAGCTCATAAATATTATTAGCCCATTTCATTTAAAACAAAGTTCCAAGTCTAACTAGTTTTAAAGCCAAAGTGACAATGAAAATAGCTACTTTAATAATTCTAAGCTGCGTTCTCAGCCTTGTCCTGAGTCTAAGGGACCGTAAGTAGTAATACTTGATTAACAAGAGAACGCTATTAATATCTACCCTTTCTTTAGCAATTTGCGGTCCGGCGCCTAAGCTTAGATTGTGTTCATTGACTAACCCGGAAAAAGCCCCTACATTTTACTTTTATGATGTTACAAATAACAAGTGTACAGCACTTAAGAATCCTTGTAAAAAATTAGTGAGAAAATTCGTTACCAAAGAGCTTTGCGAAAAGTTGTGCAAGGAATAAATCACATTTATTTAACAGAAAACAGAAGGGCGACGATGAGTCAATAAGATAAGAATAGGAAGAAATAGAGACATAAGAAATTAACACGGGTAATATTTGAATTAAGTGCGCGCGCCATCGGTCGTGCAGAAGGGTCACACTGCAAAAAAAGCTGTATAAAATAGCGAAGCTATTATTTAAGCTATTTTTAGCTTTTTTAAAGCTATTTTCTAGCTTATATATAGCTGTGGTCTGGAGTCTTTTAAGTGTGACCTTTTGCGGAATAGGTGTAAAGCCGCACTTGTCAATCGAAACAGCTAAGTTGGCATCACCCATCTGTATTTGTTGACGTGTGCCTGCTGCGTGTCATTTAATTTCTCCTTCACTTTCCACCCTGTCAGCCGGCGATTTTTCATTTGGGAAAGCCCACCAGAAGCAGCAGCACAGGATTAAATCGACCATGGCGGATGAAGTGATTGGAACCGTAAAGGACACCATCAAGGGTATCTTCGAGAATGTGAGCGCGCCGAAGAACGAGTCGGCGCCGGTGGAGAAGAAGCCATCGACGCCCGAGGGCATGGCGGTGGCCTATGGCAGCCTGGTGGTGATGGCCATGCTGCCCATCATCTTTGGATCCATTCGCTCCGTCAAGCTGCACAAGCTGAAGAAGGTAAGTGTCCAAGTGGAGGCTTGCATCCAACTCCAGACGCTAACTCGCCTTACGTTCCCTTCTGCGGACAGTCGACGGGCGAGAAGGCCGATACCATGACCAAGAAGGACGCGATGTACTTCCCGCTGATCGCCTCGGCGGCCCTGTTCGGCCTGTACCTGTTCTTCAAGGTCTTCCAGAAGGTGCACATCAACTACCTTCTGACTGGCTACTTCTTTGTGCTTGGCGTGATTGCGCTGGCGCATCTGCTCAGCCCGGTGATCAACTCGCTGATGCCCGCCGCCGTGCCCAAGGTGCCGTTCCACATCCTGTTCACGAAGGGCGAGGGCAAGCACAAGGAGGACATTGTCAACTACAAGTTCTCCACGCACGACATCGTCTGCTTGGTGATCTCCTCTGCGATCGGTGTGTGGTACCTGCTGAAGAAGCATTGGATCGCCAACAACCTGTTTGGCTTGGCCTTTGCCATTAACGGCGTGGAGATGCTGCACCTGAACAACTTCGTCACAGGCGTGATTCTGCTGAGCGGGCTGTTCTTCTACGACATCTTCTGGGTGTTCGGCACCAATGTGATGGTCACGGTGGCCAAGAGCTTCGAGGCGCCCATCAAGCTAGTGTTCCCCCAGGACCTGATCGAGCACGGATTGAACGCCTCCAACTTCGCCATGCTGGGTCTGGGCGACATCGTCATTCCGGGTATCTTTATTGCCCTGTTGCTGCGCTTCGACGACAGCAAGAAACGCAAGACGCGCATCTACTTCTACTCCACTCTGATCGCCTACTTCCTTGGCCTGCTGGCCACCATCTTTGTGATGCACGTCTTTAAGCATGCGCAGCCGGCGCTGCTCTACCTGGTGCCCGCCTGCATGGGCACACCCCTGCTCGTAGCGCTCGTCCGCGGCGAGCTGAAGGTCCTCTTTGCGTAAGTCGGCTCTTTTCCCCCATTAACTCTGAGCTACATCCGTCTCCTTGCTCTTGCAGCTACGAAGACCATCCCGAGGAGAAGCCTGAAAAGAAGGACAAGAAAGACAAGGAGGAGAGCACATCCAGCTCTTCTAGCAGCAAAAAGAAGGAATCTAAGAAGGCCAAGTAAGGCCAGAGGAGCATCCATCCTCCTCGAACAACAACATCTCCATTCGTTCCATCGCAATAAATGTCTTCTGCAGCTGCTGGCCAAGCGTTCTTTTTGTTATTGCTTTTGCTTCACATCCCCCACACTCCTCCGTAACTTCTACGGCTATACAACACTGCAAAAAAAGACGATTCACTATATTGAGTTAGTTATGTTCTTGGCGAGGCACAACAACCTTATTTAGTTCGATTAGGTTTACAATTGTAGAATATTAATTTGTCTACTTTTTTACCAGAATCAAATTAAAATGTAGAAATTACACTAATTTATGAAACTCCTCTGTTAAGGAGACGTAAATTTAAATAAATGCAAATATATTCCAAACACAAAGCCTTCTCTACTAAATTCTTTAAAGGGTATCTAGAGCGTTATACAGATGTATTTTATTAAAAGTAACAAAAGAATTAACTACAAATAAATTCAACTTTCCGCGAACTTAACAAAGAAACTGGGAATTTACCTTTTAAATCGTTTCAAAAATATTCCCAAAGCACTTGTGACTCGGTTGAAGTTCTGAGAAAATAAAGAATCTTTCATACTGGGTTATTTTTAAGACGATTTAAAATTTTATTTATTTATTTATTTTTGATCAAATATTTGAGCAGTATCTTACAAAAATAAAACATTTACTCGGGATCTATATATTAATTTATACATAAAAGAAATGAATTATATATTAAATTTTATTATAAATTATTTGCTCCAATTATTTTGACCTCCATTGTACACCATATCGATACGATCGATAGTGTCATCGATGTTTGAAAGCTCTAGATAATTTGCCCACCTCTATTCAAAAAAAATACTGGATTTCTTAGGGGAATATCGACTCTGAGATTTTTTAGGGTGAAAGCTAAATTTTCATCTGGCAACACTGAGCAGAAGCGTTCCGGAGAAAAATCTAGTATCTAGTAGTTTCTAGTATTAATAGCGAGAGAGCTCTCAGAGAGAATCGCTCTCGGCTCTCTCCTCTCCTTTTAGCAGACTGTTGTTCTTAACAGCTTCAATTCGACCCCATTTACAAGTTAACACGAAATTTTACGCCCATTTACATGTTAACCCAAAATTTTACTCTTTAAAATAAATGGTAAATATTAAAAATTTTTGATTCCGCCGCGCTTGAATTTTATGTTATTCTCTTCTTATGTTATCGCATGTTATTCTTCTTATGTTATGTTATGTTATTCTCTCCCACGCGAAATACGAAAGAGAGAGAGAAATTTATGGTGACGATACTATCGCGATTGGTTTTTCAACTACCGATAGTGCAAGCTGAATCCAAACCATCGATACTATCGATAGTGCCACCGGTAGTTTGACACCCCTACTGGCAACACTGCTTTAAGATTTTTAGGGGAAAGCTATATGTTGATCTGGCAACACTGTTCCACCTCTAGAAGCGTTCCGGAGAAAATTGCGCTAGAATTTGCAAAAACGGGAAAATAATTGCCGAAATTCCAAAAATAGGCCACACCGAGGCTATACCGTTTGCAAATACCGGTTGCAGTTTGCATTTAAGGTAAGCGCAAGCGTCGAATCTGTGGCAAACATGCCGACGCAGTCCAGACAATGCAAGCCTAACCGCACACTCACACACACCTACACACTCACATTTTTCAGACAGACGCGCGTGTAGAGCGGGCAAGATTTATCGGAAGACAGGAACAGAAGGAGTCGAAAATGTCTGGAATCGCCATAACACGGTTGGGGGAGGAGCGCAAAGCCTGGCGAAAAGACCATCCATTCGGGTTCGTAGCCCGCCCGGCGAAGAACCCGGACGGCACCCTGAACTTGATGATCTGGGAGTGCGCCATTCCCGGAAAGAAGTCGACACCATGGGAGGGCGGCCTCTATAAGCTCCGTATGATCTTCAAGGACGACTACCCCACTTCGCCGCCAAAATGCAAGTTTGAGCCGCCTCTTTTCCATCCAAACGTCTACCCATCTGGCACTGTATGCCTGTCGCTTTTGGATGAGGAGAAGGACTGGCGTCCGGCCATAACCATCAAACAGATTTTGTTGGGCATCCAGGACCTGCTGAACGAGCCCAACATCAAGGATCCGGCCCAGGCCGAAGCTTACACCATCTACTGCCAGAACCGCTTGGAGTATGAGAAGCGTGTACGTGCTCAGGCTCGCGCCATGGCGGCCACCGAGTAATCCACTCCCACTCCCTTACATAGAATAACGTGATTATACCCACAAACACACACACAACAAAACAAAAGAAAAACATCTAGGCGAAAGGCGTTTTCGAGAACGCTGTTCACATCTTTTTACTTTTACAAAGTCGATTTAATTGAAAACTACGCAACACTACACCTAACAACAATAACTGGATGCGAGAGAGTCCGCAAAATGTTAGTGCACTAAAATTATGCTTTGATTATTAAAACACACCTCCATAACCGGAACTAAAATAATTGTCCAAGCTCTGTACGTTCCGTGTCTGGAGCTTGCTCTATGGATGACGCACACACGCCGAGAGCGGCTACGTGGAAGCTCTCTCGGGATCTTGGTGGAGCGAGGAAATTCCAGCAAATGAGGCGGATAAATCTCTTATTTCTTCTAATTTTTATTCAATCAAATGAACGTTTTGTTGTAATAGGTTAAGTACGATCTAACGTATGTACTCGTATCATTTCAATAAAAAATGTATTAGTCATAAAGATAATGAAATATGTGTTGGTTTCAGGATTATGGTATGCTAAGTTGGAAGATTTTATGGTATTAAAACGCCCATGTGGCTCTAGGAACACATATGTACATATGTAAATTAACATGTCCGTCACGAAGTTGACCTGCACAAATTTTTTAAAATACCAGGCGAAAATAAAGAGCAGTTGGCAACTCTGCTAGACTCCGCCTGTTCCACAAGCACCGGTTCTTTAAAGAATGGAGCAAAGAGAAATCTTCTCAGTGATCAAATACATTAGAAGCTGAGAAAATAACAGTTACTTAAAGTACTTGAAGAAACTTAGCAGCTTGCTGCGCTTTCTGCGCGCCTGGTATCCCAATCCTCGAAATGCGTTCAAATCGTAATTTTTAGTGGAAAATTTGTTGTCTTTGTTGTTGTCTGCGGCAGTTGTTGTAATCTAAAGCAACAAAAAAAGGGAACAAAATTGTATCATTAAAATCATTTATTTAACGTATTTCGAGACTCGAGCTACCAGGCGAGCAGAATGCTCAGCAAGTTACTTTCTGTACTTTGTTCTTTGTATCATGATGCAACGACATAAGGTGGCCTCTTTGTGAGAACTGCTCTCTCGAACCCTTTCTAGCTGATCTTTCTGAGAGCTGAGGGAGAGTTGGCAATGGTTATCGACGTCAACGAAGCCGATGAGACCACCTTATATAGTTGCATTATGCTACAGAGTTTCATCGAGTCAAGCTCAAGTAACTGTTTCATTTCAAGCCTTTGCTTTAATAGACCAATGAGAATCCTTTTTTTCGCTCCCCTCTCTTAAGATCCGTTGCTTTAAGAACAGGCGTATTGTAGCAGAGTTGCCAAATGCTCTTTATTTTCGTTGCCTAATTGAAGTCATTTCAAATATAAAATACCATGCGAAAATATAGAGCAGTTGACAACTCTGGTAGAATGCGATTGTGCCTAAAGCAACGGTTTTTAAAAGAGGGGAGCGAAGAGAAGCCTTTTTATTGGTCAAATACATAAGAAGCTGAGAAAATAACAGTTAGTTTTATTTTACTCGCGGCTTTCTGCGCGCCTGGTATCCCAAACCCCGAAATGCGATAAATTATGGATTGTTTATGGCAAATTTATTGTCTTTTGTTGTTGTCTGCGGCAGTTGTTGTAATCTAAACCAACAACAAAAGGGAATAAAATTGTATCATTAAAAATCATTTATTTAACGTATTTCGGTACTCGAGCTACCAGGCGAGCAGAATGCTCAGCAAGTTACTCTTGTACTTTGTTCTTTGTATCATGATGCAACGACATAAGGTGGCCTCTTTGTGAGAACTGCTCTCTCGAACCCTTTCTAGCTGATCTTTCTGAGAGCTGAGAGAGAGTTGGCAATGGTTATCGACGTCAACGAAGCCGATGAGACCACCTTATATAGTTGCATTATGCTACAGAGTTTCATCGAGTCAAGCTCAAGTAACTGTTTCATTTCAAGCCTTTGCTTTAATAGACCAATGAGAATTTTTTTTTCGCTCCCCTCTCTTAAGATCCGTTGCTTTAAGAACAGGCGTATTGTAGCAGAGTTGCCAACTGCTCTTCATTTTCGTTGCCTAATTGAAGTCATTTCAAATTTAAAATACCAGGCGAAAATAAAGAGCAGTTGACAACTCTGCTAGAATGATATTAGCAACGGTTTTTAAAAGAGGGGATCGATGAGAAGGCTTCTCATTGGTCAAATACATGAGAAGCTGAGAAAATAACAGTTACTTAAATTGTACTTGAAGAAACTTAGCAGCTTGCTGCGCTTTCTGCGCGCCTGGTATCCCAATCCTCAAAATGCGATAAAATCGTAATTTTTAAAGGAAAATTTGATGTCTTTGTTGTTGTCTGCGGCAGTTGTTGTAATCTAAAGCAACAAAAAAAGGGAACAAAATTGTATCATTAAAATCATTTATTTAACGTATTTCGAGACTCGAGCTACCAGGCGAGCAGAATGCTCAGCAAGTTACTCTCTGTACTTTGTTCTTTGTATCATGATGCAACGACATAAGGTGGCCTCTTCGTGAGAACTGCTCTCCCGAACCCTTTCTAGCTGATCTTTTTGAGAGCTGAGAGAGAGTTGGCAATGGTTATCGACGTCAACGAAGCTGATGAGACCACCTTATATAGTTATGCATCAAGCTAAAGTAACTGTTTCATTTCAAGCCTTTTGCTTTTCGCTCCCGCTCTTAATATCCGTTGCTTAAAAGAACAGGCGTATTGTAGTAGAGTTGCCAACTGCTCTTCATTTTCGTTGCCTAATGGAAGTCATTTCAAATTTAAAATACCAGGCGAAAATATAGAGCAGTTGACAACTCTGCTAGAATGCGATTATGCCTAAAGCAGGGGTGCTCAATGCTATGGCACGCGGGCACATTTGTTTTTGTTTCGGCACTTAGCATACGGAGCGGCACTCGCCATACTTTCCTAGGGCACACGCCGGTTCCTCTTTGTGTCGCTATTCGTATCGAGCCAAGCCAACAACAATTCCATTAAATTTTTTTTTCTCCTCAACTCACAATGCAAATTGTTGTTGTCTTGTTATCGGCTCTGCACTGACAAAAAAAGTTTTGTTGCGTTTTTGGATAGAATTTGACGACGCGTGCATTTTTTTAATTTAACTTTTTTTCTCTCAGTGTTCATTTTGTAGCAATAAAACGGCGTCGATACATGTGTGCGTGTGTTTTCTTTTGCTTGTGCTGGTAAGGGCACTGCCGTAAGGCAATTTTGAGCACCCCTGGCCTAAAGTAACGGATCTTAAGAGAGGGGAGTGAAATGAAGGCTAGTCATTGGTCAAATAAATGAAAAGCTGAGAAAATAACAGTTAGTTTTATTTTACGCGAAGAAACTTAGCAGCTTGCTGCGCTTTCTGCTCGCCTGGTATCCCAAACCTCGAAATGAGTTAAATTATGGATTTTTAGGGAGAACATTTTATTATTTTTTTTGTTATATGTATAAGGGAGTTACAACAATCCCTTTCTCTCTTAGGAAATTTCAAATCTTTTAAAATTTAAACTCCCACGCGAAAATATAAAGCACTTATTCCTAAAATAACGGTTCTTAAAAGAGGGGAGCGAAAAGAAGGCTTCTCGTTGGTCAAATAAATTAAAAGCTGAGAGAAGAACAGTTAGTTTAACTTAATTTGCAGAAACTGGGCCACTTGCTGAGTCTTCTGCTCGCCTGGTATCCCAATCCACGAAATGCATTAAATGATTTTCGATTATAAAATCGTAGTTCCTTTGTTGTCGATTATATTATTTTAAAGAAGATGCGATCCCACCAGAGATCAATATTTTTAAGATCTTTGATAACTTTATTCTATAACAGGCCCCAAACTCTATTAAACCAACCAAATTTACCAATCACTAAAATTAATCTCAAGGAAATATTAACATTTTGTAGTTTCTACATTAGTCCTCTTACACAAGGATTCAGCACAGTATTGAGAACAATTGTTGAATTCTACTCCAACACACATACTCCACAGAATAATCGTTGAATTATACACTGTACACCAGAGCTTTGAGCCATTATTGAATAAATTAATTATTTTTATTGTCGCACACACTTAATAAATAAATGTACTCATTTACAATACAATAATGGATTCTACAATAGGAATATTCCAAGTCCTCCTCCACTTTCTTCCCTCGAGAGCTCGGAGCTCCCGCTCCTCCTTCTCCTGGCTCTTTGCAAAACTTGTAGTTTCTCGCACTCTCTTGATTTAGTTTCTCCGTCTAAGTGGTAAGCTTTGGCATGCATTATATGTCATGGGGTTCCCACACATCATGGGTATATGCTATGTATTATATCTAGGATCTATGGTCTATATAGTTAGTTCTGTATTCTATATATGCGTTTATGCTGTATATCTATCGATCGGTAAGTCGTAGTAGGAGTCATTCCGCTTGGAAGTGGAGGGCAGCAGCGACAGAGAGATTCTCCGGGAATACTGTCGGTGACCACAGACTACAGACTGCCTTTACAGGTTAAAGGTGGCTTTAGGATTAGTTTTAGGATTCGATTTTAGGTTCGGTTGCTGGCTGCCCCTTCAGAAGCACTTGTAGTACCATTCCAGCTGCTTCCGCTGCTCCTCCCAACGCAGCTGGCTCTCTCAAATGGCCGCCTCCTGCAGGTTCTCCTTGTTCTTCTGCTGGCCGCCGCCCACCACACCGATGCTCCCAATGCTCCCGATTCCCAGGTTCGGACTGGGACTGTCGCTGGCCTCCGGGCGATGGGGCTTGTTCTTGCAGTAGAACTGCTTGTGGGCCAGATAGGTCTTGACATAGTTGAAGGATATGTCGCAGGTGGAGCAGTACTTCTTCATCACCTCGGCGGCAGCCACCGATGCGGCTGCAGCGGCGGCGGCCAAGCTGCTGTTGCCCAGCGGCGAAGCCACCGTCGGCGGAGGCAGGGTCAGGCTGTCCAGGCCAATGTCCATCGGCTCGGCCTTGATGTGTGGCGTCAGGGTGGGTAGGGGCGAGGAGTTGTTGTTCTCCTGCACCAGGCTCAGCGTCGCCGAGGGTGGATCCATGGGCTCCGACTTGATGTGGAAGCTGCGGAAAGAACAGAGTTAGTCTGGAGGTGATAGCTAGATCAAATCCGACATCCTTACCTCGCTGCCTCGCCATTGGAGCCATCGGAAGTGCTCGAGTGCTGGTTGCTGGCCGTGGAGCTCGAGATCACCTGATCCTGATCCCTGGTCTCCGGCGAAATCGAGGGGGAGCTGATGATGGCCACGTGCGGATGCAGCAGCTTCATGTGGCGCAGCTGGAGGGAAAGGTTGCCATCAGATTAGTTATCCCACATCTAGGATCTCTCGAGAAGGACTACTCACCACATTGCCCTTGTAGGTGGAGGCGTAGTTGCAGTAATCGCAGTTGAACAGCTGCGGCGGATGATCCAATAGAATCGTGGGAGACAGCAGCCGAGGGCTGGCTCAGCTCCTGGCTGAGAACTCGACCCTCCTCCTCCTCGAAGATGCAGGTCATGTAGTGCTCCTCGTTCACGTCGCTGGTCGTCTTCTTGTCGAAGTGGGTGCGGATGTGGGTGCGCATCCCTCGCAGGGTGTTGCCCTTGTACTGGCAGATGCTGCAGCGATAGGCCTTCACCGTCCCGTGCATCTCCATGTGCTTCTTGGCCAGCGCCGCCGTGGGACTGACCACTCCGCAGACGGGACACTTGTTCAGGCTGTTGGAGGCGGGCTGCGAGGAGTTGGAGGCGTTGGATGTGGGTGCGGCGAGGGCGCTTGAGAGCGGCGCCGGACAAGGCAGTCCCAGTTCATGCAGGGTCTTGCACTTGCCACACTTCTCCTTCACCACCAGGGCCATCTGGCCCGGATCTGTGGGCGTCCCTGCTGGTGTGGCGCCTCCCTTGGGGCAGTAGTAGTTCTGGTGGGCTCGCAGGTTGTCCAGGGAGGTGTACTTGATGCCGCAGGCGGCGCAGATGAGTTGCTGGTACGCCACCGGTGTGGTTTCCACGGCTGTGGCAGCCTCTGCTCCGCCTCCCCTCCGCCACCGGATCCCCCAGCTCCCGGCGAAACAGCGGACTTGACATCCCCGTCGGCAGCTCCCTCCTGGTTCCTGGCGGAGCAGTAGTGCTGCTTGTGCGCCAGGTAGTTCTCGTATTTGCAGAACACGATATTGCACTCCTTGCACTTGGACACGCCCTGCTTCACGTAGATCTGCGGCTGCTGCTGTCCGGCAGCAGCTGTTCCCCCTGGATTTCCGGCACTAGTCTGAGCCGGCGAAGGTCCGCCTCCGGCCACCGCAGCCGCTGCAGCTGCTGCCGCCGCCAGCTTGAGGGCCAACTCCGGGTTGGTCTTGGCCAGCAGCGATTCGGGCAGGCCAAAGTCCGCCGGCAGCATGGAGCGCATGTCCAGCAGGCTGGGCACCACACTCAGCCCGGGTGGCGACATGGAGGCATTGCTGCCGGCCCCCGAGCTCCTGGGACTGATGGTGCGGCGCTTGGGCGAGGGACTCATCGAGGGGCTGCTGGGCAGCGAGGGAGCACACACGATCTGCTCGGGAGTGACACTTCCACCGCCGCCACCGGCGGAGGAGGAGGTTTCCACGATCTCTTTGCCGACAGAGCCGAGGAGCGCTTCCTCCACGTCCAGGAGAGCAGTGCGCAGGTGTCGCTGCCGCAGGCTCAGCGAGTTCAGAGAGATCGGCGATCGGCGTAGCGAGAGATCCAAGGGCGCGGACTCACTGAAAGGAAGATGAAACATATGTCACTAATCTTTACTTAATCCTTGGACTAATCGACTTACCGACTTCCGCCCGCCTCCTTGCGCTTGGGTTCCGGAGGACTGCTCTTCGGCTCCGGCACCTCAGCTGCCGACGAGGGCGCCGAGGGTCGCTCTGGCTCCAGGCTAGTGCCCAGCAGGGCAGTGGCCAGCGGCTTGATCGTTCCGTTGTCCACGGTGAAGCAGGTGTTCTCCGGATTCACAATGCCCGAGTTGGGAGTGGGCCTGGTACAGGGATCTTGTCAGAAACCAGGAGCAGGCTCTAATATATACTACTTACAGTGGTCCTGGGATGATGCTGGCCGCCCGTATCAGCGAGCAGGGCACAATGATGATCGGGTGCGTGGGCAGGGCCAGGAAGGGCGGCAGAGGATGGGGCGGCGCCTGGAGAGAAGCGGCCGCTGCTGCTGCCGCCGCCGCTGCCGCTGCCGCATGCCCCAAGGCGACCATGGCGGGCGTTGGCGTCTTGTTGTTCCTGGCCTGCTGCGGACTCAGCTTGCCGGGAGCCGCTGACAGCGAGGAAGCACCGACTCCGCCCGAGGCCGAGGAGGAGGATGCCGGCCCCTGTCCGACGCCGCCGCCAGCGGGGCCGCCAGGAGAGGTGTCCGGCTTGGGGGTGAGCTGGCCGTCGGGTCGCCGGGAGCTGCAGTAGTGCTGCTTGTGCGCCCGGTACGTCTTGATGTTGTTGAAGCGGATATCACAGTGGCTGCAGTAGCGATCCGTCTGCTGCTGGGCGGGATTAGGATTGGGATTAAGATGGGAAGACTTGCGAGTGGCTGGCGGCACCAACAACACTTTACTCACTTGACTAGAGCCCTCCTCCAGCGAGTTGGGCGTGACGCCCGGCGGTGGGATTCCGTTCTGGATGAGACTGGGCAGGCTGACCAGGGTGGGCGCCGCCGGGGAGGTCTGGTGCATCCGCATGTGCCGGTTCAGGGACACCTTCTTGTCCGCACTGTACGAGCACTGGGAGCAGGCGTACTGCTTGCCCGTCCTGGCCATTTTGGCCGGGGGTTCCGACGAGCCTCCGGATGAGCCTGCTCCTCCCGCTCCTGCTGCCCCAGCAGAGCCTGTTCCGCCCCCTGCTCCCGACTTGTCACTGCCCGCCTGGTCCTCGTCCGTCTCCTTGTTCCGGTGCGAGCAGTAGTAGGCCTGGTGGGCCTCCAGCGTCGAGGGGGAACTGAAGGCGATGCCGCAGGGCAGGCACATGAATCTGGCCGGCTTCATCAGCGGCTCTCCGAGGCTCTCCGCCTGCGGTGGCGCCTCCGGCTTAATGGAGAGGGAGAGGGGAGGAGGTGCCAGCAGATTCAGCTCCTTGGCGTCGGGCTTGAGAGCGGGATCGGAGGCCAGGAGCGCATTGCAACGCAGCTTAGGCAGCTTGGGCGTGGTGGGTGGACAGGGCGAGGGCGAGGGACAGGGCGATGGCTCCGGCTCCGCCTCTGATGGAGGCGTGGAGGGCTGCTCTAGCTTGGGTATCAGTTGGGGCGAGGAGGGGCTGCTCCTGGGCGGAGTGCTGGGACTGTTGACCGGCAGCTCATCCTCAACATCCTGCTGCCGCGGATCGGTCTCGCCCAAATCCTGATCGGGCTCGGTATTAGTCTCTTCTGGCTGCTCGAACACAGCGTCATCGTCGTCCACATCGTCGTTATTATTATTGTTACTATTATTGGTGGCCTCCTGGTGGTCGCTGGACTCATCATCCAGCTGATCCTCCAGCTGCTGCTGCTGCTTCTCCTCGCTGCCCATCTCTTGAGCGGTTAAATCTTTGGAATCTGCAAGGAATAGGAAGAGATACCATAGAAGAGATACCAGAAATTATTGAAATTGTATAAAATATAATATTTTAATATATATATAAATAAAATATTAATAAACATATTTATAACTAAATGGCATTCTGAATCCCTTAGAAACCTTTTTCCCGCCATCTATTCCCCACATTCCTTGGGCATCAGCTTCGGAGGTCGGATCTCCTTTCCTCGGCAGTTTAGTGCCTCAAATTGGCTTCCCAGAATCCCAGAGACCGCCGCCTCCCATCTCCCCGCGAGGAATCTATGTGTCAAGCCAGCTGCTTTGGCAATTATTATCGAACAAATTGTCAATAGTCAGTGGTCAGTGGCCAGTGGTCAGAAGGAGAGCTGTGAAAACAATGCGACAAGAGCTGAGGGGAGGCAGGAGTAGGAGCAGGAGCAAGTTTATCCCGCGTGGCCATCTCTTACGTGGAAAAGCAGGGAAAAGCTCATGGTGGCCAAGTGGCAGCACCGATGATTAGGGCCCGCGGATCGCAGCAAAAGTTCGAAGCTGGCCAGAAATCCTCTCAGAGCCGCTGACATCTGATTTGTTCTGTGTGTGTTTTGGGCCACGGCGAAATATTATAACGACCAACGGCGATGCTGGCCGAGATTATGGCGGACCGCAAGTGGACGTGGACATGGCACACACATGGAATGGAGATGGAGTCGCCGGATAAGCAGCAGCAGCAGCGGCCCAGCTTGCAGCTTTGCATCTCCTGGCTTCGCCAGAAATTCGACATCTCGTGGCAGCGTGGCAGCGAACACATTTCGCCCTGCTCGTGCGGGCCACGACTCCCAAAGATCGGTTCCCCTCCCGTTGCCGATCCCCTGCTGGATCTCCTTGGGAGAGAATGCGCGTTGACCTGTCAATTGGTGGCTATTGAAATGTCAGCACATCCAGAGCGAGCGGCCAACTGTTCGGCCAACAAGAAAGAAAGAAAGCCAGCAGCAACTCACGGATGGAACACACTTTTTGGGAATCGGTAACAGATTTGAACCTTTGAAGATTTTAACACATTTAAATATTTTTTGGGAACGTTTCCTTATATTTTAAATACCTAAAAATGTACTATAAAATAAGATAAACTTTATTAAGATTGGAGAAATTTTCCTAGGGGAAATGTTTTTATTTCTAGAAAGTGTTTTGCTTGTAAGTTAATGTCCTGGAGTTTGAATGGTTCCTAATTTATTAAGTGTAATAAAACGCTTTAAAAACTTAAGGTTGACAATTTATTTAAGGAATTTAACAGGTATTTGTAATAGAAGGTTTTTTATTATCCAAGGTTTTAGTCCGGTTGTTCTTGGTTTATCGTTCTTAGTACAAAATTCTTCGAATTAAAGGTTAACATATATTCCTTGCAGAACGTTTTTGTTTGCTATTCCTAACATTTAAAATATAATATTTTTACAAATATATGTTCTCAGATTTATAGCAAGCTAAAAGGTATTAAAATATATTTATTGAATATTAAATTCCTCTTATTTATATTTTATTTATTATCTTTAACAATATTGAAGAGCTACTAATAGGCTTCCAGAGACTTAGGCAACTCATTCCTCCATGGCAATTAAATTGATTGGTTTGTTATTTAGTTTAATTATTTGGTACATTAATTAATTTCCTAATTGCTTTATTTATTATTTGGTTTAATGACTGAATTACATTCCCTACTTCCTTTCTTAGGCAGCTCAAGTTCGTTGCCTGAGTCTTTTGATTCCTCAGTGACTGCTGCTGCTGTTTTTCTGTTTCTGTTGCTGCTTTTCAGATCCTATTGCTGCTGTTGCAACTGTTGCCAAAATAAAATACAAAAAATACTATTGACGGGCCCGCCCTAATTGCCGCCGTCGATTTTTCACGAATTCACACAATTCTGCACGTGAGCAATCGGTTAGAGGAATCAGTGGAGCTCCCCACCTGCCCTTAGCTCCTTCTCCGTTCTCCTCGTTCTCCGCTGGCATTCCGAGGCATTCTGCTTATTTGTAAGATATTTATTGCCTTCGATTGGGTGGCGATAAGCCGCACACGTAAAGTGTTTTGTCCCGGGAAAGAGTCGGGTGCAGGGAGTGGAGTCAGAAGATGGCCGAGCGCCGATAGAGTGCGAACGGGAGACTAACAGCTAACAATGGCTTTCGGTTTGGGATCCCCCAGATCCCCCAGATCCCAGCTCTGCCTCCCAGCGACAGCTGCCTCTGCCGCTGAAGAGGATTAGCCTCAGCCCGGGATCTGGGCTCTCGGTTCTCGGTTGAGCGGCTTAGCGCTCAGTCGGTGCAGCAGCAGCAGATCTCCGCCAGCGATTGTCTTCGCGAGTGCCATCGCAACACCCGCTCCTCCTTTTCATTGTTGCAACGCTACGGGTTCTGGGCAAGGAAATCTCCACTCGAAAATAGAGATTAGGAGGGGGCTTTGAAGAGAGATTTTTAAATAATTTCCATATAAGCATGGCCCCTTTAAGGCAGAAGAGGGTCAATTATTAAAATAATAAATTGTAGCTAAAAATATAAAAAAGGAATTAGAAAAGACTCCAAAAGTGTCAGAAACGGTTTTGTAATTTTCAAAAAGGTGTTTTTATTATTTTCTAATTTATTCTGAAGTAAGTTAAACTCCATTCTTACTAAGAAAATTATCCTAAGACATAATAACATAAACCTTAAAATTCGCTATAAAAACATCTGCAATGCATATTTAAATCTTTAACGAGGTGTTGCTATTATTATTATTATTTTTTCCATACCCCAAACCCCCCCCCTGAGGTGCGTGGTGGAATTCCAAGGCTACGCTTTCGCATTCGCATTCGCATACGAAATCGATTTGGGATCTGGGAACATGATGCACAGAGTCTTTTTTCGCTGAAAACTGCGATCGTTTCCCGATCGTTTGTTTAGCCATTTCGTAACGTTACGCCGCCCCTTCCCATGCACACCTTGCTCCGGCGGAGCCCCTCTCCTCCTATCTCCTCCTCTGGACTCCCTTGGCCAACGCCAACAATTGTTTATCAATTTGTTAAATCAGCTCAACCGCCGTCTGAGGCTTCGGCTTCGGCTTGGGGTCTCTCCTCCTTGGCTTCGATCGATCCTCGCCGATAAGCGACACAACAAAAACACACACACACTCACTGGCTAAGAGGAGAGTGGAATACAGGTGGGCAGAGGCAGCGGCATCGGCAGAGAGGGGTCACCTGGCTGTTGTTTATCAGCCGGCAGATGATTGTTGCCGGTTTCTCACTTGGCTTCGCTCGGTGGGCGTTGTTGCCAGCCATAAACAATCGAACAATTTGGAGCCCGGTCCGAGCCCGATCTTGGCCAGAAACCGAGCAGCAGATCCCGAGGAGCGACCCTTTGTTCATTTGTCGCTTGGGTCTCAACCCGCGGACCGCCGTCGCTGCTAATCGTTTCGGGGTCAGTTAACCCGAAAAAAAGCGAAATCAAAGAAGCAACCAGGCCAAGGAGCATCTCTGGCCGGAGATCGCTCTGGAGATGGTGCTGGTGGTGGCAACTCCAAGGCAATAATCCGAAAGGTGCCTAGGATGGCAGTCAAGCAGGAGGCAGTCAAGCCAAGTCGCCAGTGCGTCTGGCCGTGCGAGAGTACTTGGAGGAGCACTTGGTGGGGGCCCTAAGAGGGGCGAATGCATAATGAGCGGGATTTAAGAGGGATAATAAGGGCTATCGGAGGTGGAAGGAATGAAAATATATTCCCTATTTTATTATTAAGCTTAGGGGGTTTTATTAGTGATAATAGTTAAGGACAATCAACTTCTCCGTATGGTTAAGTTAAGTTCTTAAATATCAAAAGTAATTCAAGACATTTAATACCTTTTTTTTTCTCAAAGTTCAAAGATCTTAATTGATGGTAGAATTTACAACCTATTCCCAACTACCTAATTAATGTTTAATTACCTAGTTAATCATAACCATCAAGAACCTTAAAAATATATATTTTTAGACATTATTATTACTATTAATTAACAAATTAAATCAACTTTCAGTCAACTAAAGGACTTAGTTGAGAACAGGTTGTAAATACTATTATCATTAGTAATGAAGGATAGGATGGATTGTCTCCGACTAGATCCTTGTATTTTTTTTATACAAAATCTAGTTTTAATTTATTTTTAAGTACAAAGACAGTAATAAACTTTTTCAGGAGCTATAGATATGGACACTTTCAGAAATTGTGTATCCCTTTATTCATCACAACTTCCTTTCAAAGCTTAGCAATGTGAATATGAAAAATAAGCAAAGTTTAAGGCCAAGTTCTGAGCTCAATTACCTTTCGAATTCCGCCCCTTCTAACTAATACTTGACTTCCTTTGGCACTCCCTGGCATCCGGCTGTGATTTAGCATTTTTCCAACTCTTTTCCAGCCTCGTGGCCTCCGATGCCGCAGCCTCATTAGTCACACAGAAAATGTGAGAAGGGAGACTACTGCGGACGGACGAGCGCCTCCTCCAAGGTCCTCCAAACGTCCTCCTCCTCGGGGAATATAATTAAACAAATTTCAGCAAAGGCAATCGGATGATCGGGAGGAGAAGCAGCAGGAGCAGCAGCAGAAATTGAAAAACGTGAGTGAGCACAGCCCAAAAAAAGACAGAGAGAGCCAGGGAGAGGCGAATGCAGCTGCCAATTGTGATAAGAGAAATCTTCATTTTCGCGCGAAAATTTTGCCACCTTGCCTTGGGTTTCCGGGACTCTCTGGCATCGCGATGGCAACGGTCGCAGGAGGAGGAGCCTGGGCCTGGGCCTGGGCCTCGACTTGGGCCTGAACCTGGGCACGGGTAATCAACGCCATCAGCAGCAGCGAGGTCTCTGGGCCAACAACTCGGCGGCTTATCAATTGTTATTAATCAAGGAAAAGAGGGCTCCGTCCGAATGCAAAGAGCGCAAAGTTCGCAAATTTCATTTCACTTCACACTTTGGCCAGAAGGAAAAAAAAACAGAAAAAAAAGAGGAAAGAGTTAACTTAGTTCAGCTCAGATCAGCCTTTTTTTGCGCGCTTGTGTCCGTGTAAATAATCAACATTCTCATATCTTCGGGGGCTTCCAAAGCTATTCGTGATTTACTCGCCGGATCCACGGTTGGCTTCTCTTGGAGCTCTTCGGTGGATCCTGCAGTCAGCACCTTCTCTCTATGGGAACTTCGAGAGAGGAAATTCCTTCGATCTGGGGATAAGCAACCCCCAACTCTATCCTCGCGGAGTTCCCTCCTCCTCGCGATCGGAACAGAAGTTCGTATTTCAACCCAAAACTAATTTAGTTCACTTGGTTCAAACAAAAAGCTGCTGCTGATGTCAATGGGTTGGGATGAGATTAGGAGGTTGCAGAAAGGACAAAGAAAAAGGATGAAAAGGGGAGGAAGATATATTCACAGCTGTGGTCAGCAAGATAGGACTTTAAGGAAAATTATAAGAGGAAAAAAGTCAGAAAGTCAGTTGATATTGTCATGTCCGTTTGTCCGTTTGTCGGCTTGTCCGGTTCTATTCTTGTGCGTTTATCTTTTTGTCCGTCTCTTCGTTTTTCCTTTTGTCCGTTTGTCGGTTTGTCCGGTTGTATTTTTGTCCGTTAGTCCATTTTTCATTTACTTTGTTTGTCCGTGTACCCGTCTGTTCGTTTGTATATCGCTTTCTTCGCTTTTCTGTTTGTCCGTCAGTTCGTTAGTTCGCTTGTCCGTTTGTTCGTTTGTCCGTTATTTTGCTTGTCCGTTTGTCCGTCTGTTTGTTTGTCCGTCTGTCGGTAAACTACTCTTTTAGTTCCATAGCTATCTGAATGTATCTTTCCTAAAAGTACTTTTCTATTGAATGGAATGACTATATCAAATGGGTGCCATAGATTTATTCACAAAAATAAAAAATGTAGGAAAAACATTATTGCTTCCATGATTTTAAAATTATATACAACTAATTCGAGAATATGTCATATACATCGTTTATTCCCAGTATAAGTCCGCGCAATCAGGGGTATAAAACCCAAACAAATAAATATGGTTCCTATTCTGTAGTTTGTTGCCCATAGCTGCCATAGATACAATCGGAAAATAATAGGAAAATCGACATTTTTCAACACATAATTTTATAACTCGAAATATAGATTTCTTTCGACTTTAAAGCAAAATTTGTTTGAAATAAATATTCTTCCAATTCCAACATTTCCACCTCCACTGTTGGTAAATGTATTTCTGGAGCAACCTATGTGGTACGTACTCGTACTATATCTTCGATCTATAGAAACCGAAACACAGGCACCGCAGACACAAAGCCAAAGACAGACGACAGGCAGGCAGGCAGTTCGGGCAATTCCTCGAAATCGCCCAAGTCAAAGTCTCTCTTTTTGATGTCTTAATTAAAAAACGTGCAAATGATACCCAGACAGGGCCGAGCGGGGGCTGAAAAGGCTCCGAGGGGGGATGATCTGAGGGCCCTCTGCTCAGAGTTCAATGTTGGAGCAATTGATGCAACTGTTGAGATGTGTTTGCTGCTGTTGCCGTTGCTGTAGCTGTTACTGTTGCTGTTGCATGGTTGCAAGCTGATAAAAGGCAGGGAAAATTGTCGCAAGTACTTGAAAATATCGTGTGAGCACGCTCACAGAGAGCTTTGATCGCTTGATCAGCAGCAGGAGCAGGAGCAGGAGCAGGAGCAACAGCAGCTACAGTTGTCGCCGTACACACAGCCTTTGGCTCTCAGTGATCAATTGCGATTGGAATACCCAATGTTGCTCCCACAATCTCATGTGTGGAGTGGCTCCGAGCTCTTGGCTCCCAGCTGCCGTGCACAAATTTAAATTGACCCAAAGTGCAAGTTTTGAATGTCGGCTAATCGTTCATCGCAGACGGGGCAACATGTTGCTGCTGTTGCAGTTGCTGCTGCTGCTTCCTTGCTCATAATTTGCGTTTATTAAACAAGTTGGAGGATTTGCATAAATGTTACTTTCACGGATTAAGATCAAGGATGCAGCAATAAAATCAGAGGGAACTAGGAGCTGTCAGTAGGAACTTTAACCTAGGAACTACCAACTAGTAGGACCCAGAAACATGCCACAATTGCTGTGCAAACAAATCACGCTTTTCAGCAGATCAATCAAGCTTTGACAACTACTAGAAGTCTCAATTCAATTGTGATTTTCCCTGCTCCACAACTTGATTCGAATTTTCCCCCTTTTCACGACACGACACTGCGCTTTTTCCCTGCTTTTTCTCTGCTTTTGTAACTGTTACAACTCCGCAGTTCGTGAGGGCTATGCCGGGCCACGCCCCCTTGATCTTCGATCCAAAGTCGTGTCTCTGGCATTGCTCTGTTTTCTCTCTTTCTCTCCGTCTGCTGTCTGCTGACTGATGACTTTTGATGTGTTCATCAAGCAAACCAATCACGACAACAGAGAGCCACAAACAAACCCAAAAAACAAAAAACAACGGGGTTCGGTAAATTAAAGAGGCGCGAAAATTGCCTGCAAGAGCTGTGTGAATGGGAATGAAATTCCTCAACAAAAAAAGGGGAGAAAAAAGGCACAAAAGCAGCCAAAAAACAAAGGGAAAGAGGACCCCACAGGAGGACGCCGATGAAAGGCAGGCCAAGGGGAAACAGGCGTCCGAGTTGCTAACAAGATGCGAGGCAGTCAGCGACAACACAACAGCAATAAGAACAACAAGACCAACAGGCAGTTGGCCAAAAACTACAAAGCCAAAGGCCGCCACGCAGCTCCAGACCCAACTCCAAGTCCAACTCCAAGTCCAAGTTGGGGGCCCGGCGGAGTTAAGCTCCCAGCAGCCTGTTTGGCAACGCAGCAAAAAAGGCCACGCAACCGGGAAGAAAAGCGGTTGGCAGTACAGAGAGAGAAATAGGGTCCTAGGAGGTTTAAGTAGGAGTAATCAAAGAAGTATCTATAGGATTATATTTTTATATATCTTGACAACAAGTTAGTAGCTTAACTAGAGAGCTTAAAGTTCCAACAGTGCTTAAGCCCTTAGAATTTATTCCTGAACTCTATCAAAATTCGCTCAGTGCCTCTTAAGAACTGGCTAACAAAGCGGCGAGAGCCAGACACATCATTACCTACCAATTAGGCCCCGAAAAGTGTGTGCGTCGCTGTGTGGCGCGGCGTTTGAGCTCGGAGAGGCCGGCCTCCTCCTCACCCAGCAGAAGGTAGCCAAAGGCAGGCACGAAGGTCTGGAGGATGGAGGATGGCGATGCGGTGGAGCCAGAGGACGAGGCTCCGAGCCTGCTCTTTTGGTGGCACAATAAACGTTTACAACGTTGCGAATGAGTTGGGTTCTTGGAGCGGCAGCCGAGTGACTGACAGCCAGCAAATAAGCCATAAATGCTGGAAGGAGGCCGAGACTGACTGGCTACCTCACCTGGGCTGGGATGATGAAGTGCAAAGTGCCTGCTAACAGCTTGTAATGAGCTCCGAGAGAGTGAGGCTTGCTTTAAGGCAGACTGGAAGGAGGTTTGCGTCCTTTCCTTCCTTCGAAGTCATTGCACACACACACATTACTGACTCGACAAATCCTTGCTTCCAATTCGATTTCAATTCGTTTCTGGGCGATTTATGCTCTCCGATTGCTGATTGAATTTTCGCCACTGGATTTGTACACATAAGCCACAAAACACACAGCAATAATCAGCAGCAGCCAGAGTCAGAGTCAGAGCTGGAATCAACATCGATGACGAGGGTCATTCGTGCGTGAGTTGAGCTGAGATCCAAATGCAAACAGCCATTGCCTCCTGGGTGTGTGAAAATAATAATAATAATAGCAAATGGCGAGTGACAGAAGGGGTTAATGGAAAGCCAAGTCCAACTCAGATGACAAGCGGAAGGTGGCTCCAGAGGATGAGAAACGATGGCCAGGCAGGCAGGCAGTCAGTCGGGCTGACAAGCAACTAATTGATTGACAGAAGTGTGTCCCAGCTCAATGTGATTTCTCAATAATAAGGATTTAAATCGATTCGAAAGGCTTAGGGGATGCTGAATGGGTCTTGCTTATAAGCTTCTAAGGATGGGAACTCTTTGGTAAAGAATTTTCACAGAATATATTTATGAAAAGTGCAAGTCCTTGGTCGAATTTTAAAGAACATTTTTTTATAGTATATCTTTATTATTTTTATACCTAAGCTTGAGCCAAGGCAATGAAAATAAGATTTAAAGAAAACATAAGTACTTGTTAGGAGTTGCCTCCTCGTTCATCCCAGTTTCGTTCAGAAACTCTCAAAGGCTTAAAAAGTAATGAAACTCAATCCCTGGCAGACAGAGGTCAAGTCGCAAGCCAGCGTCCTCGAGCGAAATACAAATTCCTGCCGAGTAACCCTTTCTCCCCTGGAATCTTCCCCTTCTTCCGATTCTGGGAGAAATGATAGAGCACCGCATATGTATGCATATAATGCCTGCCATATACATAAAAAAATTACAGCATAAATCACACACAACACACACTCCACACACACGCACAAATTTCGGTTGTTGTATTAAAAATAATATCGTCGTCTGGTCGACAAAGATAAGAAAATTTATCCAAAGGATTGCGTTTTGGTGTTATGGCCACCACAAAAATGTGGGGCCAGCTCCGGCTGCGTGCTCCTTCCCCGATTCCCCGATTGCTCCTTTGTCTGCGCAACCGCAAGGACTTGCTCCTTTCCTTCAACTTGATGCGAGCATTTTATGACCAAAGCCCCCAAGTCGAACTCATCATCATCATCATCCTCAGATTCCCTGGACCAGGGGTCAGGACGGGGATTTGGGCAGGGGTCATGGGAGGGGGAGAACGAGAAGGAGATGAAGGATGGGGCAGGCGCAGGACCGCCAGCTGCGATCTGTGCCCAGCGATAAGGCGGGAATACATTTCATAAATGCCGCCGCGCCGCAAAAAGGATTACGAGGCTGGCACCCTTTGCCTCCTGTTACACAGCTCTTTTACACTGAAGGAAATGGGGGTATGAGGTAGGAAAGCCACTCAATCTTTTTCTTAATAATTTAATTAAGAAGCTTTTGTACTATTTTTTTTTTTTATCCACGATAAAATCGATCTAGAAACACTTTTGAAAGTATTTTTAAATGTTTATAATCAAAAAAACGTTATAAAACTAAAATTAAACATTGAAATTATTAAGAAGATTAACTTGTGCCTTTTTAGTAACTTAAATAATAAAATAAATTTTTGTACTGAAAAATGACAGTGTCATAACGCCTTAAAATTGGTTTTTCTTTCCGTACTTTCCCCCTTAACCTCTCAATATTTCACCATATCCGTAGGGAAACCCATTCCTCTCTCTCTTATCTCGTAATTTATTGTAAAAATAGTATAAATTGTATTTACAAAGCTGAAGCTCGCATCTTAAATCAAAAATCTCCCTTGCCTAAGAATATACCCAAGGTTAGCGATAAAAAAAAAGCGTTGGAAAGCTTTATATTCTGAATCATAAATCCGGTAAATAGTAAGCACTAAAAACCCTCACGATTTCCTCGCTTTTATAGCGATTTTCAGCACTATTCACCCGGCCCACATGTCGTATACTTGATATTACCATTCGCTTTGAATTTACACTGAGGATAATAGGGGCAAGGGCTGTGCTGATGATGATGATGGAACACTGTAGATAAGGTCGAGCGCCGTGTAATGGTTTTCTTTTTTTTCGATTACCGATGTTGATGTTGTTGCATTTTTTGTCTTTCGCCCGCAGCAATTGCACTGCGAGTCCCGCATGAAACCCCAAAAAAAAGCAGATAGAAAAAACCGAATAAGAAAATTCCGATAGGGAAACTCTGAGCTTTCTCCCCTCCCCTCTCGTCTTGTCAAATGATTAATTACATGCCGAAAAGCTATCTAACAATTTGACTCGCTCGCTGTCTCTGCCTGTGGTTCAGGTTCGCTATGGTTTTCGGTTTCGGTTTCTGTGTGTTGTGGATTGTCATTAAGCCAGAACAGCAAGGCAGCTAGGCAGCCAGGCAGCCAGGCAGCCACAGAGGGAGACATAATAAAAAATTATGCCATAGATAAAATGCCATTAGAGAGGGGCACAGCGGCGGAGGGCGGTTAGAGTCACCACTTAGCGCCATTAGAAGGCAGCCAACAGGCAGCAGCCAACAGCCAACAGCCAACAAGAGGAGCAGCCAACCAAAAAGCCAAACCAAGTGAGAAGGGGCAGCTGGTACTGCAAGTATGCAATTCTGCAAGATAAGCCGAAGCATTCATGAATTTCATAGATAAAAACACACACACACAGGCCGTTGTGCTCACACAGATACGCAGGGACAGGCGCCCAGGGAGATGCGCTTACAGTACATTGCACAGGAGCAGCAGCAGCAACCACACCAGCAACCAGCAACAACAGGAGCCACGGCAAATGAAGAGCGCCAAAAGTGAGCAACGGCATCATCATCATCACCAGCAGCGGCAGCAGCAAGTGCCGGAGGTTGAAGTCGGAGTGGCGGAGAGCGGAGTGGCAGCGGAAGCCAGCACAAGCAAACAAACATCCAAGGGGCGGACCCAGAAAAACACAAGAGATACAGGAGCCAACCATTCTACCTAGAAGAAGGAATACCCTACAGAAACATTTCTTTATTTAGAAATTCTTAAGTGAAGGCTTACATTTATTCATTAGTTCATTTCATGAACAAGTTAAATGAACAAATAAACATATTTAATAAAAAATTTATTAAATTAATGAGATTAAGAAATTTGATGAACAAATTAGATGAACAAATAAAATGAACAAATAAAATGAATAGGTAAAATTGACAAAAAATATATGTTAAGCAAGAGAAATACATAAAAAATAAGGAGAGAAATGAACGAATGTACAAATTAAAAAACAAATGAATTTATTAATTTAATAAACAAATAAACTGAACAACTCAGATGAACAAATAAAACAAACAACTGAAATGAACAAATCGGTGAAATGAATGAACAAATAAAAATAAAATGGAAGAGAAATAAGAGAAATGAACAAATGAAATTAATGAAATAAAATGAACATATGAAATGAAAATGAACAAATATAAAATGAAATGAATAAATAAATGAACAAATTAGATAAACAATTTAATAAACCAATAATTTAAAATGACCAAATGAAATTAAATATTTAAATTAAAGTATCGAATTTTAATATATAGATAAAGCTTTCTTTTGCACATTCAGCCTTAAAACTCGACAAAAGATTTCCTTCCTACAAATAAACTTGATCACAGAATAAAACAAAACTAAAACAAACAGAGTAATGAGGCAATATTTCACGGGATCAACAACTATATATCGAAAAGAAGGATAAACTCTTAAAAAAATCTAAAAACCAAGCTCTAGGATTCCGGAAAGCCACCACCACCAACCAGCTGGTGGTGACCCCCAAACAAAGATCGAGCTCAGCAGAGCCTAATCCAATCTGGGCAGCAAAGAAAGCAATGCAAGTGTGGATATCTCTGGCCAAAAGTGGGTGCAGAAGGAGGACTGGCAGGCGGAGGCCAGTGGGTGGCAGCTGGGCAGGCTCGAAAACTGTTCTTGTTGTTGGTTGGTTTGGCCGGCTGGCGTCGCCATGGAGTGTCAACAGCCAGATAAAGATTAGCCCAGACAAACGCCCACTTTTTAGGCCAACTGTTCTGCCCACTGGCCACTCGAAGTGGCCCTCGTTCCTCGATTTCCCCGCTCCGCCACTCCTCAGTGTATGGATGTTTGAGCTGGAAATCTTTCACTGACACAGCACAAAAAGGGGCACGTGGAAGGGCTGCGATTTTTGGAGGGGAAATTGGGAAGCACGAGGAGGGGAAGGAGGTGGAGGAGGATGCCCTGCCCTGCTCCAATTGCCGCCAGTTTTTCGGGGGATTATTAATGATGAATGCTCGAGATGGCAGCGAAATGGTGCGGAATGTCAAGCGGCAATGTCTGGCTAAAAAAAAACGAAACGAGCAGGAGCGGAGTTAAAGTCAGGAGATTTAGGGTTGGATTAGCGACCTCAACTGGCCAATGTATTACAGGATAATCTGAAGATTCATAATTGCTAGTTGTCCACGAAAATAATATAAAATAATTAAATTTTTAGCTGAATATTTATGGATTTTAAGGTTAACATTATAAAGAATGTACACCTATCCCTCGCTTTGCGTCGTTTCGTTTTGCGTTTTTTCGAAGTTGCGTTGCTTCTTAATTAGAACTAATTTTCATTGTGCGTCGTTAGATTTTCGATGTTGCGTTGTTTTGGGATGAAGACGTAAATATTTTTTTAAAGGGTGGCAACACCTTAATTGCGCTACTCAATTAAAACGCGGGAATTCCCCTTTTTTGTTTCGGCTCACTTATTCAATTTGCTTGCTTGATGTAGTGTCATTGTAAGCGTCACTTGGGAGAAACGCGCTCGTAAATATTTGATTAATTATAATTTTATTTTTCATAATTGAGTATGTAATTGAAGAATTTATTTTGTTTTAAATGAATTAGTTTATTTTTGTTTTTATATATATAATATGTAATAAAATGAAATGTTATTTTGGTTTTATTTTAATGATCACTTTGCTAAATTTTCTTTTTAAAAAGTAGTATTTTTGTAACCCTGGAACCAATCTTCGAACTTTACATGGTTTGCTATAGAAAATCCTAATTCACTTTGCGTCGTTTCACTTTGCGTCGTATTTTTTTGGAACGTATCCCCGACGCAAAGCGAGGGATAGGTGTATTTATTATCTAGAAGAATTTTAAGAAAATATAAAAAAAGGTAACTGAGTAAAGTAATGTTATTATTATAGCCCTTATATATCCCTTAAAAAATAAATAATAATTGATATTTATTAAGTAAAGGGTAAATAGGGGATACATTCAAATAAACTCTAAATAAACTCGACGATAATCCCTGTGGCTTATTACCAACCCTTTATCTGTTGCAAAACATTCAATTCGAAGGGCAAATCCGCTCCTGGGGTACCCTGGAGAAGGGTTCGGACTTGGGTTCGGGTTCTCCTTCTCTGTTGTACTTTCGGGGGGTCAGAGACATCGTCTCAATGACGTTGACACTGCTGATGATTATGAAGTGATATGAAATTGATGCCAATGATGTCGGAGTGAAGAGTCAAAATGCCACCCAGAAAAAGGGGAGGGTTCTCTGAGGCAGCGGCAGAGGCAGGAGCAGAGCCTGACCCGTTGTCATTTCCTGCAGTCCATCGGAGCGATTGAAACGAGGGTTGAGTTCGAGAGTTCACCCCCTTTTCCAGGGCGAGAAAGGGTTTAGGCAAGGTCTGAGGTCTGAGAGGTGTCAAAATCATCACAAAAACCACAGGACCCAGTGCACAGGATGAGGCAACAGCAGCAGTGCCTTTGCACTGATAAAAAATTGTATTAAATTAGACTCGTCGTCGTCTTCATCTTTTTTGGGATTAAATTTTTATTGGCAGAGTATCAGCAGAAGAGGCAGTGGCAGGACGATGTCCTGGCTCTACACAGACACACACACACGCACACATCGAGGAAATTTATTAACGGCATTAACGGGTTATGTCGGTGTCGCCTGCTTCCTGCATTCGCAGAGATAAGAATTTATTTTTTGGCTTTGGCCCATTTCGAGTTTAAGCTGCAAACTTATCGCGGATTGAGCAGCGGACAAAAAGGACAAGCGGACAGGCGGCACTCGACAGGATGTGGCCAGCGTTGGCAAGACATTTTCTTTTCAAATGATAGAGTTTCTACATTGGCTTACCTCTGCTGTCGACGGTCATGTCTTCTGTGGTATCGGAACAATCACCTAAAAAAAGATAGAAATGGGTTTGGAATTAATGGGAATAATAATTGAAAAGTGATTAAGATAATAGCTTAACAAATAAAAAGGTAAATATATGAATAAATCAATAAATAAACAAACAATAAAAGAAAGAATTGATAAGCTAAGTTCCATTTAATTTACATTTATATAATATAGTTTATAATCATCAGAAATATGACTTTTACGATTATTTGATGATCATTAGGTAATCTTTTAGATGCAGAATACATCATATTCTTGTCTCTATCCTATTATTCCTTGTTACTTTGATTGTTTTCATATTTCCTAAGCTAATTATTTAAGTTTAAAATTAAATATTAATATATAATTAAGGAAACTAGATTATAATAACTATAAAGCTCAGATACAACTATTTATATTGCCTCACTGAAAACTATAGACCATCGGCGGGAGTTACACAGATGTTGGTTGGGGCAAGGTCCAAGTAAGAGTCCGAATTTCATGGATACTTTTCGGGGGGCCGCCCAAAGGTCTTTGGCTAATAGTCGTAGATATTTATCGCAGATAGTTCCAGCCAAATGGCTCTCGGAGCTCCGAAAGCGATAATAATTGCTGCGAGGGCCGCTCATTGTTTGTACAACCATTCGCAGTATCTGAGTATCTGGGATACCCAGATATCTGAGTATCTCTGCCACTCTTGGCCCAACTACGCACAGTAGTAGATATAGTCGGTTGCGAGGCCGGTGTCCAGGCCTTCACTTTGCTTTGCCATTGCTCCATTACATCCCCTCCCTATATGTATATCTCTTGCTCCTCATCCAGTCCTCTTTGTGTTGTTTTTCTCATTTTTGATTATATTTTGCTGATTATTCACTTCGAAGGAATTATAATAACAATAATAACAACAATCCGCAGAATTCCTTCGTTTTTATTTCAGCTTCTTCCTCGCTCGCTCGCTCGCTGGCTCGCTGGCTGGCTGGCTGGCTGCCTCGCCGCAGATTGCAGATAGCGAGGCACACACACATTCAGATACGGATACCCACACTGGCAGAGCTGCAGATACATGTGAGCTCAGCCGAGAGCCGAGCTGAGCTGGCCGTGGAATGAATGTGAAGCCACACAGCGCAGATAGGCGACTGATAAGCAACTGAAAGCTGGCTGCCATGGACGCGGACGCGGACGCGGACACAGACTTGGACTTGGACTACAGTGTCGGACAACGGACATGGCGGAGACCGGAGGGGCCCTTTCCCGCTCGCTCCCTGCTCCTCTCCGGTTTTTCCCCCACTGGCAACGTGTGTAGGTCCAAAGGCTGCCAGCAATTGGCGGGATTTCTTCAGCTGTAACACCCACACATGGCTCACAGGTTGAAAATTAAGCGGGAACAGTGTTTAAGCCAGGCTTAAGTGGAGCTAATATGGCCAGGTTTTCAAAGGAACATAGAGCGAGTTAAAGAGGGAGCAACTCAATTAAAAAGTATTTAAATAGTATTAAATTCCCTTAAATAATTAATTGAATTTTCTTTGGAAGTCCATTTTCAATGAATTTCTATCTTGCTATATTTATTTTTATTTAACCTCCTGTTAAAGTGTTCAAGTCAAGCTTACATATATCTTTGCTTTCCAAAAATAAGTTTAAAAGATTCACTTTGTTTCTTTATTACAATTTGTAAAGAAATAAAGTGAATTGCATCCAGAAATATTTTACAAAAATACAACTTAACCTCCAGTTAAAGTCAAGTTAGCATCACAAGTTATTTCTTAAGTTCTAGCTTGCATTTCTTATTTATGATTTATACAGAATAATCTAAATTTAATCCTAACTAAGAATTTAGAATATATTAATGATAAGCTCTGGCTTTTTCTGGGAAGCAAAACCATGTAAATGAGTAATAGGAGGCTTCCATGGAAACGATGACTATTTCAACACCTGAACCAGTTTTAATTGTTATCAACACAGTGCTCAGAGTTCATAAATTAAAGTATTTCCAAGTTCGAACTGTCATTTCAGGCTTTATAGGATTCCCTTTTCAGGCTTTCTTTAATTTTCTGGCTTTCCAGTTTGTTTACAATACTCCTAGGCCCACTTAAAATCGCTTCTCACCTCTGGAATTGCTGCTGAGCATTGTTGTCATATAAGGTAATCCACTTTTGGCTGCTAATCCCGGCTTATAATAGTTGCTTCTTCAGCGTTTGGTTTGTTCACTCGTCTGTGTCACTCACTCATGTTTCGGCTTTCGGTTTGAGCTTGACTCGAGGGCAAATTATGTTGTCACTTCACTCGGCTTTCCGATTCTCACTTCACTTTATTCAAATTTCATTAAAAATTATTCAAATTTTCGTTATGACGAACGTATTGTGTTTCTTTTAGCTCCCGCGTGGCGTGGTGCTCGTGCTCGTACCGCTCGTGGTTGCTGCTCGCTCCGCGTTCCACAGCCAACTGAAAGTGAGTAATGAAATTTCATGCGCCGCGTCTCTCTGTGTATCTGTGAGATACAGATACAGGCGGCAGCGGGGCAGCAGGCAGCACAGGCAGAGATACCGAGCGAACCGAGTGACGATGACGACGCCGATGACGACGCAGCTCGGAGCGGAGAGCGGAAGAGTGAAGTGGAATCCAACCAGCTGATGTTTGTTGATGCCGGGCACAGAGACCAGGCAGAGACCAGAGACCAGAGGCCAGAGTCTAGGGGGACCGAGGAACCGAGGAGGACGAGAGACCGGGATGTTGTTTATCTTTCGGTTGCCAGCGTCTGCCAGAGCGTCTATCTGCTGCCCTATCTTGAGCTGGACTCGAACTCGTTCTCGCATTCGTACGGATTCGTATGGATTGGGATTCGGATTGGTACTGAAATAAGATATCGCCAGAGACCCAGAGACCGAGCGACCGACGACGCTGCTGCTCTGCGGTCGACTTCCTTCGCTCGCCTCGGAATTATTCGAAACAAAAACTGATAAAGCACTGATAAGAGCGCAGCGCGGCGAGCGCAGAGTTAGATAACATCGCGGGCAGCGGCTGTGGCAGAGCTCGGAGAACTCGGAGCTGAAATAAACTCAAAACCCAGCCGAGGCGAGCTGAGCTGAACCAACTGAACCAGCAACCAGCAGCGAACGGATACAGATACACACCGACACACACACTGCAGATACAGATACCAAGATACACTCGCCGAGGGTGTGTGTGCCGGTGCCGGTGTGCTGGTGTGCCTGTGCTTGTGTGTGCGCGAGGGAGATGCTTTTCAGCGATATCGCGTCTACGGCTAATGGAATTCTGATTATTGCTTAGTGATAAGCGTTTTGTGTTTAATTGTATCTCTGTATCTGTATCTGAGTGCACTGAGCGAAATGGGTACGGAGAATGTGTGGTTACATTGTAGCGTGCACTCAGGGAAAATATAGTGGGTATTTTGTTATAAAAAGTAAGAAAGAAAGAATCTATACTTTCTGTTAATTAATTAAAATTTTTTAGTTAGTTTATGCTAATTCTAATTTCAATTTTATTAATTTTACCTTAAATATAATTTTATTTTAAAGATAAATTAAAAAAAATCAATGCCTTATTGCTACTTTTATTAACAAGCTTTTTTCGAACGCATCAAGGGTTTGAAGACTTTAGCGAAAAACAACTTGGGAATTATAGAGCCAAAAAACGAAAAAATGCGGAGAAACTGCACCCAAATGGTATGCTATGGAAGGCTTTTACTGCCTAAAATATGAATTCTTTGAGGAATTGTAATATTGTATAATCTTCTTCGACTTTCCTTGCAGTGGGATCTCCGCTCCACCGTGGGTTATCAGTCACCTGCTCCATCCCCATCGACATTCACATCCACATCCATCCATTTCCTATCTGCATCTGCATCTGCGTCTCCATCATCTCCAGTCTGCAGTTTTTGGCTCACGGGGGCTTTTGTTCCAGCTTTTTCTCAGTTTTCCTTTCGGGGCTTATCGCCCGCCGTAGATCTATTTTTATGTTGCCTCTGCTACTCTTTCTCCTTCTCTTCTGCTTCGCGGCACTCCCCATCGCCGCTCCGCCTCTTCTGATTCTTATCGGCGTTTGGTTTATTTCCATTTCCCTGGCAACTTTGCAGATGCAAAAAAACGTTTTCTTCTTTTTCCCAGCGATAACAATCTCCCGAGGTTTCTCTTTCTCTTCCTCTCTTGGCCTGTGTGAGAGAGCTCTCCTTTCTGCTATCTGCTCTCTCTTTGCTATCTCCTGCTCTCTCCGTTAGCTACAATCAGCTGTTGTTGGCAGCATTGCCAGCATGTTGCGCATGCGTTGTTGTGGCCGTCGCACCACCCCACTCCATTCCACCCTGGAAACACTCCTCCTCCTGCTGTTGTTGCTGTCTGCTGGCTGCCTTTGCGACGATTATCTCGTTTTGCCATTGTTGACTTTTAATTAGATTCATTAAACGTGCCGCTTGCCGCTAACTCCCTTGCAACCCCCTTGGCGGTACCGCACCCGCTGGAACCATGGCACGACTTTGAGATACCCTGGCGAAGTAACCATGAGATATGTAGATAGCCTAGCAGTTCAGGGACACATAATTATTGACCTACGTGAGTCCGAAAATAAGTGGATTTTTATCAGCAAATGCATTAATTTTAAATCTGTTACACGTTTGGTGGTATTTAATCGTTTAGCTAATTATTTTATATTATTTAAATTTATAAAATTGTTTATATTTTGAAAATCTATAAAATATTTGTATAATAAATTCTATAATGTTTATAGTTTGTAAACATTTGTATTAATTCTAGAACCTTTTAAATATTTGCTTTTATTTATTACTTAAAATTACCTTTTAACAATTACCCATTTGAAATAATAAGAAAAAAAAGGGGTGTCCAAACGTAGCACCCTTGCAATCATTCATTTCCTGAGCTTAAAGCGGAATATATATCAATAAAAGGATTCTTCAAAATAATAATAAATTATATTTTAGTTTATAAACCCATCAAATAAATTTTAAAAATAATTATTTTTAAAGCTGCCAATTTAACTTGTATCTTTTCAAGGGTATCCCATTGTTCGTTCACCTCTAAATGGATCATTATCAAACTTTTAGCCTTTCTTGCCGCCTGCTTATGTGTTAGAATATATTTTCCACAGTTTGTGGGTGTTTTTGATGTTTTTTTTTGTTTTCTTCTGTTTTGCAGCTTATGCAGCGATAAACACTTCATGCGTGAATATCTGGGAAAGGTTTTTTGATAAATGCGCGCCCGCTGCGGTTGCCTCGCGTTGATGTTACTGCTGCTGCTGGTTGTTGGTTGTCGGTTGTTGGGGTGATGAACTGCCAACACTTGCCCCTGTCTCTCTCACACCTTTCCCCACCAGAGTCAATTGTTAAGCAATTATGTTGCTACAAGTCGCCATACATGTGTGTATCTCTGTATGTCACTTTTGTTACGTGCTCATTTATTGACATAAATATGAACAAATGCGACAGATCAACGTCTGCTGATTGCACTACATCGAAAAAGCGTTTTCAAGAAAATATGCTAAAAATACAAGGCAGCAGCAGCAGCAGCAACAGAAACAACAACAACTACAGCAGCAGCCGCAATGAGAGTGAAATATTACACCCAAAAAAATGGTGATGAATATGGGGGTTTCAACTGAACTTAGCGATAGTATCCGAAAAGCAAGATAAATGAAGTTAAAATAAAAAGTATAGTGATATAAGGGAATATATATTAATATATAAATCAATAAAAATGTATTGGATTCTTAAGCATTAAGTGTAATGAAGAAAAAAGTTTGTTTTTATATTTAAACAATTTCTTTAAAATAAATGTATGTTTAAGGAAAAAAATATTGTAATTTTCAAGTAGCTTTCTTCTGATTTCTGCACTGAAATTAGAAATCAAATTAAAATCTTGGAAAATATAAACTAAAATTTAGCCAAAATATAGTATAAAAAATTTTTTAAAAATAGTAAATGGAAAAACTTAAAAATTAAAAATAAATAAATAAGTTAAAGATTAATTTCTGGTACTTAAATTTTTTCCCATGTCGCATTTTCAGTGTCTTAAAGGCTGCAATTGCGAATGACTCGGCACTTGGAGCCACACACACACAGACACCCCCGCTAAGCCCCTCTCCCGCTGACCTCGATGGCCCCCCTCTCTGCGCCCCACCACCGCACAAGCGAAATAAAACTCCGCTGAGAGCGCGCAGATGCAAGAGAGTTGATAAGAGATCCTCACGCTGATAAAATGAAAAAGGCAAAGGCAACAGCGAGCAAACTCACAGTTGTTGCTTGTTGTTGTTTTTTGTTTTTTTGGGGTTATTTCTACTTATGCTATTGCTGTCTCCCTCGCCCGTCCGTCGCTTTTATTTCATTTCGTTCGCTTTTCGGTTAGATGCATCGTTAAGATTACAGCTCTGGCAGAGTTTGTTGCTGTTGTTGTTGCTGCGATTGTGGCAACAACAATGAAAAAAACATTTATCATGAAATAAATCTACTTAAGTTTTTTTTGTCTGCTCTCTCCCCCTCTCTCTCTTAAATTGCTTCTTCTTCCGTTGGAAACTCCTAAAAAAGTTGTAACTCGAAACTCGCACATTATTTTTTTAAGGGGAGAGACGGGATCGGTGTTATATAATCCATGGTTGCTCAACTCATTTCCACCAAAAATAAACGACAAAAACACTGAAATTGTTCAACCTTGAGACTGGAAGCCATCTCGCTCCAGCTTACTGCGTCTCTTCTTCCACACAGGCAGCAGGCACAGCAGGTGCCGAGCTGCTGACAGTTTCCCTTCCTTGTTTCCTTCCCTTTTCCCCTGACTTTTCACCACCCACATTTTTAATTCACTTTTGGAGCCCGAGCCCGCCTGCATATTTATGAAGTCTGCCAGATAAGCGATGACTTCATTGTAGCGAAATTAAATCAATTAACATAAGCCAAGGTGCGAGCTGAGCCTGCTTCCCTCCTGCTCGCCTTTATCTCTGTTTGCCACCTTGCCCCGGCTCCCAATTAAGTCCCTGCCCCCGTCGCCCCGCTATGGCGACGCCGCTAATCTAGCAATCAATCAAAGTGATTTAAATTTCATGCCGCGTATCTGCGCGCCACCACCAGAAATTATGGCGTAGCTCCGCACAACGTACACTTCTGTAAAATCACGATTAAGAACTCAACTCAGCCGAAAGGCCAGACAGAAATTTTGAGTTATTATCGCTGGAAAACAGAGAGCAGCAGGCAGACAGGATCAAAACCGCAAATGAGATATGTCAAAATAGATACGAAATACACATAAACCTATTTTACCCTTATTGGTGGGGATAACAGACTTGATGGATTATTATTTGAAGCCTTTAAGCGATTAAAGAGAAAGTGACATAACAAATAAGTATAAAAACAAATTTTACATACAAGTTAATTAGGGACAAATAGAGCAAAGAGTGATGACTTAAATATAAAACTTTTTTAGTGAGATCAATATATTTTTAGACCCCTTATAGAGATATTTGAAGATTAAATATAATTATATATATACTAATAATTATATTTTAAGTACCCTGAAAGCCAAACCCAAAAAGTATGCTATACTTTTTAGCAGATGGCTGCCGAGTATTTTATGGGCTCTTATCTAGTGTTGGGTAAATACTTCTCTTTGTCTAAACATGTTCACTTGTTCTTTTTTTCAAAAGAGTCAACTCACTCATTTTGCTCACTTGTTCATTGCTCACTTGCTCACTGCCCATTGTTCACTTTTCATTGCCTCTTTAATAACTGTCCATAAAAAGACACAGAATTTTAACTATATAAATTTTGTATATTTTTGAAGTATTAAATATTTATAAAGGAAAAAAAAACAAATGAATATAAACAGAACTATAAAGCGCACTCTGACAGAATGAGCAAAAAAAAAAAATACCATAAAAAAAAGAGTTACTGAACAAAAATGAACAACTGAGCAATAATGAGCAAAAGAGCAAAACTAAACAAGTGAGTAAAAATGAGCAAGTGAGCAAAAATGAGCAAGTGAACAATAAGAACAAATAGGAAGGAACATGTTCACTCACTTAGTTTAGTAAACAACTCTTTTTTGTTCTCTCAGCAACCCAACACTACTCTTTGTCCTATTTTAGGTTCTTTTTAAAATATTCCCAGTAAATACATTATTTTCTGGACCCAAATTATTTATTAAATTTGAAAACAAATTTTATAATAATTATATCCTTATTTATAATAAATACAATACCCTCATAAAAAATAAAAATAATATTTTCCACTCATAGGCAGATCCTACCATCAATCTCCCTTTCTACCTGCCCTCCTGTGACTCATTTATCCGCTGAAGATCATCAATCGCTTTATGGCCGTACCAGCTCCTTGATTTTCTAACGCCAGATCTTCAATCTATGGAAAGTATATATGATGGCCGTGAGTAATACGAAACCGCAGTGGACTCGTTTTATTGACCTCCTTTTCTGTGGCCCTTTAGGCTACTCCACCTTCATTCCGAGGGATACCAGTCCCAGTTTCAGACCGAGTTCGAGTTCGAGTTCGCTAAGTGGTCATAAAATATGCTTAATGCATCAGGAAGCCGCCTATATATGCGGGTGCCACCACCGCTTGCAACCCCTTTTCCGCACGACTCCTCAGGCTTCCCTCTTCTGTTGTCGTAAAATCCTTATCGGCGACTCGGCTCCGCTCCTCAGTCAGTCATCCCGCCCGGTTGGTAAGTGCGAGATTAAAATATTGGATAAAGGCGGCGGCAGCAGAAATGCAGCACGGCGGCGCGATAACGAAAAAGTGGAAATGGAAATGGAAATGGTAACGAAACGTTCCTTGTCGCCGTCGTCGCTCTTTCAAAAAAATATATATATATATTCCAACGTTATCGACACTCGGCCTGTTTCTGTTTTGAATACTGGGCCTGGCCGCCTCCTCGGTTTGCTCGGTTTCTCTGGGTAAGTGAGTGATAAACACGAGTTATCGCATCAATTAGTTCGGCGTCAAGTTGACGTCGTTAAAGGCAGCCCAAACAAAGACCAAGGCGCAGGGCACCGCGACTCGACTCATTTTCGATTCCCGACTCCTGAGAGGCGAAAGTCAAGCCGGAATGCCATAAAACCCACGTTGGCGGCCTCCGCCACACAGATTCCTTAGCCAATTGTGTTGCCAAACAATAGCAGGGCCAAAAGTAGCTAAAACAGGCACTCGAAATAGCGAGAAAGCAGCCAAGGTGGGCTCAGAAATTAGGAGAATTTTCTATTTAGAGATTTATATTTACAGATTTATAATTAAATTTATAAATAAAGCCTCTTGAATATATTTATAAAATACAAAAAATAAATATAAAAGACATGTGCTAATAAATCCTCTGCTTAGAATGCAATAATACTAACAATATTCAATTTCCTTTGAATATTCCAAACATGGTACTGATCAAGGACTTGGCAAAGTCCGAAACAGCTAAAAACCTAAATTATCATCACTGTTGGCATCGCCGTCTTTCGATACATTTCAAGGCGCGGGCGCGAGGCAACGTTGACAAAAGTGTCAATGATCCTATAACCGATATTGAGACACCGCCGTCTCTTTCTCTGTGTCACCACCTTTCTCTCTCTCTGTCCTGGCCTGTCGCCATACGCAAATCGAGCCCGAAAGTGGCTTGTAAACATTAAACGTTTGCTGGCCCAGTCGCCAGTCGCCAGTCATCAAATGAGCAAATGACGAGGCGATGGCGATGGCGATGTCGATGTAGGAGGGCCCCGTGCTATACGTTCAGGTAGGGAGAAGAGACGAGATGCAGATACAGCACACAAGCCGGCCACCGCCGCCTAATTGCTCTGGTGAGTCTGTCTATGAGATGTGCCTGTGCCTGGCCTGCCTCTCAATCGATGCCTTTTTGGGTGCCTGCTCCTGTCAGCGGTGCGTCAGGAGGAGGAGATCTCGAGTGGATAACGGGGCACGGAGACGACGGAGAGGCCGGAGACGATGACGCTGAGCGACGACGTCGCCGTTATCGCAGCCGGAAGTGCCATCATAAAAGGAAGGTGCAATAAAAATATTTTACACGCTCGCCATCTCACTCTGCCTCGCTCACCTCAATGGCAATACGGAAAATGGGTTTGGGAATGGGAAAATACCTCTTTTGGGGCGCCTCTGCTTGATCAGCTCAATTGGCAGGGAAGTGGAATCTGCGAAGGAGAGACTGTGACGAATGCGGGAGTACCCTTAAAGCCTCAATGGAGAAAAGGCCGGAAAGGAGACGAGTTTGGGAATATATTAAATTGATGATAAATTGATTTCAAGTGCAGTTCATGCTTTTTAAAAATTTGAATAGTTGGCAAAATACGATAAAAAATATATTTAAAGTTTATCAATTTGAAATTTTTTTGAAAATTTAAATAAAATCGGATGATAAACATAGAAGTTATTAAATAATAAGGTTTCTGTGTATACTTCTTCTTTTTGAGACAGAGAGAGAGAGAGAGATATAGAGACATTGAGAGCGCACGTTCGTGTTGCTCAACATGTTCTTAGCAACATTTGTCACTTTTGAGTGTTGCTCAACAAGTTTCTAGCAACATTTGTCTTCATTTGTCAACATTTTCTTTTTTCCATGTACATGTGCTGTTCAATTTCACCCACAAAGCTTTGGGTACCGGGTATCTCACAGTCGGTCACACTCGTCTGTAGCTTTCCCACTTGTTTTCTTTTGGTTGTGTAATTTATTTCCACAAATTTCTTTCACAAAACCCAAGCTTCCTTCTCTAGCTGATATACCCTATACCTATACAAGACCCAGTTCCCGACAATGTCTCACTGTCTCAATCGGAGGAGAGGCAGCCCTCCCCCTTCAGCTGATTCACTACCGATTCCGATTTCTCCCCGAGATGCAGGGAGAAGGGCGACACGCACACACATGTGAGCGATGCCAAGAGATGTGAGATGACAGCGAAGGCCTCATCGGAAACGTGGCTCTGTGTGCCGTCCTTATCAGCTTGGCATTCCTCGCCTGCCTGCTCCTTTAGCAGTTCTCGAGAGTTGCCATTGTTGGCTGCTTCTGTTCCTGCTCCTGCTACAGCTACTCTTCCGGTTCCTGTCGGCCTCCAGTGTCCTCGAGGAAGGGGAAAAGTGAGACTGACTCATGCCCGAAAAAGTGTTCCTGGGGTCGCACCATAAAAATCATAACCATTTATGTCCTGCCTTTCGCCTGCTCACATGATGATGAAAGTGAGCTTTTGGCCCCGAAGGCTCCTCTGGCAGGGACTCATCATCATCATCATCAGCATCATTCGCATCAACATTCCCCGCCTGAAGTTCAGTGAGAGATTCCCATCAGCGAAAGTTTGTGTTGTCAACGAATAAAAAAGCATTTGTCCTGCTTGCTAAATGTCCTGTCCCCCGACGAAGGGGGAGTTCAAGGTTCAACTTTCAAGGATAATAACAATTTTCGTAAATTACAAATTACTTGCAGAGGGCGCTAGCTGTGAGCTGTATTTGTTTGTTTGCTTTTACAATCCAGGGAAAGTTGGTTAGCAATAAAATTGCTAAGAGGAAAGTATAGTTTTAAAAGGTAAATTTCAAGTTTGATGAATGGTTAATCTGTAAGGATTATATTTTATTAAGTTTTGTTCATTTTCAGAACGATTTAATGAGTCTGTAAAATTAACTAAGCGAGAACAAATTAGATAAATGAACAAGTTACTCCTTGAATATTACCTTTCATCAGGAATTTCTATGATTAAATTATAAAATAATATTTCAGGCATGTATTTCGCCTTTTAAAAATATTCAATAAATTCCCTTTGAATCCTTACAGATCCTTAAGCCTCTGATCTTATTTAAACAACTCGAATAGACATCCCTATTTGTGTTTCTATTTATGTTTCCTCGGCTGTAAATAATTCATGTTCATTAAAGCAAAAACTCGGACACGACGCACACACATAAATCGCTTATCCTTTATCCTGTTGCTCGTTTTGGGTGTGTGCCTGTGTGTGACTGGGCCAGGATGATAAATCCTCATCCGCCTCTCCTCTCCCGCTCGGTGGCTGCAGTCGCGCTGGCCAAATGACAAACTGCAAGGAGGAGGCAGGCAGGACCAAAAACAAAAACAAAGCACGCAGGACAACGCAGCGGACCAGCTGATAAGGAAAGTTAAGGGGGTGGGCAGCAAGAGCGTTTGTCTCAGTGTAGCGAGCGAGCCATTAAATTGACAAAATACCAACACACACACACAGAGCAAGGAAGGGGGGCTGGCCACAAAAAGGACATTCCTCAGAAAGCCAAGCGAGAGCGAGAAGAAGCGAGAGATAGGAGGCAGCGCCATGCGCCATATTTTATATTTTACATTCTTATCGCAAAACTCTCACTCAGCCATTCCCGTTCTGCGGGGGTAAGAGAGGAGAAGAGTCAGAGAAAGAGAAAGAGAAGGAGAGAAAGACAGAGAGAGCAGGAGTAGCTGGAGAACTGATAACACCCGGCGCTAATGGGACCAAACAATGCCAAATGGAGCAGCGCAGCACAACAGAACAGCACAGAAGCGAGCTGCACAGCAAGGACACCCATCCTCACCCACACCCATACCGAACACACACACAACAAGGACACACAACAAACAGGCTAGCAGGCAGGCAGGAGTCCCACCCAAAAACTGGGCTGGGCCCAGGTCTTATCTATGGCCATCAATCAGGCGAGCAGCGAGCGGCGATAAGCAAAAAGATTTTAAATGGAGTGCACACAGCCAACGGGGGGAGAAGGAGAGGAGAGACAGTGCACTGGGAGGAAAAAGGTGTGCATAGCAAGGGAAAATATGCAGTCTTTATAGGGTATGTATAGCTTAGTTTCTAGTTTCTTGCAGTACAAGGATTTCAGTTCCGAAAACATTGCCTACTTCTTGGGGCTGCCAAAGGGAAGAAGTGGGGAAAGAAGCTAAAATCTTGTTTGTGGCTATAATATTGTAATTTGTTGGATCTTTTAAAATTTGATTCATAGTTAAAATATATAATATTTAATATTCTCCTCCAAAAAACTCTGAAACAAAATAATTAATTAGCTTAACATTTAATCTTTATACGAAATTATTATCAATAAGTACTATTTTTTGCTTTAAATGTGATATAGCCTAAGGAAATAGAACAATAATATCATTTTGATATTTTTAGAACAGCTTTTTAATTAGTTTAATTTAATTTCAATTACTTTTAGACAAAGTAAAGGTTTTAGTACATCAAAAAAGTGGAAATTAGTAAACCAAAAAAAACCTTACAATTTGTATTTTTCATTTTTGACCTTAATATCTTTTAATAATTTTAAAAGAAAAAAATCTTGTTTGCAACGATACAGAGTAGCCATATTTTCCCTCAGTGTGTTATCAGTGGCAGAGCCCTTTCCTCTCCCCTCGCCCAACCCCATTGCGATGTCAGGAGCGCATCTCTGGGCGGGAATTGGGTGTAGCAGGGTTTTGTCCTACGACTGCTGGCAGAGATAAGCGAAGCTCAAACTGAATGCAGACAAAGGGGGAAGAGGGATAGTTCCTGGCCAGGTGAAGTCACCTCCACCTGACTGCTGCCTGCTAGCGCTGCTTCTCCTCATCCTTCATCCTCCACCTGTGATTCAGTGAATTCCATTTTCTGCGCTCGCGGCCCACGATATTTTCACTTGCCGGTTTGGTGGCGTTGTCGTTATCAGTTTGCCCAGCGCTCGGCTCCTGCTCCTGCTCCTGCTGCTACGAGGATGTGAGGCAGTGGGATGGAAGGACACGCGACAGGACACTGGAGGCAGTGTTGCTTATCGCACACATACAGGAACAAGTGGGACGGCGGCGGCGGCGGATTGGTGTTAACCATTCGCCGAGAGCATCGGAGCAGCATAAAGCAATCGGCTGCAGGGACAGAAACAATGACAACCAGTTGACAATCCTTTGGCCTCCCCCCCTTTGTAATCAAGGATCGAACCTCCCTTCTTTCAGTGTTGGAAAATGCGCAATTTTCGCATTGAATGAAAAATGAAATTGTTAAATGAAATGATTCGCTTTGGCATTGAGCGAGTGACGCCTCTTTTATGCATTCACCAATTGATTTTCAGCCACGCCTACACTATCATCAGTACCCATTCAACAACCTCCCCTCCCCACCCCTTCCTCCTTCCTCCCAGTGCCCTGTGTGTAGCGCCTTTACTTAATTAACTGAAGTGAAAATGGCGCCGCCTGCATGGAACCTGCTGATAAACAAACACATTTTTCGGCCTCGCTGGCAGGACGAACAAGGACCAAGGGGAAAGGGACCGTAGGGGCCAAGCCATTCGAGGCCCCCGACATCCAGGCAGGCAGTGGAGATAAGGCAGCAGGAACAGGGAGCCGAAGCAAGAACAGGCAGCAGGAACTACTACAAGCGTCTGCTCCCTAACTCTATTTTCGGGGGTTTCCACGGGGCAAGGGAAGTCCTGTTCATTGCGTGTGTTTGCGATACCAAAAACACAACTCAGGTGACCAGAAGGGAAGGAGGTGGCAGAAGCAGGCAGGTGGCTAAGGGTAAACCCAAAAACCAAACAACTACAGGAAAAGTCCTTGTTATCTGAAAGGGGGTGAAGGGTGCTACTTCTGGAGTTTTCTATTTTTAGCAGGTGGTCAAACTCACTGGATTTCCATTAACAGCCTTTTCTCACACCTTCTAACCTACTTAGAGGTAAGGAAAACCAAAATAAAAGCTAATAAAATTTACATGATTTTTCTTCTGACCACAAAAATTAGTTAAAATTATTTTTTAAATAGAAAAAACCCACTTGCAGTAATAATTACCTATATTTTAGAAGAATCTAAGTTAAATAGTTTAATAATTACAAGAAAAAATTTAACAATAAATCATTTAGGATTAAAGTAAAATACCTTCATCAAAAAATGTTTACTTACTAATACTTAATTCATGCCCGAATGCCTTAATTAGTCCCCAATTAAATACTTAGGACAGGATGAGTTTAAGAAACTTAATTAACAACTTCTAGGCATTCTTAGCCAATTTCTTCCCATAAATAAATATTATTTCTATAAGGTTTAGTGCCAACAAATGCTAAATACAAATTACATCTTAAAAATTAATAATAAATCCCGGTAAAACTAAAACAAACTATAAATTCACTCAAGTTCCCCGACAAAAGAGCAAACTCTTGGCTCCACTCCGCTTAGCAGCATCCTTTTCGTCCTTTTTCTCTCTCCGCACACACACACACACCCGCTCCGCGCGCCGCGAAGTGCGTTTGTGTGTGTTGAATGGTGTGTGGAATAACAGGAGCCCAGGATCCAGGAGAAACACATTTGTATCTTGCAGATGCCGATGTGGCCGAGGCAGCGGCAGAGGCAGAGACCGAGGCCGACACCGTTGTGTGTGCGTACTTTTCGGCGCTTGTTGCTCTCCGCTTGGCGCTTCCCATTTGTTTTTGGCGAAAATGTTTGGGAAATACTTGGCTCTGACCCAGATTACGCAATCGGAGAGAGAGCCGAGGCAAGGGGCAGGCAAGGGGCAGCTGCTGCCGAGGTGAGGCTGCGGCAGAACACGTGTGCCGAGATACAAGAGCTTCGCCGCCTTTCTGCCACGATATGGGCTCTGCATACCTTGGACTCCGACTTCAGCCAGGAGAGCGAGGGAGACGGCAGCGGCAATGGCAGCCACGCGGGGAGTTCGTTAACGCTTCGATAACGATAACAACGCACGTGCAACACTCGCGAATTCACAAACACAACGCCGCCGATTAGGCCACGAGCTCAGCTGCTCAGCTGCTTGGCTTATCGCAGTCCCCGAGAGGCCTTATCACCAGCTGCAGCTGCAGCGGAATATCAGCGGAATAAAAGCTGCGAGCCAAGAACAAGAGAAGCTGCAGGTGAATGGGATAATTATTTGATAGACAAGCGAGCACACAGAGAGAAAAAGTCTAGGCTTTAGAAAATGTAGCAGAAAAGTCAGAGAATATTTGGTTTTAGGAATTTTAATTATGTTCTATATTTTAATATAAATATGGATATATTTACAGCTCCGCTTCTACTTTTCTTTTCATATTACATTTGTTTGCCATTTAAATTTTGATTGAAATAATATTTAGCAATTATCTGAAGCTTAGCTTGACAATTCTTAATTTTCTCAAATTAAATTTAAAGTATTTTCGAGTCTGCTTTTAATTGTAGGATTTTTTCCTTGCAATTTCTCTCCTCTTGCAGAAATTTGGCTTGTTTGGCAACGTTTTAATGATGATTGCCTCTGATTGATAACATATTTATTGCGATTCGCATTCCGCTGCCCATTACCCTTCATTTTCCCTATGTGTGTATGGTCCAGATAAATATCTTCTCGTTAATTTTTTCGTCTACGAAATTGTGGTTTATTTTTGGTGGCGAGATGCCCAAGTATTGATAGCTCTGATGGATTCTTTGATGATAGGTCGGCGATGCTGTTTCTGCTGACAGGCAGCCACGAAAACCCAAAAACATTTATTAATGCCGGAATAATTCATCAAATTCATCAATTGATTTGGGAAAGCTCAGCAGAAGACATTAAATGGGGCAGAAATGAATATTTCTGTGTTTGCAATTGCTTATTAAAGTCTAACTTTGAGTGAGCTATTCTCCTTATCAGATCGTTAGTTCCATTCACATTCCAACTATGGTCCATCCAAGTATCGTTATTGGCGCTATAAAGCCGATGGACTCTCCAACTCAATATGGAGATATTGAGAAAATTCGAAATTCAGAGCTTTTACGACTCAGGGCCATAACTTATGCACATATTTGTGACTTTATTTCGGGGCCAGCCTCTCAGCCCCTCCTATATAATTCGATTTGGGGTGTTGGATTACGCTTTGGGATGGGATCGGAGCGAGTATCGAGTATCGCTTAATATTGATGAGGCTGCCGGAGGACGAGGCGGAGATGCCAATGGTAATGGGAATCGAGTTGGCGCCCCATGACTAAATAACTAAATGTGCCATGCGAGCAAACAGAGTCATAAACTTCTGCTTTATGACCAAAGCACACACTCAGGCACACACTGAGCACACACACCTATACCTATGCGAAAGGTGTATTGGGCACAGTGGCGGACAAAAATATATTTAGAATTTGTTTTGAAATAGCATCAACTTAATATTGAGGAATTTATTGAAACTATCGATATTTTCCGATACTCTTTAGAAATGAAAAAGAATTAAGCTTCAAATATTTAAAGTTATTACATGTTTTATCGATAAATATCCATGTTTCACATGTTATATCGATAAATATCGATGTTTCCCTGGTTATATTAATAAACAAAGATGTTTTTCAAGCTTTTCATTAAGACAGTGGACGTTTTGTTTGTTTTTACTTTTAAGATCCGACTTAAACCTAATCTTAAGGAATTTATGGAAATCTTTTTAAACATATTCAAATCGATGTTTTTGCATGTTATATCGATAAATAACGATATTTTTTTAATAATACGAATAAAAATTCTTCCTTTTTTTACCATTGCTAGTTAAATTAAAATTTTTGGATTTAATAACATTTGTTAATCCTACTTTTTCTAACATAATTGCGTCCATATTGGCATAGTGCTGCATACATATATGTATATCGTCTGTCTATCGGGGCGAGCAACGCGATTTGGGTAATATATCGACTATCGTTGGGTTAGGATCTCCTCTGCTCCCCCCTTCTCCTCGTTATTTTCCCAGGAAAGCAGCCGAAACGAGTTATCGCTTAGCTGGCATCTCTCTCCCGGCTCCCGCCCCTCGCTTTTGCTACCAGCAGGATATTTGCCAATAAAAGCAAAAACGAAAACTTTTTATAGACACGCACACACACAGACACACCATTTGGGGCAGAGCTTATCAATCAATCTTAATTAATCACAAGCAAAGATCGCATAAAACCGAAAAGGAACGGGCATGCGGGGAGAGAGGAGCACGCCACACAGGTGCCCCAAACTGAATCGAAAAAAAGAAAAAAAAAGCGCTCGTCATCGTCGGCATAAAACAAATCGATGAGCAAACAAAATCCCCGCCGACAGTCGCGTCTCAGTTTTAGTGTTAGTTTCAGTTAAAGTTCCAGATTCAGGATACAGTTTGCGTTTTGATTTGTATATTGATACATGAAGAAATTGCAATAAGAAATTAGCAGAGAAAGATATAAAGAAATAGGAATTGGAGTTCGACAGGCGATGCATGAATATCGAAAATTATCGATCATTTCTCTAACTCCAAGAAGCCAAAAGGGAAAAGCATTAATAGGTCCGGATTCTTTATATGGTCTGAATACAATTAATAAACCAATACTTATTTAATAATAAATAGTATTTATTATAATTATAAAGAATAAATAATATTCCTTTAACAAAGCCAGCTACAAACTTTGGTTAAATAATTAATACTTAACAGAATTTGCCAAGTAAGAACAGTTCTGTTTAAATTCACTTTTTAAATGTAGTTTCCCTTCATTTCGGGGCTTATGGATGCATTCATAAATATACAAAATATACCTTATATCTGATACCCATTGTGGGGTCCATAATTTCTGTATAAAGAGAGATAATACAGTGCTTAGAAGGTTGGATTCTGATCAATTGTGGGTATCCCCTACATTGAATGATAACTGAATAAAAGCCTCTTTCATATTGAATAGATTTTTTTCTTTCTACACTCAGAGTAAGCAGAAAGAGAATGCCTAATTAAACATTTTCAATATGACTATTTGGTTCATATTTAAAATTATAAATTTTTGCATTGTTTCTATTTTAGTTATAAATTGTATAACCTCCAAATAATGTATGAAATAATATACAGGTTACACTCTAGATTGAATAACCTAACATTCAGTGTGGTATTTATGTACCTTTAAATGCTCTCTTATGCATTTTTCTCCCAGTGCCCGTTATCGCGTTATTCTCGAGTGAAACAAAAGGCAAAACCAGCGTAACAACGGCCAACGAGCCAAGGTATGCCAGTTGTGTATCTCTTTCCCCTTTTGCCCTTCCACCACCACTGTTTGTGCCTCCACTTTCTGCCACACCTGCCGCCCCAGTTTTCCCTGGGCGAGCCAAAAAGCGAATGGACTTTTATCAACCGCCGCCGCCGTCGTCGTCGTCGCCGCCGCCGCAGCGATAATGAAGACGCCATCGGTTTGGGTTTTGGTTTTGGTTTTGGAGCAGGATTTCCCCTTCCTCCCGAGGAGAAGTTCCTCAAACAAAAGCCGCCTTGAAGCGCCACTCGAGCGCCACTTAGATGAGATGTCTTGATGTCTTGGCGGGGTTACCTTATCGCGAGCCACAACAACAGAAAAATGAGGGAAATTTTCATTAAAATGATTTATGGAAATGCAAAGCGCGCTGCGTTCGATTCGGACTCGATTGGACTCGATTTTACGCAGAGTTTGAGTCCATCTGGTGGGCAGGTGACAAATGGTGGCATTTAGAGGGTTGGCCTGTGGCCACAACTCCTGCTCATAATTAATTACAATTTAGTTTATTAGCAGCCGCCACGAGGAGAGAGGCTTGCGTGGGGCACCAACTTTGATGTATCGACCCAGATAAAGTTGACAAATTTTGCTTTTAAAGCCTCAACTAATGAGCTTGCATAGAGAAATCCAGAGGGTATAATTCCTGCCCATAACTGTGGGCCCACAAAATGCCAGCTCAGCTGTGACAACAAATCAAAAAGCCCAGCAATAAGCAAAAGGATCTGCAGGACGAGGCAGCACTTGCTGATTCAGCGGCACAGGGCACAGAGAGATTCTAGATGTCTGCCCCGAAAATATTAAAACATAATAATTCAGCTTATCGCAGCTGGAAAATCGCATTTAAAAGCGCGCAAAACTTGCTCATAAACAAAAAGGAAGCTGCAGAGGCTCAGAGAGCGTCGAATAAAAGGGAAAATAATGAGACAGGACATGGGCAGGAGCAGCAGGAGGAGGAGAAAGATGAGGGGCAGACAGAAAGGATAACCGGGCAGTCAAGTGAAAGCAGACATAACAAAAATACGAGCAGTTACAGCTTATTTAAGACAAGTGATTGGGTTGCAATGAGTGTGATAAAATAAGAATAAACAGCCTAAAATAAGGAGTTTATATAGGATATTATAATCAGAGCATAAATATAATTAAAATACACTTTTTATACCCTTAAATAATATTTAAGAGGCATTTTTATATTGTAAAAACAGCAAAGGAAAGCCGTAGGGCAGGTATTTATATCTTACAAATTGCTAAAAATTTAGCTATAATTTTTATATTTTTAATAATTAATTAATGAATTAATTATAATTTAATTTCCATTTAAAAACGGTAAAATAGGGAATTTTTAAATAGAAAAACATAAAAATAAAGAATTAGAAGGCGGAACACGAAGTAAATTGAGGTAAAATCTTGAATGAAATTAGCTTTGGTTGGTTTAAAAATATCTCTAAATATTTCTTGGCAGAATTAGGCAGATTTAAGCTGATTAAAAATATATTTTATAATAATTTTTTACTTTACAATATTTAAACTTATGTTTAATATTGAAAACTTATTTTTACATTTATATAGATCAAAACTGAGATCCTAAAGCTATATATTTACTCCAAGTACAACTCCTGAAGCCTTATTCATATCACCTCTCTGGTGATATTTCTCTCTCGCTGCAAATGTATCTGTATCTGCAACTGTATCGGTAACTGAGTATCTCGTGCATCTTCTCTCACCTTTTTTTCAGGCTTTTGTGTTTGTGTTTTTGTTGAGATTCGCGACCGGCATTGAACAGGCGCCCAGAAAGAGTCCGAGCAAAGAGAGAAGTCCCGAAAACAGAGAGCGAACAGAGAACCCCCAGACACAACGGAGGAATTCCAAAAAGAAAAAAAAACAAAAACAAAACAAAGAAAAAAGTGACGAGCGAAAGGAGAAGGAGGAGGCAAAGGAGCTGAGAAGGGAGAGTAAGTCAAGCACGCAAATAAAAACAGCCTCAAATGATAAACAACAACACAAACACGCACACACAAACACAAACATAGAAAAGCCGGCAAAAGAGAGCCACACCGAAAAAGGAGAGAGAGAGAGTAATAAGGAGAGTGTGGAGAGAGCGAGCAGCAGCAGCAGCAGGTGGAGGTAATCGGAAAAGTATTAACAACAAACAAACAAACAAATAACAACAACTCCTGGTAAACAAGCAAGCAAGCACACACACAGAAGCACAGAACACACAAATGGGCAGCTTTTCACCTGGAAAAATAAAAACAAAACGGAAAGAAACCCAATAAAGGTGTTTGAATGGGAAAGAGAAAGAAATAGGAGAGATGAAGGGTGGAGTTGGAGAGGTAGAGAACGAACACTAAGGAGCTCCGTAAACTTTTGCTGTGTGTTTATCTTTTTTTTATTATTTCTTGCCTCAAAACCAAAAAGATAAAGAGCGTTTTCAGTCCACGTCCAGCTGATAAATCATTAAGGATACCAAGGTACCGTAGGATACCCAGGTTTCCAGGGGGTTTTTTTGGGTGGTATATCTGCAGTCAGGACTTGAGTTGATTCCGCCAACTAAGCAACATTATTAAGCTTTTCCCGCAAGTTTCTCAGTCCTGAGTAAACATTGATTCATGACTTGAAAATCCAGTTAAATATAGTGAATATTCCTCTAAATCGGCGTCACGCAGACCGAGGAACTGCAGCAACTGGCTTTTTGGAAAAGCTAACAAAATTTTATGAAACGTAAAACGGGCGATAAGAACGCCAAGTCAGGAAGGCACTGAGCGAAAGATAGATTCAAGATTTTAGTTAAATTCAAGTAAAAGGCTTAAGGTTATGGAAAAACCTTTAAAAAATAAAATTTATGTACGTGCCTTTAAATTTTAAATATGTTTCCATTAAAAAAATGGAAAAGAATAAATAATATACAAAGTAATTTTAATTTTGATAAGCTGTATATGTATATCTCAATTATAGCACTTTTATTTATCGATAATACATATATTATCGAAAATGTATATAATGTACATATATATTTATCGATTATGTATTAATGGATGTTCCAATTAACTAGGTATTGCAATTTAATCGATCATTACATAATATATCGAAAATTAATCGATTTTTAATTAATAAACTATACGAAATCATAGATATCAAGCGAGATATTAAGAATGTTTTCGAGAAATCGATATTTAATCGATCACTTTTTACCGATAATTAATTTATAAATATAATCGATCATAAAATATTACATCGAAAATTAATCAACAATTAATTAATATACAATGCGAAATCATTTTTCGAGAAATTCATATTTAATCGATCACTTTTTATCGATTATTATTTGAATTATTAGTTTTTTAACAAGTTTCCTAAGTTCTTAATATGTTTAAAATGGTACAGATTTCATCTATCCTACAACCACCCTTATACCCAATGCCTCTGTCTTGTTAATTTTTAATTACTGACCATTACTCTCTTTTTGGCTCACTTTAAGCACCTTTTACAGGATCAGAGATTAGCACCTTGCCTTTTCCCGCCGTGTATCGATTGCATCCTTCTGAGCACACACACACAACATAGAGGCAGAGGCGGAGAGTCCGGGGGGAAGCAAGTCAGCCAGGAGTCGGAGTCAGCTATTATGCATTGTCATTACGAGTTGATTACGAAGTTTTAGGACGAGGATGCATGCTGAAGGAGCAGTAGGAGCCGCCGGAGCAGCAAGGAATACTTGTTGTTGCCGAAGCAGGCAGCAGGCAAAAATGATACATTTTAATGCGAATCTTGATAGTGCCACAGAGATTGCTCTCCGAGTATAAAAAGGGCGGAGGAAACAAAACTTGCTGCCTTGCAGGAGGCGAGGGGCGAGAGAGAGGGATGTCGGCAGGGAAGATGCACATGCTCCGGCAAATGCACACTGAGCGGCCAAGATAAGCGGTCCTCCCCTCTCACTCCTCCTTCGGGTGACAGCTGAAGAAGTTGTAAGCAAGCAGGAGGGATCTTAAACGGGGAAGAGGAAGCCAGGAAATGTCTGCAATCACTTGAATATTGCATTAACAGGCACGTAAGGCACTCTCGCACTCGCACTATCACACACACACCCAGATACAGACATGATTCGCGCTATAAAGACGTCGAAAAGTTTTTAGTTGCCTCCGAAAAGTTGCCAAAACGCTGCGTATACGTAATGCGAAAATTGCTCATACGCCACGCGCCTCTATCTCGACGTAAGCGCCTGTGTGTGTGCAACGTGATTTCCTGCAGGAAAAGGGCTGAAAAGTAGGATGCAAAATGCTTGCAACTAACTGATAATAATTCGCACACGACGAGGAAGAAGCTGCTGCACAGCCTGGCGATACGGATTAAATTTTAGATAATTCAGCGGCGACAATTTTCGGGTTATGGTAATTGTGAATAAATATTTTCCTGCACTTCTTATATCATATTTAATATATAATTTATATATATCATGGGTATATATATAAAATAATATGTTTTTATCTTTAAATATAGCTTGACATTTTGCTTTGAGCTGAAAGAGTTTAGAAAACTTAAATTAAAATACTTGTAAAAACTTTAAATGCTAATTAAAAGTGTTTAAAATATAAGTACTTTAAAAGTAAATTAAAATCTATATGTAGTTTCATAAGCTTACCCAAGAACAAAATGTATTTTTAAAATATGTTATCACGCACCTGGAAAGATAAGAATATGCCAGTATTATTATTTGATATATAAACAATGTTTCATATAGAAAGAAAAGTATATATACCCTTGATGCTATTTTACTTATACATTTTTAGGCGCGTGCATGATCTATTATCATTATTTTGTAATCAAACAATTACCAAACAGATATATAACTCCTCTCGTTCAATTTACAACAGTTAGCTCATTAAAATCTCGTTGGATTTATCATGATTTGATCTCCGTACTTCCCTATTTTTTTGTAAACTAAAACCCTAATCAGTTGATGAGATTTCGAGATTTGTGCCATGGGATAACAAGCCTGGCATTTCATGTTGAACAAAGTAGAGGTTTTCGCTGCAATCACCAAATGAGATCTACTGCTGCAAACGTAGCTCGTTTCGTGGCTCCAACTAATTACACCCATAGAACAGCTAGAACAGCACACACAAAATATATATAAACCATATTGGATCATATATACCCCGAAACTATCCCCGAAAACGAAGAGGGTGGGCCAGGCTGCAGCGGAATGTAATTACTCGATGGTATCGGCTTACATTTTATTTAAATTCAATTTACATCAAGCGAAAACAATAACGAACATTTGTTGATCAAATTGCAATTTAGAAATGAAAATTCATAATTCCTGCGCCTACAATTAAGGTCCAGTGATGTGTAAACTGAAAAACTTTGATAATATTGTCAGCGTTTTCAATTTGCGCACAACAACACACAAAAACCACGTCAACGGCAGCCGGGCATAGCCACGCCCACACACACTCTGCAGGTTGTGGGTTCAGAAAACACAAAAACAAAACCTAAAAAAATATTGGAAAAACCAAAACAAATAAAAGGAACGAGGAGGAAACAAAGCGAGGCGCAACAGTTTTGTCCTCCTCACAGCGAGGGAAAAACGGGGGAAAACGGGCGGCCGGCCCGGCAGCTTCATTCGAGTTGTCAACAAGGAAAAACCCCAACCAGCAGCGGCTGCAGCCGTTGGAAAAAAAAAAGTGCGAAATGCAAAATGCAATATGGAATAAATGGAAATTTCTGCAACCTGCACACACACTCAGTCGGGGAAATGTCGTCGCGATTTCAATTTAAATGCAATCGATAAAGAGAAATACCTGCGGGCAGAGAAGGGAAACTAAGGGGGAATGGAATGGAGTGGAGAGAGAGAGAAATATATATAGATTACCCCCTTTCTGATTGATCAGAAACTATAAGTCCAGAGAACCAGAAGGGTTTAGCTAATTAAGTGCATATATTTCAAGCCCTAAATAAATATTCATAGGTTTTAGAATGTATATAAAATTAGAAAGTTGGCTAGATAATATTTAAAACTTGTTGCTTTATGTTTATAATTTAAAATTACTAAATTAGAACAATAAAATTAATTATTTCTGTGTTATAGAGGTGAAGAAATATCGATGATTAATTATCTTTAATGGTCATCGATGGTTGTGATCAAAATATTGCTTTAAAATACATGTTCTGATATTTCTTACGTTTGTCTTAAGAAAAACATATTAATAATTCCTTAATGAATGATTATAAGATTTTTTGTTAAGCAATAAACATTTCGTATAATACTTTTTTTTAATACTTGAAAGTAAAAACAATCTTAGTATCAATAATTTGTTCACCAGAGTTCATTTTTTATATCCTTAAAAAAGTGCAAATAACTTTTAATGTAATTCCTGTTTGAACTTCTATATAAAGAGATTTCTAAAGACTATATAAATTATTTTTTTAGGTTGGCTATCTTAAAAGTGATCTAACAGTTGCTTGCAATTTCCCCTTAAATTTTTAATACATTTAAAACCCCCCTAAAACTACCATGATTTCCTTCTTTCTTTTTTTAATAGCTTCTAAAAACGTGTAAAGTATTTCCATGGACACTCTCAATGGCTTTGATGGTCGCCTTAACTGAGCGTTGATTTGCCAACGCGATAATTGGCCAGAATCTCTCGCTGGCTCCCTCTCTCTCGGTTTCGGCCAAAGGCGAAAGGTGGCAGGAAAATGCAAATGTGCCAGGGGAAACGGCCAGAAACTGGTTTTTACCCCGCCACACACACCTGGTGTATCCAACTGGTGTGTCCAAGGACCAGCCAGATACCAGATATATCTCCTCCCCAGCTCCCCAGCTCTCTCAGTGCTCCTCGGCTGTTGTCTGATCGACGCACTTTACACTATCTGCCTTCGGAGATCTCTGCCGCGCGCTGTTGTGTCTGCAACCATTTTGAATTCGCTCTCCGCTCACACTATCTCAGAAAAAATAAAGAAAAAAATAAATAAAAGGGGAACTGGAGACCGGGGGCTACCCGGAGGGCCCCAGCTAGCGCTGATTGGTGGCCCAAGTCGAGTGCGCCGCCCCAATCTGGTTTTACAGCCTCGGAGAGCACGGCCTCGTTCGTTGGCTGAACTGAGCCGACTTTAGGCTCTTTGGCTGTTGCGATGGGAACCCGCTGAGAGTCTGAGCCAAGTCGCCTTTGATGCTTAAACTAATCGCAGTCTTATCTGTCTGCACTTTTGGGAAAAGTGAGACGTTTTAAATAGCTAAATTTTGGCCTACATGGGATGAAAAATGAGTATATATTTAATAAGAGAATTATTAATAAACCTTTTTAGTTAAATACAAAATAGAGAAAAGAAAAACCTGTTAAGGTAGCCTAGAACATAGTTAGAACCGCTAAGAAACACTGAAGTATTCAATGTAAGAATTACTTTCTTCCAAGGTCAAGAGAGTCTTAAGTCATAATTCTTCTTAAGAAATACCTAAGCCATAAATACTAGATTATATTATGTAATAACACATTAAAGATGATTATCCTAACTTAACACATTTTAATGCTACTCTCATTAATGACTTTTTTAGTTTTATAATTAATATTTCTTAAACAGAAAAGAACATCCTTATTAAATTATACGAAAAATTCATGAAAAATAGTTTTATCTAAGATATACATCGCACCCCCCTTCCTATTTCTATTCCCCACCGGCAGACGCCCCTGGCTGGCTGCCTGCTTATCGTTTATTAAAAATCAATTAATGCGATCATCAAAAACTGGTCCACTTAGAGAGCGCCGCGCCGCGTCGTCAGCCCCATCCACAGACCAGATACAGATACACAGATACAGATTCAGAGAGCTATACAGAGACAGCGAGATTGGGGGCCCGATAAGGCGCCTTCGATGACTTCATATATGTGCCACAAAAGGCCAAAATCACACCTCGGACGAATATAAAAATCGGCGAGCACTTAAGCCAGACATCACATCTGCATATGGCACTGTGGCCAGTGATCACTGATCACCGATTGTCTTTTTGTGCGCCCCGAGGGGCTATAAATTATAAAAACCCCGAGAGAGATATGCTGGCAATTTTATCGTTGGCTTTCCAATCGCCAAATCGAAATCCGAAATGGGATCGAAGGCACGCGGCGTATACGCAATTTTTATCAGCAATCGAAGCTCACAAATGTTTTTATTCTCTCCGCGTGAGCATGTGTGTGTCTGTGCGCGATTTCAATAAAATTAGAAATTTATGGAAATTGCCTTTCGGCTGAGATAACGCCGAAAAAAGCCTCGGACAACAAAAGCCGAAAAATTTAAAAGCTTAAAACTAAAATTTGTCGTTAATGCGACTTTCGGACAGGGAGAGATTGCTATCTCCCGCTTTTCGGGGCTTTCGGTCGGGGTTTTTGGCTAATGCAAAAAGATATACGACTCTTAGGGAGATGGCATTGCGACGATTTGCATAAAAATCTGCGTTTGTAACCCATTTTTTCAGGCACAGAAATCGCACAAGTGCCAGGAGGAGGAGGAACGGACAGACGGACACAATCAGATGCAAATCGGATGAGTTGGGCCTGTCAGCATTTGCAGTGTCGGTGTGTAAACAGTGTAAATATCAACAAACGAGCCAGCGAGCATGAAAAATTAACATAAGGGGAAATAATAGCGTTTTCAGCGTTTTTTTTATACCGTTTACACCGAACCGAACGTCATCAGTCAGTGTCAGAGCAGCAGTTGGCGTTTTGTCAGCTTCCGTCTCCGGCTTTTTCGCCATTTTTACATTAAAAAACGCTCTCAACATTTTCAGTTCCAAACGCTTTTTTCGCCCGAAAGTTTTTGTGATGATATAAAAGAGCATTCTCAGTTCAGCGATTTTATTTGGAGTGAATAAAAAACACTGGAAAAACTATGGTTAAGAAAGTCCAGAGAGGATGCATGAAACAATATTTAAAATTTATTTTAAATAAAAAAACTCTAAAGATATTGTGTAACTATCTTTAGATTTTTTAGTATTAAATTTTAAAAACGATTCAAATCTACTTTTGTATTTTTTGTGTGTCTTTAAATGAAATATTTAATATAATTATATTTAAAAGGCATGTTAAATTAAGCATTATTTTACTTATAAATTCCTCAATTAGCTCCCAATTTTAAATGTGCAAAAAATCTTTAGTAAATGAATTAGAAAAGCATCTTATTTCAAATCATATTAATTTGCTTTAAATTAAGAAAAGCGTTCCCCTTCCAACTAATTCTCTTATTATTACTTCAGGGCATTTTAGCCTTCGCAGTTATAAATTTAAAAGTACAGATTTTAGTGTGCCTTTGATTTGTTTTTAACTTTTTTCGGTTTATTTATTTAATACTATTTAAAAAACGGACTTCGCTGTGGGATATCGCTGCCTGCTATCTGCATTCACTCTCTGCTCTGCTCTCTCAGCCTTGTGGTTTTTTATGTCCGCCCACAAATTTATATGGTCCGCGATAAGTGCGATATAACCAGTATACTACCGTATACTATATCCAGGGATATATATATATATACGACTGTGGTACAAGCCTCAGCATGGTACATCGGAAAAAGGAATTTTATCGCCAGGGAAAGACGCCTAGAAGGGGAACCAGATAAGGCTCCCTCCTATTTCTCGCAGACCCGCATCACCGAAAAAAGAAAACAGAATAACCCCCGAAAATCGTTAAATAAATTCGGAAACAAAATGGCGGTCGTCAGGCAGTCGCTGCCAACCGATGATTGGCGCAGAGCTCGCGCCGCTTGTCGCCCTTATCAACGCGCAATATCAGTCCGAGGCTGATAAGATAAGCCAAGGTAACAACATAAGGTAGCAGCCAGAGGCAGAGACTTTGGACAATTGCACTGCAATTGGCCCACGACTAATGGCCAAAATGCACGCGACTCTTTTTTAATTAAAATATTAACAGTTGAGCCGCTGAGCTCGGTGAGTTATGAGCCTGCGAGCCAGAGACTATCTTAATTGCCAGTTGGGAATTTCGGCATCCAAACTGGAAGCCCATGGGCTTAACCAAAGAAAGTCTTAAGAGGGGCCTGAAGTGGTAAATATAAGAATTATATCTAGATGTTATTTAGGAAAAATATTAAAGTGAAAACTGTTTGATTCATTAAATTCAATTTGAATACAAATAATTGTCAAATTATAACTAACAAAGGACAGGGAAGTTCCTCCCAAAATACTTCCCATTTTCTAGAATATACCCTGGATTAATCCTAGCCATTAATAACACATTTTTCTCTAAGGAAACCTTTCAAAATACAATTGCCAAATTATCATTTCTTTTCTCCCAAACTCCTAACTGTTCAGGGGTTAACACTCCACTCCTTAGCAAATCAACACCAAAGCCATGTTTAACCAAAACGAGCAAAGAAAGACCTCGTCCGAAATCCAATCAAAATGGAGAGAGAGAGAGCCCCAAACTAGCCCCGACTTCATCGCCATTTCATCTCCATTGTACCTCAAAAATATGGCTAAAAATGGAAGTTGGCCACGAATATCCGTGGCATCAATTTAATGTGGCAGCGAGCCAGCGCGGAGCAGTGGGAGTCAAAGCCCAAAATGATTTCAATGCAATTCGCACCTCATAAATCACGAAACGTGTCCCAAGACGACCAAGAAGACCAAGAAGAAGGCAGCGGAAAGTCGGAGGAAAGCCGAAGGAAGTTTCGGCTGGAGAGGAAGTGCAGGAGAGCGACTCCGAAAGGGTAGACAGGTAATGCGGTTTTCGTAGGCGTCGTGCCTGGCTGCTTTGATTCGATAGCAAACTCTGGGATGCAATTTGTTTCGCTATGCGGTTGAGCCGCAAAAAAAAAAAATGGGAAAAAAATTTATAGGAAGCACTAGACAACAAAATTTGGGTTCTAGGGAGTAATATTTACAATGGAAGTAAATTATTTTATAAGAAAATGGATAGTTCCGGAGAATTTTTCTTTTAAAATGTATTTTTTTTTTTCTTTACTTCGTTATTTAATAATTTCTTTAAATAGTTTATTAGTTTTTAACAGAGAACCCAGATTTTTTGACTTTTGATATTGTAATCCCCAACTGGTTCTTGCTTTCCACAAAAGGTGGCATGCCTCGATCGCTCTAAGAGTCAGCAACGGATAATTTTTCTGGTATATGGCGGTCAGCTACCTAATTTTTTTCAATTTATAAGATCAAAAATAGTTTTTCTTCGCCTTAAGATACTATAATTCCCAACTGGTTCTGGCTTTATATATTTAATACATTCTTAATACAATTTTTTATATTATTATTTAATTTATAATTTTTTCTAGAGAATTCCCATTCCCTGTCTCTTAGTGTTAACCAAAGATCGAGTCTCTTCAGCCATTGGCGTATTTGTAACACTTTGGCCATGGAGGCCTCTACTCGGTTCTCAGATTGGGCCCCCGCCCGGTACCCTGATCCCTGTTCTTCCCTGTGGAATGTGTGGCCATTAATTGAAAATGCTTCTCTGGTTCTCCGCTAGCCAAGTGCCTCAGAGCTGGAGCCAAAGCCAAAGCCCAAGCTGTAGCCGGGGCCAAAATGAAAGATGGTGTCGAATCGTGCACACACACACATCCACGGCTGTGATCCGAAGACTATGATCCACACCAATCACGATGGCATGCAAACGCCTCCAGGGAGAAGGGAGGCCGCACCAAGAACCCAGAGAGAGAGAGAGAGAACCCAATGGAGAACTCGTGCTCCTCTGGCGGCTAAACTTTGCTGATCATCTCCCCGAGATGTGGATGCAGCGGCTGCGGCTGCGGATGGCCAGCAAAAAGCTAAACGAGCCGTGAAAGTGTTATAATGGGCAGTGGGAACAGTATCCCTTCTTCCAGAGCAACATTATTACACTGGCAAAATTCTAGGGAAATTTAAATTAAGTTGAATTAAATAAAATTAAGTGAAGATTTAGTAATAAATATCAATGGGAGGTATAGGAAATGAAGAGAGCATTCCTGTCTGATTTACTATTAGCTTAGCTTATCATTTTTTAGTAAAAATATATAAAAAGACATTAGAAAAGATCCTTGGGAACTTATTGTTTTATGTAATACTGTGTACTTTTAAAAAGTTCCTAGTTTGCTAAAATACTTTTCCAGTGCCTTCCTTCCATCTGGCACATCATAAGCTGCCTCTTACATGTTTGCCTTTGTTGTTAGTTCTGGTGTTGGCTCTGCTTTTCTGTTTTTTTTTCACGTCTGGAGGCTTTATTGATATCATAATCATAATCGTTAATAGGCCACGCCCATATAGAAACTACAACCCATGTCTAGGAGCCGATAAGAACTCATACAAGGAGGCAGAAAATAACCAAGATGAGAGGTGAATTTGTGGTTAATTTTCTGTGGGATAAAATAACAGAATAAATCACAGGCAATTTTAATGCAAATCTAACACCAATCTGACCCTCTCTTCGTGCGGGGGAAATGTATCTACAAATTGTGTGGATCAACTGCAACTGCAACTGCCACCACTGCCACTCCTGACTCCTGCTGACTCCTGACCCCGGTGAACCAGCACGCTCGCTCTGCGCTTTTTCTGGCAATAACGTGGGCCACAGCTTCGAAAACTATTTGGCTAAGCCCAAAAGGAAGGCTAAAAGCCAGTAGGAGGAGGAGCAAAGGGAGCAAACTGGGACTGGGATTGGGAGATGGAGCTGCTCCACCATGCCAGACAAAATTAACACCTTTTTCCAGCTGCTGACTGGCTGACTGGCGGAGCTGCACGAGCTGATTTTGCATTTGAGATGGACTCCCCAAAAGGAGGGCGGAGGCGGAGAAAAGGAAGGAATAAAGGAGGAGGAGGAGGAGGAGCAGCCAGAGCCAGAGCAGGGCGATTCCAATTCCGACTCCGAAAGAGAGGAGCCTAATTGGCATGCTAAACAAGCTGCGTTCAACACGATCTACACAAACCTATCAGCAGCAGCAGTCGTCGTCCAGCTTGGAAAGGAAACCCGAAAAACGACACAGGACAGTGGTCTCAATTCTAAGAAACAAAAAAAATAATTCTGAAAACTTTAAAATTAAGTTAAATTTTAGTTTAAGCATTTATCCATTTATCCAATGTCAAAACCAATTGAGAATTATAACATACTTAGGCGTTTAAAACGAGTTTTACTTTAAATAATTGAAAATAATGTATGTTATAGGGTTAACAGTATTATTATCTCTTGCTGACTTATACAACAATCGAAACCTATGTTGATCTATGCGATGAAATATTCACTTGGGAATTATAGTATCTCAAGGCGAAAAAGATGATTTATATATCAAGAACTCTTTGGTTTTTAATATGAATGTGAAATGATGAATGCAAAAAATGAAAAAGCTATTATTACCTTAAAATAATATTAATAATTCAATAATAAAAATGTTCATTATTAATAAATTACAGTAAACTCAGTTATAAAGAAAATATAATATATAACTCCTCTAGAAGATCTGCATAAGGATTTCTCGTCCCACTGTATCCATGTGTCATTGCATTGGCTTGTTTGTTTAAATGGCATCGGGGAATCGGAATCGGAATGGGAATGGGAATGCTCCAAGTGCGACATTAGTTTCACACGAACGCCCACACTCGCCACAGGGATCGGGAATCGGGGATCGGGAGAGGTACCAGAGGGGGGCAATCAAAAGTGGACGATGGCCATCGCAGCTCCTCGGACCAAGAAGGCGGCGCGCGGGGAAACTGCACAAAAAGTTTATCAACTTTTCAAGATTTGCGCTCAATCCTTTTGTGGCCAAACACAACCACAACAATTGAATGGCAAACGAGCTTATCCATAACCCACACGGGAGAGCGGAAAAGGTGGCACTCCATCACAAAAGAATAATAATAATAATAATAATAATAATATTTGATAATCGCAACAAGAGGCGAACATGAGCAGAAATTGAGAAAGAAGTTCCGAGAATTTTTGTGAGAAAATAAGATAAGACCGGATAATGTTTGTAGAAATACTATTTCCGAAAGTTCTTGAAATTATATCGAAGAAATAACATTGTAAAAAATCACCATTGTAAAAACTATCAATAAAAACATTTAGTTAAATATTAAATATTAGAATACGATAGAAAAAAGGCCCTAAATAACAAATATAAAACTATATTACAAGTATCATACATTGCATTGAACATCTTCAAGCTATAACCCCTAAATCCGCCTATATCAATCTGAAACTTTACATATTTAATCGCCATAAACCCAATTGCTTAACTGCCAACTTTGATGAGTCAGGCCCCTTCAGTCGCTTAGATATCTGGGGGAGAAAACAAAACGCACCCAAGGATGGGGCCACCACCTCTGGCCATCAAGTCCGGCGTCTCGCGGCCACATTTTGGGATAACAATTCTCGAGATACGCTCGAAGAGACCTTTTTCAGCCGCGCATTATGACCAGAGATCGGAGTCGAAGCCGGACTATAGCCAGGTATGGACTGGATGGAACGTGGAGTGCTGTTATCGCTGCACTCAGTCAGTCAGTCAGGGCTAATCTACACGGAGTTATCGGGCATGGAGCCGGCGCTCTTTCTCCGTCCCCAAGTTCGGGATTCGGCGACGTGACGCCAAGTGAATCATGCTGGGGTCTCGGTCTCCGTCTCCGATTGGATAAGCCTTGATGTCGCTGCACTTATAAAATAATTATAGCCAGGCAACGGGACGGGGCTCCCCAGCTCCCATCTCCCACCTGTCCCGGCTAGAACCGCTGGAAAGCGGCCACCATCAGGAGGCCAAAAGAATGCGGGCTCCGAGCTCTGTGCCTGGTGCCTGGTGCCTTTTGTGCTCTGTGTGGTCGAGTCGAACTCTCATGGAATAATCGGACAAAATGCCTTTTGACTTTGACGTGCCAAACAAAAGTCGCGGCCTAATCGCTGACCTCGATCTTTACGCAGCGGGGCGAGAAAAGGGAGCTACACCGAGAGAAAGTTACTTAAAAGCTACTCCTAAAAATTAATATAAATATAAGCATACTGCACGTTTAAGGTTAAAGGTAAGAATTCCCAAGATAAGAAAAAAGATCAGTTGTTAAATATGGATTAAATATCGATGGAGGCTAAGAAAAAGCAACACATATTTTATGTATGTACATGAAAAGTTAAAAATCAGCTTAAAAAATATACAGCTGTTTCAAGAGGAAGACTCTTGATCCTTCATAGAAAATATATAGAATTGCAAGAAGATATACAAAAGAGTATATAGCTGTGCCAACCGATCCTTAATCAGTGCCCTTAGCTGACCGATATAAACATTTAGCAGGGGTCGGCAGCGTCCTATACACTGTGCATAGGAAAAAATCTCAGGGAGCGCTGTCGGTACATGAACATTGTAAGCACTTCATTTTTTTTTTCGGGATTCTGTTAGTCTAAACATATATATATCGGGTCTGTTAATATCATTCGCACTAAAAACCTGTGTGTGTTTGGGTGTTGTTCCCTGTTTTAAAGTAGACTGCAGGCGGCAGAACCGTTTGGGAATCATAGCGGTAAGTAGAGTAAAGATACAAAAATCAGTTATCCAAATTAAATTACTCACAGATTTCTTTCTTCACAATTTACTTTTAATACATAGCATTCCTTTATATTTGTCTTCAATATATAATGTTTTTTAAGAACTTTCCAGCTAGAAACCCCTAATTATTTCCCTCAGTGCCCGAAAGAGAGGGCGACGAGCTTGACAACCGAAATCCGAAAACGAAAGCAAACGAGAGGCAGGCCAAATAATAATGACAGGCAATGAAAATCGAATGTAAAGCAAAGAAAGAGCAAAGCAAGGCCACAGAGCTGAGCGAAAAAGCAAAACTGAAACCGAGACCGAGAGAGGGAGAGGGAAACCGAAATCAAATCAAAGCCAAATCAAATTCCAGCGCAATGTTCCACGTAAATCATAAATTGCTCTATCTCGCGAAGAGATCTACACAAACGGATGCTCCAAAGCGGAGCAAACATAATTAAGAAAACCGAAACTGAAACCGAAATCGAAATCGAAACTCAAACTAAGAGAGGCGGGATGGGGAATGTGGGGGTTGTGGATGGAACTGGGGGGGCGGCGGACGGACAGGCGAGATGGATGGCCCAAAAATGGCAGCTCCATTCGTATCTGACGGGTTTCGTCGGCAGCTGGAGACGGAGACGGAGCCAGTAGTAGCTAGTCTTGTCTAGATTTAAGCTTCGATATCCCCGATAAGCGGGACAGCCTGAGGAGGGAGTTTGGGGTGGACCAGAGTTACCCTAAAAATATTTTTAAATATTTTACTGCTCTACAAATTAGAACTACTACTAACAATTTAAAAAATAAAGAGTAGTAGGTTTGATACAAAATATTTGGGGTTTCTCTTAATATTTTACCATTTTTACGCAAGAATTCCCAACCGGTTCTAGCTGCAAGGATGCTAAATCTGATGAAAGATACACAAACTATTGTGGAAAAACGCACATTTTTAAAGAACTAAAAGTAAGCTTGTCAGATTATACCTAAAATTGATTAATTAAACATTTAACATTTAATTTAAACTACTTACATTTATAAAAAAAAAGTAGTCGGCTTGGTATAAAATATTTGGGGTTTCTCTTAAATTTTACCATTTTTACGCTAGAATTCCCAACCGGTTCTAGCTGTTATAATGCTAAATCTAATGAAGGATATACAAACTATTGCAGAAAAAACGCAAATTTCTAAAGAACTCATAATTAATTATGAGTTAATAATTAAAAATGTATATATTTTAATTAAATTTTTAAAACTCATGATCTTATAAACCAATACTTCTCCAACGAAACATCTCTATTAAATCGCAGGGCACTTCCAAGCAATTAGTGTTTGGAATGGGGAACTCGAACTCAATGTCGGCGGCGACAAAATGTCTTTATTTCATTTTCTTAGCTATTGCTTAATTTCTTTTCAAATCGAATTCATATTTCGTGGAATGATAAGGAGGCAGGGGGACTGCCCTTATCAGCTGCCCAATAAATGACGCACAATGACAGCATCCGCAGAGCGGAGACAGAGAGCAGGGCTAGAAGACCGCAAAGACCGAGAATGATGATGGGCAAGATTTGCCACAAGAAGAGAGAGGGACGGGGGACGATTTCGCTATCAACATTCTCATAAATCGATGGCCAGCATCGGGGACACAAGCCATTGTAAAGGGGAAGGCGGTGGAAGGACCTTATCTAAATGCCATTTAAGAAAAGCCAGGGGCGTGGAGGAGACCCGGAATGAGAGACACCTTTCAAGGAGAGACACCAAAGACACAGACACAGAGACTCAGGTGGATAAGCAGCCACGCATTTTGCGGTCCCATAATTAAAATGTTTTAAATGCTTAAAAAAAAAAAGAGAAGGAAAGCAAAAGCCAAAGCCGAGAGAGGCAGACAGAACACGTTGTTAACATTCATTTAACCCCCGTCGGCGGGCAGCCCCCGCCTTAACCCCCGTCGGCAATTACGCTAAACTGAACAAACAGCAAAGCTGTAAACAAACACGCATCCATCAGCGCCCAGCCCCATGGACCAGACACCGGAGACCAGCTCGTTGCAAGTTCCAGCAGGTTGCCGCCGCCGGTTGCAAGGCTGCAACAGGTATTCTCTGGCCGCCACGCACTCGGAAACCCGTTTCTGGGCCAGAGCTCCAGCCGATCTTCAAGGCTTTAACACGAGTGAGCTCCTAATGGCGCCTGTTGCCATGTAAATTATGCTTCCTCAACACTTCTGCTGTTCGGAGATGGTTCCTTGGTTCCCTAACCCCTTTACGATGTCCATTTGCCATGTGACTTGGCTGGGGCTTATATCATATATTTAATAATAAATAAGGTTGTAAGCGTAATGGGTTTTAAGTGATTATGCTAAATGCTCAAGAAGTTTATGGGAATACGAGTATATGTGGAGTTATATACTATTTTTAAGGTTACGTATCATATCAATATTATAATGCTCTTTATGCGGCATTTCGTCATAACGGCCCCCTTCGATATACGCTATAACAGCCGGAATAAACTCTCATTCGATCCACATTGATCCACATCGAATAAGAGATTTTTCTTGCCGTTATAGTAATACCTACAGAACAACTAATTACAGCTTTTCGTGGAACATATCTGGGCCTATCTATTTATGCATGATATTCCCAAGATTGAACTAAAATTATTTTACATGAAAGCATAACTTTAATACTCTCAAATATTATTTTAGTTAGTAGAACCTCTTAAAAGAGCATTCTAAATTCCCCATTTAGCAATTATAACTCTTCCTCGCTCCGTTTTTTCCCGCTCAATTGCCTTCGATTTCCGATTCCGACTCTCTCACATTGGCTCCACATTGGCGACGCATTCGATAGCTACGAGGAGATATATACATATATATATTTGCGCGGGCTCTCTGCGATATCGCCAGAGTTCCCTGCCTCGGTCCCTGTTCCTATCCCTGTCCACGTGTGTCCCCGTATCGCCGTATCATAATGGAAGACGAGACTGTGAGGCTGGCATTTAGATAAGACTGGCGGCGGCGGCGGCGGCAAATGTCTCCTGTCTCCCAGCCTCGACTGCATCTGCATCTGCATCTCGGGGCAAATGCAAGTTGTGGGCCATCGAGGTGATTAGGCTTAAAGTGCTCTCAGCCTGGAGCTGGAATCCAGATCGGCCGGAACGACGGCTCCAGTCTGTTATGGATTCCATTGCATTCCAAGGCGCCAAAATCACATGATGATTGAACGAGAAATCCACATCAGCGATATTGAAGACGAAAGAAACACAAGCCCGGGCTAATGAGATTTTTATTTCGGGGTCTCATGATGACGCGGTTCTGATGCCGAGTCTCTCGAATGAATTTTTCGGCAGAGCGGGCTCGCAGATAAGAATCGAATGAATTATATTGTATATACTCCCGCACCGCCCTCCGAGACTCGGAACTCGCTCAATCTGTAACATGAGTGATTCGTTTTTAATCTTTGATTTCGATTTACTGTTGTTTGCAGTTCCCAAGGCGCACTGAAAGAAAATATCACAGACACTTGAAGAGGGAACTTTCAGGGACTTGTAGCTCTCTTTCCACAATCCACAAAAACGTGATTACAGCTAGAACCGCTTGGGAGTTTTAGAGTCTTTGCATCAAAAACCCACAAAGTCTTCAGTATAGAGTTATGTGTTAAAAGGGAACCTCTCCTTCGTTCATCAGTAAAAGTCTTCAACATTTAGCATGGTTGCAGCTAGAACTTGTTGGGAATTATAAAGATTTATTCCAAAAGCCCACAAATATCAGCCCGCTTGAATATATAACAGTTTCAAGAGTGAGCCACACCATACATAATCAGTAGTGACCTTTTAATATTCAGCTTGACCTGTTTGGGAATTATAGCGGCAAAGCTTATGGGCTTCTTGTATTTATTTTTCGTGGTCTCAGTTTAAATTCTCAGTGTTATTTGGAACTTGGAGGTTGAGGTTGGAGAAGGTTGGGTTGGGCTCGAAGACAAGCGAAAGATAAACGAACAAAATGGCCACCGAAGCGACATGAAGGAGCTCCAAATGCTTGCTGGCGGCTATCGCGGCGTGGGATCGGCGCAAAGCTAATGGCATAAATAGATTTCATATTGCCCTCCATTTGCGCTCCGCTTCCCTTTTGCTTCAATCTTAATTACACATAGACAGAGTGCGTTTGTGCCCCGCATTTCGATCAGCAAATAAAATCTAGAAATATATTTTTATGGATTTTTAATCGATTGCCGCACGTTCCGTTCCCTGCCTGCCGCCTGGCTCTGCCTTGTTGGTTTGCGCGCCGGCCTTTTGGGCCACCGATTCCGATTCCATCGAGATGGCATCGCCAGCCATTCAGCTCGCTTTTTCGATTGTCGTGCGTAAACAGGAGATACCCCCGGGGGAGTGTCTCCGAAGTACAATAAGGAGGAGGTAGGGTCATTCGGTAGCAGGTGGAGAGAGTCCAGCTACAGGGAGCAAAAATTATCTTTAAAATTGAATGAATTTGAAAATTTAATTGCCATTTGAATTTTGTTTATTTTAAATAAATGTTTTTATAGTTTGTTTAAGTTTGCTCAAAAAAGATATTAAGTCGTATTTATTCACAAAGTTTTTAAAGAATATGATGGTTAAGGAAATGTCCTAATTCACTTTTAAAGATTTTGCAAATGAAAGATATTATTTTATTTAGTATATATTCTTAAAGTACTTATTAAATGTATTTAACAGAAGTTTTATTCAGTGAAATCAATTAAAAAGCATTAGAAGATGATGCTTTCATCATGCTTGCTTTTAAGATATACAACCAAGAAAGCTACATGGCGGAAAGCTAAAATCTTTCTTTTCAACATTTAAAAGTCATATAATTTTTGTTTACAATATAAGAATTTATTCCTATGACATTAAGTAGTCTTTTTAACTGATTAAATGTGGATTTATGATTACTAGGCTTGACTGTAAAAAGTGCTTTTCATGCTGATTTTAATAACTTAAAATAAAGCCTTGAGTACGGCATTTAAAATATATATTTTACGGCCAAATTTTCGCCTCAATGTACCCAGAGGTGCCTGATTTTTATATCTCATTAAAACCCCAAGTACCTAATTTTCCCCTCAGTGTATCTGGAGATGTAAACGCAGCAACCTTGTCGTTTATCGCGTAATTAGTTTGCTTTCGAATCCCCCTTTTTTCCGCCACTTCCCCAACTCTGTATTGAGACATCCTAATTTTGGTTTATGCGTAGGTGTCGTCCCTCCATCCATCCATTACCAGTTTCAGGCCCCATCTTAGGGGTAGGCTTATCTCTAATGACAAATGTTTGCTTAAAAATCTTTTAATTGCACTTGTTTGGGGCTTTCGTTTCGCTGTGGCCTTTTCTGCGTTGTTGTTGCTCCTTCTCCTGATAAGCCAAATTAATCGCAGCACTTAAATTTTCATTTTGAAATTTTTATCCCGCCAATGTGTGCGTGTCCCGATTTTTCGATACGATTCCGTTTTCGATTTCGATGTCACTCTCTTGGCTCACCTCCTCTCTATCTGCTTTTCCCTCCGGTCGGACATGTAAACTTAATCAATTTATCAACCAGACAGGGGAAGAGGAGAGGGAGGCAGGGGGAAGCTAGATACGACTGAGCTGTACACTTTGTAATTAATAATTGATTGATGAGGGGTAAGAAATGAGCAAAAACTTAAACTCTAGAGCACTTCCAAGAAGTAAATCAAGAGTTGACTGAAGTAGATACTGAGATACAACTAAGATACTTCACCTATGAACAATCCTAGCCTTCTTTGGAGTTCAAGAAATAAGAATTGGAGACTTTTATTTTTTATTTTTATAAAGCTGTCAAATAAAATCATATTTACGCTCTTATTAAAGTGATTAAATTCGTAATTTTCTTAATAAATAATGAATTAAAAAAGCGTTTTTATTAATTTATGTTTTAATGTATTTTAAACTTGCTGTGCGTGGAACGTATAATGCTTTCACCAAACTTGGTATTTTTAGCACTTATTGTCTCTGAAATAGAGGTGTTTAAACGGACAGGCGGACAAGGCAACAAACGAACAAACGGACAAACGGACAAACAGACAAGGCTAAATCATCTTGATTAGTAATGCGGATTTTAGAATTCAAAGACTTTTAATATTTTTTTAAATCCTGTTTTGCCTTTCAGACGAACAAACGGACATACGGACAAACGGACTAACGGACATGCCTTAATCGACTGGACTAGTGATGATGAGACTTCTTTATGGATTCACAGATGCCCTCTTCAACCTCTTAATAAGTAAATCATTTTCATACATCAAGTCACTTTAATATTTTCTATTTATAACTTCTAGGTAATAATTAGGGCCTTTTATAATTATTTAATTAAGGAAAGAATCTCTAGTAACCAATTCAAACTCAATCCCGGAATTAAACAACATATCTAGAGCTTCATAGGTAGTCATCGGGATTAGCTAATCACTTTTTCGGCTGCTGGCTTCATCTTCTAGCAATCTAGACTCAAATCTCTGACTGACTGGCTGGCTTAATAACTTTCAAGGTCTGCACTTTGACTGCCAATGGCCACCAGCAGATAATCGCCAAGACAGAGTGCTCCTCTCACTGTACAGAAACATATATGCAGCATTATACTATATATATGTATATATTGTGTATATGTGGCGATGATTTGCGGTCTAATGCCCCGGGGCAGGCCAAGCCCGGGCTTAATCAGAGATTGCAGATGGAAGCGACAACAGCGAGGCACTCGAGAAACGAATGCACACGAGGAGGCAGAGGAGGAGGAGGACGAGGAGCAGTTGGATGGAGACGCAGAGGATCGATGGATGGATGGATGGCTGGGTCAGTTCTTGGTTGGTCAATTAAACGAATGCTGAACGCTGATCGCTGGGAATAGATAACAGGACCTGGGCATGAACTTTATTTCGGAGATAAGGCCGCCGTGGCGGCTTCCAAAGATTGATAAAAACGAATTTCAGAGCCGGAGAGCCGAGAGAATCGAAACTAATTAAGTGGGTGGAAGTCCGGGAAGAGGAGGAGAAGGAGGAGGAGTGGCTATATGATGAGCCCGATGGTTATCTCCGGCCGACGTTTCCCCTTTTCGAAATTGAAAATCAACGTCGTCGGGAAATCTCAAGTTGAAATCGAAGAAGCCAAAGCACTAGACGGCTCGCATTCGTCTTGCTGAGCGGAGGAGCGATAACGATAACGATTAACCATTATCGCTGACAACGCACAAGAACATCACATCATTTTTTTGGGAGCACTTGAAATTGGAAACCCGCCAGATGAACGCACGCAGATAAGGTGTCGAAATTTGAACTGAGATTTGAAGCCCCGATATCTTCATACGTGTCTTTCTCTGCCTAATTATCGATATCTGTGTTAGTCGGAAGACCTATGTAAGGGGTCTATTGCTTTGGTCTAGATTTATGCATCAGATAGAAGAGAAATCGAGTTAAAAACACATTAAAGCCAAGCAGAAACATCTTGATTTTACTATGTTGTAATACTCATGTCCAAACGGACGGTTTGTCCGTTTGTCCGCTTGTCCGTTGGTCCAAATAAGCCCTTAAATCTCGGGGACTATAATAGCTAGAGCTACCAAATTTGATTACATTCTTGTAGCTTGTTTTAAGTTTTGGTTACGCCTACTAAAGCCGACATAATCTACAAATACTTTAACTTAAAGCTCTAAGTTATGTAGACACCAAATATATCAATAATACAAACTAAAACCAATTTAATGATGGATTAAATTTAGGGATATATGAATATGTATCCCTTAAAAATATTAATTAAAGTTAAAAACCCACCCCATCAAGTATTTTACCTTCTTTTCCTATCCATTGATTATACCGTGAGTCTATCGATCGATCGCTGGACACTATAGTCCGATCAGTCGGTCGGTTAGTGGGGCAGCTACTGATAAAGCCTACTTTGCCTTTTCCGCTTGCCATTGGAACTTCCCGTCGGCTGGAGCACCGCCTCTGCCGAATATAGAAATCAGTTCTATTTTTTTTCTTTTCGGCAGCGATAGCCATCAGCCATCGGCCATCGGCTATCAGTCCGATTCGGATTCGGAGGAGGTTTTCGGGGCGTTGACAGAGATTTATGGCGCTTGCGCTAGTGTGTTTCGCTATCAATGCCCCCGGCGACAGTGAATTCATTGGTTCCCGGGGGAATGCCTACAGGGTCACCACTCGATGCGATCCCCGACGATCCGATTTGATACGATCCAGCGATTCGGAATCGGAATCGGAATCGAAATGAAACTGATATCTGATGCAAAAGACGACGACGACGACGACTTGGGGAATGGAAATTAATTAACTGACAGATATCGCGCCATTTGCCTGAAGAGAAATCCGCAACTTGACGTTGCAGATCGATCATTCAGATATTCTCAGCTATATACCTAGTATATATTCTACAAGCTCACACAATAATGGCATAGCTGGAGGTTTAGGGGTATAGGAGGGGTCTGTATCTCTAACCGACAAAACCACATCACATTCGACATGTTTTATCTTTAGCTGAAAATCTCTTCAAATTGTTATAAACGAAAAACACACAGCAACCAACAACAGCAACAATTGTGGTTGCTACAATTTTATCGTTGTTTTTTTTTTGGTTTTTGTTTTTGTTGTTTCATTCTCTCATTTTTTGAAGCAAAGCGCGACAATCTTGCCATCAGATCAGCTGATAAAAAACAAGCGACCAGCGAGAGACCCCGGAGCATTGTACAAATCATACAACAACCAGCCATCAACCGTCACAGCAACAGCAACAGCAACAACATCGTAAAAATCAACCTAAAAAAGAGCAACAACAACAACAAGCCCCATCCACAGCTGTTTTTAAGCGATTTTTAGCTTTATTTTTTTGTACGAAAGGGAATGAATGTTCGGAAAATGACTACAAACCATTATCGCCGGCCGGTCATCAAATTTCAAAAGTTTTTTTTTTTATTTTTCTGTCGATTGCATTTTGCGATTAAAACTAAAATAAAAACCAACCCAGAGTGGATACAGCTGATGGGGGAAACCTAGGGAATAAGCGGGGCCGATGTGTGCTATCACTATCGCTGGTGATTAGTCAACTGTAGGAAATGCTAATCAAGATCTTTATTAAATGCCTTTCTTATCCGGTCACACTGAGTGATATATGAGAGAGCTTCAAGACCGAAATCTATAATTCAGTAAACACATTTTTAGATATTTTTAAACGAAACTAGAGCCAAAACTAAGTATAGATTATTTATGTAGTATTTTGCAGGGTCTGATTCTGACCCACCTCAACTTTCAGGGTAGCAGCTAGACCTCTTTGAGAATGTTAGAACAACGCAAGCGGTAACTGCTCCGATGCAATGGAAGAGCTTTTGGAATGATTAAAAAATATATTTATATATAATTTAAACAGTAAATACCGATCGTATTTCCTAAATTGTTTAGTCAGCAAATTAAGCATTTTGTAAAATGTAATGCTTTACTTTTTTGTTCATGACTGACTCCGTTCGAAAGCTTATTTCGATGACTCTTTTGTTTTTGCGGAAATACATACTTATCGGAGGAAATGATTTTAATTCCTTGTTCATGACTCATCACCGTAAGTTCACGTTATGCTTTTGATCAAGCAAAAAATCAAATAAATAAAATACAAAGAAGAGGTTTGCGAATTTAAAATTAATTTAAAAAGCAAGAAATATGAGGTTTCCATTGAGGTGGAGAACCCTTTGGGTCATTCTTAAAACTCATTTAAGACCTACCAGAGTTATTTCCAGGGCCCTTCTTTACCCCATTGATTATTCACATATTTCTTTGAGTTTCTCTTCTCAGGTTTGTGATAAGAAAACGACACAATAAACAAAGCTAAAAAAACTGCGAATCTGTATATATATTATATGACTAAGTTCCAGTTCCAGATCGTCCAGTTACTCCCCCTTATCGGCACCCCTTCGGACTTGATATGCAAATGTGCGCTGGCCAAAAACAACGATAATAATAATAGCAATACAAAAAAAAGTCAACAATGTGAAAAAACAACATTTTGTAATTTGTAATGCTTGTTACGGTTTTATTTTCTTTTTTTTTTTGCATTTGCTGATGTGTTGTTGTGGGTTTTTATCTGCTGATATTTCCTGGTCCGATTTCCAGCAAATCAACAGAAACAGAGACACAGAGCCAGAGCGAGAGCTCCGCTTATCGCAATTATTAAAATACAATGTCAAAATGGAGCCAAAGCCCCGGCGATTATCTTTGCCAATTGCAATGGACACAGGGACAGAGGCTGAGGGGCGCTTGCAACCTGAGCCCTGTTTTTTATTTTTATCGCAACTGCAACTGCGAACTCAAAAACTGCAATTGCATTTGCAGTACGCAGTTAGCTAGCTTCTCTTATCGGCGGTCCCCCCTTTTCAGCCATAGACCCGCTTTTAAAGCCCCCTTAGCCATGGAAAGGCGAAGCGAACCGCTTGACACGTACCCGCGCCGATTTCAGATACGCAACCAGAGCAGCAGAATAGAGCCAACATCACAGAGTTACAGAGAAAGAAATTAATGATAGAATTTACCAATTAAATATTGATTCAATAACAAAACAAATGTACAACTGGAGAAATTCTAACATATTAAATTAAAGTAGTGCTCATTTGGGTAATCATGTTCACTTGTTATTTTTTTCACAAGAGTCAACTTACTCATTTTGCTCACTTGTTCATTGCTTACTGGCTCACTTGCTTCTGTGCTCATTGCTCACTTGTTCACTGCTCATTGCTCACTTGCTCACTTATTCACAAAATTGAACAACTGAGCAGTAATGAGCAAGAGAGCAAAACAGAACAAGTGAATAAAAATGAGCAAGTGAGCAAAAATGAGCAAGTGAACAAAAAAGAACAAAATTGAACAACCGAACAATAGTGAACAAAAGAGCAAATCTGAACAAGTGAGCAAAAAAGAGTAAGTGCGCAAAAATGAGCAAGTGAACAAAAAAGAACAAATAGGAAGGAACATGTTCACTCACTCAGTTAAGGGAACACTCATTTTTGTACACTCACTCACAAGCAACCCAACACTAAATTAAAGGCTATCCAAAGTTTATCCTAAGGCTAACCAACCTTAACATACAGTTTGCAGCTGGAACCCGTTGGGAATTCTAGGGCAAAGCAAGTGGTAAGTGCCGCTTGATTTTATTTTTGTATAGAGAATCCTGTGAAATATGTATAGAGTCTATAATTTATTTTTAACCTATTTTATTACAAATTTTATCTGTAAATTTAAAATTGTATTTTTTTCAATCTTTTTAAGCAGTACAAGTTCTTCATTTATTTTCTCTCAGTGCCTTAGTACTTGGCCCGCTTTGCCATACTCTGAAACTCAAACTTGAGTCGAGTTTTTGGTCTAAAATTGTCACCCGCATTTGGGGACGACTGTCGATGTCGACGTCGATGCTGCTGGGCCGTGTTCGTTGTCTCTTTTTTGGCTGCCAACTGACAAGCGAACACAACAACAACAACCACGAACGAACAACCAGCAACCGATAAACGACAACCAACAGCTGGCCATTAACATAAAATTAGTGATAAGCGTAATTAAATTTTATAAAAGCAACAAAACCGAAAAGCAACCACACACAAAGGTATTTATCTATGTGCGACTGCGACTGCCACTACGACTGCACAGTCCCTCAGGTCTCTGAAAACTCTAAAAGGTGAGGAGATACGGATCAAGGGTGGCAGGTGGCCAAATACACTGCAGATATAACCGTTAATAAAAGCATAGAAAATATCAAAAGGTTATGAGATTATGCAGAATTAAACATGGATTTAATTATAATTTTTGTAAGAAATATAATAATATATTTAAAGTTTAATATTAAAATTTCTACACTTAATCGATAAATAATGTTTTGATCTTGATTGTTATCGAAAATACATCGATTAAATAAAAGACAATCTTAAGACTTAAGGCTTTCTTAGTCAAAATTCAGCTACTTTTTTCGCTTAAATGCCATTAAAGAATGTGTATTTTCTTATCTCTTTCGAATAAATAACACCCTTTTGAAGGGTGTAATCGATAGCGAAGCCGAGGGCGTTGTCATCACGATTCCTACACTTCGCCGATATACAAATGTCAGTTATTGAAGCTTATGTAAAAGGCAAACAACAATAGCAAAAGCTACTGCCGCTGCTGCTGCTGCAATTGTGATAAAAGTTTATCGAGTTGCGCTTTTCAGTTTTTTCTCGCCTCCAAAGTCCCCCTCGGAAAACCCCACCAAAAACGCCATAGAAAACAACAACAGTGGAGGCAAGTAGTGTGCCAGAGATAAATATGCAAAGCACAAAATGTTAAGAGGAGTAGCATGGGGGAAAAGGTGGGCTCCTAGGGGGTGGATAGGTAGCTCTACCTGTCGAGGGATAACCCACTGATAGTGCAGGTGCCACAACAACTACGAACAATGAACAACAACAGCTGCAAAGATAAAAAATGCCCTAAATTATCGTTTTACGCAAATGGAGAAGTTCTTCGTTATCCATTTTGAACGCTTACCCTATAAATAGTTTAAAGTTTTCGAGCTTAATGGGTTTTTTGTTCTGGTATTTGAATATAAAATGAGTTTTAAGTAGATTGTAGGTTACTTTTTATAGAGAGTAAACTCTTAAATATATCGCCTTAATTTTGTAAAGTCTTTACTATGTAATTCTCTCATCTACTAAGGTAGTTATGAACCCAAAAGAGCTTAAATAATACTTTATCTTAATCCCCTTTAATATTCCTAGCTCTACGAACCACTATTTTTATTTCAACTGCCAAATATCCCCCATTAAGCTCCCTGAAGATCGTATCAATCACACATTTTCCCCATTGAATCTAATCGCTACTCGAGCAGCACTTCATGGGGTTTCAAGTAATGAAATTCCCCAGACATGGCCTCCAAGTGATCCAGTATTTATAATTCCCCCATAGATCGCGCCATAGAGAGAGTATTATCGTAAGCTTCGACTCAAGTTTTATCGATTCTGGGCTTCTGCTTACTGTGTAAGTTTCATTTTCAAGACTTTCGAGCTGATATCACTAGCTGCTGGGCTCGGACGGGAGCTCGCTGGATGATGGGTGGTGCTGGCTGGGTGGGGCCAGAGCCAGCCAGCCGAGAAACGTGCTCGGAGCAGAAGCACAGCACAGCACAAGCACAGCGGACGGCGATAAGGAGTCCAAAATGGCAAAATGGATAAGGCGGAAAACGGACGGAATGGAGGCCGGGGTGGTGAACCGACGAGGTGGCTTGGCCAGAGGTGAGCCAAGCCGAGCTGAGCTGAGCTGAGACGAGGTGCGGTGTCCAGTGTCGCAGGTCCGGCACGTTTTATCGATTCCGATTCCGAAATATATGCATTCATTGGGTGTCAAATGGTCCGGGGCCATAAATATATCAAATGGCTATACAACGAAATGTAATTAGTTAATACTCTTCACGCTCTCTCCGCTCCATACTCTGGCCATATTTATTTATAAGGTGTGTCAGCTGCACGTACAACAGGTATCGATATCGATAACGTGGCGACGAGAAAGAAATTTCATTTAAATGAGCAACAAAAAAGTTGACAATTTTTGTCGTAACACATAATACCCCTCATAACTCCCAAAGTTATGGGGTATACAGGGCTTAATGTTGACAGAACAACCCAACCTACCAAGAAAATCTTTTTTAAACTTTTAATATGTACAAACAATGTCTTGATTTTTGGTATATTTATATTTTAAGACATAATGTAGCCTAATAATGCAAACAAATTAATGATTAAAGTGTGTCTACAATCGGAACCCCAAGATATAGTGGCTCCCAGGTTCATTTATCTGTTTCCTCTCTAAGAAAGATCTTCTCTTGAGAAGTTTGTACACAATCAAAAGTCGCATAAATCATTTTAATATCGGGTATCTCGATAGTCGCGAAAAAACTTTGACTTTATCGTTCTCACTTGTTTTTTGTCTTTTGTTTTTTATTATTTTTTATTTTGCCTGCTTTGTCTTGGCATAGTTTATCAGCTGTCTTCCCCTTCTCTCGCCGTCCCCCTTTCTTTGTTTTTTGTGTTTGCTGTGTGTTCGTTCACATGTTTTGCTGTCCGAAAAAACGAGAGCTGCTGACCAAGCGAGCAATTTTTCGAATGGGTCAGCTGGTTGCGGGTCGTCAGGTGGGAAAAGCGATCGTGGAAAGCGAAAAAGTCTTGAGGGATTTTCATTGTAGCGGTGGTTTCTCACAATAAAACCAAATTAACCCGCAAAAAAAGGTCATCTCCTGAAATGATCTGATTATTTATTATCTGATTTACCATAATTCTGATTTTATAGAGCTTTAAAATCAGGCTAAGAAATTTCAGGAAAACAAACAGATATGAAAATTATACTTTGGCAATATATTTAGCTTAGAATTATTCGGTTATTTATATAATTTTCCTAAACTTTAAATAAATAAATCTGAAAACGAAGTATAAAAAGTATCATTTCTTATTAGAAATTGAAATAACTGAGGATTTGTGTTACGTTTTAAGCGTATATTCTCCAGATAAAAAAAAAAAAAATTAATTAACAAATAAAGGACTTAATGGATATTTCCTTTATAGGCAATATGCAATTTTAATATTATTTACCACTGAATTTCTTTGCTTTTAGCAATCAAAACATGATTATTTTGATATTTTCGATACAATATCAAGAAAAAATCGCCCAAGACTTACCTTTATTCAACGGCTTGGGATTGGACTGTTTGCGTCGTGACATCGCGAGTCCAAACGGCGGGGAATCGATGACGTTTTCTTGGCAGCTACGTCACGGCATCAAATCTGCAGCTGATCCAAAAGCCTTTTCGCGGACATTTACCCGGCGGATGCGGATCCGGACGTAGAGGCACAATCACTCACTCTCACACACAGTCGCACTTTGCGAGTATCAATAATAGATTGCGATTATTATTTGTATTATTTTTGTATTTTTTGCGGCGATTAACAAGCCTTAATGAATTTTAAACGATCGGCGCGGTAAAAAACGCGGGCGGGCGCGCGACTGCGGAACGTTGGCAATGGAACGTGGAATAACAATTCCAATTGGAATGCAGCTGGCGAGGGGATTAATCACATTGATGTCTGATCAGAGTTTGTATTATTTATATTTGCCGGCGAAGTTTTTGAGATATATTATTAATAAATCATAATAAATAAGAAAGCCGTTTAGAGCCACCTATTTAAGAAGCTCATTTTATCTCTGCCTGGACACTGTTTTCGAAATCCATTTTTTGAGTAAACAAACGAGACTTTCCTTCGATTTCACGAGAGTTGCGGAAAACAAAAGCTTTCATTCGTGGCGAACTTAAAAACCAAGAACGTTTTTGCGTAATGATTTCGAGTACTTTTTTTTTTAAAGTTATTTTTGACAATCATCCGTCGTGTACCAGTACCGCCGAATTAAAAACTTCCTATGGAGCATTTAAACGGAAAGAAAGCGATTTTCTCCTGGAGGCAACCGGCCTTCGTTGAAACTGAAGTTGAACTGAAATTGCGCGCGTTTCAATTCGGACCCAATCCAATCGGCAGCGCTGCCAATGCCAGCAGAGCGGTCGCCGCCGGCCAGTGTTGCCAACAATCGGTTGTCATTTATGGCTGGACAGCCAAGCCAAAATAGCCAAAAATAGCTAAATTAAAAATAAATAGGAAAATAAAGCAGTTCTTTTTTTATCATAAAAAACTATTATAAAATATTAAGTATTATTATTATTTTTTGTTCTAACTAACTTATTAAAAATAGCTAAATAATAGAAATTTATTTTATGAAATAGTTAAAATAACAGGCTCCTGCTAGATTGAGAGGTCATGAAAAATAGCCAGATCTGGCTAGAAAATAGGTAAGTTGGCAACCCTGAACCGGACCAAAACGGAAACCAGAGAGAGCGAGCGCCAAAATGTTGGGAGAGCGAGCGCCAGATTGGGAAGAGATTCGAAAGAGTGCCGGAGAGAGTACGCGCTTATTGGAACTCTCTCGCTCTCGCCGTTTCCATTTTGTTTTTACTCTGTTTTTCATTGCCGCGCACGCTTTGGCGTCTGCTTCGCTTTCGTCTGATAAGAATCAAAACAAAAACGCCGAAACATTTTACGCACGTTTTCACACCTGGCTCGCCCTCTCGCTCTTTCTTAAATAAGCACGCGTAAATTTTGAATTGAATCACTTTAAAAACGCTCCAATGGGGAATTGTTTTCTTATTGGGATTTATAAACATTACGAAATTACTGTTTTTATCGCGTCGCGTAAAATTTGTTGTTTTTTGTAGTTCAATAATTGATTTTTACAAAGTTATTAGCATTTTACAGTATGTTGTATAAATTCTCGAGTCACTGCCATGTTGCTTGTCTCGCTGCACACTTTCGGTTTAATTAATGTTCTTATTTAAGCTATATTTCTTGAAATTCCTTTGTTGTTTTCCTATGCATTTTTTTTTTAAGTTTAACTCGCGTTAAGTTATTTTCTTATCAGTAAAACGCAGTTGTGAGCACATGAGCAACGCATGTTGTGCCTACCACCCGCTTGGAGCGCTTTAGAGCTGTAAACAGAGCGCTGCAAAATTTCTAAACTCTTAAATGTATTTATTGGCTTTTTTATGGCCAAGAGTTTTTTATATTAAGCGACTTTTCTTCTTTTTCTCCTTTTGTTTTAGTTACTGATTAGTCACCAGGCGACTTTAAAAGTAAGTACAGAAAAATTGCCATTATTGACAACAATGAAGAAGCCTACTTTTAGGCATTTTAGGCATTGCCTCGCAGAGGGCGCCACTGATAGATATAAATTAAATTTCAAAAATTAAATTTCATTAACAATTTACCCAAGTTGTTCCTCCCTAAACACAAAATAAATAATAATACATAAGCCAGAATATAATTTAATAAATTTTCAAGTTAATTTGGTTTATATTAAACCCTTAATAATCCCCAATCCCTATTAAAACACTATTTTTCAAACCATAAATTAAGCTCCCTTTTATCTAACCGAAACCATAAATATATTTATTTAAAATAAATAATTACGCTCATGCTGTCCCACAGAATTCCATTTCCTGCCTAAAACGATTTTGCAGTATTTTATTTGGAGCTTGCACTTCCGTTCTGCTGCCATTTTTTCTCTTTTACGTAATTTTTCTTGCTTTTTTTATGGGGTTTCCTTGCTCACCTTTTTGGTCCTGTAATTTGCACCTATTGCCCGCTTTTAATGGCAATTGTTCCTCTTGTTTTTGCAGCTGCTTTGCATTGTTCGCTCATAGATTTTAAAAATTGCGACAGCAACGGAAATGAAAAGCTTCCTGCGGGACGACGCTGGCCGAGAAAGGACCTCACCTCATGCAAATGGGGATGCAAAAGCAATAAATATCAGAAAGCAGTTAGTTAGCGATGCGGCCATAATCCCAGCTAACATATGGCCAAGTCGATTAGGCAAATGGCGACCTTTTCAAACTCCACTCCCACCCTTTATCCTTGGCAGATTTTTAATTCTTTTTAAATTCAAAACCCCTCTTATGATAATCGCTAATGAAGTATACGCACCGTTGACCTTCGCAACGTTCGTTAAACTTTTTGGCAAAATCCCTGATCGCTTTTTTGTCTGTTCTCTGATTCTGTTGCTGCTCAGTGCAATTCGGCAAAATGCCCAGAAAACCTATAAAAATAAAGCAAGAAAAAAGGTAAAATAGGTAAATGTGCAAGCAAGAATGTAAGTCGCAATATGTGATACTCTGAAGATATTTTGAATTCAAAACCCTATTCATTTTAGCTGCAGTTAGTATTATTCTGAATATCTATTATAACTCTTATTTTCAGTAAATATCTCACTTTATAGAAAATATATTAATTTGTAATTTTCCATTCAGTATTTTATTCGAGACTAAAATAATTTCAGTTACAAAAAACCAACTTTTTGGCCTAACCAAAAAGTCCCTCAATAAAAAACATATATAAATACCCAGCAATAACGACGACAATAGATTTGAAACACTTTCCAAAAAGGCCAAAGCCTCTGCAAAGAATAATGGCCTTCAAATCTTCGATCTTGGTAACAAGGCGCCGGAACAAATGGCAAATAAGCTTAACTAATATTCAGGGGGGATCCCCGGCAGAGTTAGCTGGAATTCCAGCTAATTTGATGAGATGCCACTTCGTTGTCAATTAGCCATTTTCGGCCGTAGTATTTAACCGAATTTCTGCCTAACAAAAGGCAATAAAAAGTAAAAAAGAGCAATATGTAAGCCAGAGTCGGCCTCCTGCTGTAATCATAGTGCATCGACACTCGCCAACTGGGAGGCCTGAGATGTGGGGATTGGGAACTGGGATCAGCGACGAGCAACGAGAGACGAGGTGAGCAACTCTTCCAGGTCAAGCAACTTGCACGGCGCGGCAAGGCAAGGCCATGCCCGTGACTGAAACTGAAATGGAAATGGAAACGCGAAATACTCGTAAAAAAACAAAACAAAAATCAGCCGAAATTTTCGGCGGGGGAAGCGAATACCATTGACCCAAGGTGCAGTTACCTTGCGTGCTCATTGCCTGCTCCGCCGAGTGCAATGATCCGGTGATCTGTTTGGGACGGGATCGGATCGGAAGCGGAGCGCCTCCAACCCTGGGAGATGCGACGTCGCCTGACCTTACCCTGAACGGTTCGTTTTTATATATGGAAAATGGGGGTCAATACACTGAGCCACGTTAATGATACAAAATTACATGTTTCATTTCAATGGAAGTAGGTAGGCTTCAGTGTTATTTATGAATGTTTATCTGAGTTTGGAAGGTTGTTGAAATAAAAACAATATTGATAAAAGGTTAAATTGTGGGTTTTAACAGTTGGAAGAGTTAAAAATAGTTTAATGATTAGAATTAAAGGTATAATAGGTTCTTGCGTTCCAAAATTAAAAAATTATACCAAAAACATTTAGAGTCAGTCATAAAATAATAAAAATTGGAAAAAGAACTACACGTTTCCAGATTAAAAATTTGGACAAAAGCCCCCATAAATACCTGTCTGCTGTCTAAAAATTTATGATCTGAGCCCTAAAGATTAAGAAGTAAATAAAAAAGATTTTTAAAGCAGAAATATTTGTTGAGCTTAGCAAAGTTGGTTTGTACTCTTTGATTTGACACAATTAAATGTTAATCTCAATATAAAGAAGCCGGGGTTAACCTACAATTGTTTTAATAGATAGTCAGCCTTCTTCATCAGTAACTATTTAACATAATTAGGTAAAGTGCTTGATATAGTTTTCAGGAACTCTAATAATAAATAAATAAAACATACAAATTTAATAATACAGATAAAGGTAAGCCTAGATCGAAATTTTTATTTATTATTACCAAATTCGAAATAAATGCTAACAAACGAATTGGTAAAAGCATAATCGGTTTTTTTTACCATACATTTTCACCAAAATAGCTTCATATTTGTTCTAAACTATGCAATTCTAGCTTATTAGAAAATGAATAAAATTTTAAATAAAAATCCTTCACTTTAAGCCTACTAGTTTCTTCCTGTGCATGTTAACCTTGCCGTTCTCTTGCACTCTCTTTATTAATTTGTTTCTTGCCCATCCAATCTCTTTCGTTTGGAGCTCTCTCTCTCTCTCTTCTCGCTTTTTTCTGATGCTGATCCAGCTGCCAAGAGCAGCGTCGGCGGCCTGGGCTCCTTGCATAAATTAAAACAGCTGATGAAATCCGCCAAGTTCGTCGCATAAGCGAGCCAAAAAAAAAAAATCACACTGTTTCCCAAGCGAAGATAAAATTATTCACTTGTTTTTATAAAAAACCTTCTTTGTTTTGGTTACTTTTTTTTTAGCGATGCTGCATTTACCCACAAAAACTCTGGTGCCGTTATAGCCGCCCCCAAAAATGCTCTGCATTCGAAATCAAAGGCAACAGCGAAACCCGCCCCCTTTTTCCCCGACTTTGCTCCGATATTCACTATGCTTATTTTTAGTGGCAACCAAAAATGCAATATTTATAATAGAAGAATCCTCCTCTCACTTTCGGGGCTCTCTTTTGGCCGCCGAATAGTCGCCGCTGCTAATTGCGGTAGGTTCGTCTTAGTCCCATGCTGCGTATACGTGATGTGGACTTTGGCTCACAAGTATATTTTGGGTGACCATGGGGACTGGGGTATAAATATACCCGAAAGTGTACATCTGGCAGCCGATAATCGAGGCATGTAATTCGTGTGTAAGAGAAACCATGCCTAATTAAGACAGGTATTAATGTAAAGTGGCTTTTCCTAGGGATTGGGAAATATTTAAAATTTTATTTAAACTGGACAATTAATCAAGTTTCCTAAAAAGGGATAAATAATAGTAAAACTGTGATTTTATATTACATATTCTAGAAGTAATTGAAAAGCGCCCAAGACTAAATAAATATAAGAACGAAATATGTATTAACTTGAGTTCCAGAAATTTCTGAAGTTACATAACCAGAGGTTAAATTGTTGACCGAATTTATTAAGCTAACAAATATTGTTTAAGTTTTAATTTAATATCTACATTTATTCCTTTATTATTGGTAAACATTTTACAGATTAAACTTTAACTTCTTGAAGGTACATAACCAGTGGTTAAATTCTTGATGGTAACGTTTCCATGTTAAATTTAAAGCTATATTTTATCCTTACATTTTTAATCAAAATTTAAGGTTCCCATTTAATAAAATAAGTGTTTAAATAAAAATGTACTCTGCTACTTTTTCTAATTACTTGTACTAAATAGTTATTCATAGCCATAAAAGTAATGAAAACAATAAAAGATTATAAATATTTTGAAGCTCACATTAAATCAAACATTTGTCTCATAACAATCATTAAATTATTCTCATTAATTTATAGGGGTTTCCGGATCACACAAGAAATAAAAATAACAATGATTAGATTTGTCAAAAGCAACAGGTCACCTTCTAAAAATACCCCATACCTATTAATAAACTCCCCGATTAACCTGAATTGATTTGGTATTTGACATTCCATGCACCTTCGACCTCCCTGGGAAGAACCCCCCACTTTAATGTGTGTTTTTCCCTGATCAACTTTCCCGGGAATGATGACTTTGCCCTCCTCGCATAACGCTTATCTCGGATCGAGCGCGAATTCTCCATCTATTTATAGCCCTCCATATTCGTCCGAAGTTGCTTGACCAGACATAAAAGAGGAAGATGATGAAATACTATGTGTGTTCGCGCAGTGTTTGGCGATTATAATGCCTGATAATGCCGCGGTGGTATGTAGTACCATTCCGGATTCCCGTACTTCACCCCCAAGTGGCAGCCGTAGGTAGGATCTTGGAATGGTTTACAGAAAATATTACGACAAACGCATTTTTAACCTTTTATATATCTGGACCGATCGAGATATTCGGAACAGGCAAACCTATAGCTATGAACTGCAAAATGGAAAACTGAAGTATGAGTGACTCGTGACATCATTCCAAAGTTCAAACTCGACCAAGACTCAGCGATCATGTGCTGAGCGCACTGCAATTGTGCTATATTGTTGATTCTTTATGAATACCTCTCAAGGGTTCAGGGATGTTGAATGGTTGACAGAAAATATTACAGACAAAATCCTTGTATCCTTTATATTTATCTTTCTAAAGTACCGGGTATAATATATCAAATTCAATGGATACTATTGTCGCCTATTTGAATGATCCCTATTTACCTAACCAACCGCAACCTAGCTAATTTCATTACAAATAAATTTCCCTGCTTTGACACTTTTTGAAAATTTTATTCATCCAGCGAGTGCATTGCTTCCATTTTTATTTTTTATTTTTTATTTTTCGTGACTTGTCGTGGTTCAACGCTTTTTGCGTTTGCTCGTTGACCTTAAATGCATGTTTCGGATGCTCACTTCCGTCGTTGTCCTTGCCAAAGTGCAAAAGCCTCCGGCGCAAAAAATAAAATCAAAACAAAAGTTGAATGTGAATAAAGTAAAAGAACTCATGCACCGTTTCGAGGGTTGGATTTCGGATGCGATCATTCGATCTCTCATCTCCGACTAATAGTAGGCAATTTGCAGAAATATGCTAATTATTTATTTGGTCCTCTTAGGCCGCCACCAGAGATGCTACTCTCATTTTCGCTCCATCTATATAGCTCCTCCGGTTGAGATTTTGATTTTAATTATTTGAAACGCGTCGCCTTTTGCTAAAAATAAATATAAAATGTGGGCACAAGCGCCGATGTGTTTTTTTCGCGCTCGTGCTTCGATTAGCCATCAACAATCAGGCGAAGATGAAAAAGCAGCAGAAAATGTGCTAAATACTCGACATTATTGTGCACGCCTCTCGTTCATGTCCATCGGGACATTGGGATGATGATCGAGGGGAGAAAATTGCTGGGCGCCAGCGGGGCGAGTGATCAGCAAAATAAATTTCCATTCCAGCCAACAAAAATAAAATAACGTCTGGGACAATTAAAAATTAGATTTGAATATTTTACTGCATTTTTAGGGGGCCAGAAAAAAACTTGAGGTTAAGCATTACATATTTTACATATTTAATATTTTTTTATATATAATAAAATAAATAATAAAATAAAAGAGTAGACAGAATTTTTCGAAATGCTTAGTTCGTTTCAGGTATTGTTTATAATTTATCTTTAAGTTTCTGTATTATTTAAATTGAATTTATATACTTTTATACCTTATACCAAACATAATTAATTTTAATCAAATTATGCAGTTTTTAAAAAAAATAATTTGTATTATAATAAAAATTCCATACACTTATAAAGACATGTATCCCACAATTCGAATCTTATGTTATTTTTGTCCATTTTATTTTTTCTTTATCTTATTATTTATGCTAAGGTAAAATAGAAAGTAAACAGAAATATAAATACTAAACGTAAAAATATTTAAAGTTAGTCGCATTTAGTTTGTACTTCTAAAGTCACGCCATTAACAACTGAATTTCACAATCCCATATTATTTCCGCGATTGCACTTTCTGCCTCAATTGAGTGCGGCGAAAAGGGAGAGTTTGCTGCTGAGCGTGCTGTAATATATAGTAGTCTGATTCTGGGATATATAAGTATGTAAGAGCCACCATTCAATCAGTGCGTGGCTGCTTGTAATCGGCGGAGATAAGCGACCAGACGACGCCCCATCTCTCTCTTAAAATAAAAAACAACAAACGCGCCCACTTAACCAAACAAAACGCAACAATGTCAATAATAAAGGCAAGAAAATATACACAGAAAACACCATGTACTTCGCAGTAATAAATTGCAGAAAAAAATGAAGAGAGAAAGAAAGCGTCAGAGTGGAAAGACACGGAGGGAGTGTCGAGGAAAACAGAGCGAAGACACCGGGTGTACTTGGGCAATTTCCATTGTTTGTCAGCAGCGAGCCTCCCTCTCAATATTCGCTTTGCGAAAGGGTTTACGGACCCCGTCAAGGGCAATCCATTAATCGCGGGTTCCGTCGCCTATCAATGCCCCCCATATTACCCTCCTCATCGCCACTGGACAAAATATAGAGATTAAATGGGGTTCAATTTGAACTTTTATAAAACTAAAATAAAATCGATATGCAAAAATATCACTTTTAAATTAGCGATATTTATCGATAATTATCGTTTATCAACTGAAAATTATTTAAACATCAAAATTACTATTACTATTACTATGTTAAATAATTGGACTCATATAAGGAAAGGGCAAACAAAATAATTCTGTTGGATCATAAATAAATAGATCTCAGCGTGAAGATTTAAATATTTCGAAAATATCGATAAACCGTTATGTATCAATTTGAGCTTTATTCAATTTTTTTTTTTGTATGTGTACACTCCCCTTCAGGGTAAATCGCGCAAACAACAAAATAAAGTGTGGAGAGGAACCAACGCCCCATAAACAAGGTCTGGCTACGTCATTTCGCGGGCTTCGCTTAGATAAACAATTCGAACGACCGACCGACCGATTCGCAACCGATTCGCACTCGATACACGCCCCGATTTTGAATTGCGGTTGCGATGGTCACGTTGCCGCCGAATGACAATGAGTTCGATCAACAAAATCGGAAGTTTGGTGCGAGAATTGAGATATATACAGAGAGAAAGAAGCGAATGAGCACGCCTACTGTGGGTGCACTTCCTCAGAAAGATTACACAGTAACAATAGGCCGTAAATTAAATTATTAGAAATTACCTATGGCGTAGGTACAGTTTCTATGTAAATTAATTGCATAATAATTATAGTCTATAATCCTTTATTGATGCGCACTTTATATTTATATACTTTATATTTCATATGTGTATTTTGTGGTTGAAGTTACATGGAATTAGATATAGCTTTCCTTATAGATTGAGTAATGGTAATAGATCATAGATAAGATTTAGATTTCTCTACGAAGAAGTACTACTTGCATAACAGAAAACGACAACGGGACCTTCGTTTGTGGGGGGACTGTACCTTTAGGCACCACAAAGGGAAAAGGTTTTCTTCATCCTGAGCTGTAAAAGTTTTTAATTTAAGTTAAATGCTTTGATAGGTATTTTAAAAATACGTACTTTATAAGAATATAAACGAATATACGAATATATCTAAGCTTTTTAATAATGATACCTTATAAAGGTAAATTACGCTTTAGCTTGCCTACAAATACCTGAAGGTCAACGAAAGTACAGTGCAATTTTCACAACATTTCATTTGGAGAACATTGTTTTACAGCATTTGTCATCGCCGGAAGTCGTAATTAAGCTGAATGAAAGCCCCACCCCGAGAGATAACCCCCAACTCATTCAGAAATCTAGACCAAGATCAGCGCCGCCATGCAGATGTGACGAGTCGAAGCACCTGCATTCCCAGTCCAGCCCCTCGTTTGTTGATAAACCCCCCATTGACGCCGCCTGGGAAGCGGATCCCACCCCTGCCCGGCTCTGGGAAATCGATAAGCGAACCCCGAATGATAAGGGCCACGCCTCTCGCTCATGTTGTGACTGATAGGCTGAGACTGAGACTGATGACTGACTGACCATGCGGTGGCCAGCTGGGAATCAGAGGGGCTTATCAGTGCCCCGCTCTTATCGCTCCGAATGCCGAACCGAACCCCCGAGTTGTAGGGTTGATCCTATAAATGGACGGGGGCCGAGACCGAGACTGTCCGGGGGAGATGTATGTCCCATTCGGACGTATTATGAATAACGCAATTAATTTTATTTCTTCGCGCGCTCTGTTCACGTTCACTTCACGTGGCCCCAATCAGACGCCCCAGCGACCTCGTCAACATATCGCCGTCGCCGTTCGGAATTGGAATTGGAATCGGAATCTACGTCGGCCGGCAGCGGCGGCATACTAACAAAAGCAAAAAAACGGGTCTATCAGCGGGCCCCTCGCCCTCGCTGCTTATTCTAGAGATTTATTTCTGTTTGTGCCATATATATAAATATATATTTATACGCGGTACTCCAAGGGAATGTTGTATGTTTGTCACGATAGACACCTGTTCTCAAGAGCCAGTTGATGGGAAGGGTGTGAAAAGTGTGCCTAAGAGAGCGCTATCTTCTCGATATTGAGACTCTCTTGGTAACACACAGATAAATACGGGTAGAAAAGTTATAAAAATGAAGACGTTGAAGTTCTCTTAGTAACACAGAAAATAGGAGATAATATTCTTATGATAGCTTGGAATTTACTTAAAAGATAAGTTCTATTTTAGGTAGATTACAAAGATATTAAGCTGTTAAGCTAAAATAAAAGCCAAGTAAATCATCCTTTAAATACTCCTACACCTCTTTTAACTATAAACTATAATCTTTATAAGAAAAGCCTTGAACAACTTGTAGAACCCATAGCCTTGGGTATCTCTTAGTCGCAAAAACGGAAGCACTCGTATACCTCTGTTTGTGTTTTGTCCCATATATTATACTATATTTTTTCTACGTACTGATGTTGTTTGTTTTTATTCCCAACGCACGACCGACCGATGACGATGATGACGAACTGTCGTCGTTGCCTTTGAGGCGTTCACCTGAACCAGTTCAGGGTCGGTCCTTATCCTTCCCATTCCATTCCTTGCCACAATACCCATTTCGTTTCCATTCCCCCTGCCATTCCCATTTCGTTTTATTCCAGGGACAAACAACTTTCAAGTTCAGATGGGAACATTTTGGCAGCCGAAAGGAACTGGGCCAAGGTCGCACAGCCAGAACACCGAGAAGTGGAATGCGAATAATGAGAGGAACGGTGAGGTAGGTGAAAAAAGCCATTCGAAAAGTGGCTGGGGGAAACCTTCGCATCATCGTAAATTTCCATTTGGGAAGCAGTCCCGCCTTGTTTACATGGTGCTTCTCGGTGGCCTTGCTCCAAAGATTACTGTAAACTTTGGTTCTCCACCGAGCCGTTCCATTCCGTTCCGTTTCGTTTTTTAGAGCAACGCGTCGACAGGCACGTAGGCAGCGACGCCGACAGAGGCAGCGAGAAAACGCATCACATGTGAAGGGGATTAGGAGAACACATGACAAGGGGTGCGGTTCTGGGGGGTCAAATGCCGGAACGATTTCTCTAAAAAGTCTACACTAACACACACAAAAGATAAGACTCGAAATTATCGAGAGTATGTTTAAGAGAGACTGTTAACTTCTCTTAAACCCCCCCGAGATAAAATAGGAAACTAAGAAATAAATCTTGTCCAGAGACACACGCCTTGAGTTGGGCATGCTAACTTATTCTATTAACACAGATCAACTAAAATCCTAACCATTCAGAATTATGAAAAGGTTTATAAAAATCGGGGATCATTAATTAAAACCGGAATCTTGAGTGGAATTAGAGTCCCGAGGTTCGCTAAGGATCGGGTTTTCCCTATTAATTTGTGGTTTTCTTTAAGAACCATGTGATTATAAACGATATAAAAACGCAGAAGCCGTAAAGCTATAATATAAATGGTATACAATAACATTCGATTTGATTTTCTTATTAATTTTTGTTTATAACTTTGGTTACTTTATGGATCGATAGTCCCACAAGATCGAGGATCGTTCATTAAAATGAAAGTCTTAATTTAGATATTGTGTCTCGAGTTAGTCATGTGAGCCACTCTTTTATAACTCAGATAAATATATTGGTATACATAGTATATGGAATATTTTGATCATAATAATACAGACATCTGTTTACTTGAGACAATCACAATAGCAAAGAGAATACAAATAATATTTACTCATCATGATGAAATGTAGAAAAAATAATTAAGAGAAAAATGTTAGTAATAAAGATTGTACTTTCGAAAAAAGCAAACTATCGTAAAACTGTTATTATTACTTTATGGGGCTATTTTAAATCTACAAACCTAAAAAAAAGATAAGTTCTAAAATAACTGGCAAAAATAATGACGTTTGTCAAGACTGAACATTGTCACAAAGAAGATTTAAACAGATTGTTGTTCAGTCTTCTCCCTCGCAAAACCAGTTTGACCCATTTGAAGACCCAGTCTTCTCACAATCTCCGTTCAATTGTGGAAATTCTTCTTATTTGTAAACATGTTTACAACTATGCTAAATGGAAATTTCAGTTTAATTCAACTCTCGACAAAGACGGGTAAATAATCTGACGAAGAGTGTTCAGTTTGAAGTCACGAGCTGGGCTCCATGACGTCATGGAGACTTTTGACGATGATCATCTTGGCCCGTTTTTGTGGTGAACATATTGTGGAGAGAAGAATCGGACGATATCGGGGGTTTACCCACGTTCCCAGTGCCAAGAAAAGCTAAAGCAAAATGTTTGGGAAAGTGAACTTGAAAGGGGCACGCGGGAAATGAGGAAAATGCGAAAATGGGCGTCGCATTTGACGCTTTTGACGTTGTTGCCGTGGCAAATTATAGACCAATTCCTCATGACTTTTTGCCACTCGCCGACTACATGTTTGAGTCGAGCAATACGAGAATATGAATAATGCGAATGCGAATGCGAGTAAGAGGTTATTTTGTTTTGCGAGAGGGCCCTGACGTCAGGGTCCACCTGTGATTGACGCTCGACCAAAGCCTCCGAGCGAAAATTATCTGCTTGGTGTTTCTCGATTCTGCTTGGGCTTTTTGCATTTTGCTCTTCATTAATAAAGAATAAAAGGCGTAGGTGCGCCCTTGAACCCGGCGGTAGCTAACGCCAACACGTCATGCTTCTTACGGTTTTGACCTTTGACGCGCGCAACAGGAGTAAAATTCAGCGTGGGTGTGACGTCACCGAGCCACAACCAAGTCACAAGAGGGACACGGACACTACGTAATGCCAGATGCCAGACCAGAGTTACGTCAATGCGCAAACTCGCTCTGCGGGAAAGAATGGGCTTTGGGCTGCTCTCATCTGCAAGTCGCTCCTGCCTCCAAGTCGTCGGCATTTGGCCACACTGCAAATAAATGCTATCTTGGAAAGTTTATTTCGACGACTTTCCATGTCCTGATATTATGGTGTTGTATCTCTGGATCTTCAGCACCTATAGCAGTAAAATTTGGTATATAGACTTATTTGATGACATAATAAGAGACTAACCTATAACTTTAGATAACGTTCAGATTTATATTTGAGAGAATATGATCTGTATGTATCTTCAAAAACTAATATCTTAGGATTTGCAAGAGCTTTGGTTAATAAGATGGGTATGTGGATTTCTAGAATGGAATCCTGCCAGAAACCTACAATATCTCAGGAACGCAAAGATATTTTGCAACAATATTTGGTATGTGGGCTTCTCTGGTGAAATCCTACGAGAGGGTCAGTCTTTTCCCTTATCAGCACTTTTTTTTCAGTGCCCAGCGGCCTACGTGCTGCCGTGAATGTGCGTGGGCCCACGTGAGTACACTCTCAGGGTCCGGATTTTGCCACCGGGGAGGCGCTCCAAGTGGGCGTGAAATACGGATCCGGATCTGCGTGGGCGGATGCAAGTCAAGGGAACTGAACTGAACTTGAACCCGCCAAGGGGAGCCGAGATGTGTGTCTAATTTTAGATCCCAACCTGCGTCCGTTGATTAAATTAAACGTTAGCGAATGCACAATACAGATTCCCGCGGAGGAGCTCCTCAACTGCGTCGCAGTTTGCATTGAGAATCCGGAAAGAGGGGAGCGGGGCGGTGAGTGGAAAGAGGAGCGGTAACGGTACATCGGCCCATTTACACGCCCACATATTCGCCGAGAGAGTGGATGGAGGCCATCGCTTTAGTTCAGTTCCGCGCGAAATTTACACACACGGATTCCACGATTCCAATAACAAACGCAAACGCAAACACGAACACGAGAACAAAAACAAAAACGCAAGTACTGCAAACATCCATACACACACATAGAAACACAGGCACACCGATAGGCATGCCGCAGACTGCTGGCTTTTCTCGCCGCCTCTCGCTCGCACTCAGGCAGCTGTGCGCCGAGGCAAAGTATCAACAAATGTTCACGTGAACATCATGAGGTCAACGCGTGATACCAGACGGACCCACACAGACACTCACACACACCAAAGGCACCCAGGCGAGCGTGCTCAGCCAGTAAGAAGGTTATTTCCCAATGGGAATCGACTTAAGGATACCCTATACTTCATAAACTGACTTAAGGTAAGGCAACCTAAGGTATCAAATAAATTCGGAATATCTGTATGATAACCGCCTTATGAAATACTGAAATCTGCTAAATTCGGTATATTTACCAAAGCCCCACGTTGGGCGCCAAAACTTGAAGTCCACGTCCCAATGTGAGACTCTCTTCACCATACCCTTGATACCCTGGATGGAGTGAGCACAGTCGCCCCACAAGTCTGGTGGCGTGCTAGTTATTCGTCGGCGGCGTTGTTGTTGTTGCGCAAGCAAGAGAGCCCCAATAGTCACAGCTGTTTCTGGTGCTCGCTCGCTCTTTCTTCTCTTTTGGTGTGTGTGCGCTGCACGAGCCCCTTTTTGCATTGAAAACTGTTACAGGCGGAGATTCAGACGCGGCATTGCCAGGTGGAAATTACTCCGGGAGCTAGGTGTGATTACTATTAAAATGAATAAAGTCGCAGTGAGATTATTTTTCAGTTACATGAGGCTGGTAAACAGGCTCATTTTGAAATTGACTTTTGCCATGACTCATCCCCGTTATCTGCGCTTTCATTTGGCCTGGCAATGCCTTTTGCTCAACTGTTGAGCGCTGCGCCCCCACCAAACTCTCTCTCTTTCTCGCTCCGTCTTTCATTTATTAATGAAATCTTTCGGCTGGGCGACTTTTGTTGCCAGACTCAAAGTCAGACTTGGCTCTAAAGTTAATGCAAATAATATGCGGGACCAGGTTTTAATGGATTTCAGTTTTGAGGGGCGTCTGCCGCCCAGGTTGTGTCTGAGCCTGTTTTCAGCTTATTTTTGTGTTCGATTAATCACAGACTTCCGTGGCAACAACTGCGTCAGCGTCAGCTATTCAGTCACGGCTTTGGGGTGTGTCTGTGTGTGAGTTGGGGCTGTGCACGCGGCCACTGCATGAACAGCCTATGAATAGATAGCCCCCAATGGAATGGCATGGCATGGAATCCACGGTGCCCCTGCCCCCATCTTTCTGCCATCTCTTTCGCTCTCGTTCTCCCTCTAGCAGTAAACAGCTGATGACGTCCATGCGTTGGTTACGTGTTTCCCCTCCGAGAACTGCCTTTCTCTCTATCTGCCTCTTCTTCTCTGTTGTGTGTGTGGGTTGGTAAGAGACCTGACCTTTTTCGAAAGAGAGAGAGGAGGAGGTGGCGCTCTGCCCACGTTTCTGCTGGCTGATGCTCGTCCGGGTTTCATTGCACTGGTTGCTCCACTGCCGATGACGATTGCCGCCACGCACACATGCCCACTTACAAGTGATTACGTCGGAGGCTCCACTCACACACACGGCGACGTCGGCATCCCCAGCTCTGCTGGTAGCTGAACGCCTTTGCCTTTTTCATTCGTCTCTTGAATTTCGAACGCAACGGTTCGACCAGCTCCGGCACACGGCTCAAATAACGCAGTGCGAAGTTAAAACAGAGTGCAAAAAGCCCACACGCAAAACACAGAAACTGAGATTAAGCCAAGTGATAAAGTGATAAGCCAGAGCAAAAAAAAAAAAAGAAAAAAGGAATAAACAAACAGACAACAGACTCTTCGCAGCGCAGTGTGCAGCAGTTCAAAGTGCATCGAAAAGTCAGCAAAATGGATATGGATACTCTGCTGCCATCGCCGCCAGCAACGCCCCCGCTGCGTGAAAATAAATTGGAAAATGTAAGTGACCTAGAAAGTGCAGGAACACGAAAGTGATTAGTAATTGTTTCGAGTGCACTCAAGGCAGCGGAAAGTCAACGGAAAATCAAACGGAATCGGTCGGCTAGCTCGTTCTCGCTTCCACTTGCCGCATTTCTAAAAACAAAAGTGTTCTATCCCGCTCCCACTCGCGCCCAGGCCATGCGATCACGCAGCCAGCACGCGTTCACGTGAACACCGCATGCACAGCGAGTGATGTGGTGAGTGGGAGCGAGAGGGCCATAGTCTGAACATTGGACTTGGCACCAGCCAGCAGTAGAAAAGGCAACAACACGCGAGAGGTAGAGAGCCCCGTGAGAGAGAGTTTTGTTTGAGAGCGAAGGTGAGTTGCCAATTGTTGGCAACAGTGCGGGCGTGGGACAGAGAGGGAGCGATGGCTAGGCAAACAGGCCAAGCCTCAAGCCATAAAAATATGTCACATTTCTCGTTGCTGGCTGGTTTCTTTGCTTTTTTCTGTCTTTCGTTCGTTTTAACTTAACTTATCTGGCCAGAAAGAAGGCAACAAACCAACGCACACACATTGAGCGCAACGTGCCGAGCCCATAAAAAGATTTCGACGTCTACACACGCTTCGTGTGCGCCCCCTAGCAATCAGTTCCCCTCCCCCCATTAAATTCACCCACCTGAGGCACGTCATAATAAAGACTGCATTTTCGTTGCCTGCTTCTAGGCGGCACTTCGCTTATGAGAAGAACGGCCCGAAAACCCCAGAAAATTAGTAGAAAACCTTGAAAATGTGATATACAGGGAAGTTTGTATACATTTAGATGGAAGGTATGCGTCATAAAAATATATTAGAGGCTGGAAAAATAGCAAAAGCATGAGACAAGACTACTGAAAAATTCAAGAGGTTTTATGAATTGAGAGGAAACTAAAGACATTTTGTAGTACAAATGAATCATAAAACAAGAAAAAATTACATCGTTCTAGCATGTTCCCTTGCTTATACCGCTTTAAATTAAATTAAAATAAAGCACAACTGCTTACAGAAATCAACACTTAATTACTCATTATTTCCCGCCTCGAAAAGCCGTTTGAAGCAGGTTCAAAAAACCGCCAAAAAACAACCGTGTTTCCTTGGCCTTACGCACCGAGCATTGAACTCGGGGTTTGGGTGCGGTGGGTGAAGGTCAGCGGCGGTGAATGGCCTTGCACAGCCGTCGGTGCCAGTAATTAGCGAAATTTCGACGGGAAGAGTTATTGTGGGTCAATGCTGGTCAGGAAAAAAAGTGAATGGGAAAGGGAATGTGGCTGCGAATCTGACTGCGAATGTGAATGCACTCTTTAGGACCCCAAATGCCAAGTTGATGAACTCTGACTAATCCTTGACTTTTCTTTTTTCCGATTCAGGTCGTCAAGGATGAGCAACAAGTGAACGAGAACCTGCTGAAGGCCAAGCTCAAGCTGGTGGCCCAGAAAAATCAAAAGAACGGAGGCATCATCACACCCAATCCCTCGGACACGGAGGACGAGGCTAACGAGGTGCCCAGCAAAAAGCCGCGCTTGGAACAGCCAGCTGCGAGCATGACACCGCCGCCGGATCAGAAGCTGGAGAGGGTCAGCGTCATCATGAGGGTCAACAGCTCGGGCGCCGTCTCCTCGAGCAACCAAGACGAGAGCTCCAGCTCCTCCAGTTCCAGTTCCTGCAGCGCCAGCTCATGCTGCAGTTCCTCCTCCTTCTCCACCTCCAATGCCACCACAAGTACAATTTCAATGACGCCCGCCGTCGAGGATGATTATCCGGAGACCAATGTGTGGCGCAATCTCAAGTTTAAGATGAATAGGAAGCGAGCGGCGGAAGTTGCCCTGCCATCAGTACAAAAGCCCGAAGAAGTAGCACCTGTTGCCCAGCTCCCAGCACCATCGGCACCAGCGGAAAAGCCCCACGAGGCAGAGGAGCCCGAGGAAGCCAAGCCTGTGCTCTACCTGGCTCCAGTAGCCTCTCCAGCCAGCCAGCTTCTCCTGCTCAGCACAGTTGCCGCCCAGCAGAGTCACACACCCATCATACCCGAGGAGAAGCAGCATCATCCCAGGATCACAGCAGCTCAAGCCGCCGCCACCAGGAGTCGCATCTACGAGTGCAGCTTCCCCGAGTGCGGCAAGAACTACTTCAAGAGCAGTCACCTCAAGGCCCACCAGCGAGTCCACACCGGGGAGCGCCCCTTTATCTGCAAGTGGGACAACTGCGACAAGCGCTTCTCCCGCTCCGATGAGCTCTCGCGGCACAAGCGCACCCATACCGGCGAAAAGAAGTTCCAGTGCGGCGTCTGCCAGAAGAAATTCATGCGCAGCGATCATCTGTCCAAGCACGTGAAGCGTCACAACAAGGACAAGGCGAATGGTGTCAATAGACATGTCTCTTTGGTTAATGCCTCCGCCACCTCCGTAGCCGCTTCCCTGTGCGATGCCACCACTCTCCATCTGAGAGCGATAGCACCAGCGGTCAGCAGCGGCAGCTCCTCGCCCATTTCCTCCTCCTCTTCAGCCAGTCTACAAGTCTACAGCACCCAGGATCTGTTGCGGTTGCAGCAGCAGGCCAGCTTTAGTTTCGGCGGAGCTCTGCTTCAAGTCCAGCGATGAGGAGGAAAACCAAACCAGAAACCTGGAACCAGGAGCAGCTGCATCCAGAACCAATCTCAGACCCGACAGTATCGCCAGCTAAACTTGAGCAAGACAAAAAAACACCCGCCAAAAATCAGAGAACAGAGTAGCGTTTTGTAGAGTAGAGATATTCCCAGAAGATGAGTAGATTTCGTTTTTGCAACCCTAAGCATCGACTTCCAAATACTGTAAAGATTTCTAAAATCTGTTGACTATGCAATTTTCCGCATCGAGAATGATTCTTAAGAGCTTAGAATATTATTCTACGGGTTTTTTCGCCTAGTGTAGCTGGTGTTAGTCTTAAGCTTTAGTTAAGAGCTAGATCTTGTCATCGTTTTTTTGTGCATATATCAACTTTCAATTTAATAAGTCTTCAAGAGCACATCTTTTAGCTTAGCAATCTTCTTAAGATTCATACTAGCTTTCAGACTCTGAATATACCTTGTAAATATATTATATAGACGAACATCTGTGATATTTAAGTTTTTTCTTAACTATTTTCTATATTGTACCATAGTTATTCGCTCGTAATTCTCTTAAACTTAAAAACACACACTACAAATGTATTTATTGCTAAATGTGGAAAAAAGAGAAAAAAAAAAAATGGATCCCAACACGATTCCAAATCTCAAACAAATGAAAATATACATATTTTCCAAAATAATTCTAAAACTGATTGTATTAAATGGGGCGGGAGGACATATAGTTTTGGTATATCCATTCTATACCATTGTTGTGCAACGAATATTGAAAACTGGATCACGGACAACAACAAATTAACAGTGGTGAGCCAGACTCTGGCGTATGTGTTCGTTTTGTTTTTATAATTCGTGAGGGAGTATTAGTTCCAATATCTTTGAATTGCTCAATTGATGGAAAATAAAAGTTTAGCATTTTAAGAAATGTGGGCTCTTACCTTTTTTTAACAGCTTGGGTAGTGGAGAGGCTCTTGCTAGAGCCTGCAAGTAGAACTGGGCTCCTTTTTGACCCACACCCTCTGATTGTCAATGCTGGCTGCGTCATCATCAGTACCACCCTAAATTGTTGAGGAACCCTAGGATTGCTGTAATCTTTAGCTTTCCGAAATTTTTCAGCGATTCTAGCTAGTAGACACCAAAGTGACGTGCTCTGATCCTGTTTATTGCTGGACACTTGCAGAGCAGATGCTCAGGTGGCTCTTGTTCCGTTTCGTCATTGCAGCTTGTACAGCTTGTGTTGTAGGACAATCCCACCTTTATTGCATGCGTTCCGGTCGCCCAATGACCTGTAGAGACTGCTGTAATCCTACTGAGATCACTTTTACTATTTGGTATCAGTTCCTTAGTCCGACTACTGTCAAAGAACGGCCAACATAGCTTTGAACTCTTGTGCTCACTCTACCTAAACCATTCCTTGTTGGCTGTCCTTCTGAAATGGTCATGGATCCTTGGCTGGACCGAGTTTAGCGAGATCGGTATACTCCTGGATTCTGTACTGCCAGCTAAGCCTGCTCGAGCCAGTTCATCTGGTTTCTCGTGTCTTCGTGAGTTGTACGTCATTGTGCTCCCTTGCATTGTGCCACCGCTGGAATATTTAGTTTAGATTGGACAACAAATTTCAAGATATGAGCATTGACTGGAAAAGAAATGAAGGAAATGCTAGAACCCAGCGATGCCCGAGCATACTTGGTATTTGAAGTGCTAAGATTGCGGTGTTTCTGTTCGACAAGGTGTAGATTTTGTTTTTGTAACCAAAACAGGTCGCAAAGGATTTATAAATATTTTTGTTCAGATATATGAAATCTATATAAAATATTTTGGGATGGAATGGGAGGACAGGTTGTTTGGGCTTCTAAAGAAATAGCCTAGGACTTACCACTTCCCAGTAAAAATTTTGAAAATTGTGTCTTGATGTAAAAAATTGTGATGGAGTCTTGAAATGATTCTTGAATGAGTTGATGGATCTTGATTGTGTTTGTCGGAAGTAATTTTGATACAATTGTGTTGTTTTCTACGCCATTCTCTCGTTCTTTTCTTCTTTTCTTGATTAAGCCCAGTTTGGTATTTTTTTTTTTTGTCTTGTTTGATTATTTTGTTTATTTTTAGCTATCAAAGTAAACGGAAAATAAATTTGGAATATAAATATTTAGAATTTAAAAAACGATAAATAAGTAAAATCATACTTGCTCTACCTGTTCTTAACTATAATTTCAATTAGACACCCAGCAAAGTGGTTAATTCACACACAGTCTTGGGCTTCGCCTGCGGAGAGCACGCCTGCCGCACAGCCATTTCCCAGGTGTCCAGCAGATGGGACAGCGAGTAGTTCTTGGGCAGCTTGGATATCCTTGCGATTAGAGCCTGCTGCACCGTTTGCAGGAAGGGCGATGCCGAGTACTCCTGCTCCGTTAAGGAGCAATCTGGAGCCTGCCACGGATACTCTTCGGGCACACTCACACTCACAGGAGGAACACTAGGCAATCGCTTGTCGTCTAGGCAACAAATCAAGCGAATTGCTTTGTTATTTATCTGCGTTGTGGTGTCCAGTTTGACCTTAAACTTGCTATCCAAGCGGGCAATCTCGCCTTGGAGGACATGTGGCACATCCTGTTCAAAGGGTGAACTCTTTTCCTCCACTCGGGGACGCTTTGCGGGCACGGGAGCTGCTATATCGGTGCCAAAGAGCAGTTCCAAGGTGGGTCGGAAAGTGCGATGCAGTGTGTGATTGGCCACGGGGCTCTGGAGCGTGGTATTGATCACCTCTAGTAATGGATTTGAGGATTTCTGGAGGGGATAAAACGGTTGCAATTATGCTACTTCAATTTAAGAAAGTTACTAATTACGTACACCAAACTGCTGGCCGGAGTAGGAGATCAGATCCATCTTCTCCAGAGCTTTTTCGCACTTGAGGAGCGTTTCTAGAGGCACACGCTGTGTGGGATTGCACAGGATCTCCAGTAGCTTGCTCATCTTGGTCATTTTCTCCACATCTTTAGGGAAAAAGCAATGTAAATAAATTCCTTTATTTATTTCCTACTAATACTTACTTGTTCCGTCATTGCTTATCTTGGCCAGCATCCTCTTGAGTGGCTCTATGTACTTGGTCAACTGCTTGTACTTCTCCCTGTACAAGGCCTCCTCTTGGGGATTGAAGGGACTGTTCCCGGTGACCTGCCCTGGTGTATTGATCGAGGCACTCGGCGACTGCTGGCGGATGTTGTTTCGCTGCTGAGGATTCTGCATTTGCATCATTTGCGGACTGGATTGGGGCACCAGCGCCGGACTGGGTATCATATTGGGCGTCGGCATCTGCTGCGGAGTTGGTGGCTGCTGGGTCGGGGTTTGGTTTCCCAACTGCTGCTGTTGCATATGCTGGAGTTGTGCCTGCTGCTGCTGCTGCTGCTGTTGGAGCTGCTGGGCATCCGCGGGCGAGGGACTGGAACGCATAAAAGGCTGTCCCGGCTGCTGCTGTCCACCAACGCCGACAACGCCGCCCCGATTGCCGGGGAACATCTGCCCGGCCTGACCCATCGTCATATTGGGTTTCTGCTGCAGATTCGGAGGCATATTCACTCCCATGCCTACGCCCATGGGATTCATGCCGCCGACCTGCTGCTGCTGCACCGCATTGGGCGGCAGGCCAGCTCCTCCGCCGACGACTTGCTGTTGTCCTCCGGGGCCCTGCTGCATGTTCGGTGGCATTCCCTGCATACCCTGGCCTGGCATTACCTGGGGTCCGCCCATTCCATTGCCCTGGCCCATGCGCATCATGGGATTCATGCCCATCTTTAGGGAAAAATTAAATATAATTGAAATAAATATTTTCCTAGTTCCCAAGCCCTATACTCACCACGAGCTGGTTCTGTTGGATCTGCTGCATCGGCGGCATCTGCTGCATAGCATTCACATTCATCGGACCGCCGCTCTGCATTTGACTGGGCACGGGACCACCGCCGCCTGCTGCTCCTGGGCCTGCGACATTGGGTCCACCGCCGCCTCCAACTGCCGGGCCACTGTTAGGCCCCGGTCCCACCATCTGATTGGGCATAACGCCGCCACCCATCTGCTGATTGGGATTACCCACAATCTGTCCCTGGTTCTGGGCACCGACGCCGCCCACCACAGCTCCACCGCCCATCATAACGCCGCCAGGAGCACCGACTCCCTGCATCATCTGCTGAGCGCCGGGCATTTGTCCGCGGATATTGGGCATCGGCTGCATTTGCTGCTGGCCCGGACGCTGTTGGTTCAGCGACTGGAGCAGATTGGAGGCAGTGCCGGGTCCACCGGGTACGGGCGCTCCACCGCCGCCGGCGCCCATGGGCATCATCTGGGGGTTGCGATTGCCCTGACTGGCCAGGTTTTGCAGCGCATTTAGCGGATCCTGCATCATGTTGGGGCCGCCGACGCCGCCCATCTCTGGATTGGGTGGCGGTCCGCCCCCCTGCTGTTGTTGTTGTTGCTGCTGCTGCTGTTGTTGGGACTTACGGGACATGTCCTTGTAGTGCATAAAGAGCTTGGCCACCAGGCCGAGGTACTCGTCCTTGGTGCGCGACTTGCGGAAGATGTGGTTCTCCATAACGCCGGCATTTTTCGTCTGATCCTGCGCATTCGGTGGCAACAAGTCGTGGCTGTCAGAAAAATTAAACAAAGAATTTAGCGAAACAAAAGTTTGCGCCCTTCAGATTAACTTACATCTTTGAGATGACGTTCTGCCGAAACTTCTGGCTCTGCCAGTCGTCGGTCATCTTGGCTAAATTCGTTACAAATCGTCGAAATCTTAAAAAATTTTACTTTCTTGCGAAAACTGTGTTTTTTAGCGTGGGCGTGGTGTGACCAGATGAAAATTTAGTTTTCTCCAAAAAAATCCCCTATAATAATTAACAAAATGTAATATAATACTATTACTCCACCTGGCGGCGCTTTGTCGAAATTCGGGTTAGCAGAGTCAAATTTAGGTTAACATGTAAATGGGCGTAATATTTCGGGTAAAATTTGACTCTAAATGGCGTACTAGATTACAAGGTGGAGTAATAGCATTTTGTTAATTATTATAAGAGATTTTTTATAAGAAAACTAAATTTTCATATGGTCACACCAGGCCCACGCTAAAAAACACAGTTTTCGCAAGAAAGTAAAATTCCTCTTATTATTTAAGTTTTCGACGATTTGTAAAGAACTTTGCCACGATGACCGACGACTGGCAGAGTCAGAAGCTTGGACAGAACGTCATCTCAAAAATTTCTGATACCAAATTTTGTGATGATTAATAGCACAGGTCGACAAAAATCGACCTTTTTTAAAATTGATAGATCTGAAATATCGGTCAAAGTATGCACTGCTTGAATCGGCACTTTCTTTAAAAACCTTTTATTCAGCCAGCGTTCTTATTAAACAATAATATCCAATGGGAGACCTATCGTTCTTTAGTTATAATGCATTTTACAAACTTAAATTTTTCACAAATTTTTGCTATGTTGTAGCCCTGATATTTCAAATATTTTTGTTAGAGACTGCTTTAGGTTCGGAACATTGATATTTCTTCAAACTTTCAAAGAATTAATTGTTATTAAGTTGAATATATTTAGAACAAATCCAACTTTGTATATAAATATGATAATGAAAAAATGTCCAGAGAATGTATTGTCGGCCCATAAAACGTTTGTTTTGTGTACTTAAGTTATAATCCCAAACCAATGTTTCTAACCAAAGCCAAGACTCTCACCAGATTTGTTAAGTTTCAGGGCTACAACATAGCAAAAATTTGTGACAAATTCAAGTTTGTAAAATGCTTTATAACTAAAGAACGAGAGGTCTCCCATTGGATATTATTGTTTAATATTGAAGTAGAGAGGCCAAAGCACTTTTTAAGCTGAATACCCGCTCTGGGCAACGTAAGGTTTGGGAGTTATTAAGCCTTGAAAAGTGCCGATTCAAGCAGTGCATGATACTTTGACCGCGATTTTCTCAAACAGGTGATGGAAACTTTCAGTTTCGGACTAGTAATGTACCGGTTCAGATCTATCAGAATCAGTGGCTTTTATTCGCCGGCATTTTTCTTGTCGACCAGTGTAGTTATTTAAACAAAAATATTAAAAAATTTGTTAATTAGTTTCAAAATCGGCACTTAGCTGAAAAATTTAAAAAGGCAAAACAGGCAGCGTTCTTCTTAATTATAATATTTAGATAAATTTGTAAAGACCAAGTAATTATCATTTAAAAATACCTGTCCAACGACATATAGCACGTTTCAGTAACTTTAGTCGCTCAGAAGTTATGTGATATATACCAAAAGTTGAGCCATCTCAAGGGCTATATGGCCTTGAGTGACTATCAAAATCGTTACAGCCACTTTTGAAAAAATTACAAACACCTGAATAAAAAATGAATTTAAATTATAAATTCTTAAATATAATATTTAGATAAATTATGTCCAGGCACTACTATCATTTCAAAATACCTTTCTAACGACATATAGCACGTTTCTGTAGCTTTAGTCGTTTAGAAGTTATGGGCGCGGGAAATCTAGCATTTTTAGCTGTTTTCCCGCCAAACTAGCGGGAAACCCAAAAAGTCGTAGAACAAAAAATGTTAAGCTCGAGCTGTTGAATAAAATAAAAGTAGTTCCAGGAGTCTAAAATAAAAAAATCGACACACAGACAAACAACAGGACAAACGTTCTCATTTCGGAACGGCGGTTAAAACCTTTTTTATTGAATATCTTTTAAACGGAGTATCGGATATAGATGATCATAGGAGGTGGTGTCATTCGATGCGCATTTAAAGCTAGATCACAACAACAATAAAATTTTGGGGATCTTTGCTCCACCGGCCCCAATAGCTCAAATTTTTAAAATTTTCAATTTCGCACTTTCACTCCCATTTCTCCTAAACTAATTAGTTTTTGAAAAATCTTAGTAAGCAGTTTCAAAGAGGTTTACAATACCTTTCGATCAAGATATAAATGGTTCTGATCGGACTATCGTAGCGGATTTTCAATTCTACGGCTGTATATAGTAGTCTCCTTGCGCACCACAGTCTCTGTGCTCATCGTCACTACGTGGACTGCCGTCCACAGTGATTTAATTTTTCTGACAGCCACGACTGGTTGCCACCGAATGCGCAGGATCAGACGAAAAATGCCGGCGTTATGGAGGACCACATCTTTTGCAAGTCGCGCACCAAGGACGAGTACCTCGGCCTGGTGGCGAAGCTCTTTATGCAAATTAAGTTTCTCACTAGTGAATTGTTTAAAAAAATGTATTTTTTATTACAATTTTTCAATAGGTCGAACTTATTTTATTCACTGCTCTTTTACTTTCACTCGATTTTATCAACTGCTCCAATCGGATCTCAAAAACTGACTGCCCGGTCTCTGGTTCAATGATTAATAATCAAACCTCGGCTTAAGAGATTTATCTATGACGAGAAAGAAAGCTAACTTCGGTAAACCGAAGTTTGTATACCCTTGCAGTCAGAAATTGGATCATAGAAAATCGATCCATTTTGGTAATGTAAAAAAAAAAGAAGTAAAATTATGCAAATTTTGTAAATTTTACATTTTACATGTAGAATTTTACATTTTCATATAAATTGACCGATCCCTTCTATGGCAGCTATATGATATAGTTGTCCGATCTTAATGAAATTAAAACCGTAATTCTAAAACTATAAAAAACGACTTTATCTCGAAATTAATAGAAATTCGTTGAAAAACAAAAAAGTTAAAATTTTTTTTGCATTAATTTCGCCATCATTCCTATGGCAGCTATAGGATATAGTGGTCCGATCTCGGCCGTTCCGACATATATACTGCGTGCTAAATAAATAAGACTATGCTGAAAATTTCAGCCCGATAGCTCAAAAACTGAGAGACTAGTTCGCGTAGAAACCGACAGACAGACGGACAGACAGACGGACAGACAAACAGACGGACATGGCTAGATCGACTCGGCTGGTGATGCTGATCAAGAATATATATACTTTATGGGGTCGGAGATGCCTCCTTCACTGCGTTGCAAATATCATGGCAAAATTATAATACCCTCTGCAAGGGTATAAAAATTGATAAAGAGAATGACTCAAGAGAGTCGGAAAATAGGATGATGCAATTTTCCAATTAAATTTGAAATCCAAACTTGGCCGGAAATTTGTGTTTACAATAGGACTTTAGGGATCTTTCTGTTTATGTTAGCGGAGTCAGGGCTCGCTTGGGACTCTGATTTTTACAATATCGGCTTTACAGCATCCGTTTGGATGGCCTGGTTGACAGAAATAGCTGACCACGGGTTTATCTCGGGTCTTGACAGAGTTCTTTGGAAATTAACTCTCGGCCCAAAGTGGTTTATAAATCGGGTAAGAGCCCCTAAGTAATGTGTCATATAAATCCCCCCATTCTAAATTGAATCATCCCGATTCATTGGAACTGATGGGTATATTGAATGTAATTTATTGGTTAATGCGACAATGATATTTTCTCCTAGGGTATTTCCATTGAATATGATTAATATTAACGTACCTGGTATTGAGTTCGTTTAATTTGAATAAATGGATTTAGTATGTTAATATTATCGAACGAGAGTTCTGAATCATTAGATATAATATATTCGGATACTAAAAAATTTGTATAATTTAGAGCGGTGATGTATTCCAATATCTTATTGTCTACATAGGTGTAAGATATATATTAATTTTAGAGGTGCCATTAAAAGTTATTAAATATAAACCAATTAAATGAATGTCATCTATGAATGTTATCTATATGTACAAAAATGGCTCCAATTTGGATAACATCTACATTTTTAATTTTTTCTCGGATTTTATTATAAAAAGATTTTCTCCATTTAGTAATCTGTGAAACACGAAACTTCTGAGTTAAGTGCGCAATAATTATTAAATATTTCTGTCTTATAATTAGACATTACATAGTGTCTATTTCTACATTTTGCGACATGATTGTCAATTAATAATTCTCCATCATTATGTGAAATGGTTCTTGAATTGAAAACGTCACAACGATTGGTAATAGTAGGGTATTTTATGTAAATTATAAAAAGTTCTTTGTGCGAGCGATTTTAAATTCAGATATATCTAAAAGGTCTGTTAAAATTACCGGTCTTTTTTCGTGTTTATAAATTTCTTTTATATCATCATTGTTTAGAATTTTGGTATTAAATACATCAATTTTTGCGAGGGTAATTGTGTCCATTAAATTCATAAGATCGTAAGTAGCAGACGATATTTTCTAAGTGGAATTTCTTGATTGTTGGTCGTTGGTTGGTTATTGAGTGAATTGTTAAATTATATTGTTGTGCAGCTTTAATTATAATTTCGGAATAATCAACTAAATTATCTATCATCAAAGATTTGGCTAATGGAAATTGTTGTAAAATTTCTGAAGCTTTATTTTCTATATTTAGTTTATTAGGAATTTCTTTTACGACTAAGTATTTTGAATAAGAATCTACACAAGTAATGAATATAAGAATTTCAGGAATTTGTTAGCTAAAACTCGTCAGATTTTCTCCTCCACGTCAACTGGTCACACTAAACGAACAAGACGTAATTAAAGACTTTTAAAGTTGGCAACACTAAATTTGGATTTAAATTTGGTCAGCCTGAAAGTATGCTTCAGTTTTGTGTAGGCTTGAGAGCACGCTAAAGATAAGGCGGAATGCCACGAAAAGCGCCAAGGAGAACTGTCCGAGGGCCTATGAAGCGTCGGGCGAGTACTTTTAGAATCCAAACTTTAGGAACCAAAGAATAAAAATTTCCCGGGAAATTATTATTTCTTTTTCTCTCTTCAGCAGTATGGCAACTCTTAAATTGGGCGCGTAAAATTTGAAACGCTAAAAAAGAGATGCCATCATGCTTTTGTGTCCGATAAGAGCTCCACTAACTATCGATATATTGATAGTCGTGCGCTGCCAGTGCTGGACAACAATCATTGGGCAGTTGGCGCGTAACTTGAAAACACTTATTGGAAATTTAACCAGAACAATATCCCATAAGAAATTAACTAATTTTGGTAAATAAATTAAAGGCAAATCCTTTAAAGTAAATTATTTTAAAAATATATGAGTATGAGAAGCAGACTGTTTCAAATATTTTTTTTTAACAATTGTTTTCACAAACTAAAACTAAAACTCCATAATGCTAAGTAAAACCATAAACAATAAAACCTAATGGAAATATTAAATTCAAAATTAAATGTAATCAATAGATTAATCCTATTTTCTAAAATTAATTTTAAATTAAATAAAATTAAATTAATCCATTATACTTTCCAATTTCTTATATTACAAATAATCAATATGTTATTTGTTATTGAAGGGTTCTACATATCTTGAGGCCATAATCGGCTTAATTTCTCGAAAGTAAATAAAATTGTTTGAAAAACAAGTAACAAATTTGATTAATAGGACATAAACGTTAGTTCGAGCCTATAATATACAGCAATTAAGGAGTTCAGAAGATTAACTGGCCATCAAGCATCGGGCATCTGGTCAGAGGGCTGGCCTTTTTTACCTTTACCTAAACATAAACTACAAAAAAAGTAACAAAGAGTGAGGAGAGAGGAGACCTACATGCGAGCGGAACGAATGCTGTGATCAAGTGCCGCAGCTTGGCCAATGATGATGAAGCCATCAACGGATACACCTCATACACCTTCCAGCGGCCAGCGGTCGTCTTTATTGATTTTGATGGCTACGCGCCGCAGCAGCAGCAGTACATAGTGATTTATCGCAGATCCTGCGGCAAAACCAGAGAAGGAGGAGGCGAAGGAACACACACACAGGGAGATCCATGATTCGAGTCCGTCGATAAGTTGGTGGCGGCCTTTAAACGGCCCTCGAGGCATCAGCATCAGCATCATCGAGGCAGCCGCATCGTTACCGCCTACAAGACGTCAACACTTGGGTCAGGTTTGGTCGCGGAATGGTCCAAGGAATATGGCCAAAGGAGGAGGACTGGGAGAGCACTGAGAAAAAATATTACAGGAATTTTTTAATTAAAATTAAAGCAAATAAATAAAAACGCTACAGAAAAACACAAAGATCTTGTCAAAAACAAGTAGCAGGCTGTTTCAGAAAGGAGCTACTTTTTCTTCAGTATCCTTAGTTTTATAATAAATCTAATACAATATTATTATAGAACTCAGCTTTTAGATGGAAGCTGCCACTTCCCAAGCTGATATTATTCACTAAGAGAATTTTCTGTAAAATATTATATCTCAACTGAATTCAATGACTTTTTAAACGTATTTTTTTTTGCCCGTGTACATCTGAAATGGGAGAAGGATGCCCTGCACTGCGCCGATGATGAACTTATCTACATCTCGGGACAGACTAACGTGTTGGCTGTTGTTTGGGCCTCCTGTGTTTTGTCATTGGTCGGTCTTTCTCGTTGCAAAGATGTGTGCGGTGTGCAGTGGCATTCTCGATGGCCCGATCAGAAATCAGAGATCAGAGATCACAGATATGGCCTAAATGCGCTTGTGTGGGCCATTTCTAAAGGGTAAGACCTGAAAACAAGTAGCTTACACGGAAAGAAAACAAATATATTTAGAGCTAATAGCCAATGAAAATTACTCCAAAGAGAAACAACGATGGTAAACGAGGATTGAAGTCAAAGTTAGGAAAGTAGCGTTTTAAAGAAAATTTTTGGAGCTTAAGACCAATATACGGGCTTGTTTTGATATACAAAAAAATTATATAAATGTAAGAATGCTTTAAAGTTCTTAAATAATTAATATAATGATCAAAAGTGTATTAAATACCTAGAAATATAATTTTTAGGAAATTTTAAAGCATAAACTAGCTAGTTTAAAAAGTTGTTTTAGTTGCGCTTCTTTCTCAGTCAAAAATTGATTAAAATATATTTATTTCTTTGGAATTAAAACCTTTCTAAATTTATTTTTAAATGTGTACGCTAAGTTTATTAGTTTCCAATTTCTGTTCCTTTTTTTGAACTTCTCTTTTTAGTGACTGCCAAGATCCTTCGCCTACGATAAGCACGCCGCTTGTTTATCAAATATTATTAATTATTTAATCAAGGAGTTCGGCACAAGTTTAGGATTACAAAAAAGAGACTGAGGAGGAGAAGGCACACCCGCTACCGTGTTGTGCCGCGTGGAAAAGTATCGGATTTCCGTAGAGTAAATGCAATTAATTTGCTGCCTGCACAATGCACAAAGGCCAAAAGGATATATCGGGTTAGGGATAGGGATGCCTATCTTCTTTGCAATACAACTAATTTGGGCCCGGGACATGTGTGTGCTTTGTGGATGGATGATGGCCCCTAATCCTTTCACTAGTTTCGTGTGTTTTGCTTTTTCGGCACCTTTTGGTAAACATGAGATGGCTTGAAACGAAGACGATGGGATTTGCGATCGGCTCGCCTTGATTAGAGCTCAATTTACACTTGGGAAAAAGGTGTAATCGAAGAAATCGAGCCAAGGATTCTATTATTTGGACCACAAAGGGGACGTGTAGCGTATGGCACATATGGTTGCAGCATCCTCCTAATCCTGCGAAGGAGGAGGAGGAGCGACATGTGTTGCGCATTGGCAGAGGGTTCGCAGATCACTTTTCCAGAAAAGGGGAGACCTAGGAAAATTTCGGGGAGTGGCCCTAATATAATGGATTGCAAACTCTGAGCTGATTTAAAGGTAAAAAACTATCCCTAGATCACCTTGTGATTTATTCAATTAAATGAAGAAAAGGATTTTCTGAAGACACCGCCATTTTTAATTAGGTTTTACATTTAGTTATGATGTGAAAATACTGGAAAATAGTTATTGTATTAAACATTATTAAGCCATTAAAAAGATTATACTTAGAAATTTATGTATAAATTCAAGAAATTTTGTGGCTAGAAACATAATATGGCTAGAAATATTATTAAACCCTTTTCAATACTTTATTTCGCTAGTAAATCCATTATCTACATTTTATAGGGAACGAACTTAGCTTAAATATTTTTTTAAAGCAATTTAACATTTGTATAATTTAGATATATACATGCCATAAAAACTCCTTGCTATATGTATAATTTCAAAGCACTTTAACCAATAAAACTAACTAATTCTCTGCCCAAAAATGGCTTAAGCAATCTAGCCAATTTGTAACCCACGATAGTAGATAGCCAATATAGGAAAACCAATTTGCTGGACCCTCCAAAAGTTTCCATTGGCTCATCAACCGCTAAAACCATTCAGACTTCTTCGACTTGAGCTCCAAAATGGATGCCGTCTTTGATATTTTTCCCTTAATCGCCCAGCTAAGTCGACGATTAATTTTACTGCTTATTTTGTTTTCACCAATTCGTAATAAAAAATGCCATAAGCCCTGCTTGGCTTTGCTCGGCGGCAAGAATAAAATTGAAAATTTATTGTCTTTATTGGGGATTTGTGTGTGAGTGTGTGTGTCCGAGTGTGCTTGAGGGTCTGTCTCAGAGACAACCTTTAGCTTCTGCAAAAAAAACAGCTTCACGCAGAAGATGCGAATTATGCCGCTTCTTCTCTGATGTCTTGCCGTCGTCGTTTTCTCTGCTTTTTCAACTCTCATTTGACGTTGATAATTTAGCAAAAGGGAAAAGAAAAAAATTCAATATTTTGACAGCATTGTGTGTTGAGTTATAGAACTGAATTAATTTGCCAATGTCAAAATGCGGGTAAAATAGAATTTATTTAAGGGGAAGAATTTAAATAGAGGAGAAAATGACAGAAAAAAACAGTGACTAACTTGATGGTATTTATATTAATTAATTGGAGATGCCACTTTAAATTGCTTGCTAATTGTTTTGGTTCTATGATCTTTTTATTATAATTATTATTTAAGGCTAAAGCCTTGAATTTCTGTAAAAAGTAAATACCTTTATAATAAGTACCCTTGTGCGGACGTTTTCCCAAGATCTGAGTACGATTGAATGTTAGACTTGGGAGTTATTAGCCATAAAACTACAACCCTTTTATCTATCTCGCTCGCACTTTCCTCTCAAAGACTTTGGTTTGAGTCCCAGTTGGTGGGATCAATTAAAAAAAAAATTTTTTAAATATTATCCCGTCGTTTAATACAACCAAGACACCGGGTATCTCGTTAGCTATTTTATTTATGAGAAATTGCTTCCAAAGGAATTCCTTAAAACCTCGGCAACCAGGACAACAGCCAGGAAAAATTGCCCATATTGTCCTTGCTGTTATTTGAATGGTTCGTTGCACAAATTATTTAAGAAGCCAAAGCACCTGATACCCCAGGACAGCCCATCCTCGCCACCCCGCCCTAGGCCAGCCAGGACAATGCGAACTGGGACAGGTGTTGTGTGCCGCCTGGTGCAGGCTCGTCCTTCGCTTGTGGGCGACGTGACGCTCTATTACACACACATTCACACGCACAATTGGGCACTTAACAATTTGAGTAAAAACTTTACTCAAATTACATAGCCTTCCACACCCGCACATCCCCATTCAGCCCCCTGGAAAGCCTCAGCCAAGCCTCAACCCCAATCCCTGCGCCGCTTGTTCGGTTCCCGCGCAATTTTCCGTTTAATTTCAGGTTGGTAAACCATGAATTATAGAGGATATACATATGCAGGCCTTCCCCCCTTCTGGGTAGCTCTTCTTTAACGCGTGACACTCATCATCATTCCGAGAAGGGGAAACGGGGGCTATAATTAAGGACCGGACGGACTATCAATATGCCTTCCCGAGCTGACCGGAACTCTCGATTTGTTTTCCACAAAAGTTGGCTTTGAATGTCGCATGTTTGTACACAAAAATGTCGATTCGATTTCCGTTGGGTTTTCCGCTCAGCAAGGTCTATCATTTAATGCCATGAAATGATTTTATTTTCCCGGCGACGGCCAATGACTGTAATTATCATAAATATTTGCCAATACATTGACAAAGTTTTGCAAAGGCGGCAAGAAAATATTATGGGAAATCAAGGCAGCTGAAGATGACTTGAATAAATATTGAAATATTTATTTTTATATGGAAATTTTTCAAATGAAGGTTGGGAATTTAAAAAAAATTTAACTGAGCTTAATTTACCTGTAGGGTCTAGGGGAAATCACAGGGAAAGAGTAGCCCTCTTAGAAGCCTTTTTTAATTTTTTTATTTAGCTAATATTTGCATTATTCATTCCCTCTAAAACTAAACCCAAAAGCCTCCTAAATAACCATAAAAATACCAACCCAAGTCCTGTTCATATTTATTGAATATTTTGCTAGTATTTCCATAACTTCAATACCCCGCTCTTATTGTAGCTTCTTTGGCTGATATCTCTTCGTATTTTACGACCTCTTTCCACTTATGAAATCTATGTCAGCGAATGTCCCAGCGATCAACACATCACAGATCACGGGCAGAACCCGTCCAAACTTATCTGAACAAAATTAGTTGGCTATAAATAGAGAGGACCGACAAGTTAATAACTTGGACAGGTTCTTCTCCTTCGGACAAATTCGAATGCATAATTGAACTGTAAATGGTAAAAATATTTATTGTCTTATCACATCGTATAACTCGCAGTGTCACAACCCGGCCGAGAGCAACAAATTACCATTAGGTTGCAGCCGATGTAACCCGGGTTGAGTTCCATGCTGTGCAGGATCGTGGAATCTACCGCTAGGAGAGCATCGAGAATCGAGGAGAATCGAGAAGTGGGAACTGAGACTCCGTCTGCAATTTCGGTTTTTGCAATTTGTGCATAAAAATAATATTCATCGTTATCGTTATTAAGTTATGTAGCCTTGTGCTAATGCCCAGCAGAGGACTGCAGTTTATACAGTGAAAAAATACTTTTTACTTATTAAAAAAATGTTTAAAAAGTTATTGGGGTTCTGATAATGGGGATGGCTTCCTCTTGAATCAGCTACATAATCTCTCATAAATATAACTTTACGATTCAAAAATAAAATAAATTGGATACTAGTTCTGAAACAGCTCTATTAATCGGGATGACTCCCCGTTGGAATAAATAGAACTCTAAAATCGAAAAATAATTTAAAACAACACAGCTATGTATGTATATCCAAGCCTTCCTCGCTTATTAGCCCGTTTCTTATATTTTATTTATTTGCCTTGTTAACCCATATAAATTTCTATAATTATATTAGGAATTCTTAACAAAAAATCTATCAGGGGCAAAGCTCCTCTAGATTTACGAGTATAATGCACATTATTTCATGCTGTAATTTATTTTTAATTAAAACCTTAAAATGATAAAGTAACTACACCTTTGATCCCAGTGCACCCAACTCAGACGGGTTCCTTTTGCCACCGCTCCTTCCCGTTGGCAACATCCTCCGGCCACAAGATTCGCCTGGCAGTTGCCCAACTAAATGCGCTAATCCGCGTGTTGTCAACTTCATTAGCCGATAAACACGCCGACACATTAAATTGGCAGAGTGGAGGGAGCCGAGGGATTATATGGAGGGGAGTCTGGCTGGCAATCGGAATCTGGAAGAGAGTCCGGCGGTGAGCGGTGAGCGAGCGAGGCTGATTTCAGCGGCTTCCATTTGAAGTTGCCAACGAAAAATTGCTGCCACTTGAATTTTTAATGCCCATAAAGTATGCGGAGGATGCACTGCAGCCAGTTCCAGTTCCAGCTCCAGCTGGAGGAGAATCAGGCGAAGCAGCAGCCGCAAACTCCCGAAGAAAGTTCACATAAAATACGCGATGGCTTAGCTTTTGTCTGGGCTCCCTTATTTTTTCCTCTTCTCTGATTTGCTCCTCCTCCTGTTGCTTCTTTCCAGGTCTCAGGTCCGTCGTCAGGTGTGTAATTCGATATCTTTTGCTCTTTAATCCCCGGCCATTCGTTTGTGCGCGCGATTTATGTACTACATTTGTACCTTTGAAGGGGAGAGACACGCCAAGGCTGCGGGGACTCACCATCCGGTGAGGCTGGCGGACAGCCTCAGGATGCGCCACTAAACAATAATTATATGACAACAATAAGAGCCAGAGTAAGAGCTTTAATTTACTCCCTCGCTTTAAAAACAAGAGGCACAAACTCCAAGGAGGAGGACTCATCCTTCTTCCCGGTTCTGGGGAACCGGAGATTAGGGGGCAATTACTGCTTCACACGACCCACTCTGGTGCCGAAGACGTATGTTTTGACAAAAGCGAATGGCGGACGACGACCACAACTCGGAAATTGGTCGACGGCCAACCTAAGCGCCGGTATAGAATATCTCTACTTGGAATTGAAAGTGGATTTTGGATTTGGTTTCGCAAGGTTCTGTGGAGTATAACCACGTGGCGAAGAACAGGGCCTTTGGAGACTTTTTAAAAAAGCGCTAAGGCCGATTAATAAATTGATGTAAATTATTACCTCTTAAGTTCTTAAAATAAACTAAGAAAATATTATTTCAGAGAAATAAATTATAGTATACAAATTCTCTTCTCTATTTGGAATTTGGACTTGGTTTTAAAAAGAACAACATGGCAAAGAAACAAAGTCTTTGGAGACTTTTTTGAAAAAAACCAAAAGGCAATCAATTTGTAAGATCTTAAATAAGTATTAAGTATTACCCTTTCTTCCTTAAAAAATAAAAAAAAAAAATATGTATTATAGAATTTATATATGTTACAAAAAGCCAAAGGTAGTCCTTCCTGACCTTCAACAACTTTATAACTAGAATATTTTATTTATCTAACGGCATTTCTTTGCCGCCCTTGAAAAAATATTATTACTATTTTTATATAGATATATATATATTTCGTATGCATTTTATTCATTCCCCTTAATTTTATCTTTCAATAATTACCCTAACATTACTTGTAAATTGCTGGATTACCAAACATTCCATTACAGCTGGAAGGAGCTCCCCCAAATACCAAATAAAAGAGCATAACGCTCCCCATTATTTGGACGATCGGTCGTACCCCCCACTTGGGAAACACGCGCTAAGCTAACTCCCTCTCCATGGGATCTCTGACACAACTCTTTCTTTCTCTGCTGCTCCTCTATGGGACCATAACAAAGCTCAGTGGACGCAGTGTTCAATGCCCAATTGAAGACATAATTACTACTTAAAGGCGGCATTAACGCTATCACTTACACATGTCACATGCTCGTCGGGCGCATTACGGAAGACAATAAAATTAAAAGTCCAAGTCGGGGTGGGGTCGGTGCTGTGGGCCTCCTTTCCCACTGTGCCACATCATCTTCGGACCCAAAATAACAGCCTCATCATGATCTTGACTGGGCACAAAAAGCGCAGTCGTCGTCCAGCTGTGGGTTCGCTCTTTTGTACTGGAGAGAGATGGAATGGAGACGAGGAATGGAACGGCGAGAGATGGAATGGAGAGATCTCCGATCCCCGATATTATGGGACCTGGGAGCCGGGGGTCGTCTCATCATCATCAAGTCAAGGTGTGCACTAAAAAAAAAAATACAAACAGGTTTTAAGAAAATATTAGCTATGAAATACTTTAAAAATAACCAACATATTTTAATGATTCCTTAATAATTATTTAATGAAATATGGATTTTCATATCGTTTGTGGAACATTTAAGATTAAAGGGAATGTGTCTTGCAGACTACTCACTTGGGAATTCTAACGTATTTCGTTTGACATTCGAAGACTTAATATGAGCTTGAAATTAAGCTTCGGATTCGGATTCACAAAATTGTAACTTGGGAATTATAATAAGAGTCGACAACTTATCTTATAGAAATGGCAATTAGTTCTTAATATATTTTTAATTGATTCTCTCTTTTTTTCAAGTGCATCGCTTACAACAAAACAGCGCCAAGATGAAGTTCCACAGGCATTTCCAGGCAGGCGAAAAAAAAAAGAAAATAAAACCTTCGGTGGCTCCGTCCTCGTCTCTCTCTCTTTGAGAGGCAGCGGCATATTGATTAATGGATCAAAGTCTTTTGACACGAGCTATTTTGGTAAGAAATCCTTTGTTGATCTTTACACAACCACAAAAACCCGTACACGTACGTATGACTCCGTGATATTTAAACTTTTTTCTTTCCTTAGTTCGTTTCGCGCGTCGCTGGTTATTCAATAAATTTTCAATTTTGACTGATTGTGAGTGGAATAAGGTCGTTCGTCAGTCGTCAGTCGTCGTCGGAGTCGTCGTCGTCGGCGCGTTATGATGTATGTTTATATGATGGGGATATATGGTGGATGGGGAGTGCGGGTGGTGGTTGTAATACAGCGAGTGTGTTGGTGAGTGTTATTTTGTGTTATTATTATGATTGTTGTTATTGTATTATTGAATTGTTTGGGCCAAGGCACTTGGGAGACCACGGTTATACAGTGGGTCTGGGCAAGTGGAAATGGGTCTGTTGGGAATTATTATATCTGGAAATATTATGGGTAATGGTAAGGACCGATTATTATTAATATATTTTGTAGATATATTTATTATTATCAGCAAAAATAAAAGTTTTCTAAATCAGTTAAAATTTTTCGCAATAAAGGTTCACGTAGTTAATCTCCGGTTAAGGTTAACTCTCACTTTTAAAGCTTGTCAGTTTCTTGGTCCTATAAATTTTAACTCAAAATAGTTCTTAAAATATGCGGTAAATATTTTCTATTTAAAAATACTAAAAATGAAATTTGACCAAAATCAACACTAACTTCCAGTTAAATTTTGCTAAACTCATGTAATTAATCTCCGGTTAAGGTTAACTCTCACTTTCTGTCAGTTTCTTGGTCCTATGAATTTAAACTCAAAATAGTTCTTAAAATATGCGGTAAATATTTTCTATTCAAAAATATTAAAATTAAATTTTACCAAAATCAACACTAAATTCCAGTTAAATTTTGCGAGGGACTGTGATTTCGCCTTTTTTCATTAAAATGGCTCATTTACAGTTTCGTCTATTTTGTACCACCTGCCCACCCTGTGGTATCAATAGGTCAAACTCAACATAGGTCAAACTCAACATATATAAATCACACTTTTCACACCTTTAAACTTCACAATATGACTAAAAGTCTTATAACAATATATTTAACTTGTTAGAAGTTCCCTAAAAATATTTCAAAGCCCCAATAACCCATATTTTTTCGTAATGACCCCACTGTGCGCAGTGCATACCATTACCATTACGCGCACTTGCCTTGTTTTTCCGCCGAGCTCTCTGCAGCCGTTGTATTTGTTTACAAATCGTGATTCGGATTCAAGTAGTAGCGTCAATACAAAAATGTATTTCTCCAAAAAGCCCCTCAAAACCTCCATTGTGCGCTGTATCTGTGGCTGTAGCTGTATTTGTATCTGAATCAGTGTCTGTATGGATTCGTTTTGTATCTGTGATCATCAGCCATGAAGATGGATTTCTTGGCTTGTTCTCTCTTTCTCTCTTGGGGTCTTGGGCCCTTTCTTCTCCACCAACAAACATATTTTTCTTTTCGGGGCAGCAGCACAAAGCCAAAGAAGTTGTTTTGTTGTGGCAAGCATTGTTGTTGTGATCAAAGCGGCTTGGCGCGTCTCACATATGAGTTGTTCTTTTTTCATTTTTACAGGAGTATTGTAGTTGGGAGGGGAAAGGGGAACAGGGGGTATTGGTGGGCAATCAGTTGTTTTTCTGCGTTAAAATGTAATTACTCATAGATTACAGAGAGGGAGAGAAAAGTGAGTCAAAGTCAGGAATTAAATGGGAATTTTAGTTAGATATTTAATAAAGGAAATATTAGGAAAACCCCATTATCATCGCCAGCTGCTGACCGTTAGGATCTTAGCACCTTTTCGTTCCAAAAGCGTGCTGCTCTCTGTGGAATTGGATGAGCGAGTGGTGCTCACCGGTAGCCCAAACAATTGATTACGCCGAATGCGGTTACCAGATGACTCTATTCCCCGTTCCCCTTGCCTCTATATCTAGTTTGGCCACGAGCCCCCCGCCTGGAGGTGTATCCCAGTCAGAAATTCCCCATGGGTGCCATACAAAGTCATTGCAGTTGTCCAGTTTCCAAAGAAAAAAGTCAGAGTCCCTGCTGTCCGTTTGATTGATTACAGGATTCGATCCTCCCTACATACTCCTCCTGTCAACACGATTTGTTCAAAGAAAATAACTAAGAAACAAGGACATGCGTCAAAAACTTGGCCCACAATTGTGCAGAGTCCGAAGGGATAGGATCAGCAAAAGGAACTGCTGTCAGCTGGATGTCCTGGGTCCTGTTTTGTAAAAACTCGGCAGCGGCAGCTCCTGCGGAAGCAACAATGAGAGGCCTAAATGGCAACAGAATTTGCCCACACTTTGCACTCAATTTGTACGTTTGCATCTACGTATCTGTAAACTCTCTCCGAGAATTTGTATCTGAGAGTTTTGTGTGTGCGAGATGATCCTGCAAAGAGGCTGGGCATTCACACATGCAAATTGCAGTTACAGGGAAAGAAAAAATGTATATAAATGTTGAATTAGGAATAAGAAGATATTTCCTTTTTATGGAGAAAAGGAAGAATTAATTATGAAAAGGAAAAATGCATAATTTAAGCTTTTATATTTAAATTTAATCCAAGACTCGACTGGAAACGACATTTTAAGTAGGAGACTACATTTAAATATAATATTCAATATGTTCACAATTATTTCTAGGGTTTTAAATTGAAATAAAAGTCAAATCTATTTAATTTATAATTAAAGGATACATCAGTATTGAAGATTTTCTTATAATAAAATTTTAATTTTATATCCTCAAATATTTATTTATTTATTAAATGTATTTCGCACTATTTTTCAGTGCAAATTCTACCCATACATACGGTAGGATTAAAATCAAAACAATACGTAGGTCAAAAAACGTAAACTGTCAACAAATAAAACACAAATCGGCAATAATAAACGGGGCTATTGTCATGCAGAAATAAAGAGGCTTAGAAACAGAGAGGGGGGAAGAGCGATCATCCTCATCAGCCAGGGAAGCCCCCACTCAAAACTCAAAACTCAAACACTAACTCAACTCTCAGCTCAAAAAAGAAGAAAGAAATTAATAAAGAAATCCACGAAAAGGTGGTTTCGCTCGAAGGCAGTCAAATCATATCGCCCGGAATGTGTAGAGCATGGCATAAATGTCACTTCGAATATGAATTTTGCTCACGAGATGGGACGACGCGACGGCGGGCCGAGTAGCGTAGCGTGAAGCCAAAATGGTAATGGGTGGATGGTAATGGTAATGCAAACAAACGGACTAAAGGGCCAAACAGCTGCACTGGGAGAAAAAACGGGGCAGTGCGATGTAAAAAATAATCATAATAATGAATTTTCTAAATTATTCTAAAACTATTTTTGATTTACTTTAAGAATATGTTCGGATATTAAGCTGTTCCAGGAGGGACTCCCTGTTTAACTTTGATCCTTATCCATTGCAAAGGAGTTCCAACAACCAGGTTGCAGCTGGAACCGGTTGGGAATTCTAGAGTCAATGCCAGTGGTAAGTTGTGTTCCTTTTCCATAAAAAAATTACATAAAATCAAATGGGAATATTTTTCCAAATTCTATTTCTATTTACTTAAATATTTTCCAAGAAAATCCCTGTTATTTTTATTCAGTGCACAATCTTTGAGCTTGAGTTGTGAGTTCCGTGGCAGCCGTGGTACCGAAAACGATACATCATCGAAAGCAACAGGACTCGAGAGTTGGGAAAACGCCAGAGCCCGGAGCCCAGAGACGAGAGCCCAGAGCCATAGCCCATGCCCACTCTGAGAGCTGGGTCATTCTCAGGCCCAGCTCTGCTCCTCAGCCTCATCCGACGACTGACTGTGCGCCTTTTGTGGCAAGTCAACATGATCTCATCTGTCATAGATCGATCGACCTGTTCCAACAATGCCAAAGGAGAGGCATTTAACAGGGTAGCAGTGGCAGTGGCTATCGCAGGAGGGATCCCTGTAGGCCCCGGTACCTGTCCCCGATCAGCGGGAGACGAGATGAAGAGAGAGACACAGCCAGCCGGGCTGGCTGACAGGCAAACGGAATTCCACCAAAAATACAATTCAAATTTGTTGTCGGAGATTAAAACACATTTGTTAATTTGAATAGGTTTCAACATCGTTGCACAAACAGTGTCCCCGCATCCACATCTTCCCTGAGTCTAACTCCTCATCTCTTCCTGCGATCTTTATCCGAGAAGGTGTTGCTGTTTACGTTGCCATTAGATGCGGGATTAGAGCTTGATTGGCTTGCCATTTGTGACAGCTTTGTCATTTTGGGGATTGTCAACGGTTCGGAAAGGATTATTATTATTGCACACGGAGAAAAATATCTGATGTTTTAAGAGAAATCATATTAAAAGGCGATTTGGTCATTACGTTTAACAATTGTTTTTATGGCCACAAAACAAGGCTTCCATTCCAAATTCCGTTTTTAGGGTTTGAATTAATATACTTAATATTTTGGGTGCCTAAAAAGTTTAAGGAAAAGAAACATGGGAAACTTTAAATTTGTAAGAACGATATATTTACATATTTAATGATTTAAGTATAAAATCGTATTATATATTTCAAAAATTTTATATTTACAGCATCTTATACTCAGTATTAAATATAGCTTTCAATATTCAAGCTCTAGAATAAAAATAATAATAATATTTATATAGCCTCTTTATTTCCCAAATATCTAAGGCATTTGCCAGTGCACAAATCCCAGCTGGAGATGGCAAATTCTTTAGAAAATCCACTCTGGGAACCAAATAATAATTGATCCAAAAATAACACAAATCCCCCAAGCCAGAAAATCTCTTTAGGGAGCTTATCCAAAATGTTTGTCTAACTGTAACCCCCTTTAATACGTTTTTAAAAGCTTTCCACTAACTGCAACTCACGCCCAAACAGAGTCACGCGCGCAGTAGCCAAAAATATCACAAAACTAAACAAAAATAAATGGAAAACATTTTGATATCAATTTAATTGAGCTCTCATTTGCATGAGAGAGGGGAAGAATCAAGGAAATGCCCAATAGAATTAAGATATAGCCAAAACGAAGATCGCCACGGCCATCGCCATCGCAGTGACAATAATGCCAATCTACGACTTACGGGAGAAGAAAGACAGCTCCGAACGAAGCAGAACGAATTGGGGATTGGGAAAGGGAAGAACGAGGATGGGAAGACTGGAGACTGGAGACTGCAGAGACTGCTACTACAAATCCATAATTATGCGCGGCTGATGTCTTTATTAAAGCTGCAACAACATGTGGCCCGGGAGATGCAGATGCACCGTCCGACTTCTGGAACCTCAAAAACCTTTTGCCGCCTTCGGCTGCCTTTGGCCGCCTTTTGCCGCAACGATCGTCACATAATTCTGACTCACATAAGCCAGATATGTTGACAACGGGCCCAGATCGGAGTTCGGGGGATTAAGTCGGGGTTACTTCTCTCCACCGACATTTGTCCCATTATCACCACGGACAGCAGCGGCTTCCAACTGCTTCGATATATATGACTGTGTCTAGTCAAACAAATAACAACAACTAATAAGTTGCATAGCAATCAAAGCTGATCAATGCCGACAAAAGGCAGCCGACAAATCGAAATGCAGCATTCATCCCACGTTTTTTGTTTATTTCCTTTTTTTTTTTTTGACTGAACCAAGTGAGAAAAGCATCGGGGAAAAAGATACAATAACATCGCAGACTTGGGAAGTTTATACGAAATTATTATTTAAATTTACAGCGACAGGCAACGAGAGGAGACAACTAGGAATCGAGAAAAGGTAACTGAATAAAATCAACGAATTAGTAGATTCCCTTCTTGAAATAAATATAAATTAATAGATGAGAAGTACTGACTAAATAGAGGAGCAATTTGATGCGATTTCTTGGACCTTTAAATAGAATTAAAAGCCGACATAATGGGAAAAACACATCCAATCGAAAAAAATAAATTGTTCTTCCTAGTATTCATAGAGTACTTCAAATTCTTCAGTTAATTTTAAAGATGCCCAGTCTCTATACTAAATAAAAACCTCTCTTAAGCTTAAGCTAGGGTATTAAAAATCCCCAAAGAGCAATACAACCAAACTCTTTTCAATATGAAATAATGCTCGCTACTACCATTCTGAGTCAACTCTCTAGCCCCCAACTCTAAAAATTCCCTTTTCAAAACCCAAACCCAACCTCGACTCTAACTCCAACTCCTCATTAATGTGTATCTCAATTATTGAACACTATAAATATTTGGGCTACCTGTCGACATGGTCGGGGCCCCGAACGGAACGCGGAGGCTACTTAAGAGTTCTCCGAGCAACTGGAGACACAACTGGCGATCCCAGTCCCCAATAGTCATCACCAGCATCCATAGTCCATAGTCTCGTATTTAAATAAAAACGTGTCGCGTCCCAGGCCCCGGGGCGGCATTGGCTTGATTTTTCTTTTGATTTCAGGAAAAGTTGCTGTATTTTATAATAAGGCCCAGCCAGCCGTGTATTTCTCATAATCATAAATATTTTTGTATCCCATAACAGATGGGGCTCTTTCAGCGGAGTTACTGCCTCACTTTTGTTGCTCCTTTTTTATTTTTTGAGCCGAAAGTCCGAAAGGTTTGAAATTTTTATTATTATTATTAGTTCTCCTCCTGCCGCCATGTGTGCTCGAATAATGTGGCTCTGAACGGAATCATAATGATAATGCTGATGTGTTGATGAGGTGCCGTTTGGTCTTCGACTTGAGCTCGGGGAGCATGAGCAATGTGGAGCGTGATTTGGTGCGATGACAGAGCCCGAAGGCTTAAATGCTGGCCATAAAGAGTTTAATCGAGGGATTTTGGTTGAAGTTATACGAGGTGAGAGTTGGTTAGGGAGGGAGGTAACCTTTCATTTGGAAGTTCTGGGGAAAATATGTGGAAAAGACCTCTCAGATCCTTTATAACTTTTCCAAGCTAATTAAACACACACATCTCTGTTCCTTGGGGTTATCTTCAACTGAAACTTTGGCCACAGGACTTTGAGGTCATCCCGAAACTGTAATTGTAACCCTATCCTTTCGGCTGTAACTATAACTGCCCTTGAGTGAGCTCCTCGGCTGGGATTTGAATTGCCATAATGACGAATGTGTTTAGCTATTCATATATCCCTGCCCGCCTCCCCTTTCACACCAAGAGTTGAGTGTAACGTAAGGCTATAACGCCCACAGGGGCCCAAAAGGAGCACAAGGAGCACATCATTAGCCAAGTTAGCAGTTGCCATGGAGCGCACTTGAGGTCGAAGGCTAAAGGCTCAACTGAGAAGACCGTGAAGGCGAGCTCATGTGTCAAATTGAGTGTCAACTGGCAATTTGGGCACCGCACTCGCTCCGTGGATGGAAATCGCACAGGAGAGTCGCCCCCAGGGCCCAGAAGTCAAGTGTCATGTTTATCGTAAGCCTATTAAAGCAGCTTTTGGTGGCGAAGCTCTATGCGTTATGTCTTCTCTTGCCTCTTGTGTTTTTCCCATTCCTCTTAAATATTGACCTAATCCACCTTCTTTTCTCCAGGGAAGCTATACAAAAGTAATGCCAACAGAAGTTTTTTATATATTTTTATGACATTTTCAATAAATGGGAGAGAGAGTGGCAATATGTTGCAGTACACTCAGCATAAATAGGGGTTAGGAGAGAAAATTGCAAGGGATATTGTAATCACTAATTAAATGAAGAGATTATTAAGAAATTATATTTATAACTTGCAGAATTTAATGGCTTGGAATTATAATAATCTTAAGAGAATATTTAATAAAATGGAATACTTATGATGAAGGCAGACCTTCTATTCAAACAGCTTAATCGGAGGATGAGATAATTAATATCAATAATAATAATAGTAATAATAAAAAAAATATATTAATAAAATATAAAAATAAAAAAATATGAATAATATTTCAACGAGGTAAACAAAGGGCTATTTGCTGATTTTTAGGGTTTATTCAGTCACAATATCAAAGGGAAAATATATAAAATAATAATTAGTACGCAAATGGCTTACTGAAAATGTCCGATGGCTTTCTATTCAAACAACTTTAAACTAAATCAAAGGATAAAACTTTAATTAAATGTTAGAAAACCTATCATATGAATATTTAATTCTTTAAACTCTTTTATAAATATAATATTTAACTAAGAAAATTCCCCTGGTTTTCTCTGGGTGCATTGGGATGAAGGAACCCCTTCCGATCGGGGTGACACACACAGCTGCTCGCTTTTCGGGCAAAGTCAAGCAGAGGGCACCAGAGGCAACAACTACTATTACCATTCCAGGCCGCTCTCGTTGTGGTCGGGCAATATCACATTTCAAAGCCTGCTAATTTAACAATATTCTCATTAATGTGAAACACGGCAGGACGGCAAAAGGGGCGGGAATCGATTGGAACTATAGTAATCCGCATTTTGTTACAATTTGTTGGGATCTCTGCCAGCTCTCAGTCTCTGCCCGCTGTCCTCTGTTTGTTGTAGCGATTTTCAACAGATATATTGCCCTGTTCCTTCGACATCATAATCAGGGAATCGGAATCGGAATCTGAATCTCTACCAGAGGGTTGTTTGCTTGAAAATTAGAAAATCGTTACAAATATCCGAGCGTTTGTGTGTGCGATTCGCATTTTCTTTTATTGTTAACGAGTATTTTGCACATTTGTCTGCTTGTCTGCTTGTCTTCCTGCTGGGCTTGTTTGAACAAGTTTGCGTATAAATATTATATGTGTATTTGCCCATCAGCTTATCTCTGATCGTAACTTGATACATTTTTACATATCGGAGTAGAGGCTCCCGGCCCCCCTTGGAATTATGGCGGCAAACGGCAGGAAAACAAGAGCTAAGACCTAAAACCTGGTTGGAAGGCTCGGAAAACAACACTCCCCGTTGGGTATTATGTTTTATATAATCGGACTGATTCATGCTGGCTACGAATTCATTACTTTCAAGGGGAGTGCATGGGACTGCTGCGAAAAATGTGGTCACCAAAGTATAATTGTTGTAGGCACAACTATGCAAATTAGTAATGGGAAAAGGAGGGAAATTAGATGCTAAACAGACAATAAATTAATGGGAAATGTGTGCTCTAAAATAATTTAATATGTTTATTTGGTATTGGAAAATTGTAGAAATAAACACAAAAATATTATATTTACTGTGAAAGGTAATAAAAAACTGTGAAAGGCGATAAAAATGTATCTGTTTAGAAATTAAAAACCTTTGCTTGTGTTTCTATTTTCACACAAGGAAGAGCCTTAAGATATCAAGGAAATACCATTGAGGATCGTAAATATGAGAAAAAAATCTTTACGGAAAATATATTTCTATGTTGTCTATGTATATATGTTCTTAATTGTATGTCTTTATTCTTATTCTTATTCTTTAATAAGTATGCCCTTTAAATGTCTAGAAAATACCTTACTAATTTGTAAAAATGAGAGAAGATAACTATCTGTATTATAACTCCGTACCAAACTTTACCAAATCATAAATAATTACCTAAAAAATATTTACCATATTTTCTTGCCACCAAAACATAATAAAATCGTTAGAAAATATATATTTCCTAATCTACATATGTATATAAAACTCCCTTAAATTTTAAAACCGATATCCAATTGAAAACCCTTAGCAATATGGGTATCTCTCACCAGAAATAATGATTTCACTTATTTTCACCGATTAGTCAATACACAGAAATATGATTTACGATCGCTAAGCAGATTCTTTCCCTTTTTTCAGCCCCAACAGTAGCCTCGGACTGAACCCTTTCGAGAGAGCCTGCCTCTACAATGTTGCACTGGAGCGTGTTTTTGTGTACGCTGCTCGTGGCTGCATTTGAAAATTTTCAATTAAAATTGAACGTGATTGAAAATGATGAAAGTGCGAAGTGGCAAAAACCAATTTCTCAGCACAGTGCGCGATAATTGCAAGCACAACTACGACGGGGAACCTTGTCCTCCTCACTGCATCCTTCCCTCCTTGTGATCCTCCTGGCAACTGTTGTGGGATGCGCTGCCAAATGCCAAATGCTGCTGCTGGTGCCGCAATAATACAAAACTTTATTTATGGCAAAAGCAGTGGCAGGCAACAAGAGCTGCTTGTATCTGTATCTTAGTTTACACAGAAAAGTATTAAATATTCGAATGAAAAATGTAAGAAATTTTAAAGATTTAAAACTTGAGAAGAGAGATCTTCTAAGCGAGGAGAAGCAAAAAAAATAAAAGAATATTAAAAGAAAACCAAAAGAACCTCAAACAAAAATACAAAAATATGTTTTATTTTAAATTGAAAATTTTCTGTATTTAATATATAACAAGGTAAATATATTTTTCTATTTCTAAAGGCCTTTGTGCCTTAAAAATCTATTATAGCAATTATTTAACTTGGCCGAACGATGGAAATGGTTTAGAAAAGTGGAATTTTAATTTAAAATTAGAATCAAAGCTAGATGTAGGTAAGAATTTTCCCAATTATATCTTAGAACTTGAACTTGGAATGGTTTTGAAATGTAGTCAGTCACCTTACCTAGCCCTAAACCTTACTTAGCCTGTAATTAATTTATAAATATAGTTCATATATAATAAATATTATATTTTTATTATTATTATCATAGAATATTTAACTCGTTTCAAATTAGATACCCCAATTTCTTAGCGTGCATCTTGGCATCTTCATTTGCCAGAGCCAGCAGTCAGCGATTTGGGCAACAGCACAATTTTCCGCACAACAAATGAGAGTGTAAATTTGCGTGTAAACACTCGGGTCACCCGCTGACACATGCTAGAGGAGCCAAGGAACCAAGGAGCTGCCGAGCTGGGAGCTGGGAGCTTGGGGAACCAAGAGCAATCTCGGACAGGTAAACTAGACTGCCGTTTCCACCGTCGGTAGTCGCAATCGCAGTCGCAGTCACAGTCACCGTATCGCGGGCGCATGCTCATGCTCACACAGCGCATAAATTTATCGGATCGAATATAAATTATATATGCGAGCCAATATCAGCCGAGAGCTGGGAGCTGTGGCCGGAGCTGAAGCTGCTCCTCTGGCCAGAGGAGCGAGTCTCCCCAGTGATAAAAAGGAACTCAGCGTGTCGCCGCGGATGCGTTGATCATTCATTATTTAAGGATTGAAAAGTTAATTAACATTTTTGCCCAGCCAAAAGCTCGCCGGCTTGCGATTTACGAGAAGAAGCGGCCTGTGAGCCTCGGCTTTAAGTCGCTTTTCAGCCATGTTCCTTTTTTTTTATTTTTCTTGCCTGGGTAAAATCAAGACCAGAACCATGGCTGTTGTGGTTGAAAAAGTAGTGGAAAATTGTTATTGATATTCCCAGAAATGGGTGTGGAGAAGAGGCGGCCGGCTGAAGACAGCGAATGTCTCAATTTGTGCCATGTTTTTGTCTCGAGGAAGATATTTAAGAGGAAGATAAGATAGAGGCTGTATTAGATTACAAATGTGTTAGAAAGAATATTAGTAAGAAAAAGGGGTTATTACTAAGGTGGAATATGGGTAAAATATAAATTTGATAGAAACAAATAAATTGAAAATAAATTTTTATCTTCGTTCCGCTAGTTTTGCTCTAAGCTATTAGTAAAGGTAAGTGAGCATCCTTTTCAGGGAAATCATTGTTGGAATATTCACAATAAATTGTATTTTAAGTAGCTTTAAAAATTCTTTAACTGTTTCTTAAACTTTCATAACTTGTTTTCGAAAATTAGTAAATAGTCTCCACTCTATTCTGAAGTTCATAAATATTTTTCACACAATATTCCCCCGTTCTTCTTGCGCTACACTTGAGAAGTTAATCGCAGCAAAAACTTCTGTCAAGCTCTCGGGTGGAACTCCTTGGGAACCTGTTCCAAGAGCAGAAACTCAACAGCTATGCAAGCTAATCAAGTGCCACTCCTTTTTGGACTCGACTACTGCTACAGCATGGGAAAATCAGAAAATCCACATGAAATGTCAGCAGAAGTGAAGTAAAATCAAAGCCATTTCCCAGGCGGCAAATATTTTGCTTTCGTACTCTTCCTACCCCAACTTTTTGGGCGTTATTTCGATCTCTCGCAGGAAGGATGGGCAATTAAATTAATGTCTTAATCTGCGTTTATGGCAAACACCCCGGAACTACAGTGGACACCACTTGGCAGCAACAGAAGTCAATAGAGCGTAATGTATAAATCCGTGTAATACTGGGCGAGGGATGATGAGGCAGCACAGGACATATGCCCTGGGATTCGGATTCGGATTCAGATTCGATCCCTCGGGGTTGCCTTTTCGGTTAGATTAAGACCTCAGCCAAAGGCCCGAGGCTCAGGCTGAGGCGTCTGGTTTCCATTTCAATTTCCATTTCCATTTTCCGCCTGTTTCCCCCCTCCCTGTAATGTCGTAGCGAATCACAACAGCAACAACAGTCATAAAAAAAAATATATATATATACAAAATATTAACAACTGGCTCAACGTCAGCGTCTCTCCTTAACAGTTTTGATAAAGCCGAACTAATGCCGCAACCCTCGGCGAGTCCCTGGTCTCTGCCGCCACCTCTCCCCGTATTTAGGGTGCGAAATCCCAAATATTATTTTATTTATTTGAATCTCAATGCTGCGCAGCAAACTGAAACAAAAACACCAGCCGTACACTGGGGCAAAAGAGAAAAATAACCAATTGTGTAAAATCAAGGGAGATTTTATTTCGGAAAAGAAAAAAAGAGTTGGCGAATTAAAGCTCGTGAATTCTTGATTTTGAGTTACAGTGGGACAAAGGCTTAGGAAACGTATTCTAAATATTTCAAAGGGTTCCCTCAGGTTCAAGAGGACCCATAACAAACTTATAGCTAGGAATCCTTTTCTTATGTAATTAAAAATTATTATTATTATTAGCTGTCCTTCCGACTCAGCTAACTTGTCCGTCCGTCTGTCAGACCGCATGTCCGTTAGTTTGTCCGTCCGTCTGTCAGACCGCATGTCCGTTAGTTTTATCTACTTCTACGCAAGCCAGTTTCTCAGTATTTATTTTCCTGGATGAAACTTTCCCAATAGTCTTAGTTATATGGATAAATTTGCAAATTTCCAGGGTACACAAACTTCCTTTCTTATTAATTCTATGCCTAAGTAACATATTTCCACTCCCCAATCATCTAATCGTCATTCATTATGACTTTCCCAGCTCTCTCACCCACTTCGCCCACGCGTGACCCACTTGACTCTGTCACCCAATCGAATTCATTCGAATAGATTGAGTCACCCCAAAGCCCACTGTAGTGCTTCACTCCTAAGAGAGTCTCTGAAATAGAAACAGAAAAATAAATAAAATAAAATAAAATAAAAAAAGCGGGCTGCTGATGAGCATGATTGTGCAGAAAGGAGCGCAGGACTTACGGAAAACAATAATCCATAAATGTAAACATCACGTCGACATGGCACAGTCACAGTCCTAATCGAAAATGCAGAAAAGTCCAGAAGAAGACCAGTTTTCAAAAACGAAGGGAAAGGGAGTAATCATATTCCAAGGGGGACGGGACGAAAGCGTAGCTGATTTTGTTGTATTATAAACACAAATAAATAAAGGACGACGGCTGTGCCAGGATCTGTCTGAAGCAAACGAGGCAGAAACTTTGTCCTTCATCCTTCATCCTGCGGCTGCGGCGGCTGACGCTCAACAATGGCTGCGATGACAGCCCAACCTAAATGCCGGGGCTAGCAAATAAAGGGTGCTCCCGGATATCCAGGACACACACGCACACACACAAGCAGGAACAGGACGCGTAATTAACGAATGGCATTCTCCATTTCATTCGGGTGATTCTGATTTCCACAAGGGTGCAGTGCTGCTGTGTTGCTGAGCTGCTGGATGGCAACCACCACCTTTGCGCCGCCACCTTTAGCACCAACAGAGCACCCATGGCCACGACCAGCCACAGTTGCCATTGTGTTCATCCATATGTTAAGACGTGCTAAATATGGGAGTGTCCTTGTCATTTATATGTCGCAATGTCGCTGCCCGGTTACAGGGATCCCATTGAATGCACTGTGAAAAATATATACTAACTTTATATGCTAGAAATAGCTGCTTACAAGCTCTATTTAATTTTAGAAATGTGTTTAAAATGAAATTTAATTAAAATATTAAATATTATTTGTAAAAAATACCTCCAAAACTAAAGTTTAAAAATAAATGTTAACAAAAACAAAAAGGTTTAAATTTCTTAAAGTCTTAGCTGGGACTCAAACCCGCGACTATTTGCCTTAGAGACTTGTATACCTTCTGAGGGGAGTGCAAGTGTGAGCAAGATAGATAGAAAATTATACTAAGTTCAGTTTAAGATCATTTAATTTCACAAACTCTTTTCCTTTTGCGTCTGCAGTAATTAATTAATGTATACTTAATATGATTTAATTTATAAATAATTTAAAGTATTGCTATTACAAATAATATATACTTTTTCTCTCAATGTATTCTCTATCCCATCCTTGTCATGAGAATAAAAATGGCCATAAATGAAATTAATACATTACGCATAGGGCATTCCTCCTCCTTTTGCCCTCCTTTTGCAATCCTTCAGCTCCTTTCTGCCTTGTTCACACATTGTCCCGACTCATGAATATTTAAACGTTATAGCATTTGATTTATGGGGCATTCCTCGCTATTTATAAATTATTATTTTTCGGGAAACAAATTTCACAACTATCTGAGGAAGCGCCGCTTGCATGGAAGAAAAAAAACAATAAAACATTTTAGGCGTTGCCCAAGCGAAACTGAAACCATTTTGATCTTGGACAACACACATTTGCGTTTTTTTTTTTTTTTACGGGGAGGGATTCTTAAAACTGGAACACGCGCGCAAAAAAATCAGCGAATTTTTTGTAGTGCCGCGCCGCCGTGTTCATTGGCCACAAAAGACTCAGGGATTCGAGATTAAGATTTAGACTCAGATTCGGATTCAGCCAGGTATCCAATTGCCACTCGCAATTCAGCGTTTCGACATGGTTAGTCAACAGCGAAAACAGCAAGGACAGTGGGGAGATTATAATCAAATTTATGTTTCAGAAAGAAAATTAAAGAAAAAGTTTATGGGAATTAATAAAAACTTAAAAACACATTTCAAATGAGAAATTCCTTATTTAAGGAGCTGGAAACTATTTTTAGAATATTATTAAATTTATTCCTCTGCTCAGAACCTTTATATTTTTCTTTTTTACTAAGTACTTTCGTTGGTCTTTCTCTAGTAAATAAAATAATACTATTAAATAATTTATTTTCCCTGCAAAAATCCCCACTAAAAACCACAGTGCCCATGCTTTGGGGTCCCTCGTTTGCTTGTTCGACACAAAAGCCCACAAGCAACCAAGTTGAGCGGAACACACAAATTTAGTATCAAATTACGAAAATATTTTGCTAACAACAATTAGTTAACTCTCTCGTTAATTAACACGTCTGTGGCGCAAGGGGCAGCAGCTTGGAATCTGTGTTGACAGCTCCGAGACAAGACAAGAGCAGCAGCCGCAGCAGCAGGCGGCGGAGGAGGAATGAACACATGTATCTTGGAGATACCTCTCTTGTTCTGTATCTCTCTCTGTGTATCTGTATTTGCATTCGAGGCGAGGCCTCTTAAATTTTTGGTTTTGCGCGGCCAACAAACAGTTGAATGTCTTGAAACTATTTAATTAAATCAATAGGGTCAAGTGGTAAATATTTTGACCCGCGTCTGATTAGTGAAGAAAGGCCCCCGGGAGGCCAGACAAAAGATCAGATGAGATCGGGGAAGCTGCAAGCTGGAAGCTGGACGCTGGAAGCTGGAGACCCGAGACCCGCATGCTCTATGGAGCATACGCAGCGATCTGATCTGATCTCGAGCTCTCCAGCGGAGAGATCTCCGGGGTCTGACGTTGATGATCTTTCAAGCAAGCTTCGGCACCGGAAGAAATAATAATAATATTTTAGAACAAAGCATAAAGATATTCCGAAATATATATGTTATAAAAAAGGTTTAAGATCATCCAAATCAAAATATATTAGTACAAAAATGTTTATAAGGGAAGACCGGATAAGTTTTCTCGAATCAAAAATATTTAAATATATAAAATGAATATAAATTGATCTATTACTTCTTCAAAAGGATTTTTCTCTGTGTACTGTGTTGGCTGCCGTGCCACAAATTCATTCGCTTAATTGAATGAATGGCGTTTTAAACGGGAAATTAAGCGCATGACTTGGGATGACTCGAGATGACTCAAAAGTCGCCGGATAGTACCGCCAGCTCACTCCGCTCTCCAGGAGTTCTTGAATTCGTGTTCCCCGATTCGGGTTCAATTGTCAATTAAACGGAAGCAGCGGTTTTTCTCAACTTTGACTCGACGTCCCAGTCTTTCTTGGGAAAACGCTCTCTTCCGATCCGATCCCAGGTCTCGATCCCGCTGATGTGAGCCACTTGTGTGGCACATTTGCCCAACAGCTAACAAGGCACTTGACAAGGTCGACTGCGGCGATGGAACGGAACGAAAATAGGAAGAAATTCAGGGGGAGGAAGGAGTCACCCCCAACGCGAGGAGGGCAGAGTTCAGCTGCCGTGACCAAAAAAAGGTCTAAGGAGTTGCATTTAATAAAGAACTTTGAAATGCGTACCGAACGTACCCAGTAAAAATTGGAGTTAAAAAAATATAAACAGTAAGCCGAAGTTTTGATAAGAAAAATGGAGACTTAAGTATTTATTGGTGGCTAGAGCTTTATAAAAAAGCTGTTTAACTAAATAAAGTTAAATTTTAAACAAAATAATGTGTTTATGGACACCGAGAGCATTTTTTACAGCCGCTAAGAGGAATTTCTGAGCTTTTACTAAGTTTTATGGAATATAATTTTATAAAAATATTTAAAGAATTTTAAAGAAAAATGTAGCTTCATAAAAAAGCTATGAAATTAGTTAAATTTAAATCAGAGTTTGTTTTTACACTTCTGAACCTCGCTATAATTACGATCATAGCAAAACATTCTTTCTCGGTATATTTGGTGACTTTAAATTTATTTGAAGATTCATTTCCTTCCGTTTCACAGTGCCATCATAGCCCAAATCGCTTTAATGAGTACCAGAAACAAAGTCAACAAGGCAACGACGGCGTGTTCGACCTGGATGTGAAAATCAAACGCGGGCAAATGGCATTCGGCATTCGGGACGAGCGACGTCTGCATTTGCGGCTGCGACTGTGGCAGACACTTAACTTCAATTGAAATCAGTCAATTGGAATCAATGAGTCCATTTCGTCTGTTTCCCAACACCGTAAAATGCAGCGAAGCCCGAAAGGTATTTGAAACAAACGTTTTTGTTTCACACACAAAGTCGGGCACAAAGGGCGAGGAGTGGGAGAGATATGGCGGTAATCCAAATCGGAAGCCAGGAATCGAGTTCATGCGCCTTTTTAAGTGCTCAAGTGTTTTGAGCTCTGAGCTCTCTGAGCTTTCCCAGGAAATTACGAAAAGGATATTATGGGGCAGCAGCTGCAAGTGGCTCTCGTTCCTCTAAAAAGTCATTTGCCTTTGCTTGCACAACCGCAATTGTTTTGCCTATGAAAATATTATCCTTACTTATTTGTGCGCCTCGTATTACCCCAAGTCGGACTTTGGTCCAGCTGCCAAAGGTAGAAACAATGGCGATTGGTAATGCGAATCTCCTCGAGGTGTAGGCTTACTCTAAGGCTGATCGCTTGACCTTTTCTGCTGCAGATGTCCCAGATAAATGTTGAAAAACATTGGGCAACTCTCCCAAAAAAAGGATGCAACCTAGTTGCAATTTTTCTTATATTTTTTTTTGGCAAAATAAATCCATTGTAAGCGATATTTTGCAGGAAAAGAAAGGTTTGCGGTTGCAGAAAGTAGATTATATCAAGCGATCCAATTGTTGTCTAATATTTTAAGACTTCAATAGAAAAGTAGATCATCATCTGTTTCTTCAAGTGTTGGTTTAACATCCCACAAAGGGTAGTGAGGGTATTACGTATTTCTTATGGGCTAATTACCAGAGAGTGCCACTCATGGTTCAATGGAATTTTATGGGTGAAAGGTAATAAAGATATAACAAAGGCTTTAATAATATTTCTAAGGATGTATCTAAATAAAAAAAAATATTACAATTAAATAATACAGAGATGCAGGGATACAGTTTAGATAATTAAGATTAAATAAAAACATTTTAAATATAGCTCAACAAATTCCTTATAAAAAATTATAGAGTTTAATGTGATATTAACTTTAAAAATATCGCTAGAAAAAATTGTATTAAAGTGATTAAAGAATTTACAGCGATGTACTAATTTTTTTTGGAATGGAAGCTCTACAAATTTTACTCAAACAATTTGCTTTAAATAAAAAAATGTCAATAACTTAATTAAGCAAATATTATTGTTTGAAACCCATTCCTGTGCTGTGCAATTTACAGCAATAAATAAAAAATAAAAACAAAACAAAGACTGCATCACATGAGGGAGCACGCATGCCATTCCAATTTTCAAAAACACCTAAACACGATTAAAGCCAGACGGCGGCTTAAGCATCAAGTCACGCCCTCAAAAGCGACCACACCTCCCAGCAAAAAGAAAAAAACAACTCAACTCAACGTCATGACCCAAAGAAAGAAAAAAAAAAAAAATCGAAATAAAAACAAAAAGAATTCCAAGATAAAACCACATAAAAAGCGGTAACCGCCGAAAGTCATGAATTACAATGCTTAAAATCGCTCATTAGGAACTAAATTTGTAAACTTGAGGCGATAAAGATCGACTTTTGGAAAGCATATTCACCCAATGGCAGACGCAGACACCGTCAGACATGGCCAAGGGGAACAATGGTTATGGTAAAAATAAAGAGTCGGCGTGTGGAAATAATTTGGTTACAATTAAGTAACAAAAGAATTTGTTTGGCAACTCTTGTGCGCTTTTTGGCCAACAACGTATGCCCCATTACGGCTGCTACCACCTGCCGCCGCCCCTTCTGGCGGCATTACAAAGTACTCTGTACTCCCCCCTATATACATATAGCCATTTCCAATCCCATTGTCCAATTGTTATCGCTCAGCTTCAGCTTCAGCTGTCCCGCTCCAGATTAAGCTGCGACTATAATTAGGAGCGGAACGGGTCAGCGCGAAGGAGTGGAAACCGGAGGGGGAAACACTGGGCAACTGTTTACCATAACAATGGTCGGGCCTGCAGGGAAAACACCTTTAGATGCACTCGGAAAAAATCATGGAAATACCTCTTAAACATCTATTTCAATTTTTAAAGGGAAATATGTGTTTTTTTAAATTTTATAATACATGAAAAAAGGAGAAAGAAAAGTAAGACTTAAAGTTTTCTAATTGGGATTCCTTCAAAAAATCTGCCCTATAATTCCCAAGTGGTTTTTCATAAAGGTAGATATGATATTTATCTTTTTGTTAAACAAAGTCTTAAAATTACAATATTTAGAAATTATTTAAAACCACAAAACGGAGTACAGTTTAAATAATTATTACAAAAATAACTGACATTCTGGCCAAAATAACTTCTTATAGTTCCCAAGTTATTTTTTGTCAAAGTACAATTTGTGAAAAGTATAATAAAATATAAGAAAATACTCAAATATTCTAGTAGATATTTCTTTCCCTGCATCTACAAGAAAGAAAAACTTTTGTCGCTGGGATGGTCAGGTGTTAATGTCTGTGTTTATGACCCAAAGTGAATAGAGCCGACTCCTCTATATATGTGTATACATGAGGTGTGCAATTATCGTCATTAGTCCCTCCCTCCATCTAAACTCCAGCTCCCTGCCTCGGAGCCATCATTGTTCTTCTGCGACGTTTGCCGCTTTAGTTGCGGCTTGTTGTGTATCGATGTTGCACGCTATAATTTTGGAAAATAATAAAATGATTTCTTCATGCCAGTCACAGTTGTGCGTTGTGCAGCGCACATCATAATCAACATCGTCGTAGTCGTCATCCCAAAGCCCCTGCCCCATCGTCATTATGCTGATGATCATCCGGGGCCTGCCTCGGTCTCGCCTCATCCAATTATTACAGTTTAGCCATGCCACAAGTCAAACAAAAGATCCCAGGCCTGTCAGAGTCCCGCGTCACAGAGTCGCAACTGCTCTTGGATGTGCTCCGCTTCATCCTTTCGGTTTCTTTTAATTTTCAAAAGGCTACCCAAAAATTTGGGGTTGAGTGGGTAGCTCAAGGACCAGAGGTGTTAATGAGTGGGTTTGGGTCAAGGGAAGCGCTTGAGGGGTTGGTTTTCTGAGGATCAGGGAATAGTAGTTTTCAGATATTTGAAAAACTTCTAAAATATTTATATGAGGGAGAACAGTTTTATTATATGGACAAGGACTGTAAAGATTTGTTTTCCCAGACTTACCTATTTAAATTAATACTTTCCGCATGGTTCCTATAGCAAGCAAACTAGTTTTTCCATCAGAAAACTTGATTACTCCCACCACTTTCCATGACAACTCTTCACATATACTTATATTACTTGTACTCCCAGCTCAAGTCGTCTAATAAGCCAATTAACAGTAGTTCTCGTTTTGCCAGAGAGATTCTACCAGTAAGTATTACAGAACCCACGGCCTAACTGGCGCCACATTCAATCTAAATCAGAGTTTAGAGCAATTTTTCTCGCTTGCCGAGACAGAGAGAGAGAGAGAGTTTCTTGAACCTAAGACCCCACAATAATACCATATCCCCCGAGATCTTTACCAGTTAATTGAGTAAATGCCTGTGTGACATCATGCGAGAGTCGTCTGTATATTGTAGGATAATCGAATAATCCGTCGCGCAAGGCGAATAAATTGAAAGAAATGGCGAAGAAATCTTCGTCTGGAGCCGAGAGAGATTTACGTGGAAAAGAGACACAAACAAATAAATTTACTTTGATTGAATAATGGTCGCATAATTGGCAACTTGAATGGAATTGAGTATGGCAGGCGAAACGCAATTGAAAACTGTAACAACAAATGCAGTTTTTTTCTTTCCAGCAAAGGAGAAGAGGAGCGCACGAGAGTGAAATACGAGAGGTATTAACTAAGTGAATTGGATAATCTTATTCGCATTCTCATTCCAAGTCTCGATCCCTATCCCCCCTAGTAGACTAGACTGTTGACTCAACAGGGGAATTTCAGCTGGCGACATCTAAGATTTTTGCGACTCAATTGAAATGTGCAACTGAGAAATGTCAGCTGGCAATTGTCAGCTAGATGGATGCGAATATCACGCATACGCCCCGTAAGGTGCAGTTGCACAATCTCGCAGTTTGTTAACCTTTGAGGTCTCTGAGCGATGAATCACCATCTAGTCACGGGGACTGAGCAAGTGCATCGGGACCAGAAGATCGAGCAGCAGTCAGGGTGCGCCCGACTAAGAGGAATGAGTGCCTATTAGGAGTCAACGAAAATCGCCTTAAATGTAATCTAATAAATAGAGTTTGCTAAAAAAAAATCCTTTATACTTGCATGGCGCCACTGCCATAAATAATACACTGAACAATTGAAGATCACCTTTAGAATTTCATTTAAAAACCTATTCGAGAAATGCTTGCAAACTTTAAAGTTTAAGTTTAGTATTTTACACTTATTTTATATTAATGAAATATTAAAATATTTAAAATGATTTTAACCTCTTATCTATTATTTCTGATATTTATTTTGGTATTTCATTATTATTTTATTATATATTTATCTATCTAGCCTAGCAGAAAAATATTTGTTTTTAATGATTTCATTTTTAAATACATTTTTAGGACTATAGGGTATTTTTCAATGAATTAATTTATTTGTAAAAGCTAAGTAAATGGGTAAAGTATAAAGATTCCTAATCGGAATGTTAAAAAATAATTATATTTAGTTCTAAAATAGTTTTTACTTTTCTTTTTGACTTTAGGTTATATTTTCAATGATTTATTTATAATAAACTATAAAGTTAAACAGAAATATATTAACGTAAAAGTATGGATTTTAGACTGTTTTACTGAATGTTTTTTAACGATATCAAGGAATATTACCATTTTATTCTTTGGTAAACATAAATGTATACATATTAATAAATGTGCTCTCGTGTAGATTCATCTTTCAGTCATTTATATAATATTCTTCATACTTTTTTTCTTTATTTTCTATATTTCTTAAAGTGCAAACAGTAAAAAAAATTCCAAGTATGTTCTCCTTAATTTTGTTGTTGGCATGCGAGGGACATGCGCTAAAAATTTGATTTGATTTGACACTTGGCAGTGGCTTTTGGCGCTACTTTTACAACACCAATAACTACACACATATATTTATTTGTGAGTGTGTCCGTCCGTCTGCCATTTATTAAGGACTTCCTGTTTGTCGTCGACAAGTTTGTCGCGACAACAGATTCATTTAGCGGCCACTGCAGTTCAATTTAACACCCGCCGACACATACTCACGAGCTCCCCCGCAGATGTCATTAATTTTCGCCTTTTTTGTTTTTTCTTTTCATTTTTCAGTTTTTATTTCAATAGAATTTTAATTGGTTTTCTGTTTTCATCGCTCCCTCGTTTCGGTGTCTAAATATACACTAATATATAAATTAAATAGTGCTTAGAGTTCTTTGCCTGCAGCGCTTAAGTATCGTTTAATCATAATAAATACGTATATCGTAGATATGTGACAACAAGTTACCAACTCATGAAACACTCGCCTGGGGAAAAGCCTTTGCAGAGGAATTTATTCAAGCAGGTTTTCGGAATAAATGTGTGAGTTTTGTAGAACACAAATAGATATTTTTCAAGGTGTTGCAGATCAGCAGCAGCTGATTTATAGTTTAACGAGCGAGTTCTACACGACAGAAATAAATTAAGTAGTTGGGAAAGGTACAAATATACTCATATTTATTATTTTTGCTTGATTTACGATTAAGTTAATCAGTATTCTGGTTTTAAAGGGGATGTTTATCAGAGTATTGATTAAGAAATTGTTTTTTTATTTCAGAATGTAAGTTTGGACTGGTCTTAAGAAATTTTCTTGCAGTTTTCTTGAATCTTTTATAGTATGTTGATGCATTGTATTTTAATAATGGAAAGAATTTATATTCAGTAATATTACTCAATATTTAGTTAATAAATAAGGTAGAACGAATATTACAAATTCAATTCTTTAAGTTATACAAAATTAATTCAAGAACCATCATCCTATTGAATACATTTTTCTGTTATAAATTGAATAAAACTCTATATTTTCATTAAATTTAATTGCTTTTTTATTTAAATAATAAATATTTATCAGTTTTTTGCTTGTTTTTCCAGCTTTTGTTCAACTCTGCAAAGGTTTTCTATATTCGGTTAACCGAAAATAATTTCTCTTTGAATTGTTTCTTGGTAAACTCCTCTCATAATGTCCTTTTCTTTTATTTACAAGCGTCTAGCGCCTCAGTCGCGGCTATATCTATGTACAGTGAATACTTATGGACTACAGTAGCTCCTCCCCGTGCCTGGGCAACTTCAGCTGTTCCGCGAGACCACGGTGACGGGCTTGATGAGTGGCTGGGGCGAGGGTCCAGGGGAATCTCCACCCGCCGACGAGCCCCTCCTTGGTGGTGACCGGGAGAGGTTTGTGGCTGCCCCAGGTGGCTCAGGTGGTGCGGGGACTGTGGCGAGACCGTTGCCGCCGCCGCCACGGAGAGCTGTCGCTGGTGAGCCGCCAGAGCGGCGGCGGCCGCATGTTGATGCAACAGCTGCTGGTACTGCAATCGCTGGTAGAGTTCGCTGCTCGAAGGCGGCGCCACAAACTGAGGCGGTGGTCCCGGTCCCGAACCAGGGCCCAGGCCCGCTCCCTGAGGATGAGGTGGTGGCGGCAGCCCCGGCAGTCCGGGATGATGTCCCGGTCCGCTCTTGGGAGCGAAGGGATTGTAGCGCTGATACATGCTGGCCAACAGGCTCGGCGCCGTCGGGGGATACGCCAAGAACTGACCAAACTGTGGATAGGCAGCGAGACCCGGGAACATGGGCCCTATCAGGGACCTCTTAAAGGCAGCCAGTCTCGACCTGGAGGCCGCTGTAGTTCTCCGCCTCAACTTGCCCGTGGAACCGCCGATAAAGACATCCTCCGCCGAGGGATCCAGCATCCAGTAGTTGCCCTTCCCGGGATCGTCGTAGTGCCGCGGGACCTTCACAAAGCACTTGTTCAGACTCAGATTGTGTCGGATGGAGTTCTGCCAGCCCTGCTTGTTGTCCCGGTAGTACGGATGGTTCGTCATGATGTACTCGTAGATGCCATTCAGGGTCAGCCGCTTCTCCTGGCTCTGCCGGATGGCCATCATGATCAGGGCGTTGTAGCTGTACGGCGGCTTCTCGTTTCCCTTCTTGTCCTTGACGGGCTTGCCATCGCCGGACTTGCTCTCGGCATCGCCATCGGTCGTCTCTCCATCACACTCGATGTCCTCCTCCACGTCCTCCTCTTCGACTTCCTCGGCATCGCTCTCGTTGGGATTGGCCACGGGTGCCGGCGACATGGAGGTGACATCCAGATCCGATTCAGGATCACTCTCCGCCTCCGGATCCTCACTTCCCCAGGGCGTACTGGGACTGATGGTATTGTTATTATTATTATGATTGGGTTTCTTGGCCACATCCTCCTCCTCCCCATCGACGTCGCCTCCGTCGTCGTCGTGATGCTCCACGGTCTCGGGCAGTATGGCGTTGATGGAGAAGCTGGACTTGAGGTGCGGCGTCCTGGCCATCTTCATCAGATTGGTGAGATTCAGGCCAACGGCAGGCGGATGCTGCAGCGGATGATGGTGCGGATGAGTGGCAGGCGGCAGCGGATGATGATGAGAGGGATGGTGCTGCAGATGATGCTGGAGGTGGTGGGCACTGATCTCGCTGGACGGCAGACCTTCAACGATCTTCACCATGTTGGAAATATATCGTTTATAGGCTCCTCATTGCCTTGAACTTATGGGGATTTACTTGGAGGCTTTTCCGTGAATTAGCTTTGATGTTTATGGCGAGTTTCTTCTCTTTAATATTATTGATATATCTTATTATTGGTTTTTATTGTTTTTATAAAGTTTTATAGTTAACAAGACTTCGGATTCTTTGTGATGATCATTCTTAAGCTTGTTTTTAGTACTTTGATATTTTCAAAGCTATTTTCTTTTTCCAATTTCACTTGTTTTATTCGAATTGGCTACTTTTCGTTCAGTTTTCGGCGATCGTCCTACGTTCAGTTTTACCGACGCTCAACACGGCCCACAAAATACACGATTTCGATGCCGAGATATCGCTGTGTCGAGTCTCTCGGGTGTGATCTCACGTCCGCTGCTCTGGGGCTTTCAGTGTAGACTAAAGACGAAAGACCAAAGAGACGAGAGTTCCCAGTAAAATTCCCAATCGCAGTCGCAGGCCGGTTTTTCTTTCTTTTTTTCAGTAATTCCAGAGGTGTTATCGGGGGTGGTTCTCGGCCGCACGACCAATCAGCGCTGTGGAACGAATGGTTCTCGTCTCGCTCTCTCTCTCCTTCTTGCGCTCTCGTTACGCGACTCTGATTTATTTTTTCACATTCGTTACTAATTGCCGCCGCCGCCGACGCACGCACACACAGGCGATGGACGGATGGTTCACCCTATTCCGTGTGTGCCTCGCAGTGAGTGGGTCACCCTTTTCCGCATTGTGGGTTGCATTTTGATACGCCGTTCCCACTTTTTTTCTTTCTTCTTTTTCCTCTCGCCTTGCTCTTTTATGTCGGCAGCTGCTCGGTGTCTTGTTGTTACACACACAACACACACACGCACAACACACAGTTGCCATTATTAATTGTATCTCGCAGCGATGTTGTTGTTGTTTTTATCGTTTGCCCCCGTTAATTTTTCGGCGAGTTTGCAAACTTATGGAACTCATAGAACGCACGAAAAGGGGGTTGCGAATGGACAGATTTCTGTGTCCAGATTGTATATATTTTTACTTATTTGTATTCCCCATAGAGAAAAACATTAAGACCATTCGTTACAATCAACGGGGCTTTAGAGATTTTACAGGGCCTATGGAGAGGGAAGGATTATAATAACTTTAGTATTGGTTGTACCCTTTTTTTAGGTTTTATGTTTTACAAATTTATTAAGGTTTTTTTTTTATACTTCGTGTGAATTTTTAAATTTTAATTGAAATTGAAATTCTTATTACTCTGAGATATAAACATTTCATAAATAATTATCCAAAGCAACACCTTTAAACCCGCTTTTAGTTTTCTTTAAATTAACAACCCACAAATGCCTTTAATATCACGTAATTAATACCCAAAAATACCAAAAAAAATTCATACTGATGAAACATTCTGTATATCCGAGTCAGCAAATAGCCTTTTCAAAAATCATATGTAATCTTATGAAAGGATTTACCAAAATATAATATAATAAACAGTCTAAATAATATTCTTGGTTCAAAGCTAGAAATTTAATTTAAAAATAAAATATAATAATATCTTTCCTGTATTCAATAACTTTAAGCTTATAATGGACTTGAGAATCTCTAAAACAATACTGTCAACATTTTCCAAACGCTCTATTCTTATAATTAAATATAAACCTTGCCCACTGTATAAATTTTTTTCTGATGAAAAAGTCTTTTGAAAAGTTTTCAGACCAACTTTCCTTAGTTTCTCGAGCAAATCAAAGAATCCCTCTGACAATTAACTGTAATTTGTTGCAATCAATTTTCCGTCTAAGGAATTCTCGAGAACAACTGCAAAAGTGGAATAAGCAGCTGCTGGCATTCGCATGAGGCCACAACCAAACACACACGCCACATGGCACAACAATAACCCATAGACATATAGAACCAGAGCCACTCCCCAACCAAACCGAACCAAAATCGAAATCATTATTGCTGTAATCATAATAATTGTTTTCACAAAATCGGGGGCGTGCTCAGGCCGGCCGTTCGATTGGAGAATATATCCGTATATAGGCAAGAGGTGGGGGAGAGGTTAAACGTGTTTTACCTGAACGAAAAGATAAAAAAAAGAAAAGCCGAAGACCGAAGACGAACGAAGACGACGCCATGTTTGAGGCGATGGCTAACGGAATCTGCGGTTGTATCTGTGTCCGAATCGAGTTTCGTGGGTCTTCGTGTGGTCTCCACACGATTGGATGGACGCCCGCCCCGAGTGGAGACATGCGCTCTGCTCTCCACGCTCTCTCTCACTCTCTGGGAGAATTCTCTCGTAGCCCCCCTTTCTTTTGGTCAATACAAAATGGCGTCTAGAGAAGTTGTTTTATTTTTTTTCAGTCCCATTGCTTGTCCAGTATTTCAATTAAATTATTTATCATTTGTTGGATAATTGTTTTGGTTGCTTTGCATAAAAAGAAAAAAACTTTGATGGGTCAGTGGAAAATGCCAAAGCTAAATGGACGTAATAATAGAGGAGGCATGCCCGAGAACGGTAATTACGGGGTCTCCAACGAAATTGTATGTTTGTTTTAAATGCGTAATGGAGATGTGCGGGAGGACACTTTTTTTTAATAATTTATTGATTATGTTATTATATTATGGTATGGAAACTACATTAAATTTTAAGGGAGCATTTGTTACATAGAAAAGAAAAAATGGGATGGAATTGATGGGTTTAATTGTGGGTTATTTATATGAGTAGATTATTTAGGGAAAAGTATAATTAAGACAACGAAAATTAAATAAACCGAGAAGTTAATTCACTTAAAATATTGTTTTTCATCCTAACCGAGTCTGAATACAGATGAATCCCTTAAACAATCAATCAACCAACTCCAGGTTAATTAAACAAATAAATAAAAAATGTTTACAGCATTTCGATTCATCTTTCCGCTTAAAATTCCAGAATTTCAGAAGCCAAATAGGGAAAATCCTTTTCGAAAACAAATCGACAACTCAAAACAAACACAAACTGCCAGAGAAGTCCGGATGGAAACTACAGATCGCAGTAATTACCCGGGGACAAACACGAGAAAAAACCAACTTGTCATTGATCAAAACGCCGAAAAAGGAGACGACAACGACAGATTTTTCTGCGCTACCGAAAGGGATTACAAATGCCGGGGGATTTATTGGGATTTATTATTCCCTGTCGTGTCCGAAAGGGGGCGAGAGTACTTTACTAATCAGCCAGATCTATGGCAGGCATTTAGTTTTGTTCCGAAGTACGCGAAGAGTGCTTGATAAATCCGCGATGGCAGCCTAACCCTTTAAGGACATGCACATCCCGGTGCTCGGTGCTCGGTGCTCAACCCGTTCGCTTGTAAAGTTGCCACGCCCGCGCAAGTCCTTCCGGGTATATGTGCCTTATTTTGATACGACTCAATGGCAGTTTAACCGCAGGATTAGCTTGTTTGCCAACGGATCAGCGCGCGGCCATGCAAACAAGGGACAACTACCTGCGCGGACTTTTGGACTCGAAGGGGTTAAGGGCTAAGGCTGTCGCTTCCGCTGTTTATATGGTCTGTTTACAGTTACTGTCCACCACTGGGAATCCACCGGCAATGTCCTGCGAGTACCTACGCCCAGCCTACACCCCTCCGGCGGCTACCGTTTCGAAAGAGTTAAGCAAGGATTATAGATCGATCCAGGTTCGGAATGGGAGAACGAGGGACTTAGCTTAGCGCGCATTAATCTCGTTTCGTGGACTTCAGGCTGTGTGTTGTCCTTGTCCCTGCCTCAGTCTCTGTCTCTGTTTCCTCGGTGTCCTTGCGCTCCTCCTCCTCCTCCCTAATCGCCGTCGCTTAGCCATGCAAATATTTTCAATTTGGGATTTGTCTCGATTAAAGGCGAAAAGGGTTAACCCTTAGCTCTTCGCTCTCAGCCAGCACTCGACATCTGATTTTGTTTTAAGCGTGTTAACCAAGTTAACAAAATACTGCGCACGGGGGGCTTAAAGTCAAAAGTTAAATGTTAAATGTTAAATATTAAATATATGTATTGAAAAAAAATTTTAAGGGTAAAATTTAATGTTTAATGTAAAATAGAGAGAATTTAAAATAAATATACTAAAAAACTAAAAAAAAAAAATTGTTTAATTGCTATTGTGTTAACTAACAGTAGTATAGCGCCAAAAGTTCTCCCATTACAAATACAGATTTCAAAAACACATCTTTTCAAGTATAAAAGGAAGCCTGTCTCTCGTTTTTCTCGCTCTAACGCGTTCTCCAGGGGGGTTTTTCACAGGGGGACATGCGGAAACTAACAAATTGGCCAAATTTGGATGAAATCACGTTCGGGGGACCTTTTGGACAGTTCCGGATTTCGGACACACTTGTTACTTTTGTTGCTGCTGCTGTTGCTGTTGTTGCTGTTATCGTGCGCTTCGTTTTGCAAATAAACAGCCAAATGAGTGTCCTAGAGGTTGCCTTGAGTACGGCGAAGGGTGAAATATAGGGGATGGGGTTTTAATTTTTCTGGGGGGAGGTTACTCCCTGGACCATGCTGCGCGAGCATATGGTGGTTAGGCGCTAAACAGCGGGGTGATGAGCCGGAAACCAGGATTTAGAAAGCGGAAACTTTCAGCTTCAGTGGTTGCTAAGTGCGCTATAAGAAGGGAATTTTATATTTAGGAGTATTTGCTAAAGATTATCACTTGAGAGATCATCTAGGATCTAAAGAGTGAGCATATGGTAAAGGGAAAGATGATTAAAAATTATAAAAGCCCAAAAAAGGTTTAGTAAAACCATTTCCTCGAAAAAAACTTTAAAGGGTTAAAGAACCCTTAAGCAAATCAATCCATTTTTATATATTTTGACCAAAAAGCAGTTAATATAAATGATTAATTACATTTTCATAAACTATTTTTCCCGCTTCAATGAACTCTGCCTCCAGTTATCCCTTCTCATCTTCCATTCACAGTCACGTAGCGCATCAAATCAGTCGAGAAAACCCTTTCGAAAAAAGCTCACTGCTCACTCCCTCCCCTTGTCAATGGCCAACACTTGATAATTGTTGACAATGTGTTATAAACTGATTTACACGCATTTAACGAAACGACAAAAAAATACTGCCAAAACTCACGCAGCGCCAGCAACACCAGCAACAAATAATATTAACACAACCCACAACAACCCGCTGACGAAGTCGACGGCAACGGCAACGGCAATGCGACACTCGTCAGCGGCATCGTTAAAAGCAACAGCAGCAATACACAGCGAAAAAAATTACATTATAAAGAGTTCTCATTAAAAAAATTTGTTAATTAATTAGCCGGAAGCATGCTAAGTTAAACCAAATATTTATTCTGCCTTTATTACCGAATTTTTATTTTTTAACATAAAAATGGTTTAGTGATTGGATGAAGTCCAAAGAAATTCATTTTTACCTTGTGTTCAAGGAGAAGTTGGTCACACTGTTCCATAAAAATGGCATCTAACTTATGATATTTGTTGGATTTTAATTGGAACAAAACATTTTTTGTGTATTACTAATAATGTAAATTTTTTGAATACCTCTTCTCGTTATGTAAAGAAAATAAGATGTAATTTAAACTTTTTCTTGAATAGTGAGACCATGCATCAGGTAGAAAATTATGTCACAGATGCATAATTTGTGTGTGTTTTTTTCGTTCTTTCTCAGATACTATTAGTTTTAACTTAACTTTTTTAGTGTATTTTTTTCAGTTCAACACTAACAACATCAGGGGCGGCAGGAGAGGAGCAACCGCTTAGATGTCATCGTTAGCGCTGGCGGAACGGTCAGTGGGCGGGGATGGGACTGGGAATGGGACTAAGGAAGGGGAGAGTGAGTGGGTGAGAGGGGAAAAGTCGCGTGTGCCACGCGAGGGTGGCACACACACCCGTCCCGTTCATATCAAGGGGACCCCGATCTGTGATGTGGTGTGGCGTGGTGCTGCGATGTGGCTGCCCTGTGATGTGTGTTAATGAACTGCGTAACAATTAACGGCGGCAGTAACAACAATCGTCAACAAGAGACCGCAGATCGAAAAAAGAAAAAGTATTTTTAAAAACCGAGTTAAGAAGTACCCTTAAACAAAATGAATTCAAAGGGTTTGTAATGAGATTTCACAGAAAAAAAAATTAAATATTAAACATTTTGTAATAAAAATTAACAATTTAACACATAATTAAAAAAATTATAATAACTGTAAGGAGGAGAATGAATTTTTTAGCTTCAACAAGCTTTGACACCTCGGGTTCACAGTGTGAGTAACCCTGATTCAAAGAACTTGCTAATAATGTCTCTGAATTCTAAGTCATTACTGCTAAATACTTTTCACCCTATTTGATATAGCAAAATTGCATTTAAAATTAGGTTAAAAAAAATTACTGATAGTCTTAAATTTAATTTTGTGAAAAATATAATTTAATTACAGCCCGCTTAATATCATAGACAATAACGTGCATTTGAAGCAAGTAATCTCCTTGCGGAAAAGTCAGAATATTGGGTAAACGTTGATTTAAATAATCGGCAGAAAGGTGATCCACATACAGGTCATGCTATAAAATAATCTCTATCGTTACTATCTGAATAGATATTTTTTCAATACGCACTTACGTCATATGGGCAGGTGTGATTCATGTTGGAAGCCTCTTTAAATAAATTATACACTTCCCTAGAAACGGGCTGGGACTTTTGATTCTTGATCCATTTACAGGCATCAACTGTGACATTGTAAAGGAAAGGCTTATAACCATTGGAACGCTTGTAGAGGGCTCCATTTATCTGTTATAGATTTATACATATATTTATTTTTGTTTACTCTTAAAAATATTAACAAACATACCCGAACTTTGCTCACGGGTTTATTGAAGAGCAGTACCTTGGCTGTTATATATCTGTAGGTTCGGTTCCCTGTTTCTAAGCGACAATACTCAAAGTCAGCAAAATTCGTATCCACGGATTCACATTTGAGATCCGTGAACTCGATTAGAGTTTGAACCTGAAAAGTTTCTGTACTGCTGATAGTTTGAGTGAGAATTATGAAAGGGATACATACCTCTACAAGCAAGTATCCTATGATGAAAAAGCAAAGAGATATTTATACATTATCTAAGGTCTGTGGTTCCAAAACAACTGATTTATAACGAAATACTGTTACTGTTTTTCAAAATTGAGCAATTATTTAGGGTATATTATTTGTTGGAAATAATTACAAAGTGCTGGTATATTTTCATATCGTAAATCATAATAGAGAAGTGAAAATTAACTACTCCTCATTGTGACTAGCATATTTATGTGAACCAAAATACTCATTATATATACAATATATATCCTTTATCTCCCATTAAATGTACCTCCATGTTAGGGTATTAAAAGTCACTGGCCACGCGTTGAAGACTCTGAACCTCGAACCCAAAAACTTGCGGGTACTTTTGCGGATTTATTGCTTACACAAGATCGGTCAGAGTTAGTTCCCGCTGAATGGGCCCGATGATTATGCTGGTGCTTCCTTAGCTTCCTCCAGCATCGGTCAGTTCGGCTTCTGGGGAACTCTATAGAGTTCTGCCGAGTTCTGATCTAAATCAATTTAATTGAGGTCCGAGTGCTGGCCCCTTGGCCTGGCTTAATTTGTTGATTGTGTGCCGACGCGATGTGTTGTGTATCAGTGTGAAATCTGAGGCTGAATTCTATCGTGTAGAATCTCTAGAGAAGTCAGGGTTAGGCAGCAATTAGCTGGCAGAGAGATGGGAAATAGAATGCTGGACTGGAAGGGAGCCCACAGTGTGAATAATTAAAATATTCAAAAAATAGCGAATGTTTAGTGATGCTTGAAATTTTATATTGGCTTATTTGGAATTAATTTATTTAAAGAAACTGAAAAGGGACCTCTAAATTTGACAGTTCTGCGAAATTTATAATCAATTAAGGAAAGCTATCTTAATTAAATTGTATTGAATATTATGATATCAAAAGAAACTCTATAGGGATGTGTGTGAGGATCTTCATGGAACAATTTTGTAAACGAATATTATTAAGAATATATAAAAAATATTTCATTTAGAGAAAACCCCAATAACTTCAATAAGGTATGCTTAGGCTTGTTAGATTTTTGCTTCTGTCCTTCTAATACTAGTTATGATCCCAATATGTGGGCTATAATTTAAAAAAAGAACCCAATTCAACTTATTTCCAATTTTATACTTCGATTATTCTATAAATACCCACATCTTCACCTCCAAACTGACCCTCAATGTCGGCTTACTTCCGCTTTAAAGCCCCCGTTAAGACACTGCATCTGCAATCGCAATTGAAAACCTAAATTGAAAAGTTCAGAGATGCCAACTGATCATGCAAGCTGTCTTCCTTCTCGTATATCTCGGCATCTTCAACCAGATGGAGCTCAAACAGGGAGACAAGCATCCAGAGTTAACCCCCAACCCGGAATGAACCCACTTCCGTTCGATCCATGAAGAAACCCCCTACGCCTCGGGGCAAAGTAGTGTTAACTGGTCGGGGTCGAGTGTTCAAGTGCAATTCGTAATTACTCATTCATAATTTCCTCAGCCTTAATTGTGAGCGTATTTCTCCCGTCTTGCAATTGAAGCGAACTACGCATCATCCATCGGAGATGAGTACTATATGCTAGGTTCATTCATACATTTATTTATTGGTTCGCCGAAGGGGCCAGCGAGCGTAAATTAACTTAATTGAAATTCGGGTCAACAGAGAGGCCAAGATAATGAAAGAAACTAATTAAGGGGGAGCTCTCTTACTGCCCACATGGTTTATTGTTACTTTGCGCATTTGTCGCTTAAATATTTTCAAATATTTTCCCCATTTGCTGTGTGTTTGTATTGCCATTATTTGATTATTTGGTGAGTGGCGAGCGACCGACCCATGAGTTACCAATTATTTTATTAATAAATATTTGAATGCGCGCCTCGCGGCCCTCATCTCTGAACCGATCAGCCTTTTATAGTTTCTAGTGGCCAGGCCACATCAGTTTCAATTAAAAACACATTTTGTGGTCACTGGTGTGGTCGCCACTCTGGTCACTTGGTTCAAATCGGTTGCTGTGGGTTCTCTGTGGGCTTCGATTCGATTTTAGGTCCGATTCTGGGTTCTAGGTGACACACCCAACGCGACACTTGCGTGGCTTCCCATCCACCCATCCATCCCTGTCCATGTGGGCCCATGGATGAGGAGGAGGCGACGGCGGGTCTTGTGGTGGCCATCAAACTGGATTTATAAGCCCAATCGATATAGTGCCAATATCTTAGCTTGAGAACCGAACTAGCTGCTAGTGCAAGCCAATTAGTGCCGACAACTGGGTTTGTTTAAGGTGAGATTCTCACCAGGGACAGATGTCATAGGGAATAATGGAGGTTTAATGAATTTATAAACTGTTATTATAAAAATTTATCATAAGTTTGTTGTTGCCTTTTTTTTAAACGACCTTTGCCTTGATTTTTTTCTATAATTCCCAAAGAGTTCTAGCTAAAAACTGGGTATTTTGCTTAAGGGGCCTTTGTTTGTCTTTGCACTAGATTTCCCAAAGGAATTGATTTATTTTATGTTTCTTATTTATTTATTTTTAAGCGTCCTTTGTCTTGTAAAATTCCCAAAGGGTTTAGTCAGAAAAAAGTAACCAAAAATATATTTAATCAGCATTTAACTCTGACGAAGGCGTGTTGGCTTCTTTTCGAAAAAAGCTTTATATTTTCGTTTAAATATTCCATAACTTTCCAAACTCTCTCTTCAATAACAATAATTCCTTTTCAAACCCCTAAGGTGTTACATTTGTAAACGGTAAGAAGATTATTAATCCTATATTCCTAAGCCCAAAAAAAAAAAAGAACACCTTTGCCAAGCACTTAGACACCTCTATCACAGAGATCGTCACAAAGAAAGTTTTCAAAACCAAGCCAACTTACCTAAGCCCAACTCCTATCTATATAATATCCTCCCTATTCAAAATAAGAAAAATATATAATAAGGAGAAACATATACAGCGAAGAACGAAGTGAAAAAAACCGCTGTAGATCCTTAAGCCTTTGCACAAAACAAAACCGGACTCAGCGGAGCAGCTAACCGATTATATGTATAAAATATTTATGAAATAGAAACGACCAGAGTCTAAGCCGAGGGGTTTGAACCATTAGAGAGGCCAAGGAGCACCCAGGAGCACACCCAGGAGCGGTCTAAATGCACTGAAAGTGTAACAAGCGGCACACGCACAGGCCCAGGAGGAGATCGTATAGGTTCTAGTTCCATAAGAGAGTCCCAAGGAGGCATGCTGGGTAATCAACTGCATCTGCCTGAGCCTTTGGGCACACACACAACACATCCTAGATCCCATCCTGGTAGGTTGCTCTTTCGACAGTGTAATCCCTGCACTTAACCCGGGTAATAAGATAAGTAAGCCAGATCCCAGGTTCCTGCTCCTGCTCCTGCTTGTTATCTTTGTAAATTGCATGTCGAGCACTTAAGCCAATATATATATATATGAATAGGAAACTGGGTAGAAAGCCGAAGAAAACTGGTTAAGACATTTCCCATTTCCCGACCCGAGTGCGCGTGCTATACTCTCTTTATGCCACTATTCCCATTTCTTAAATTCTAAAGTGATATAGTTATAGAAATCCTGCCAAGGAGCAGAGTCCGAAACAGTCCCGGACTGATTTAGCGACTTAGAGCTTAGGAGCCTAGTCCCCGGGGCTTAGGTAAGTGGATTTCTGAATTCAATCCGAATCCAGGGCACATGTGAGGACGACGACCACGACGACGTGTTAAGTATATAATGCGCTCATCCGATCTATTTCAATAACAAAAATAACCAAAAACCAACTTAAGCCGGGCTAGGGCAGCAGCCCAATAAAACAATGCCACCACCGATGGAAATTGTTCCAATCCGCCTGATCTGCGGATTGTTTTTCCATCTCCGAGTCCGAGTCCGAGTTTGAGTCTTGAGTTTTGAGTTTTGAGTAAAATGCAAAATATTTGAATCGTTGGCTTAAGGCGTGTGGTCCAAAACCGATTTAACTCTTTGCCCTGAACCTAAGCTGAGCATAAGCCCCAAAAATATGTACATACAAGACTTCAGGAATCGGAAGATTTGATTTATAGTTCTTTAGGTTAGATGGTGAAATGAGCAGGGAGGGGAGGATATTTTATAAACAGTGAAAATAAAATAAATAAATTCAGGAAATGTAGACAGAAAATATCTTAAATGATTATGTACTGAATTAAGTGCTTACCTTATTCCTCGTATGTGAAGAATTATGTCAATGTTCATGGTTCGATAAAGAGTTTTCCACTGTTTATTATTATTATTATTACATGGGCCTTGTTGCACCACGACCAGATGTTAGGTCTTTTGTGCCGGCCTGTAAGATTAGGGTAGAGCCTCTATACCTAGGCTTCTGATAAAGGAGAGCACTTTGGCGGGGTCTATCTGTTCCCAAATCCTGTAGGGGGGGATAAGTTCACCTCCTAGTTGTTGAAGGCCACGTCTGCTTAGCAAGGGACATTCACATAGAACATGTTCTGATGTTTCTAGCTCCAGCTCACAGAATCCACTGTTTAGTAACTTTTGAATGATCTGAAATAAACAAATAAAATATATTATATATATTATATTGAACTTTTTACTTTTTGCTCTTCGTGGCTTAAACTGGGATGCAAACCTTAGGTTGCCCTCTTATTCTAGTAGACTTCTCCTGATTAACCTACCTTCCTTAGCAAACCGTAGAACGATGTTAGGCATTGTCTTTATGTATAATCTGATCCGTGGTGACGTGGAAAGCAGCGATCTATTGGGTCAGTTGAATTTCCACGTACCATGTAGAACGACAAGATCCTACCTGCCTTTGGTCTTGCACCAATGCAGAACATCGTATGAAATGCATGAACCCTTTAGAGTATTATGTGCAAATTATAATAATTTGTATAAAATTACCTCATCTGTAGATAGCCTTCCTAAACTAAAAACATTAATCTTAACCCACCTAGTACATATGCAAGATAGCAATCGAGCTGCCTGATAGTAGTTTAAATTTCCTCGCATTCTTTTTCTATACTTTTCTTTCGCGCCTATTTAACACCTAACCCTAACAAGCCCGGGCTTGGTTTTAAATGGCCACTTGAGTGTACTGACCGTAGTGCATCTTCAACGCCCAAGAAGAATATATATTGATATATTTGATATATATTTAAAAATATAATTTGTAAAAATTATTTATAAAGAACTAAATTTTTTAAGGATTTTCTAACTCTAAGAAGGGTCATTTAAAATTAAAACTTATGAAGGTTAGTGACTCTCTCCTAAATTCGTATTTTATGTTTGCTTGGCTTAATACTTATATATTGTAATATTATAATAATAATACTGTATATAAGTAATTATTTGTAAATACACATATACCTCTCTATACTGCCTTTCCTTATACGGCATTAATCGGAAAAAAACAATAAGAGGCAAATATAACTAATGAAGGTCGATTTATTTCTAGTCTAGTTATTTCACTAACTTATAACTTTTTATAATACAGGTTCCTGTATTATCCAACTTAAACTACCCAATAAATTACCCATAGACAACCCTAACTCCGAGTGCTGATTTGAATAAGATCCATGGTATATTGCACAACTCCGAACCTAACCAAAGCCCTACCTCCTCATCCATTCAAGTCCCCCACCTGACACCTTATAAAACTGCCAGCTAATCGCTTCAATAACATGATTTACCAACTCACACACTCACTCGCATGATACACACACAATAATTTACAATTATTGAATCGAAGAAAAATGGGCAAACACAAAATATGATAATTGCTACCGATCGTCCGTCTATCGCGGGAGATAAAGAGCAAGGCAGCGGCGAGAGAGTGAAGAGATTAATCTAGTAACGATGATATTAATTATCATTTCGTTTACAAATCGCTTTTTCGGGGGGAATCAAAAGAGTCGACAAAGAGGAGAAGTAAGAGCAGTATTTATGATATGGCCCGGGGAGGGAGGCTTGTTATAGGAAAGGGGGAAAAACTTGTTGATGCCGATGGATGCTCCCTTTTTCTCACTCACATCTCTTTTTGGTTTTTACTCCAACGCAGCAGCGGCGCACTTAAGCTGTGCGTCTCCTACAAACACATGTCAAGTGATCAAAGAACCAGGAGCCGCCGTCCGAAGAAATTTTCGAAAAAAATGAAGACATCCACTGAGAACCCGAGGAAACAGTTTGAGAAATTTCAGAACAACAACGCCCAAGTCGGTGCCCTTTTTACTATTTTCCCTAACGTGTTCTCATCTTTCAAATTGAGGCCTAAGCGAGTCCCAGGGTTTTACACGGAGAAAAATCATCACCCATAAAATCTAACATAATTTTATTGTATGTTTCTGCACACTTCTTTTAAAAGAAAAATAAATATTCAAAACCTTTTTAACAAAGAAAAGTTTATTTAAAAACTTTCTTTTTATCGTTTCTATATCTATAAAAAAATATTATATTATTATAAAAAATAAATTTCGATTTATCGTTTTAATATCTAAAAAATTCGGAATTTGGTCTGGAATTTGAGGATTTATTAATTATAAATATTAAATGATAAAATAATATGGATTTTTGCTATCGTAACTTATGGATATTATATTTAATTATAATAAAAGCATCAAAATAGTATAAGCTTATTGTTTATTATAAGCAATTGTTTTAAGCTGTAGTATATACAAAATATATACATATTGGAATATAAAATAAGCAAAAATTAATACTCTTAATTAAGGTACCAAAAATATTTCCATAAAAACCATCCTTTTAATTAAGTTAAATATCTTAAAAAATCCTTTAAAAAATATGTTCAGTGTAACGCACATATTAGTTGAAAAATTGTATAACAAAAGTTAAGAAAAATTGCCTGAGACTCCTAAAGAGAGACACACTGGGCAGCGAAGTGCTCAAACTGGCCAAGGATCTAGGAATGGGTGATGGCTGGATTTTCGAACCTCATCCGAAGGATGCAAGGGGTACTCATCATTTTCATGTTTGCCGCTTTGCTAGAGCCAAACAACTAATTAAGTCATCAGGATACGGCTAGAAAGCAGAGTCGGCAAAAGGAAGCTGGGTAAATATTTACGGGATGTGTTAGCTGGACAGCAGCTGGAAGTGGACATGAAAGAAGCGCTGGGCTTTGTAGAGGGAAATTGTCCTAGATAATGGTGAGGAAATGGGGAAATGGCTCAGGAAATACCTTAATATTAAAACGGAATTAGGCTAAGTATTAGAAGCCCTTAAGATTGCTTTTTAAAAATTGTATGTAAATAAGAAACCCGTTTTAAATTTTTCTTTTATCTTTTTATTTTATATTTTTTTAGAATTCCGTAATATTTACAAAAATATTGATAAAGCAAACTACAAAGGCCCTCGATCGCAAGAAGTCTGCTCTTTTGGGATCCTCGAATCCCAAACATTTTCGATGCTCTCTTCTGTGGAGTCTCGATCGACGTTCCAGGTCGATCCGAAGGCGAAGTGCTGAGGAATTTTGCTAAATTACAGCATTTAGACGTCACGACGGGTTTGCTGGCGGCTTGGAAAAACGTTCGGATGGATCTCTCGCTGGACCCAACGCTGCTGCTCCTCCGCCTTGTCCCTTGGGTTTCTTTTCTGGGGTGATCCAAAGGCTTGGTTTCCTTTCTCGCAATGCACATTTAGCTGGCGGGGAACTTGCCGAAGAACTGCATCCGCTGGAAGAGTTCGGCGGAGTTCATGTGGGTCGGATAGCCCTGCAGCTGGGCGGCAGGATGCTGATGCGGCGATGGAGGAGCTGCTGCGGCCTGGTGGTACTGATGCATCTGCTGGTAGGCAGCCTGGTAGGCGGCGGGATTCATGCGCTGGTAGAGAGCGGCGGCAGCAGCAGCGGCGGCGGCAGCTGCTCCGGCGAAGGGAACTCCGGGATAGCCATAGCCGGGAGCCGGGGCTCCGTAGGGAGAGCCGCCAGCCATGGGCGAGAAGATGGCCTGACGGTAGGCGGCGAGGCGAGTGCGACTGGCGCCGGGATTCTTGCGCCTCAGCTTGCCGGTGGTCTCGCCAATGAAGACCTCCTCGGCAGAGGGGTCCAGGATCCAGTAGTTGCCCTTGCCGGGATCGTCGTAGCTGCGCGGGATCTTCGTGAAGCACTTGTTGAGGCTCAGGTTGTGGCGGATGGAGTTCTGCCAGCCGCGCTTGTTGGCCTTGAAGTAGGGGAAGCGGTTGATGAGGTACTGGTAGATCCCGTTAAGAGTCAGCCGCTGCTCGGGGCTGTCCTGGATGGCCATCATGATGAGGGCGTTGTAGCTGTACGGCGGTTTCTTGTTGTCGGCGGAGGAGGAGAAAGAGCCCGAGCTCAGCTTCTGCTTCTTGCTGGGATTGCCCTCGCTGCCCTCCTCGGCGCTCTCCTGGTCCTCCTCCTGGTCCAGCTGATCCTCCAGATCGTCATCGAACTCCACATCGAGCTTGTCGTTGTTCTGGGAGGACAGACTCTCGGCGGCGCTGCTCATGGGCGTGCTGGTCCTGCTGGGGCTGTCAAAGTCCTCGGAGGCGGAGAGTTCGCCATCCGAGTTCGAGTAGGGATGCACATACTGATGGTGCATCGGCATCTGTTGGTGTTGGTGCTGGTGATGATGATGGTGATGCCGGGGCTCCTCCTTGATGCTCATGGCGGGCTGCTGCTGGTGGGTTACTTGGGGTTTCTTGGCCAGAATGGCATCGATGGAGAAGTTGCTCTTGAATTCCATTTCACTTTTCACCATTGTTCTGGGATAATAAATTCTTGGCTGATTTTTCAGATTATTCGGCGGCTCACACACGACTTGGGATCGCTTGAGATGCTTGCGGCTGAGATGGTAGCTCTTAACTGACTCTCTTCAGCGCCGGCTCGGGCTATTTATAGTCCTACCCCCGGGCGCTGGGACAAGTCTACACAGAGAGAGTCCACACTGCCAGGGTCCACGAGGGAGATAGGTAGATTACTCGCTTGCAGCGACAGAGTGAGAGAGCGCTACCTATCTCAGACTCAGAGGGAGCGAGTAGGTAGCTAAGCCCTGACTCCGCCTTCCATTTTGTTGACCATTTTGTTCCACTCGCCTTCCACACACCACACAGGCACACAGGGGCTGTGTGTGTATTTACATGGGAGAGCGGGACTGTGTTTGGGAACTTGTGGATGTTTATTTGCAGTCTTTGCTGCTTCGGCGTCAAAATATCCATTACATCCAATCCAAACAGGGTTGGCTCTCGCTCGCAGCTCGCATTTGGGGTTGTTTTGCGACAGCGAGGCCAGCGAGCGCTGTTTTGACTATTAATTGCACTAACAAGCGGGGTAATAAAAACAAAAACACGCAGATTACGCGGGGTTTGCAATTTATACAAGGTGCTTATTAGTTTCGTAATGATTTTCACCCGAAAAAGTGGACCATTTCTTAGAGCTTCACTTATTAAGATGACAACTCTGTAGAGCTGTCGAAGATGTTGAAGAATGCTAATTTTGAATTGAGTTATTATTTATTTGTGGAGAGATAAAAGTTAAAGATAGAATATTAAATACATATATTTTGCTTATAAAATTAAAATTAAAAATTAATTAAAATAAATACCTGAAACTGAATCAAAGAGTTGTCCAAATATTTGTATAACAATTATAATCCCTTTAATTTTAATTGAATATTAAAACTAACCTTAAATTCTGAAATCATTTCTAGAATCTTAAGAAACATATTTATTATATTTACTTTGTTACTTGTAAATGTTTTATAATATTTTTTGATTTTTACTAAGTCATTGTTAAGATTGAATTCGTAGAATTAGTTTTCTGCGCGACTCCCTCTGTCTCTCCCTGTGTTTGAATTGCTCTTAATCCCTCCCAAACTAGTTCAAAGGGTTTCTAGTGGCCTGGTCCGGGGATTACTGGACACACAGATCCCTCTGCCCTCTGCCTGGGCTTACGGCACCCGATCTTCGACAGCTCAATGGAGCTCAGATCAGCAGCTCAGCTCAATCGGTCTCAGGTAATCCGAAGGGGTTAACCCTTCCAAGCAGCCGGGATTTGTTCTAGTTTCGCGACAGATTTTCGAATTAGTTCTGGGCGCGCTTCGGCGGAATCCAATATGTGGGGGATCGAAAGGATTGCCATAGATCCTTTCGAGATTAATAGATTTGGGAAAATGCAAGCCAGATAAATATTTGTGCTTAGACTTCAAACTGAAGTTTAAACTTGGTTTTAAGCAAAGTTAAGTTGTGTTTTGGTGACTTGCCGGGAGTGTTAAGTAAGCAGGAATTGGATTTTGCAGTCAAGACTTTAATAAAATGGAACATTTTTTAAATTCTAGGATTTTTTAACAATAAATAAAATTGTATAATTAATTTCAAAAGTAATTTTATATAAAATTAGTCATAAATATTGATATTTCATTATTTAAAAAGCACACCATATATTTTTTTATATATGTTTTTAAGACTTAAATAACACTTTTTAATTATTTTTAATTTTTTTTTTTATATAGAGATGCAACAACGTTGACAATTTCAAGTGAGTTCCCCTAACGACACATGCAACTCATGTGGCCAGTGGGAAAGTGTATACATATACCCTTCAAGATCAAAGGAAGCCTACAGCCACTCCATATAATACAAGTACTTGGTAGCCATATATGTACTACCGGATCGTAGGAACTATTTCGATTGGAATTTCGACTGGCAACGGACCGAGACTGGACACTACAATAACAAGGAAGTACAAGTGGTTTTTGTTTTATGTTTTTATGGCATGTTTTTGTTAGAACAATTGAACAAATATACGGACAGCATCCATGTACATACGTAAATTGGGCGAAAGTCAAGTACGCAGACAATGAAGACGTCAGCGCTGTGGGTTATTACAGATGGATCTTTGGATAGATCTCGGGATAGATGGCTTGATGGTTGGCTGGGAATGGGGAATCGTCGGCGGCTTTGCGCGTTTGATATCTTAGACAACTTGACAAAACAATCAAAGCAAAGCAGCAACAAAAAACACATGTTCCAAATGACTGTCTATTAATTTGCTGCCTTCCCTTCTCATATTTTTCGGGGTTTTTTGCTCAGAAAACAATGGACGACTGAGGAGGAGTAGAAAAAAAGTAGGCAGCGCACTTTTAACGCAGTAGTTCCAATTTGCCGATGATGATAATGATGCACTCTCAGAAGAGTCGGCAAAGTTGAAAGTAGTGCCGATAGAGAGAGCTAGAAAAAAGTAGGCGGCAAGGCAGCAGGTTCAGTTACTTTTCTTTTCTTTCTTTTCTAAGCGATGGGATAAATGAAGATTTGAACGCCTCGATTTTCTTTTTGCGGCTTCCTCTTCCCTTTTCTTTTTTTGAGCCACTAATTGAGTTGGAAATTTGTGTAGTTTTTCTTTTATTTTTTGCGAAAGATAAAAGGCCTTTTCCGACTCTGACTGTATGACTCTCTGACTTTTGCCTTGATGTGTGCATAATTTTGACAGCCGCGACAAAACTAATTGATTTGTGAAATCCCTAAGCCAGGGCAAAAACCACAGGTTCGCAGGACACACACATTGCGGAGATTTATTTTTGAGGGTGGGTTAGATAGACTAAGGGACTTGGCAGGTTTTGGGAGATATAAAATAAATAAACAAGAATTCATAAAATATGGGAATCTGTATTATTAAAAATTAATATTTCATCCTTTTAATATTTTTATAAATTTTATATATTTAGGAAATAGTGTCAAAAGAGGATTTCTCAAAATTTATTATTAAACCTAATTATTTTAACCTTTAAGGCAGTGATGGCCACAGCCCTGACTCGCCAGGCAGTACATTTCTCTGCTGTGAATTTTGTGGCTTTTTCTTCCCTTCAACTATTTAAAAAGCTTCTTGTTTCTGTCATAGCTAATATGCATCTTATATTAAAATATCGCTAAATTTTAATTAAGGTAATACATATTTTTAAAGGCCATTTCCTTGTCTCTAAATTTAATTTTTAACATTTTTCTCCCTTGCTCCGAGGACAACTAAGTAAAACGAATTGATTATGGATTCGTAACCCCAGCTGGACACACACCTTGAGCAGACCGAGAGCATGTGGTCGCTGATTGGGTGATCAGGACCCGATCAGGACCGCACCGCGGTCACCTCGACCAGGACTCCACGCTGGCTGGACATTATGGTTTCATTTCATTGCCAAAAACCACACTTGGGCGTTGCCTTGGGCCGAAGGAGCTTCACGCGCTACGCCTGCCTCATTAGCTCACAAAAATCGAAGGAGAACTAAAGGACAAGGACTAGGGATAAGAATATGGAAAGCAACTAAGCGAATTCCAAGTAGACACCGTGGCCACAGACAATGTCCATGTAATTTTCAATTAACGCCACAAGATTTCCAGCCTCCTCCTCCCAGGAACGGGAACGGGGATGGCAGAACTTTCGCCCCGGTTCGTTCCACTGTGGGTGAGCATTGAGTCTCATAATTGATCGTAATGTGCGATATTCCTCTGAGGTCTCCCTGCTGTCAACAGGACGGCGACAACGTCCTGCGAGACTGTCACATGGCCCGGGGACATATCTGCATCAGCAGGACATCAGCTAGCCCGGGCATTTGTCGCGCTCAGCGAGTCGTCCTCTCGCACTTTGCCTTTCAGCCATTGTCAGGCTTCGTCCTGCATATCGACAGGATATATGCAGGACAGGCCGAGGAATGCCTTCGATTTTATGGCCCAAAACAATGGCCATGATCGATCTTTCGATCAACCGGATTTTTTATGCATCCGAAACGAGCTCTGCTGAGATCTGTCACTAATCAGGTCCTTTTCAGGTATTTCTGCTTAAGGCTCCATTTATATTGATAAATCCCAGATTTTGAATGAATCCCGCAAAACCGGACTTAAGTTTATATAGTGGCTTTACGATCTGGTTTTATGACTGCGAAAGGGGAGGCTTTTCAGGTAGCAAAAGGTGGTAAAATTGACAAGTTTATTGCCCAAAAACAGGTAGAAAAATATTAGCAACTTGTAAAGGAATAAATTTATAAAAACAATTGAGAAATCATAAAAAAATTTCTCAATTATGTAAGAAATATATAAAAAGAATGAAAAGAGTTTTTAAGGCGAATTTTTAAATATAATAAGAACAGAATATAGTCTAGATAGTAGACCAATATGTAGTCCAAGAAGAAGCTAAAAATTTAACCTTAAAAAAGAGGTAAAATGTAGGTTCATAGGTTCACCCAAAATATGGACAAAAACATTTCCAAAAATTTATAAAAATGTGCACCGAAAAACGCAAATAAAATCTTAGTAAATTACATCTCTCAACAATTAATATTAAAACTGTCTGCATAAGCATTGTAGTCTTAAAAAACACAAAATTAAATTAAACTCTAAGAACTTCTTAATAACATTCTTAAAATTTTATATTAAATTATGTAAAGAGAATAATTAAAGCGTAAAACTAGATTTATTAATTAAATTTCTTAAATCTATTAAGAAAAATAAATAAAATAAGTCCAGAATACACTTCTCTCCTCTCAACTCCCTTTAAATACTAAAAACCTCCTTCGCCTTCAAAGAACTTCAACATAAATATAATACAGTTGTCAAGAATAATATTTCCAGCTATTAGGAACCCAGCTCTCGAGAGGCACCACCTCCAACTTTCTGCTCCTCCTGCTCAGCCGGCTAAAATTTGTTTTATTTTTCAACCATATGCGTCAAAAGTTCCACTTAAGTAGAGTCGCCGCCCAGCACAGCTGGAGGCCATAACCAGCCTTTCCTTTGACAACTTTATAGCCCCTCGAAAAGGATCTGCAGCTGTACACCCACTGAAAATCGATCAGTTCCACGGCACACACATAAAAAGTGTGTATATCCTGCAACTTATCGATTAAGTTGTCCATGCGGTTGGGATCGGAATCGGTATCCAGACAGGATGTCAGGCAAGGATCGAATTATAAAAGGCAACTGGTTGGGACATCCATTTTGCAGCTTGCCAGGCCGGGCCAGAGCTGAATTGATTCGTCACGCAGATTTCGATACATTAAATGCAATCATTTGACAACAGGACGAAAATATTTTCATCCATTGTGTCCTAACAATGTGTGTGTGTGCGAGTCCGAGAGAGTGAGCCTTTGCAGGTTTCCATGGGACTCCCCCCCAAAGCGTAGCAAATGCTTGGATGAGGATGTGCTCGCTGTATAGGATATCTCTGGCTCTGCTGTGTCCTCCATATAGAGGTATATGGAGACCTCTCTGGGCGTGTGAAATCGGGAAACAACGCCTGGGAGCTGGCGATAATTGCTCGTTAGTAGCAGCACCATGTCCATGATTCGGTTCTCGATTCCGCCAACGTTCCTTCGGATTAAGATGTCAGAAAGGATGAGCGGATCTGGGGAGATGACTGTACTGATGGAAAACAGAAAATACTAAATATTTAAGGCCCCTATATATGTATAATTCTATTCATTATATATTTAATTATTTTTCTACAGTAAAAAATGCCTTGCCAAGCTCCTTTTTAGATTTTTTTTTCTGCACTTTCCCCACTGACATAAACCTTTAAAGGTGCAGAATATGTAATTTCATGTAAGCCTTTATTGTATTCCCGCCAAAAAAGTTTAAAAATACTTGCAATAAGCCTTGTTTCAAGTGTCCCTTTGGCGCAGAGGATAGCGCGTTGGATTTCTAATCCAAAGGTCGCGGGTTCGACCCCCGCAAGGGATGTTACTTCAGAGATGAGGTTTTTTTTTCATTCTTTCTATTAATCAATTCTTACATGATATGTAAAATATAAATCCCCCTAAATCACAACTTAATTAAACAAAAATAAGAAGCTTAAAAGCGACTTCAGCTTTGTTTTATTTTATTTTCTCTATGTTAGCCCCCTAAAGTAGGCAATAGTTTAAGATTTAGAGAGTTAGGGGGATTTAATTAGGGTGTTCTTTCTATAGATATAATTCCATAGATTTTTCCTATACCCCATGGCAAAATCCTTTCCCAGATTTCATTAACAGCTTATGTGTTGCTTTATTTTTGATCCCAATCTCTCATTATTTAACCCACATGTGGGTTGACACCTTGAAGAATTTCTCACAACAGAATCAACAGGATAAAAGTATCATAAAAGTATCATCCAGATCTCCATCGATTACAATCATTATCCTGCCAGTGCAGCAAGTTCCCCGAAAACCCATTAAACCAACTATAGTGCCAAAATGTGACAACATAATCCACATAAAGTAGCCAAAAGACGGGGATTCCCTTTGAACTACATATACAGCCCGATCATCGCCGTCATCGCCGTGATTTCTGCCTAATCCTTGTGATTTTTTGTGCGAAACAACAAAGATGTGACAACATAATCAAGGCAAGTCGGCAAAGATCACACCGGCCGCATGTCCTTCGAAAAGGAAGCCGATCAACGTGCCGAAAGGTGGAAAGTCTGTGTGTGTGGAAATGTCACCTGAAAAAGGAGCAAGGAGCAGCCGCCTTTCTGAAAGGAGTTTCAGAGTCCCGACTTTGATGTCTTTGTTTTTAGGGAACATTTTATCACATTGTCATTGCGGACAGACCAAGAAAATAGGAGAAAAAACAGCCGCCGCCGCCAACAAATGTCTCAATTATTCCCCATTTTTCGGCATTTTCGGACTTTGACTTTCATTCTATTTGACCGACTCTGGGCCACGCCCTGTCGAAAAATACCTATATATCCCGAGAGGGGATTCGTGCACGTTGCTCCGCAGCGGGAGTCCTTGATTTATGCGACGGCGATCCTTGATCCTGGCTGTGTGGACGCAATCAAAGGAAGAACTCAAACAATATATGTGTAATCACCACAAATGATCGCCGCGCGTGCAAAATGTTTGAAGGAATCGTCGTTAGCATCCCCATCACCGGGAATAAGCCAACACAATTAAAAAGTCAAAAAGGAGACGACGGCTAAGCGGATTGCTGCCTGCGTTCTGCCTTTAATAGTCTTAAAAATTGATTCCTTCTTTTTTCCTCTCTTTTTTGGCCTTATTGAAATGAGCAGCAGACGGCTCTTTCTGCTCTTCCTTCGGCTCTTTGTGTGTTGGGCCTCTGGACGTGTTAACATAGCAATTAACTTTTACAAGGCCTGCCGCCGCTAAGGAGCAGGGAATTTATGTTCAAATTTATGCGGCAACAGGATATGAGCAAGGGATCACCAAAAACACATCTAACAGCTGGCAAATATGATGAGGAAGATGATCGGTTTATGGACGTATTGGAATGTGCTTCGACTTAAGGTGTGAAGCGTCTCAAAAGGAATGTATTTAATGGTCAAAAAACACCTGAGAAATGTATATTATACGAAATTATTCAAAATGGAGAGCAGGAAAAAAGAAATGAAGAGTTTTATTATTTAAAAAAGGAAAAAAAAAGATTGAACCAAAAAAACAAACTTTATTACGAAACTCCCCCCAAGTAATCAATATTTTAAGCAAATACGTTTTTATTTAAAACTTAAATTAATTTAAAAAGGGCAAGAAAAAATATTATACCAAGTTAGGACAATCAAAGATTCAGAAATCACAGTTTTCAGCGGTTCACGCCCTAAGTAATCAATATTTCATGCTAATATATATTTTTCAAAAGCCATGTTACAGTAGAAATTGTCATGTAACACACAAAAATGAAGAGTTTTATTAATTATAAAATGCAAGAAAAACTATTGCAATAAAATAGAATAAAACAAGAAAGGAAGCCCATTGAAAATCGATCCATTTAGTAATGTTAAAAAATATAATATATATTTTCAAAAGCCATGTAACAGTAGAAATTTTATGTAATTATACACATATTTAATTAAAATCACGAACATTAAAACTAAACTGTTGCAATTTTATTAGGGACTTTAAATTTAATTTATTTTATAATTGATTCTTTATTTTATTGTTCAACATTTTAATATATTTAAAAAATAAAATTCCAAAGGAGTAATGGAGGAAACTTAAATAAAAAATTATTTTCTTATTTATATCCTTAAATTATTTACATAACATTATTTTGTTCGAAATATTTTCCTACAATTTTCTCAACTTATTTTCGGTATAATCTTTTGATATTTTCAAAAAAAATTAATTGTAAACAAAAACTTCCCATTATATCAGCATAGTTCTATCATTATACAAAATTTCGGTTTCTTTTTTAACTATATTTTTAAGTCCCACACCCTCACAAATCCAAGATGTAATTTATTTAAAAGCTTGTTATTTACTTGATCGAATTTCCTCACTTTCAATTAAATGACTTCCTTCCTTTGCCGACGACGTGTGAAAGTGTGTCAGCAGCTCCAGCTCGTGGCGCACTTCCTCAACCATGAGCTCGACCGCGACCACGACGACGACCACGACCATTAACCATAACCATAACCCGGCTGAGATCACACCTCGTTGACATAATGACAAGATGGGAAAATGCGTTTGGTCTTTTGCCGCGAGGCGACGTTGACACTTTCTCATTAACACAAAAACAAGGCGCAGGCGGCGGTCGGTCAAAATTCGCTGACATTTCCAGGCGCCGAGCTAATGTCTAGCGGGGTCTTGAAATCCGAAATCCGATATTGCCGGTGGAAAAATTATGCGGGGAGAGCGGAAAGAAACACATGCGGCAAGTGAAGTGTTTAGGCGTGGACGAGGCCCGAGAGAGGAGCCAAAAAGGAGGCAGTGCCGTCGATGTGTTTGAAAGTCGGTTAATTACAAAAAAAAAAAATCGAAACACACATCCAAGTCCAGGGGGAAAGGAGACCCACTCTTGAGGCTGACTGACTCACTCAAATTTCATCGAAGACGAAGGCGAGCGAACGTGCAACATCAAAGGCCGCCGCGGCGACTAGCGACTTGTATGTTTTCATTGCTTCAAATTGGAAAATGTCTTGGCATTTGAAAATATTTGGTTATCATTTTGGGTAAATATATGCGAGAGTGTGTGAGGATAACGAGGCAGAGGAGGCGTGGCTGTTGCAGGGGGGAAAAGGATAGAACAGCCACAAGGAAAACAAGAAGTTTTCTCAGGCAAAATCCAAGAATTAATTGTTTCACTGGGAGAAATCAAACTTAATTTTAAAAACTAAAAAACTAAAAATAAATGAAAAAATAAAAGGCCTTTTAATATTCTAGGAAACTCAACAAATATGTTTGGTAATTTTTCAAATCATTTTATTTTATATATTTTAATACTTTTTAGAGGAAAGCAAGGTTATGAAAATTCGTCGTGGCCAAATTTAAAAACAATCTTTATCTACGTAAAATTTATAAGAATGTTCTTTCCAAGTTTGGTAGCTCTAGCTTTTATAGTTTTTGATATATAGGGATTCATAAGAATTAGCGGACAAACGGACAAATGGACAGACGGACGAACGGACAAGTGGACTAACGAACATAGCTAAATCGATTCTTCTAGTGAAGTTAATTTTCTTAAGTACACTTTTCTTTAAAATTAATTCTAAACAAATTAAAATTTTTTAAAATCCTTTATTGGACAATGGGACACACGGACATGGCTAAATTGAATCGCCTGATGTTGCTGATTTTTTATAAAAACTTCTTCAGTTCAAGCTGATTTCTATTAATATTTTAAAATCCTTTATTGTCTATTTATCACAGTGTTCAATATTTTTGCATTGACAGAATTCGAAAGGTGTTTTTGCCAAAGGCCTCAAGAAACCAGGAGAGCGCAAAACTCAGGTGCTGTTTTGATTTTGGAAAGCGACCTACCGTCGTCCACCCGCTGGCAATATCCTCGGACGGCAGCAGAGATCGGAAGGTTAGTGTTAAATGTCGCCGATTTGCACCAGCAGTGCACCGGAGGAGGCACCAGGCACCATCGGCAACGGAATCGGAAAGGCGATCGGAGAATAGGAATCAAAAGTCAGGGGGGGAGCCACAGCGAGAGACGCACGCGGCAGGATGCGATGATGAGCCTCGAGTAGAGTGTGTCTGAATGGCTGAAAGGACGCTCGCTCGCACCCGCTGGCATTGACAGGCCGACGACAGCAAGCAGGCCAAACTCAGCTGCTCGGGACAGGCGTCCTTGGACTGCCAGTCGTCCTTGAACGCACCGATGTGTGGCCAAAGTAAATGGCATATTTTGGCCTCTCCTTGGTTAACCGTACAGCGCACACACTAGAAACTTTGGCATTGAACCCAAGACGATCCCCGGATCTAACGCAGAATTGTGGCCATACATTGACCTTGGACGAACAGGCTGGAGTCCTTCAAGGTTCGGGAGATCCTGTGGAGTTGTTTGGTCACAGTCACGATGTATCAACAACGTCAACTAATCTCAAGTTTGGTGTTTAATTTTTGGTTTTTTCGGTTGACCATTCAAGGTTGTTTCAGGGGAACGTAGGCAGGGCGAATTTGGGAAATAATTGGTAATGCTTAGGATTTTGTCTCAAAATTTCGGGAACGATTGTGCATGTTAAATCAGGGAAATTTTAGAGGAATAAAGGAAGCTTGAGAATATAAATTAAATTTATATTTAATAAATCCGGAAACTCAATAATTAATGGAAAGTTTGACCTACAGAAATACTCGAGGCTTCAAGATGTGAAAGTTACTGTTGTGGAACATAAGTTAGGTCCTAGGCCTTGGCACTACACTTTATTTTCGATTTCTTCTTTATTTTCTTTAACTCTGAAATCTTTAATAATTCAAAGAAATAAAATCTGGTTAGGAAACCCTTAACTTCCAACCTAAAATGGGTCAATGACTTGGATTTACCACAAATGCCGCTGCAGAATTTCCTGAAGATCTCCGGGATAGCCTCCCGTTGCGAATTCTCTGTAAAGCGGCTATCGCCCAATCTCAAACATTCGCTATTAAACAATTTCCTTGTTTCTGGCCGCCGATCGGAGGTTTATTTTGTATTATTATTTCTCCTATATACTGTTCACGGCTCAGTGGCCTTTGAAACAATCGAACTAATGGGGCACCGCAGAAAACAAGGCAGGGAAACCTCTTGTGTTGGTCAAATTCACTTCCACTTGATTACGTGCAAAGCTCAAATCTGTTGCGGAAATCATTTAAACGGAATTAATGCCTGAACAAAACATGTGAAAACTATCGCTCGAATGCGAAATAAAATATATATTTCTTTTGATTTCGGTTTTTGCATTTTGGCGGGGTGTGTCCCCGTACACGGACACACAAATGTTGGAATTTCGGGCAGATTGGCAAAAAGGTAGAGCAGGGCGTGTGCAAGCCTAGCGGGGTAGCAAAACAGTCGATCCCCGGTTCCCTTTTGGATATTATTTTCTTTCCTAAAAAGGGGAACAGAGACCCATTTGCAAGCGGGATATTTCCCTTAATTAGTTTGGTGGTTTGGCCTGCGGTGGAGACTCGCTAGAAGTCCTTTTTAAATATTGGAACCAGCTATTATTTATTAACGCATGTGCCAATATTTTAGAATGGTAAAATAACCTCTTTAAGCCTACTTCCTAAATAATCTTATACCAATTTTAGTAATTACTAATAAGAAACTCTTACGTCTCCAAGCACTTTACCCATTATCCTTCCACAATTTGTCCTCGAATATCAATTAGAAATAATCCCCTCAATTAAATATCACTTAGAACTAGATAAGACCCCCAACCATAATATATCCTGGCACATCCTACCCCAAAATGATCCCCATTAGCCACCACATAATGTCCTTTTTCCAGGAGGGGCACAAGTGTGAACCAGAGATTGCTGTATCGCCACTTGTACGCCGTCGCATTGCACTTAACGAGCAGGAGGAGGAGCTCGAAGCCCAGAGACAGGGGACAAAAGTGGCACGAGGCAAGGACCATGTGTTTTTTTTAAGAAAAAACTATGCGAAAAGCATCATCCTTTGGGACGGACACGGACTCAGACAAGTAAGTGAATAAAAAAAACTGCCAGGGGAACAGCACGTGACAATTGCGTCAACAGATTTTTCGCTGAGATGAGCACAAAATATGTTAACAACAAAAATAAATGGAAAAGGGGGAAAATGGTGAAAAAACGTGAGCAGAGAATGGGAAAGTTTTGAGGGAGGAAACAAGAGAAGGAAAAGCCAGACAAAAAGCACTGCTGCTGTTGTTGCTATTGACAATATTTATGCAGCAGCAGCACCAACAGCAAAATGGAAAAGGAAGGTTAGAAAATGGGGTTTTCCATGGGGGAGGGGTTTGCTGGGGATGTTTGTTTTTGCATTTTGTCTACATTTTACAGCTTTTGTTTTATAATTTGGACCCCGCAAGGCGACAAAACTCGAGAAGGCCGCAGCAACAACAAGAAACAATGGGTATTAAAAAAAGGAAAACACGTTTTTATGATTTTTAAAAGGGATACGAATGGGAAAATATCCTGTAATAAAATCCAGAACAAAGGCTGTTACAGTTATCACTTTCAACAAATCTTTACAGAACTCTCTGTTAACTTCCCAGCAAAACCTCACGGAATACAGCACCGATAAAACACTTTGCGATAAATTATTATTATTCTTTGATGTTTCAAGAACATTATTGCATAATCAAATATGCTTATAATAACAAACTTGATTTAATAATAATTATTTTGTGTTTTCAACTCAAAATAATAATGTTAAATCCTCATTATAACCTTTTAAAAATCAATCAAAACTTCCCTCAGTTGTGAAAAGATCCAATATACCCTCTATATAGCAGGGTATCTCACAAGCTCTCCAGCGATCGAACCGCTCTCGATGATGTTGTTGTCGCCACTGCTGTTTGTGGCTGTTTCCGCTTCCTCTTTTGCGAAAAACTCGAGGCTGCGGTAGGTTGGTCCTTCCTCCTCCTGCGAGTCCCCAGATCCGCATGGCTGTAAGGTGGTTTGTTCCGGGGGCGGCGAATTCGAGGGGGCCAACAGCACCGCAGTACGTGATGAAGAACAAAAGAAGGCACTTGGGCACTTGCATGCGCTTCCTGCCCGATTTCAGGGGTCCTTCCTTTCGTCCGTGTTGTGTTTTTTTACAAAAACTTACTTGCTGCTGCTGCTGCTGCTGATGTTGCTGCTGCTTTTGTTGTATCCACAAAAAAGCACGCTTATGATAATAATGGCATTATGTATTGTATATACCGAAAGTAACAACGTATGTAGGAAAAATGTTGGCAGCCGCAGTCCTTTTTTTTTTGCTGCGTCTTTTTTTTATTACGCAAACTTGTCTAACGAGGCTGGGCCAAGATTGTTAGAGGAGAAATCAAGTGGGAAATATTTATATACGATTCTGAATGAAAACCCTAATAAGAAATAGTAACTAAACTTAACTAAGAAATGCTAACAAATGTAATTAAACGCTTTTCATATTGAAAATTAATTTCGAAATAATTTTAACTGCCATTTAATACATTTTTTTTTTTTAAATAAAAACAATTGTAAAGAAAATCTTATGTCCTGAAATCCCTTCCAAAAAAGAACCTTTCCCAGAAAGTAATCATAGCAAACCCACGCAGGTTATTATGTTTATTTTTTTCTGCCGCCATAAACAAATATTGACTTTGCATATTTGTGAAAAATATTTGAAAACCACAATGCCGAATTTTTTGCTATTTATTTATTATAGAATTTAAGGAAAAGCGATAAACCAAATACAAACAAAACAAAAATTGGTTGGTAGCTCGCAAAATAAACAAACGAAGCCGCAAAAGATACAGAGTCAGGTAGGATTTTGAGTATTCTAGAGGAGAGAATATGGAATAGATCACGAGAGATATCTGGTCGGCAGCTGCTGCTGGTTGGTGGGCGTTGCTAATGTGTGAGCCAAAAAGTAAACAATTTGCATTTTTCCCACTAATGAAAAGATAATATTTATAAGAAAATATTGCAATCGAAGGAGTGGCAATAGAATGGCAACAAAGAAAAATGAATAGGCATGAAAACACCATCTGGAAATTATATTAAAAAATGTAAAAAGATGGGAAATTCCATTAGAAATGAAATTATTAAAAACAAATTGAGATAAAGAGGTTACATGAATTATTATTATATTTGTGAACATAACATAAGCCACTGAAATGATTTAATTAAATAAATAAATTAAATATAGTAAAAGACTGCTCCTGAACATAAAGTTAACTAATAAGCTGTTGCCATACGGAAAAATTAAGAAATAATAGCTTCCTTTTGAAAATTATTTCCCCTAAAAATTCCAAACATTCCCCCATTTGCTGCTCCTTCACAGCAACCAATTGGTTGGAACATAAAGTTCAACAACAAACAGGGCAATAAACATTCGTATTCCCTTTAACAAATTAACACTTCATATATATTCCACACACTCTGAAGTGGCACATAATCCACGACGATTTGCCCCAGCCCCAATCTCCATATGGCTGCAAACAGGAAGCTAATCCTGCTCAGTGATATATCAACATATTTATGGTAAAGGGATCAGAGGGCTTAAGGAGAAGGAGCTGCGTCGAGCATCCCCAGTCGGTGGTTGGCCATATGTTCGCCTTCGGCATATTTATAGGCTCGACTTAAAGTGGGGAACCGCAAAAGGTCTATTAAATTTTATGAACATTTTTATGTGACGAGCGACGGCTGCTGCTTAGCAACTATTAATGTTTAATAAACAATTATTAGACAATCCAACATACGTTTTTTGTTGTTGTGGGAGCAGCTTTGATCTCTTCTCTGAGTCACTGCGAATAGTCCTCTCCTCGCGGGGCGGAGTGTAAAAATAAATACGAGAATCTAATCGGTAAAATTACGCACACGAATTCCCATGAATCATAACAATAACAATGGTAGAGGGAGGAATCTCTGGGCAAGGAAGGAATCTCTGGGAGGAGGAGGAATCCATCAAGGAACACCTTAAGCGAAGCGCACTGCGATTGACAAGTCACGGACGGGGTGGGAGGAGAATGCACTTTGATGTTTGACGAGAAACTCTAATTTGTGAGAGAGAGTGAGATGATTCCCGATAAATCATAACAAACACGTTGAGATATTCGAGATTTCTGAGCATTTTAAGAGGCATTTAACAAAATTACGGAAGATATTTGCTTAAATAGTTGATGTTGTACATAAAAACATGAACGATTACGCTTGTTTATTAATAAAGTTGAGATGATATTTTGTAATAAAACTTATATCCATGTTTTAAAGTATAATTAGACAAATATATATTTTTCCAACTATTTTTTTTAATAAAAACCAAGGTAAGTAAAATACAAACGGAATAAGGAAGCAATGATAAATCCATTTCATGTCCTCTTTTTCCTGAAAGAGACTATAAGTATGCCACAAAAATATTATAATTAATTTTTAAAACTTAGGTATACTAAATATTAGACCTACTTTAATTAATTTGTATCTTTAATTTTTAGTGATAGACATATTTCAAATTTTTGAAGTTAGATGCAACTTGACATATTCTGTATATAACATAACAGCAACAGTTGTTTGCTTTAACGTTTACCAACACTAAATTGCTTTAAAAATTTTCATGTATATTTACTATATAAATTTATGAAATCTCAAACATTTATTTTCAAGAGAGAGAGAGAGAAAGAGAGCTAGAGAGAAGAGAGCTTTTCGGCATCAGCTGCGTAATTTTCGGCATCAGCTGGAAAAAAAGGATCAGCTGTTTTACAAAAAAAATACTACTAAAAATACTAAATTTGGTTTGCGTCCGCACTTCTACTTCTATCAAAATTTCCAACCAAAAAAACAGCTGTTTGTACTTTTACCGTTTACCAACACTTGACTTGCATTTTAGAAAATTCCACCAAAAAGAAAAAGTACATAAAATTATAACAATTACTATTTATTTTCCACAAATAAAAGGATTATTTATTACAAACAAAGAAGAGTCTATATGCGAAGAGACCTTCTGGCAAGCCCTTAGCCAAAACAGCCTAGGAGCTGGACAAGAAGAGGCGAAGCAACAACCAGGCGCAAAGCCCATTTTCCTTTTTCCAATTGAATGAAGTTTCTGGCGAGAATCCTTCAAAATGGAGCGCAAGGAAGTGGAGCAACAGTTCATGGATCACGTAAGCTTCAAAATCCAACAGAATCCGAGAGAAAAAACCAAGACTTAATTTGATTTTCCCCCCAATAAACAGACGCTGCTCGCCACGGAGCTAATGCGAGATCCGAATCACTTTATAATGGATCTCATAGACCACACCTACAAGGCGGAAGGGCCCACGAACCTCAGCACGAGTGCCGTGGTGGGAAATCATCATCCCGCTGGCTCCGACTACGCGGATGTCGAGATAAAGGACACACTGACGCCGGAATCCCTGAACACCAATTTTCCAGTTTGTGAACAAATCGTCTTCGCCGGAAAGTGTAGAGCAGCAGCAGCATCAGGTTAGCCACCACCAGCAGCAGCAGCAGCCGCAGGAAGTTAACCAGCAGCCCGCTTTTCCCGCTCTGGGTAGCATCGAGCCAATCCCGGTGCCCATCATGGATGTGGCCACCGAGGAGCTGCTGTACAACAATGCCCACAATGCGTCGTCCTGCATGAATGCCAGAAAAGTGCTGCCGCACAAGAAGAGGATCTCGAGGAAGCTGAAGGGTAATATAGACAACGATCTGGAGCAGCACAAGGAGCACGTTCAGGATGTGACTCCTGGCTCCTCATCGCTCTACAGCTGCGAGATCTGCGGCTATGCGGTACACACGCAACTGGATTTCTTTGCCCACCTGAAGGAGCACTATGAGCCTACGGTCTTGGAGCAGCAGCGGCTGGTTCAGGTTCAGGTCCAGGATCATCCCCAACAGCAGCACCAGCACCAGAAGGAACCGCTGGATATGTGCGGCTTGTCCGCTCAGGATAAGGTTAGCCTTGGCTTCTTAGAAGTGCTGAAACCTTCCAAGGAAGTCCTAACTAATTACCCCATTTTCTCCCTCACTCCTGCAGCTACAACAGGAACAAGCCAAATTGGATCAAGTCTTCCACGATGTCCAACTAAACTTTGAGAACTTCCACAGCATCAGTCACCACCATGTGGACGATGACGACGATGTGGCCAATGATGTGGGCGTCAACATGGTGCTGCATGGCCAACCCTCGGATAAACTCAGTCCCGTTGTGGTCGTCGTCAACTCCAATGCAACGCCAAACCCTATACCCGTGGTAGACGATGATGTGGAGTTCAGCGATACGGAGGACATGCTGGAGGGCATACGGAATGTGGTGGACAAGGTGTCGATTGAGGACACCTGCGATGAGCTGGTGGATCTAGAGCTAACTTCCAGTGGCATGACGGCTCCCTGGTTCAACAACAACTTCAGGGACATCACTTTTCCGAATCTGATGTTGCCTGGAGAACCGCCGCCGCCGTCAGCTTCAGCGGCTCCGGCACTCCTCAAGGAGAACTCCCACATGTCGTTGGATTTCCTCAGTCCCGAAAAGGCTGAACCGAAAATGGAGAGACCCCTGCCCAAGGCCAGCGAGGCCATTGAACAGGCCTTGTTGGTGGCGCCACCAGCTTGCCAAACACCATCGCCACCTCCTCCTGTTCATCCTGTTCTGCCTCCGCCCACCTCCAACTCTTCCATTGAGCAACTCCGGCGGTCTCCTCTAATGCTTAGCGAAGGCTTCAAGTTGGAGGAAGACGACAGTAGGCCACCTTCCCCCTTTGACGAGGAAGAAGATCGTCCTGAGGCTGAGGAACACCAAGAGAGCTTTTCGTTGGAGGGACTAGACACCAGCTTATCCGAGGAGGCAGTCGGAAAATCAAGGAGAAAGCATTTTTGCGACAAGTGCAGTCGGGACTTCAACTCCTATAATGCCCTCAAGTACCATCAGTATACACACAATCAGCAGAGGTCCCACAAGTGTGAAAGCTGCGAGAGATCCTTCTACACGCAAAGTGCACTTAAGGCCCATGAAAAAACGCGTGAGTTGTCACCAAAAATTTAGGAATTCAGGTCCTTAGGTATTCTCTAACTAATTCGCTTCCCCTCCACAGACTCCGGCGTGAAACCCTTTAAGTGCGAGAAGTGCGACTTCAAATTCCGACAATGGGGCGATCTGAAGTACCACATCATCTCCCGGCACAGCGACATTAAGGCGCACATGTGCGAGTTCTGCGGCAAATCCTTTTCCCGGCGATATTCCCTCGTCCTTCATCGGAGAATTCATACCAGCGAACGGAACTATGCCTGCCAATATTGCGAGAAAACCTTTCGCGCCAGCTCATATCTGTTGAGTCACATCAAAGTGCACACTGGGGAGCGGCCGTACGAGTGTTCCATTTGCGAAAAGAAATTTCGGGTGTCGGGGGACCTTAAGCGACATTCACGCATCCACGATCCCGCCAGAATCGGTCAAGCTCCCATAGAAAAGGCGAAAAAGAAGGCAGCTGCTGCTAGCAATATTAAACTAAAGGAAGACCACGAGCTGGCCACCACCAACAACACACACAACCACAAGTCTGAGCAGGAAACTTTGGGTTTATAGCCAAGCTGCTGTGCCAAGGTTTCTTCAAAATAGGTTAAAGTATTTGTACAATTTATGTAAATAAATAAGGAAAAGTAAGAGAGATTAAGTACGGAATCTAAGGCTTCAATAATAAGACTTTTTAAAACAATTATTTAAAGAATAAAACTAAAATAATAAATGTACATAGGTTCAAGATTTGAACTTCAAACATAGAATCTTCTATTTTCCAGAAATCCAAACGATTTCTCTGCACAGCCTCTACCGGCACACAGACAGGTACAGTGCGTACCTCTGTGAGCACGGTATCTCTCCACAAGATAATAAAACAAGAAACAAAATATAACATCACACAAAGAATACAAATACAATAAATCAAATTACAATTCAACAAAATACAAACTTCAAGAAAGACATTTTTCTAAGTACCCACGACGTCGAGCTTCCCAAAATTAAAATGATTACTCCATAAAACTCTCCTATTTTGCAGAGCATTTCTTTATTATTTTTCATGTTTTCATCTCTTGTCTTGTCTTCATTTTTCATTCGTTTTTTTTTTCAAATTCTTCTTCATTTGCTTTTTTTTCATACTCCTATCTCCTTTTCTTTTTTTGTTGCACTTGTACCGTTCATCGACTTAATAGTTAATGAGTAAGATATATATATATATATATTAAATATATATTGTTTATTAATTAATGTAACTATGTACAACACAAGTGTTTGGGGGCCCCAAACGCAATGAAATCTTTGTTTTTCTTTCTGTTTACAACATAATTTTTGTTTTTCTCTTTTTTTGTTTGTTTTGCTTCATTCATTTTTCTTTACTTTTTATGTTTGTTTCGTTTTGTTTCTCTCAGAAAAATATTCAACATAAATCATAGATTTTGTGTGTGCTTTTCCATCTTTGTTAGCCGTTTTCACAATGTTTTCATTCCAAGAACTTAAGAACTTATCAACTAAAATCCTAGTATTGGTTTTGCTTCACATGCTGCTTTCTCCGTCCACGCTTTAATGTAACGCTCAGTCCATTGATATCTTATCTTCCCGTTTCGTCTCTTCCGTTTTTGTTTACACATTTTACATATACATATGTATATATCAGGGGTGCCCACAAAATCGCTGTCGATTTGGAAATCCCATGAAATGGCGCCCAAAAGTATGCTATAAAAACTATGAACTACTTTTGGAAAACTTTTCAATAGAAATTTGAAAAGACTTGGCATTTCGTGTGGGACAACCCTAATAATCAATTTATCTTCTCTTAATTAATTTAAAAATTACGAAAACTGCATTCCTAGTTATCGGTATTCAGTATCATTCTCTGATCACTTTCGCACTTCTTCTCCCAGCCCGATCCTTACTTTGCCTGATGGTTCTCTTCGATCTCATCGCTATTATTATATATATTATTTATATATTCTTGGTGTCTTGGTGGTGTGGATTATGCTGTTTTTTGGTAGGTTGAATGTATTGAGTGTTGTTGGGTGTGATTCTGTGAGTTATTATGGTTTGAATGGGTTTTGTGAAACGTTTTTTAGATGATTATTGAGAAAAAATTAGCAATACGAAAGTTTGCGATTCCTTTTACTACTTTTTTTGGAGACAACTGAAATTTTGTCGGCTTTCCGTATTTTAAATATGATTTAAAATTAGCAATTAGATTTGAATATTTGCCTTGCTTGCTTTTATATTTATATATGGTACTTAAAAATGTATTTTGCTTAACTTTTGCTTTGCTATGGATGCACACATTTACTGGTTTTAGATTTTGTTTTTCTTTTCATTTTGGTTTTCATTGAATTGAATATGGGTTTTATTTTCGGCGTTTCCTTCTTCGCTTGGTTTCGGTTTCTTCCTTTTTGCGTTGACAAAGAAAAGGTTATACATATGAGCTTGCAAGCATTTGCCAATTGTTTAATTGTTGCGTTTATCATCAATCAATCAACCAATCAATTAATATTGGTAAAACTGAAGAACTTCGATCGCTTTAATGCATGACTGTTGATGGCAGCTTTTTGGTTTTTTCTCGTATTTTGTTTTCTGTGTTTCTCTCTTAAATGTTGGATTAAATTGAATATTGTTTATAAAATAGCTTGCTATTTTATGTTGTACATTAAACACATATTTAACTGTTTTTAAACTGTCGTCGCAGCGACAGTTTCCTTCGGCTTTCGGTTTAATACAAAAGTTTCTTTTTATATTATTATATTTCAGTTGCTATTGTTGCTTCACATTGTTTTCTGCTGTTGCTATTTCTTTGTCCCAAGTGTTTGCTACGCTAACTTTTTCCATCCCGTCCTTTCTTCCCCGCTCTCTTTTCTCACCTTCTTTCGATCAGTTTATAGAAATATAATTTTGTTCTCTTTTAAGTTTTGAGTCTTCTGTGTCTATCATCACCACGTATGTTTTTTCGTCGGTTTAAAAAAAAAAAATTAAAATACCTCTGCCCGCTCCACTCTTAAAACGTTCTCTCCTTCTATCGATGACATGCCAATTCTTCAAATTCTTCAAATACAATATTTACAGTTTACACAGAACTGGATTTCCTCCCTTCCCGTTCGTACTAACATACAATCTAAATCTCAGCTTTCTCTTTTTCCTTATCTCCCTTACGTCGCGTCGAGCTTAGTGCTTCCTTCTCTCTCATTAGCAAGTGAGTCCTCCCTGCAAAGTACATCCTATAACCTTAGCTCCTTTCTTCTGTAAACTCTCTTAGGGGTTTCTTTTTTTATACACTTCTTCAGTTTTAAAAGTTGTGAAAAAATAGCTGCTGCATTCTATTGTAAATTTTAGTGGTTTCTCCTTGTTTGGTTTGCATTTTAAAATTTGAATTACCTTTATCTTTTTTGCATTGTTGTATTTAATTTGATTTGATGATATATCCTCTTGATTCCTCTTGCTGCTGCTGCTGTTATTGTGCCTTCAATCCGTGTGTACCTTAAGCCTTAGGTACTTTTGCTGATCTCCAATCTCCAATCGCAGCTTTCTGCTGTTGTTTCGTATAAAAAGTCTTTGATTTGCCCCGATTCTCCTCCTTCTCCTTCACCTTCTCCTTCCCGAGCCGACTCTGAACTCCTTGCTATTAGCGCTCTCTGCATTAGAGGCTCACCTGCTGCATCTTATCAAAATCTAAGCACGGCCGATGCGGTCGCTGCAGTCTATGTGTGGCGGCGGCGGCTGCGGCGGTGGCATTTCCGTTTCCGGAATTGGCAGCATTTTGTGTCGTTGTTGTGGCGGCGCTCGATGATGCTGATCCTCCGCTGGCACCTCCTCCGCCTCCGCCTCCTGCACTGGCATTATTACTGCTGGGTCGCCTTCGGGGCGATATGGCGCAATGAAAGAGCTTCGCCGGCGGACTAACCGAACGCACCATGTCCATATCCAGACCGGTGGTGCTGGCCGGACTGCTCCTCGAGCTATTGTAATGGAAACTATACTTGGGCTGCGGCTGATAAATGTGATGGCTGCTATTGCTCATCTTTAAGGAGCTGCTGCACGCCTTGATCACGCTCGTTGTTGGCTCGTTCTCATTGCCGCCGTTCCCAGATGCTGTGCCAATCTTGGCACACTTGCCGGTTGCTCCTCCAGCTCCAGCTCCAGCTCCCACTCCACCGCCACCGCCACCGCCTGAGTCGCCGCCATTCTCCTCGTTAACACTATTATCACATAATTGAATATTTTCGATGCCACATCGGGCCTCCGATAATATCAGTGGCGTTGTGGAGCGGAACATCATATGGCTACGATTTGGCTTGAATGCCTCCAATGGCGGCGATGTACGAAAATTCACGGGCGTCAATATAGGCTCCAGCGAGTTGCGAAGCTACACGAAATTAGGGATAAAGATATTGGATTAGTAAAGAGCAAAGGGGGTGTAATTCCATTAGGGACGCCACCTCATCATCGGAGCTGTGGGCCAGCGAACGCTTGCGATTCTCCACCATTAAAGTGGAGCTGGTGGAGCGCTTCGAGTTAGAGGTGGTGGCCCGCTCCTCGTATGGCGCCTCTGTGTCCAGCGAGGAGGTGCAGCCCCGATTCGAGATCCTGGATGCGCACGAGGAGGAACCCGTCGCCGCCGTCGTCGTTCCGCCGGGGTGCTGTCCTGCCTGCGACGACGGGCCATTGATCACCTCCAGCTCCTCCTCGGAACTGTGCTGGTCGTACATGAGATGGGCGCAGGATGAGGACGAGGTCTGCTGGTGACACATCATTGCAGGAGCAGCGATTGACTTTTGTTGGCCAGCAACACCTAAGAAGATCAAAGATTAAACATATTTAAACAATTTAACAATTTCGTGTAAGTGCAATTTAAGACGAAAAGGAGGTTAGAGTTTCGAAAACAATGACGAAATTCTGCTTTCAAAACCAGTCTTTGCTTTTTCGTCTTGCACTTACTAGTTTCCATATCCACGTCTAAGTGACGTTGGTTTTCCACATCGAGGAGTTCACCATCAGATTCGGTGCCAGAGTCATTCGATTCACGCTGCAAAAGAAAAGGAGGAATTAAAATATATATTAAAATATTTGAATTTACAAATCTTTGTCGGAGCCAAAATTAATGGTCTTAATAAGAATTTACAGTAAAAGTGTTAAGTAGTCATACATTCATTTATTAAATTACTTATTTAAAAATATGTTAAATAGAGTTTAAAATAATTGAAATCACACCTTTTTTCGCAGAAAATTTTTGGATGCCCTTAATGAGTTTTCGCGATTCTTCTGCCTGACAAACTTTATCATGATTTTCCGCAGCTCCTCTTCCTCGAACTTTTATTTATTTCACATTCCACGCACACCCACGCGCAAAATACACACACCCACACACACAGGAGAAAGCTTACTACGGCGTCGCGGTCGCGGTCGCAGTTAGCGTCAGCGCCGCAGTCGGCTTCGTTATTCTTCCTCCTCCTTCTGCTTCTCCTTCTACTACTATTACTACATACTACTGACTTTTTTTGCCGTTGCGCTTTACACGCTGTTTCTATTTATACGCCTCCGCATGTATTTTTGTTTGTTATTTTTACGCGCTACTTCGTTTTCTGATTCCGCTTCCCGATTTACTCTCTCGCGCTCTCTCAGTTTTTGCAGCTTGGCGCGCGTGTAAAGCGTAAGCGGCGCTTCCCTTTTGTGCAAAAATTTCAATCACGTTTATGTTCTCTCACTCTCGGCTGGTTGTAATTTCCGTAGTCAGTGAGTAACGGTAACAACGGTGAGAGAGAACCGTACGAGGAGTTCCGAACCAAAATCCGAAAGCCGAGTATCCGAATATCCGCGCACCTTTCGCCTTATACAGCACGGAATTATCGATTTTTTTTTGGCACGGGAACAACGGAAGCCAGACGCGAGATCCGTGTGGATATTAAAAGGGACACCGCCGCACCAGCAAAGGGTTAAGGTGAGTTCGATTCCCGTAGCGTAGCCAATCGACGATTCAGTTGCAGTTCACTACAATCCACTGGCTACATGCCCCGCTGCGCGCACTTCTCCTATTTCCAGGCAGCAAAAGTGCAGTTGTGCAACTGTTTTGGATCCGCCTACGCCTGCTGACTTTGCTGATTACTACGGCGTTACTATGTGCCTCGTGTATCAATCGCGTCTATCGCATAAGACCCATTCGCCCGTCACCGGCTAGCGCTGCGTTCCAACTGAAAACTTATTGCGCCCACAATGTGGCAGGCAACACTTTTGTCGTCGCCAACGTCTCAATGTCTCTGAAAATCTCTGCTCTGCGCTGGCGCTGGAGAGAGCCCCCTTTTCCCACCCCTCGCTTCCTCCTCTTTATTCCACCATGTGCCTCCCACTGATTCTCTTCTCACTTGCAATTTCCAGGGTTACCAGATGGACAGGGACAGATTTAACTTCCCTGGAACTATTATCTATTATTACGTTTGAATTATTTATTGCTACTATTGATTATAGTCAGAGAACTTGTAGTAATTAGTCTTAATTTCAGGGAAATGGAATAACACATAAAAAAGTAATAGGCTCACACAAAGCTCAAAGTTAATGAAAAAAGAAAATCTTAATTCTGTTGCGTTCTTAAACAAAAGTAAATAATTTATTAGATGTTTGACGATTGTAAAAATGAAGCTGTTCATCACAAATAATTATCACAGGTAAAAATTTACATTTTTACTTATTTATTTAGTTGACGAAACTTAAAATTATTTTTTTTTAAGTTTTTCATGTTTGACTTTAAGTTCTGATTTAAATTCGAAGATAATGTAACTAAATCTAGAGATAAAAAATAGTCACAAATTAACATAAAGTTTTTAAAGTGAACTATGAAAAATATGCAGTACGGACCCTGATCGTATTACAAAACAATGCAGGCTTGCTTTTGATTACAAAGTTGAGCACTATAATTATTTGTACACGTAGTAATTAGTGGCTCAAATTAACATTGCTGGCAAATTTCTTTCGGCCGAGTTTCTTTTGTGTGCAGTTGTGCTTTTCCCATTCATTGAATTCTTCGCCCATTCCCACCCAGCGATTGTGCAAAATTGCGTCGCTCTGGCAACCCTGGCGCGCTCACCGAAGTGCACTTACTACACTTTGGATTTGGATGCATGTGGGAGCCCATGGAAAATGGAGGGTATGGAGGAGGGGTCGGCTGTGAGGCCAAGCATCGTGCTGCTCGCTTTTGTACATGCGCGCTCAACTCGTGCCTCCAACAACGACTTGTAAGGTGCCGATCAAAAGTCTAAGGCACTTAAAGATTTTGACATTTTTTTCAAAAGAAATTTAATAATATTATTTGTATTTTTTTTTTTTTTGAGACTAGTTTATTTTCTTGATTTATAATTGCATTTTATTTTAAATGTTTATAACGCCCTACAATTTCGTCGCGCACCTTGGTATTTATAGACGGAAGAAGAAGCAGGTTGTGGCAGGCCTATTGCCTATTCCTTATGCCTATATGCCTATACATATGCACATAGCAAGGCATGAAAAAGAGGAGGTGAATGGAACGGGGAGGAGAACTACGGTACAAAAAGTGAAATAAGACGAAGCGTGCGAAACTCGTTGCAACGATGGATGATATGGGAAATTGTTTGAAGCTTGCTTTGGGGAAAACATGACATGGAAAACTACGCACGAACTGGTTTTTCGGCTACTCTCTACTGGGATTTTATTCCATTGAATTTTGCAGCTATTTTTATGTAAATTTCGTAGATTTTATTTGATTTTTTGTTTGCTTTTTTGTCAAGCACAAATTACAATTATTTGTTGTTTTATATTTATTGTGTATTTATTGTGTTAGTTTAATATTTTTAGGTGCATATTTTACTGTCTTTTTATTACCTTTTTATGTTACTATTTCAGTAAATGTATTTATTTAATTTTTTAAATTGTACGGCAGCTACACTTGTAAAACTTTTACTTTTATTAACAAAAAAGTAAATTTTATTCCGATAACTTTTTAAGATTTAAAAAACTCTTTTGTTTCATTATTTGTTGCAAGGTTTTTGGCACTTTTGCAGCAGCCCCTCGCCAGCTTTTCAATTTGCTTTCAATTTTACGCGGAAAATTTTACTACGAGTCTACGTGCCACAAATACATACATGCTCCCAATACACCCATGCCACCCACCGCCGCCTCCCCCTCCTATCAACAAATACACGTCGCTTAAGTCTAAGTACTTTTGTTCCATTCATACCACACACACATTCGCATACACATGCTGCTCTCGATGTCTCTCTCGCTGGACTGGAGAGCGCGCGTCTGACGTATGGCGACAGTTTTGCAGAGAGAGAGTGGGCGGTGGGGGGTGGTGTGTTCTGTGGTGCACAGCCTTCAGCTTGAGGTCTAAATTTAGCACGCAAGCTTGCAACTTCACTTCACCAGCAAGATTTTCACTCTCTCTCTCTCTCTCGCACACTTGCACTTGCACACACACGGGCACAGTTAATCCAGCAACAAACTTACTTGATTCGCTCGTTCTGTCCCGCTCCCCCGATGTTGTTTTTTTCCTTTTAATTACAGTTTTGCTTGTTTTTTTTTGTTTTCGGCATAGTATATTTTGCACAGGTTGGTAATTGGTTTGGGGAAAATCGAGGAAAACCAGCGGCGGCGGCGAGTGAAGAACGATGAATGGCGCAAAGCATCGCCTACTACAAATTTAATTTGACAAAACAAGCTCAAACGCGCCGCTCTCCGCTCTTTTACTCTCTCTCGCTCTCTCTTCTACGCTCGCCCACTCCCCCGATCCAGCAAGAAAGTGCAGGCTGCTCTCTCGCCACTCTCTCTCGCTCTCTTATATGTGCGTTCCTTGCATTAAAAGCAAACCCAATAAACATTTTCGGAGAGGAATTAATTAGTGTTTTCAATGTCAAAGCTTAGAAAAAGACACGTCATTATAATGTGATTAGATGTTCATATTAACTAAATTTGGCACTATTTTGATTTAAACGTAAGATAATTCAAACTTTATTCACTTTTTATGTGTATTGTGGTTGAACTTTCTGCCCTCACTGTTCTCCCGCTCAAAAACCAGAGAAGGAACTTTAAAACAAAGAGAGTTGTTCTACTATCGATTGGAAAACAATAAATAGCTTTAATAAAGATGGTCACACTGATTTTGTTGGAGCTTTACAGCTAAACATTTACCTTATGGTTCTGTATGGTACTGTAAATTTATATTATGTATACGTATGTATAGTTGAAAAATAGAATGAGACCTAAAAATGAGACCTGGAAATAAAGCCTTTCAACTTACAAAATATTTAATTTGAATCTTTGCTTCAAACTAACTGTAAAGAATTACGCAAGTACTCAATACTTTTCAATCAAATTGGATAGGGTCTGCTTTTTTTAAGTATTAGATAGTCTCTTCTTCTTGGTATTTACCTGCTCGGCCTCTGCCGGCACACGCACAGTATGCGCAGAATGTAAGCGCCCTGAACTTAAAAAGCCTATTTTCAGACTATAGATCTTGAGCAGGAGAACGTGAGGCTGTGAAATTTGCCGAGTTGCGAGTTTGGACTTTGGGCATCCCTGCTTTATAGATTTTTGTGGTTGGTTTCTTAAGCACGGGCTCCGATTTGAAATTAGTGTGACCAATCATGGAGAGGTATGCATATCAATGTCAAATAAGATTGACACTCATAGATGTGTAATTTTCAAAATTTGTTTGGTTTATAATTTATTTATTTTTATTTCTTATTTAATTATTTTGTTGTCACAATTGTTCTTACATTTTTCTTTATATATACAACAACTTAGGCCTAATTCGTTTTTTGCGTTTGCTAAGGCAATATTTTAGCTTAAGACTTAACGGCTAATGGATGGAATGATCTAAGTTTACCACAAATAAAAAAATAAACAACGGGCGGGCGTGTTCGTCTCTCTTTGTCTCTCTCTCAATCGTAATCTCGATTTTAAAAAGTAATTCTTTAAAAGCAATAAACTAAAAACTACGAAGCAGTGGTGGTCAAAAAACTCCAGATCGGAGCCTTAAAATGTGATAATTTCGAAGCCATTCAAAAGTTATTTCGCGTTCTTTTAATGGGCGTTTGAAATGAAGTCAAGGTGAGTGTTAAATTAGAGTATGAAGTGGGACTACGACGACGACTTGTCATCCATCATCACATGGCCGTCTCCAGGGCTGACTGTGACTCCGTCCATTGGCTTGCAGCGGCTGCAGTCCTCCTGTCCCGCCGTCTCCATCGAAATCTGTTTCCAGGAGCGCCTCCGACTTGGAGCGATGATAGGGATTGGACAGTGGAGACGTGGTGATCGGCGAGGACTCCTCCGAGCCCGTTTGGTATACTGTCTTGGGACGCGACGAGTGCGTCTGAGGCGGAGCAGCCGGTGGCTGTGCCAGTGGCCTTGGTGTCCTGTAATGGGAGGCGGGAGCCTTGCTGCTCCTCACTGCCGTGTAGTACGAGTCTGGACGTCGCATGTCCGCTGGCGTTACATTCTGGGAACTGGGAACCGCCGGTGCCGGGCGATACAGTGATGACTCCGTGGAATAATTGAATTGGTCCAACTTTTGGTCAAAGGGCAGGGACTCTCCGCTACTTCGTTGCGGCATAAAGCTGCTGTGGGAGCTCCTCTGGTATTCCGGTAGATTTTGCTTCAGCTCGCTGAGGAAGGCCAAGCCGGGCTGACCCCGCCGGCCGCCTCCTTGGGAGCTGCCTCCTCCGATCTCAGTTCTCAGCGGCAAGGTACTGGCATTCCCGTAATAATCGGAGCCGCCCTCGTCGCCCTCCTGATCTGTGTGATGTATGATTGGTGTGTCCTCCGCCACACTTGTGCTCACAGAGTTGGCTCTGGTGCCACCGCCGTAGGTGGAGTTATCCCGGAATCCCTCATTCCGATAGCTCAGCTCAAAGGCATCGGGTTCCAAGGCAGCAGCGGCGGCGGCCGCACGAGCTCGATGACCCGTGGCCTTGGAAATGGTGGCCACCTTGTGCTCCTGCACCGGCTGAACGGGTCTCAAGGCGTTCTGGTTCACGTACTCGTTGTAATGCGGCTTCTGTTCGTAGCCCTCGAAGCTGCCCGCCTCCGAGCTGAGCACGCTTTTGTCCATGGAATCAATGGAGCCATTGGCCACCATCTGCTTGTAGTCCTGGCTCTTGGACAGCGTTCCATTGCTGGACATATTCTGCTCAAGCCGATGAAATAATAAATAATTTAATAAATAAAAATTAAATGAAAATAAATTAGGGAAAAGAAACAAAAGCAAATCATACATAATTGGGTCTGCGCCGCAGGGATCCCTGCGGATCGATGCTGTTGAGGCTGCGCAAGCTCTGCCGGATGCTGTTCCTTCGCTGGAGACGCTGGACATGGCGATGCTTGGACTTGGCAAACCAGCAAAAGGCCACCAGGATCAACAGAATAATGGCCAAGACAAAGGCCGAGATAATACTGATGGCAAAGATGTCGGCACGCCAGGAAAGCGGATCAATTATGACCTGGAAAAGGGGAAAATTCCAATGAATATTCTTTCCTAAATAAAATAAAACTCACTCTGGGATCCATTTCGCAGATGAAACCCCGCTCCTTGTTGCAATCCTCGATTTCAATTTCACCAAACACAAAGTTGGTGCACCTTTCAATGTGATTGTAGTCCTGAATCCACACCTTCTCGGGATACTTGAGGTGCCTCATCTGGGACTGCAGGTACCTCCAAAGCGTCGTCTTATCCGTGCGTATAAACGGCATTGTGGAGTTCTCCGAACGGCAAAAGTCTCGGGCCTCGTGGAATGTCATCGGGGCTCCCACATAAATGAAGCAGGTGTCGTGCACCAAAGCCCAGCCTGGTGGACACTTGCCATCGAGTATGGTTTCATTGTTCATTTGGAAGGGCACGGCCAGGACCTCCAGCAGCATGGGATCATCTGTTGATCAAGGGATTTATTAGTATTCGTGCGCCACTGTGCATTCATCCTACGGCAGTCGGTCGGAAACACTTACCGGATTTATCTCTGATGCGGGACTGCACGGAGATGGTATTATTATAGCTCCAATAATTGTGGCGAGCATCGATCTTGGAGCTCCACGTTTCAAAGGTCCTGCGGAAAATGTATAAGAGTTAATAAACGTCTTCAAAGGGTGATGATGTATAGATTTATCTCACCTGTTTTCATAGTCAAAACTCAAACTACACAGTCAGGAAGAGGAGAAAATAGAAAAGAGAGCATAAGAAATTAGAAGAAAGAATTTAAGAAAAGCTTAAGACTAAAAATATTTGAGTAACTGAAATATTATCTAACTTGCTAGTTTAATAAAAATACTAGAGCCCTAAATAATAGTTAAAGATACCAAAGGTATACACCATGATGCTGTAAGCATCTTTGTTCTCAAAATACAAATATTTACATGGAATTATTGACGGTCAGCAGCTCATAATCGTTTTCGTAGTTCTCGAAGATATTATCCACATATTGCTGACCCGCTGTTCCAGCGACAATGGTTGCCCGGGTCATCCAATTGGTGGCAAAGTTCCTGAAATAAATACAATTTTTATTATGATTGATTTAATTTTTAGGATATATTTCAGAAGAGATAATACCTGTAGAAACCATTGTGGGCCGTGGTCTGATAGATCTGCAATCGCACCTTTTCGAAGCCCGAAACCTCCATGATTCTGCCCCCAACATTGCTGTGAACGTAGTTATAGCTGAAATTGGACACCACCTGGCACAGGCGTATCACATCCTCATAGCCGGCCATATTTTGGGCAAAGTAGTTGCGATAGAGCTCTACTTCCTGGTACGGCGACGACTGTCGTCCCTCCACATACAAGGCAGGACGATTGCGATTCCTCATAAAGAGATTGTGATGGACAAAGCCGCGCAACGAAGTGGCTGAGCCACGGGAATCCGCTCGAATACGGAGGCCGCCTTGGTTTTCCATTAGCAGGTTGTTCTGATTAAAAGAAAATTAAATTGAAAAAATAAACTATGAACTTAGAGCCACTAAAGCTTACCATAAAGTACAACGAGTTCATGTTCTGCACATCCAAGTTCAGGGCCGAAGCACAGGTTGAGAAATTCCCGTACAACTGCCTACAGTTCCTCTCTATTCGGTTTCCTATCAGGGTCAAGGTGGGCGTAACCTCGCCCGCGGAGGAGTACGTGACCGCTCCCTTCATGGCACCCGAAATGTGGGTATCCGTGATATTGTGCAGGGCATCGCGGTCTGGAATTTATTAAAAATAAAATATAATAATAATTAAAATAACAAGTGGGAAAGCTACAGTCGAGTGTGACCGACTGTAAGATACCCGGTACCCAATGCATTGTGGGTGAAATTAAACTGCACATGAACATGGGAAAAATGACAATTTTCTGACGAATGAAGACAAATATTGCTAGAAACATGTTGAGCAACACTCAAAAGAGACAAATGTTGCTAGGAACATGTTGGGCAACTCTCAAAGCGACAAATGTTGCTGTTACCCAACAAAACAAATGTTGGTAGGAACATTTTGAGGAAGAAGCCTTCTCTCTCAGAAACTTTATTGTTTAATAACTTCTATGTTTTATCCGATTTTACTCAAATTTTCAGAACTCGTCCACGATTGCCTACTTATTAAGTCTATCTATTTACTTTACGTCGAAAATCTTGCATATGGTTATATACCGTTTTTTCATTTTCGAGGAATAAATTTTAAAACAAACTTGATCTGCGTGCAACAGATTCCAATGTTGTCACCAAATTTGGTAACTCTAGCTCTTATAGTCTCTGAGATCTGTTGTTTCACGGACAGACAGACGGACAGACGGACAGACGGACAGACGGACAGACGGACAGACGGACAGACGGACAGACGGACAGACGGACAGACGGACATGGCTAGATCGACTCGGCTAGTGACGCTGATCAAGAATATATATACTTTATAGGGTCGGAGAGTTCTCCTTCTGCCTGTTACATACATTCTCGGTTGGCACTAACTTATAATACCCTTGTACCCTATGGGTACCGGGTATAAAAATAGACCGACTGTGAGATACCCGGTACCCAAAGCTTTGTGGGTGAAATTGAATAAACATGGAAAAATTTAAATGTTGACATATGAAGACAAATGTTGCTAGAAACATGTTGAGCAACACTCAAAAGCGACAAATGTTGCTAGGAACATGTTGAGCAACACGCACGTGCGCTCTCAACGTCTCTCTCAGGAAGCAGAAGAAGTATACACAGAAACTTTATTGTTTAATAACTTCAATGTTTATTATTCGATTTTCAAATTTTCAGAACACTTCCGCGATGGCCTACTTATTAAGTCTATCTATTTACTTTAAGCCGAAACCCACGCCTATAGCTAATATAACGTTTTATATGATTTTCGGGGGCGGAAGTGGGCGTAGCCATATTTTAAAACAAACTTGATCTGCGTGCAATAGATTCCAATGTTGTCACCAAATTCGGTAACTCTAGTCTCTATAGTCTCTAAAATCTGTTGTTTCACACGGACGGACGGACAGACAGACGGACAGATGGACATGGCTAAATTGACTCGACTGGTGACGCTGGTCAAGAATATATATACTTTATAGGGTCGGAGATATTTCCTTCTGTCTGCTACATACATTCTCGGTTGGCACTAACTTATAATACCCTTGTACCCTATGGGTACCGGGTATAAATACTAGAACTTACATTGTCCCAGGGTGGAAATGGGCACCGTGACCACCTCAGCTATGAATCCATGCGTTTCGGGAGCTCCGCTCGCCACCAACTGCAGACTCAGCGTGGGACCCTTGGTCTTGAAGAACGATCTCTGGTTGTCCGTATCCGATTCGATTTTACCCAAATACGTGGCAGTCACATTGTAGATATCGCCGTCGTACAACTTGATGAAGTCGGTTCGGCCATAGAGCTTCGAGTGATTGAAGAGATTGGACTGCAGCAGCCGGAAGCCAATGGGTTTTGCTCGGAACGCCGAGGTAAATATCTTGACACAGTTGACGGGATTGTTATCGTACTTGTAGTAGATGATCATTCGCTCCTCGATGGTCAGGACCTTCTGGGGGTCGCACATGTCCACCAGGGAGAAGAGCTTGTAGGGCAGGTCTAGTTTTTTCAGAGGCGAGAAACTGGACTCATCGCTGTCGCGACCCTCGCCAGTGAGGGAAACAATGCTGATGCCCGTGCCCAAGGTCTTGTTGATGTTCAAGTGATTCAAGTTGAGCTTGCCACTCGGAGCTATGAGGTTGATGCCGTGGTTGGCCGAGTTCTCGATGCTCACCGAGGTTATGGAGGGGTTCTTGTGGATGGCCTGTATGGCGGCCGCCTTGTGGTTATGCAGGATTCCCGCCTGCTCGATCTGGACAAACTCCAGTTGGCTCTCCCGCAAAGGTAGCCTGGCATGGGATCTGGTGTTGTGCATTCGGTGCTCGTACTGGATCTCCTCGAACTTGGAGTTGGCGAAACGGATTCCGCCCCAGTAAACCTCGTCGTCGGCCACACCGTTGCAGCTGACAAAGACGAAGACATCATCCCAGCGGCACTCATGGCGATGACCATAGAGCTGACCATTCAGGCGCTCGGCACAGTCCTCCATTCGCTCCTCGTCGCCGCGACACTCCAGCGGCTGAACCCAAGACCAAATCCGGGTCAGGAGTTCGTGTGGAACTCGATCCTGCGGTCATGGCCATAGTAGACATTCAGGGGATCGTAGCCCATCTCCCGGCACACCACTTGGGCGTTTCTCTCCGTGAACCTGCTGTCACAGATGGGAACCCATTGGAGGGTCGTGTGGTTGAAGTACTCCAGGAAACCCTCGTTCAGGCCAAACAGACCATCGCTGTCGCCAGAGCAATTACTGGCACTGGTGCACAGTCTAATGGCATCGAACTCGGTCAGCGGAGCACTCATGTCCTCCAGAGCGCGCTTCTGGGGCTGTCCATCAGTCAAGGCCTCCCGGGTGGCGTTCCTGAAGGGTCTCATCACAATGGGAGATTCCTTGTAGCCCACGGCCACGAGGTTACCCAGGACTAGTATACCCACATTCGGCTCGAATTCCATGGTGACACCATGGTTTATGGTTAGGGTTTTCCCAGGCATTACCGTAATATCCGAGGAGATGTAGTACGGGGTACTCTGTTTCCTCAGAACCAGATCCTTGTACACTCGGCCACCTCTGTAGGTCGTTAGGTCCACCTCCTGATCCTGATTGAAGGGCACCACCACTGAGACACTGGCATCGTAGCTGTCCTCGATGAGGAAGGGCTGATAGATGACATCCGCATGATCGTTCCAGTTGTCAAAGTCAAAGATCTTGGCCTCTATGAAGGCGGTATCCTTGGTGCCCCACCAATTTTCCCTCGCCTCGAAGTAGTTATTCAGTCGAGCTGATCTCACGCCAGCCACCAGATTGTAATCCATTTCGTTCTCCGATATAAGATTGCGATAGAGACGAACGTTCTGGACCCCGTCTAATCGTATCACGGCGGTGGGTATCTTGTGCTGCTTCCTTATCCTCCTAGCAGCCTTCATGTACTGACTCCGATAGTTCGCTGTCATGGTCACAATATTGTTTCCCTTGAAACTGTTATACTCAATGCTCGCCGGCACTTGTCCTATGATCTCACTGAGGGAATCGGCCTTAAAGAGGAGCACGAACGTGGCGTTGTTCCCCTCGAAGCGATTGTTATCGAAGCGCAGACGCTTCTCCATGCCATCAAGCAGGATCAGAGCTCCCGGGCAATTGTTCTCCCGGAAAACGTTCGAGGTGATGTTGAAGACCGTGTAGTGTCCATGGACGGAGATGCGGAAGTCGCGATTCCTTTGCCAGGTGCTGTTCCCGAAGTAGATCGAATGGGTGAAGTTCTCGTTGTATTGCCAGACGTAAGGGAGAGAGACCTACAAGTAATAGAAAATTGTTTAAAAATGTAAGTAACTTCAATAATGTTCAGGGGGGTCTTAGAATAAGGGTGAGTCTTCCTACCTGAAAGCCCCCATGGGCATTCTGCTCCACTGTCGTATCCTGGATCACGTAATGGAACAGATTATTGGACGAACGCAGGTCCTTTGACATCTGTCGTATGCCAAAACCATTCTGAGTGATCAGTGAACTGTTCACATGCAGGGTGACCTCGGAAATATTGCTAGAGATCACATCCCAGAAGGGTGATCTAATCAGAATCGCTTCTCGTTCGTTGTAGCTCAGTTCGGAGTTGATCAGCTTGATCGATTCGTTGGCCTTCCGCAGATAATACTCCCCATTGTCGCCTATATAGCGATTGTAGTAGATGCCCGTAATGCCTCTCAGATTCTTCTGGATTTTCGTTGATCGAATCGTTAAGGTGGGCACCGGACCGCTGATAATGCGATTTCGGATGTTTTGAACGGGTGCCGTGACTGTACTTAGCATTAGGACTGCTCCACCGAGGGCGTGCAAGCCGCTTTCGTAGTAAATGATGATGCCATAGCTACTGCTGGTCACGGGGAAGACATTCAAGTCCCTCTTCACTTGCCAGAGATCACTCCTGATGTTCTCCGTTCTGGCATTCAGGATGCTTATGCTCTCCGAGGAGAGATTGTGAATGGGATTGAGGAGCTGTATGCCAATGACATAGCCGGCGGGACACTGAACCACTATTTTCCGGTTGATACTCTGCCCGAGGAGCTCCTCAGTTCGAAGGTACTTGTGCTCGAAGGTTCCCAGATCAATGTTGCTGATCTCATGGGGCAGGACATAGGGATCATAGTCGGTGTCATAGGCATTGAAGTCCCTGGCCATGTTGAACCATCCGCCGATTTCCTTCTGATCGAGAGCAGCCACCACGGCATCGTGGGTGATGCCACTGCCCTTGTTGTCCTTGATGATGGAGCCCGAGATCCGGAAATCGAGTTGCTTCAGGCTAATGCCACTTCCCCGATTGCCGGAGAACTCCGAGTTCTTGATGTTGTTCACCGACTTGCCCGCATAGATGTCCGAATAGACGATGCCCAGACCATCCTGGAGGTTGTTCACCACCCTCACGTTCTCCAGGTTGTGCCGGGCGTGGTCCATTTGAACGGCGGGCTTGAAGGCATTGGTGGTGTAGTCGAAGAGTCCCGCCTTCTCCACGGTCACATACTGAGATCAGCTCTCTCGGCGAGCATGCTGAAGCGGACCCCAGCCCAGGCACCTTCGTAGCACCGCAGACCCACGTCGTTCTCGTGGCTGCAGGTGTTCTCGAACTCGTACTCGGCCCTGCACTTGGTCACATCGCGATCCTGGAGGGTGCATCTAACGCCGGCCATCAGGATGTCCTCCGAGGTGCCGGCATTGGGGAGTTGAGAGCGCAGCAGGCGCCAGTCGTCGGGGTTGAGGGAGTAGCCCAGTTGGTGGCACACCAAGGCAGCATTCAGGAGACTCCAGCCATAGTCACAGACGGTGCCCCAGCGTCCCTTGAGGTAAACCTGAAGACGTCCCTCGTTGGCACCTGCTCCGCCCACCAATCGAACGGGCACCCGGGGTACCCCATCCGAGGGTATCACCTCCGTTTCCATGTCCACAGCCTCCGTCTCGCTGTCCAGATCAATGGTCTCCGTGTCGTTGTGCTCCCCAATAATGGTTTCTCGCTTGAGAGTGAAGAGTATGTCGTCGGGTCGTCGTCCTCGGGCCTCCAGTTTGCCCGCCACCATCATTCCCACACTGGGCTCGAACCGGAGGGTGGTGCCCGGGGAGAGGATGAGCTTGCCTCCGGGTCGGATGTTGATGTCCTTGGTAACCGTATAGGTTCCCGGGGGCACCATGTCCTGACCATCAACTTCGCCGCCAATGACGTCGCTGCCCTCGTGGAAGAACCGAGGCACCACTGTGGATACGGTGATCATGGCCGTGGATCCCGGGTTGGAACTGTGCAGCAAGTAGGGAATGTAGTTGATCTTCGCCAGGTTGTAGCGATCGTTGCGATGGAAGAGCCGGGCGTATATCTTGTTCTCATCGGTGTGTCCCAGCCAGTTGCAGGTGGCGTTTATGATCTGGCTCTGGTCTGTGAGCTGTGACCCGATCTCGTACATGGAATCCAGGTTGTGCAGGATGTTGCGGAAGACATCGATGTTGCTGGAGCCGATGACAACGGGAGCTGCCACCCGGGAGCGGGGATTGAGCCTGCCCGCCCCATCACTGCCCTCGGAGCCGGCTATGAGGGGACCAAAGCCTCGGTGATGTTGTTGCCCGCACAAAGTTCCGGGTGAAGAGTATGTACTGCACTTCGGCCCTGCTGTAGGGCGACAGACCCAGGGAAACCACATGGACGCCGGAGTTTCTCATAAAGTAATTACTCTGTATGATCAGCTTCACGGGAAAGTAGTTGAACTCCGGATAGATGTAGTCGTTGTTCACGAACAGGCAGCCGTAGGAGCCATACCGGAACATGTTGTACTCGATCTTGCCCACCAGATTCAGGGCGGGACTGAGGTTTATGGAGTTCGCCTGGGAGTACTTGAACTGGTTGTGGCCCAGCTGGAGCTGCATGTTGGGCTGACCATTGGCAGTGGCCTGGTAGCAGGACTCAATGAAGACGTCGTTCTGCTGGCTGCCATTAAAGCTGTTGCCGGTGATGTTCACCCAAATGGGACGGCAGAAGTTGCCGTGGAAGATGCCAGTCTCCAGATTTCCGCCGATCTGTGAGTACTCCACCACGCTGGTCTGGTTGAAGGGGATGTACTCCACCCGGTTGATGTCTGTGGTGTGGTTTAGCCAAGTGGCCACTCCGTATCCTCGGTTGGCATTCACCGCTGACCGGGAGATGTTGCGGTTTCCCCCGTAGTAGGTGATGTTAACGCCAGCTCCGTTGTTGAAACTGATATTGGAGCTCGTTATGTTGACATCTCCGGCGCCACTGGTCACGTGCACTCCGGCCACATGGCCATTTCCAGACACTGAGCTCCCATGGACATGCAGCTTGGATCGGATGTTGTCTATGGCCACGCCTCGACCTCCATTGTCTTCGACGGTGGACTGGGCCACCCTGAGATCGTAGGCCACCGAGTCGCCCGATGTCATGCGGAAGTAGCCGTTCAACTCCTGCCTGGCCTCCGCTCTGATCCTCACAAACATCTTCTCCCGCGTCGAGGTCACGCTCTGGGGCCGCGTGAAGTTCCTCGCCTTCCACTCGAACAGCAGGCGGTCGTTGGTGGAGGCCCCGTCGTAGACCTCCACGCTGACCGTCTCGTTCTGCATCAGGAAGAAGTGCTCGAAGTGCAGGGTCAGCAGGTAGCCGGGTCTCGTGAAGAAGTACTTGCCGCACTCCTTGGCCGAGCCTGCGTAGTACTTTTGGGTGAAGGACAACGAGATGGGATACGTCTGCCCCGACGTCGTGGGCAGGGTGCAAAAGTCATAGATACTGGCGCGATCCTTCCGCTCCGTTCCCCTGAGATCGTGTCCCACATACTTGATGCCATCCGCGGCATTATCCACGATGGAACATCCGTCCAACTGCACCAGGCCCTGACTGGAGTTCACAAAGACCCCGATGCCATTGCACTTCCGCACCGTGACATTCTGGAGCTGGAACCCCGCCCAGGGCAGGGTGCTGTTGAAGCCCGTGTAGGCCGAGTGACTGATCACCACGTGCTCCATTTGCGGGGTAGTCCCTGGACTTCCACCGCCGACTTGGCACTGAAGCCAGCTCCATTTCCTGCTCTTATGATGTCCACATACTTCAGCCTGGACTCGGATTGGGCGGCATAGACAGTGTTGTCCCTCCCCAGGGCCTTGGTGGACGGGGCATTGTCGAAGTAGATGCCACGCCAGTGACCCAGGGGCTCCGAGTGGACGGGCAAGCACTGGATTCCCAGATCGTTGTGGTAATCACAGGCCCCGGCTCCCATTTGTCTGGAGGTCCAAGCGCAGTTCTGGAGGTTATTTTCCCCTCCCCGGCACTTGGGCTGCTCGTAGAGGAGTCTGGGATAATAGCCCGGTGTCCTTTCCACCCAATTCCAGAATCTTCCGCCCCGGTAACCCAGCTGCTTGCAGGCCACGCCATAATCCAGCAAGGTCCAACTATTTGGGGCGATAATATATATTTAAATGAGTAAATAAAATAATAATTATAAAGGTTTTCAAACTCACTTTCTGGAATTCGAGCAAACCGAACGCCAGGCCCCCTTATGGTAGAGCTGCAGCCTTCCCTCTACGGGTGTGGGTCCATCAACAAGTCGTATGCCCTTCTCCTGGTCATCGGGGAGCTCTAGCTTGTAGTTGGCAGTATTACTTTGCGATTTGAGCACTATACGGGAGGTGGGAGTGCCCTGAAAGAAGGTTGAAAAAAAAGGGTTTAGAATTAAAAATCATAGAAAATAAAATGCTTCAAAATATTTTTCCTTTATTCTCTACTCAGGAGAAAACATAGAATGTTTTAATATTAAATATTGCTCAAAGGATGAAAGGCAAAAAAGGCTTAATAAATTTTAATTTAATATTTTGCAAAGCCTTTATTTGATGAATAACTTCAGTTGGTCTTAAGTTTGTAATTATTTATTTATTTATTTCGTTAACTTTAAAACTCCAAGCAAAGTTGTATTTTCTTCGTTTATTATTTAACTTTGGGGGAAAAAAGATTCTGATAATGATTAAATTATTTATTAACCTATCAATATAAACATTTATATGATGAAGAAACTTAAGGCTTGTTGTGTTTCATCTACTATTAGCCATTAAGTACTTATACAAATATTTTTAGGTCACAAAAACAAAGACTACAACAATTTTGGAAATTCTGAAAGAAAAAAAAAAATCCCCCCTTAATGCTCTTTCTGAAAATGCATAAAACAAAAATTAACAAACCTTTTCCCCCTCTAAAAGATAAAAAAAAACCGTTAACAGTGAAAACATTTCTCAGTTATCATTTTTCAATTAGCTCAGCATTATTTGTTTTCTACAATTTTCTTTCACACATTTTCACTTTAACTCTCTCACGTAGCAGGCAATTTTTATTTTCGTTTTCAATTATGATCTCTTCTCGCCAGTTTAACCTTCGCTTGCCAATGAAAATCGACATGAAAAATACATACTACATAGTATATATAATTTCCAGGCAATTTGGGGCACCAATTAACACCTATGCTTGCCTCGAAGATCAGCCACCAAATGGGAGAGATCTTCGCCCACTCCAGACAGACAGAACAACAGTTTTATTTAATTAACGCGACACAAGTTATGGTGAACTCTAACCCCGACAGTCCATGACTCACTAAAATTTTGCATATGCCCAAAAAATATACAAAAATAGTGTGAAAAGCCATTATTATTGAGGTCTAGGAATTAGGCTTAAGCGCTTGACAAAAAGCTAATTTAATCATATTTCCCTTTCAATTATGCGCTCGCGCTCCGACATTCACTTGAAGCTAATTAACCCACGGTGACCCCTTGAACCCCGCTGATTAAGTGACTTTACTCCGCAAGTAAAGTAATGTCCGGAACATGCAAACATTGCTCTTTGACGATGATGATAATTGGAAGGAAGTCTCCGAACTGAACTTGGCTGACCCACTTTGCGGCGGGTCACAAGATTGCGCATGCCCAGAGGCCCTAACCTACCGCTCTACATCGCATCTGAGCACGCCCTGTCCCCCATTTGGTATCCGGAGCGGTGCTCTGGTTTGTCACTACACTGGGAACATTTTCTAACAGAAGATCAAGCTGAGTATAGAATGAATTTTTATAAAATTATGATCTTAAAGGGAATATATTAATATTGATATTTTTAGTATAATTTGGATCTAATAAAGTATTATCTTGAGCTACGCTTACATACATTTTTTATTTAAAATAGTCAAAACTGAAATATTAAACTCTTTTTCAATCTTGTTTAATGTTAAACTCCTAAGTTAATATTCAAAAAACCTGAATTTCGCATTACAAAAATTATTCTTGGTCATTAAATGGGTTTAAAACTAAGCCTGCTAAAAGTTTTTCTCCAAAAATATTAAATTGGGTTTCCTAATGTCCCCATTATTTTGTAGTGCTTTTATTTATTATTTTTTATTACCTAAATTATTTTCTCTCCCCTTTTATTTTGCTAACATAATAGTTTTTTTTTTTTTCCTGTGTATACATATCTCCCCCTTAACCAAGCGATGGGTAAATCAGACAATCGCAATCTTATCGCGTGTATAAAAGTCAACAATGAGAGAACTTCAGTATGAAACCCTTGGTACAAGGCTTATCTATCATTGAGGTTACTCATAGTGGACTCTCGGTGGCTGATAGCAACAGGTGCCGCTTAATCATTCGCCAAAACCGCCTACAACAGGTGAATATGGTTAAAAATGCGAAAAATTCAAACAGGTATTTGCCTTTAGCACATGACAGATCCTAATATAAATTTGCTATAACTGCAAAACTTAACACTTTCTCTAAATACAAACATATTTCATTCATAAATTTAATTATATGTGGAACCAAAAATGGTCTATTTATTAGTAATTTTTTAATATTTATGAAATTTACTATATTTTTCATTTGAAACTCTTTAGAATCGCTTTTACTTTCAGAACCTCTACCAAATATCCAGCAAATATTTATCCAATTAAAAATACCAAATAAATTTAATTTATTATTAATATTATAAATAATTTAATATTAATATTAGTACTTAAATAAAAACATTTCCTGGCCAAAATCGATTTGATTCTTTTGATTCTTATATTTTATTTGACCATTTTCTACCCTTATTTAGCCATTTAATGAAACCGCCATTAGGATTATTATTTGAGTCATTTTTATAATTACCTAACTTTATTTTCAGCTCTTTTCCTGCCACCCTAGTTGATTGCACTAATTAAACCTCATATTTCCGACCCAGTAAATCCTTCTCAAATTTCCCCCTAACACTCATAATGAGTTTTCCCATCATTTTCCCCACTTTCCCTAGACTTACCACCGCCTGCAGGACGCCGCTGATTTTCAGCCCCTTTGTTGGGGCAAATTCGATGGTGACGCCGGGCTCGATGGTCAGCTTAGCGCCGCGCAACACCTCCAAGTCCTCGCGGGCCAAGTAAGGACTCTCGCTGAGCCGCAGGGTACGCTCGCTGAGGATTTCCCCACCTTGCAGCTCCGTGTATGACAGGGCTGACGTCATCAGGGGCGGCGAGGAAGTCGTTGGCGCCACCGTGCCGTCGGAATGCCTCGTCGCTGGCAGGAGCTGTGTGGCGCCATCGAGACTGGCGAACTCGATATCATTGTCCTGCAGCAACTCCACCTCCAAGTCGGTTTGTTTTGGTGGATTTTCCTGGGCCTGCGCCAAGTGTGTCAGGAAAATTAGGGCCAGGACCACCCACGAGCATATGGCGGGCCATTTGGGATTTGATTTCTTTGATTTTCCTCTATTTTCTTTCGTTACTTTTTGTTGGCAGTTCGTTTTATGTCGTTGCAGCTTCATTTGTGCATCGTTTTCTAATCACTTTGCGATTGTCGTTAAATTTAATTTGGTTTACTTTTCGTTGAAATTAATTATTTCACTAAGGTTCTATTTTTATTACACATTCGCCATGGCAGTTTTTGTGATTATTAAAGCAGCTGGAGCGAGCAGGGAAGAGGAAAAACAGATTTGTTAAAGGGAATTTCTACGGAACTTTAATTTTATTAAAAAAAGACGTTTATTTTTCGAGATTGAAGCTTAAAAAAATATTAATACACTGTTTTGTATATTTTTATTCACTTTTTAACAATGGTATTTTATTTTAAAGCACTTAATTTTTGAAGACGAAAAATCGTTGCTTTAAAAATGCACACAATTAGGTAAATACTATTTTTTAATTCAGTTATTCGAACATTTTATTTTTTATTGTTATGTTTTTTTATTTGGTAATGATTTATATTTTTAATTAACTAATGTGCCTTTGAGTTATTAAATTTAATATAAAATTTAAAGTGTTATACTTATATTTTTCAAGTGTTTTATTAAGTTTGTTTAAAATTCCCAATTAGTTTTGACCAAAATATTAACATAAGCTTCGTCGTTTTCAATTTTTCACAGTTTCCATATTGTTTGAATTTATTACTATCTGTAAAATGTATTTTTTTTATTAATTTTATTTTTTTTTGTTAAAAGTCACTATTTTCAGGTGTTGTTAACCAATTTTTTTTGTTTTAAACGCCCTCAAAACTGATACTGAATTGTGCGTTTTCTCTGGAGATTTCCCAACAGAGAAACATGAGAATTTTTTGGTGGTTCCAACATTGTTAACAAATTTTTCTGATAAGCCGCTAAGAAACAACAACAAAACTCATACCAAAACACCTTTGCAACCACAACACACTCACACACACACTAACAAATACCTATGCAGTTGAGTTAGCTTTTTTTCTATCTCTCTTTCGAAAACACGTCCATACGCAAAGAACCGTTAGCAGCGACTGACACTCCGGAGAGGTTTAGTACTTGCAGTGCCCACCAGGAGGGGCGAAAGTGATGGGGCTAGCGAGACAGAAAGAGCGGACGCCAGGCAACCAACAACAAAAGCAGCAGCGAACGGGACAACAAAAGAAATAAGGCAAACAAACAAAAAAACACACTCAGAAACACAACAACATGTAAATTATTGGGGAGTTGTTGCTGGAATTCCCCCGAAACTTTTTGTAAAATAACTGTAAATGTGTAGGCATTTCATTCATGCCACAAGGAGAGTGCGGCAGAGCGAGAGAGAACAGAGAGTAAGAGAGCGACGCACGCACCGCAAGTTAAGTTCGTGTTTTTTCCCCACTTTTCTTTCTTCTGCCTCTTCTTCTTCTTCTTTGGTTACGTGTGCGTAGTAAGAAGAGAGAAGAAAGCAGAAAGCATTTCCACCTTCGACTTAACGGGCTTTACCTTAAACTTTCCTCCACCTCCAATATACACTGCAAGAAATTGTTACTTTTGAAGATCAGTAATTTTTATCAAAGTTGGTAATCTTTTTAAATAAATAAAATGTTTAACCATGCTTTTTAAAAAGTAATCTTTATTTTTCACGTTTTTAGTTGAAAACTTTAAACTAGGATACAGGTATTTATCGATTACAGGGTAAGATCTCGAAAACATTTTAAATTTTGTTAACAAAATTTTTAAAAATAAAAAATATCGAAAATTTTTCTATCGATTACAGTATCAAAATATCGATAAAATCGAAGAGATATCTAATAGATTTTTTTTATTAAGAATAAGAATTAGTTTTTAATAATATGGTTAATTCGTGTGTATTTAATAAGTTTTTATATTTTCATATAAATAACTCTCTTTCGATAACTCATCTATATAAATCCTATTTCTTTTTTAAGGTTATAAATAAAATATTGCCTTTAAAAATAAGTCTTCAAATTTCTCTCTCTGTACCCCCTAACTTTCCTGATAGCCAGCATATCATATGTATCGAATATGCAAAGTAGCTTCAAGAGAGTCGGGTTCTAGGGGGGACAACGGTGCGTGTGTGGATTGTATCTTGTATATTGTATCTCGGAGCCAGAGCCATGTCCGATGGATGTGTGACTCAACTGCAGCGATGCAAGTCGTTGAACGTCGTCGTCCCGGCTGAAATGTTGTTTTCGTGGTTGCCGTGACTGCATTTGAAGTGCATTCAATAAGTTTATTGTCTCTTTGCCTTTTTATGGGTTTATTAACTTTTAGTTTTTGCTTTGATTTGGCCTTTGGCATTTTGCTTTTTGTCATAAATTAAATAAATCCCCTTAAAGTGGTCCGTATCCTAAGATATCTTTTGAATCGAGGTAGCTTATGACAAAGGAAACTATTACGTTTAATTTTCTTTCTTAAAAAAACTGTATTTTAAGGGAATTATTATTAAGATAATTAAGTTCCCGTATAACCTACCTATACCTTTAATTATAGGTTATATTCTGGTTTATATAACCTATCTATATAATAATAGTATTAATTATTTTGGAATACGTGCCCATTGGACACTTTCTTTGTTTCTTTACTAACGAAAAGCCTTTAGCTTAGTAAGAAAATTAAAAGATAAGATACAAAAGTGACTACAAATATTATATATCATTCAATTAAAAAATATGTGATATTTTTATAGAGTTTTAGAAATTAATTAAAAAATCTCTTTATATATATTTTATTTTAATATTTTTCCTTTATTTACCTTTTTTACATGATCATTAAACAATTTAAACTCGTTTTAACCGCACTTTTAAATTAGTTTCAATTCCCACAGCTTGAGTTCTTAGTCTAATTGAGCTTTCTCCATGTGAAAGGGTTTACCCCGCTGTGCAGCTGGTTTTTGGTCAATTTTACAGCAATTTAATTTAGTTTCCGTTCTAACAAAAAAAAAAGAGAGTTCAACAAACTCGCTGGTCTACAATTTGCTTGGAAAAATTACAATTGTCTAACCAATTTTATGGCCGTTTAAGAGGTCCCATCATTGTTCAATTTGTTTCGTTCTGTTTTGTTTTGATTTAAAAAGCATTTTAACTAGTATTTGTTAGTCATTTGCCGGCTTCAATGGGTGGATTGTCGGATGACTAATACAACTCAATACTCATCTCTCTCTCTGTCTATATACATATCTCTCCTATTGTCATTGATGATGCGCGGCACGCTAAAATGTTAATTAGCTTGACCTGCGAGTTTTGCATTCCCATTATTTGTAAAGTATTTTTGGTTTTATATATAAAAGAATTTTTTTAAGCAAGTATTTATAATATAAGCATAAGCAACGTAAAAATTTTACTTTAAATAAAATGTAAACAATATTTTAAAATGCAATTTTCAGTCATTCATTAAATTATTAATTTCACCAAGTAACCAAATTAATTAAACTCATTATTAAACTTCTGAGTATGACCTCAGTCTTTTGAGCTTTTTGTTTTATCATTTTCTTTATATTTAATGGCTATAGATATAGGTTTTATAGCCCCCTGAAAATGCACCGGGAATATCGTCGTCGCCTGTCTTTGTTTTTCCTTTTCCTTATCTAAAACCAAATGATTGATAATGCCCCACTTCCTTTGCGAAAATGTTCTTTTAATTCACTTTTTTCCGGCCGCTTCTACACTGTGTAACCGGGGAGAGAGGGGGCAACGCGTCATCGGCTCCCCGTCGGATGAGTAATGCGGAGCGGAAGTAGAGGAAATAGAGGAACTACCGAGAGGAACCTGTCCCTAAGCGAGGGAATTTGGCGGAAAAGAGACCGGGGGGAACATTGAACAAGTGCAGCCAACCGACGTTGCGGCTCGCTGAACGCATGGCTCAAAAGTTGCAGTTGCAGTTTATTGGCCACAAACAAAACGCAAAAAAAAAAAACTGATATAAAGTAAAAAAAAATATCCATAGATGGTGCAATTAGTTGCCAAGAAAGCGTGGAATACGAGGAGAGAAACAGAGCAACCAGCTAACAGAATTTTTTCGGATCCAATCTTTATACTCCGATGGGTTTTTCTGTCTTTCGCTGAACCGAATCTTTGGTTTTTAAGAGAGAAAAAAAAGCAAAGTTTTATGAGATTTTACAACTGAGAGATTTCAAAGCTATGCAGAAAAATTATATCATACAGTTGGAAAAGTAATCATCATTATTATATTCATTATAATATTATTTAAATGCATTTATTTTGTAATTCTTTTTATCTTTATTATTTGTCTATTTTTCCTCTTATTTAATTGCTAAGGATTAAGCCTTTTATATTGACAAAGAACGCATAAGAAATAAACACCAAAGAACCGGTTTTAATCGGCATGCTAAGCGATTATAAAATATCATTTGTAAGTCTGTTAGCTTGGTTTTTTATAACTTTAGGTTCTTATATATTTTTTTAAAGATTAAATATAATTTTTGTTAAATTATTAAAGCCACATATTAATTTTTTGATTAACTCCTTAAAGCTTCCACTGATCAAGCTAAGAGCCAAGCTCCACTAACCAAGCCAACCTAACGGTCATTTCACTCAAAGCATAACCATTTTCTGGGTCCGATTTTTAAAGCCAAAATTCTTAGAATATTACAAAAAGAATAAAGAATCCTTAATTGAAGCCGCAATGCTTGGCGTCTTGTATGTTTTCTTTGTGTACACTCCACTTTTGCGTTGTTACAGGTATTGGTGTGTTTGGTAATACTTTTTTGTATTTTTTTTTGGCTAAAGCACCAACACAACCTCACTCTTACTTGGCCCAAAAGCTTTGGCTTTTCACTGTTTGTATTTTCTTGTTAAAAATGGATTTTATCCGCACTTTGTTGTATATATTTACGTAGTTGTAATAACACTTTGTTTTAAGAATTAAGTAATGATTTATTTCAGCTTTTTAAGAAGCGTCGCAACGCTTTAAGGCGCGGTCAGCACAGCCACCGATCATACTCTCGCACACTTACACAGGCACACACACTCTCGGACGAACAACTGTACGTATACGTGACAGCGAGCGCGGTGGAACAACAACAAAGCCACCTTTTGAGATCAATAAGTTAGCGCTATTTTCCCGCGATCCACCGACTGAACACGTCCAACAGCGAACACCTTCGGAAACGAACTGATCATGAGGAGCGAAGCGAAGCGCTGGCTCAAAAAGCCCCACTGAGCGCCGATGAGCGCATTGAGTTGGCCGGAGAGTTGGTGGCCATAACTTAAATCGCACGAAACGCAACGTCCAGAGTAGCTTTTAGCCAAGCGAGCGGCCAAAATGTCAGTTACACTCTCCAGTTACCTTGGCCGAAATGCTAACAGTGCAGTGGAGTCCAAAAAGCTGCCTCGCATCGCCACAGAGGTGGTAGCTGGAACCTGTTGCTGTTAGTAACATTGCTACAAGGCTGAATGACTGTAAAGATGTGGGTGGAATGTTATAGCTTGTTTTATTTCTTCACACGATAAATGTTGATCTGTTTTTATTTCATTATCTATTATTTATTTTACGAATACCAAATATATTTAAACTTTAATTTGATTTTATATTATTATATACTTTTATTACTTTGAGATTTTTTTAAAATTTTATTTTGTAAACTATTTAGCCATAAAGTAGCCTTGCATTCGTATTTGTTGACCACTTTTTGAGCTTTGATTTTTATTGATGTTTTAAAATTCATGCTCATAAAATGTTTTCCATTTAAAAATATAAATTCTCAGATTTTTAATTTTCCAAACGGATTTTATGAGTATTTTAACTCTTTTTTTGCTTGTTCTCCCACCTCTCCATATATTTTATAAATATTTGGCTCTCATTCATCGGCCATCGCTTTTTTAATAACTGACGATATTTCACGCCATCTCAACTTTCCCAACTGCCATCACCACTCAGTTTGAAAGTTAATCTCTAGCAAAGTGGTGAAAAATGCGCGATCCTGCTCGGGGAAAAACGCAGTAAAATGGCATAAAAAGGGTTTTCTACAAGTGAAAGTGTGTGTAATAAAAAAAGGTAAAGTCGTAACGCAAGTGTTGATTATATTTCTTTTTGGTAATCACTCAATTTCATCAAGAAAACAAGGGTTTTATGTGCGTCGGCAGCGAAAAAGGTGAGCTAACTCTAACGGTACATCTTGTGGGGAGCTTCTACATGCAATGCACACCAGCGCCGCGTGTTCGTTTTAGAACTTCGAATAGTAGAGCGCCACTGTTGATGTGAGGTTCAGGAACTAAGCTTGTCTTCAACGATTCACAGTGGCACACCAGCGCCGCGTGTTTGTTTTGGAACTTCGAATTAAAGGGCGCCACTCTTGGTGTGTGAGGTTCAGGAACTAAGTTTGACTTTACGATCTACACGGTGGCGCCACTGTTGATGTGAGGTTCAGGAACTATGTTTGACTTCTACGATCTACACGGTGGCGCCACTGTTGATGTGTGAGGTTCAGGAACTATGTTTGACTTCTACGATCTACACGGTGGCGCCACTGTTGATGTGAGGTTCAGGAACTATGTTTGACTTCTACGATCTACACGGTGGCGCCACTGTTGATGTGTGAGCTTCAGGAACTATGTTTGTCTTCTACGATCTACACGGTGGTGCCATTGTTTGTGTGTGAGGTTCAGGAACTATGTTTGTCTTCTACGATCTACACGGTGGCGCCACTGTAGTGCGTAAAATTACCCCAACATATTTAAAATGTTTAGCTTAAAGCTAACTCAATATTAATTAATCAATATTTTCTCATCTGTTTTACAGTGCCAATATCCATGGTAAGGTAAGTCATATATATTTAGAAAGTTATATTATTATATGGCCAATTAAAAAACAAGAAATTCTGGCATACTTCTAAACAAATTTCAAAATACAAAATGATTGTGAATAGGGATGTAAGATCTCTTTAACAATTCCTGTTGGATAAACTACATTAAATTTCCGCGGCAAGCTAAGAAAATATAAATCGTTTTTTTGGTTACCATTCTCACGCACCGTTTTTTTGCAAACAAATCACGTGCTTTCCTGGCACTCGAGATGATATCATCTCGGGGGAGAAACTCTGCGGCGACGGATTTACGCGAATTATTTTGTAGTTGAACCCGAAATTGATGTCATTTGTTGGGAAACAAATATATGGGCGGAAAGGGCTCTAAGGCCAGCAAGGAAATTCCAGGAAACACACAACTCCCAACTGGCGGTGATGATGACAATTTGCGTGGCATTTTAATTGAACTTTCTACGTGTCCAAGTGGCGCGTACTTGATTTTAGCCCCGCTTGCCCGCACTTCTCTAAATCGATTTGCCAGTGCGAGGCGAGGCTGCCGGAGAGTCAATGTTAAAGGCGTTGCCACAAACCGCAAACTGTCGTGTCGTCTAGGAAGGTGACGGGAGGGGCCTCGAAACGTGCCCGAAGTATTATTACGGCCGACGTTTCTGTGTGATTGATGGCCCCAAACGCGAGTGAGTCAGTGGATTTTGTTTATAACTCCACGCAGATTCCTTTCGATCTGGACAGCGATCTTTCTAATATTAGCACAGCTTTTATGGGAAATAAACTACCAAGATAGTTAATTAATAAAATCCCGAAAACTTCAGTTGGGCGAGAGACCTAAGAAGATCTTAGTGTCTTGTTAATATGGGCAGAATGTTCTTGAAACTGATCAAAATTTTTAAAACGATAGAATTTAATACTGGAATTATGGGAAATTTAAGTCAAAAAATATTTGTAAAAGAATTATTTTAAATAAACAAAGAAGGTATGGATTCGGTATTATTTTTATTGATTTTTAATCCTCACCTATAACTGTGTGATGGACTTATTCCTTCTTTTAAATATAGCTTGAATTTATTGGATTTATTTTGCATCCCATGGATCCAATAAACCCACTTAATCCAATAATATCATCTTGGCAATGATTTATATTAAATTATTTCAATTCAAGACAGATCAGCTATGACTTTCCTTTATATAAACTCCTTACCCAAAGACAACCATACTTTTTTCCATATTAATGCAAACTTTATTTGAAATAAAACTAACTCGCTATATATGGTTTGAATAAAAAATCATTTAAAATTCAAGGAAGACCATGGAATGGAATGCACAACTTAGTCAACTTACTTACTTACTACAAAAAGTCTTAAAAAACAAATTAAGCCTAAATTACATATGGGTCAACTGGAATGTTGCTTGTTGCTTAGTTTTGCTTTTTCGATTTCGTTTTTTTACTTTTACTTTCAACCATTTTTTTCCCTACAGACAAAATCGATTTACGATTTTCGTTTTCTCAATTAAGATTAGCTTACGGGATAAGGAAACATAAATTAAGAGTTGGCATCCACTCGAAACAGCAACACTTAGTGTTGTTGGGGCCAAACACAAACTCGAAAATAACTACAAAAACTAAACGATAGACTCTCGTACTTAAACACTTAAATGGGCAGATTTAAGCTAAGTTCTTAACACCTAACTTATACATGGGGTATATATTTTAGGGCTCTATAAAGTGCAACAACAGAGTTTCAGTTTCTTTACGCTTACAATTACAACTTAGGGGCGTGTAACGCTGCTCTTTTATTACTTAGTTTAGGTCTATTGCCTTGCCTAGAGACATTGTACTAAAATGTACTAAAACGAAGCTCTATGTTAGCATTAAAATTGGGAACAGTTTGTTAGAGACCTGAAATCGGAATCAGATCAATATAATGGAATATAGTCTTAGCTAGAGCTTTGAAATCATTTTAAAAGGCTTTCAGCAGTATGCAACGAAATATTTTAGGTTCCAACTTCACAGTTTCTTCTTTTGAAGCATACTTCTTCTTTTGAAGCATACTTCTGGGCTCATTTTGGAATTAATTTCAAACCCACACCGATTTCTGTGGCATCCGTGGAAGGTGTTGATTTTTAACGCCTCATTATGTCCTCGATGCTGAATCCTGTCCTTCTGGGCGGTGCTGGTGGCGGTGCTATAGGTGGTGCTGCCACAGGTGGTGCCGCTACAGGTGGTCCCTTTTCCGTGCTGGCAACTCCACTTGTTTCTGTGCTCGGTGGTGGTTTTCCCAGCAGTTGCCGCGGCGGATGTCGCGACATATTCAGGGCATATATGCCCGGGGTATCCACGAAGGTCCGCGGACCTCCCAGGCCAGGATGGTGGTGGTGGTGCTGCGGATCCATTAGGTCCAAGGTGGGCGGCGGCGGCGGTAGGATCCTCTTTCGCATGGGAATCGAGCCCAGAAAGCTGGGCATCGCCTCGTGGGGCGAGTGCAGCGGCTGATTGGGCGGCTTACTCGTTTCGGGTTGGGTGATGATACTAGGAGGAGTCGGTGGCGGCGGGGCACCCTTCGAGAGGTTCAAGCTCTTGTGGTGCAGATCGCGGCGGACGTGGAGAATTGGCAAATAGGGATCTCCATTCGGTGGCAGTAAGTGTGCATGTCCCGGGTGCGAGCCCAAAGGTGGCGGTGGAGCCCCTCCTCCGGGTGGCGCTGGGTATCGCACAAAGGAAGGTGGAACCGAAAGACTGGGATTAGTGCAATTTGAGGGCTCTTCCAGGTGCTTCTCGCCATGCGGCCTCATCGTGTAGGTCTCCCCGCCCTCGTGGTGACAGTGGGTGACACCCTGACGCTCTGGCTTGCCGGAGGCACTGGCAGATGGAGCACCGGTGGAGGCACTGGCAGCAGCAGGCTTGCCTGCCTGGAAACGAGCTGCCACCAAGGCCACCTCAGCCTGCTCCTCATCCTCTGGGTCGAAGTCCTCCTCCTCTTCTCCAGCTCCGACTCTGGCCAAATCGTGATCCCTGGACTGAAGATCCTGCAGCTCCTCCTCTTCGTCGTAGTCGTCGAACTCCTCTTCACTCTCCTCCTGATGATCAAGGGCCGCCTTTCGCTTGAGTCTCATTCTTTCGGACTCGGATTTCTCTCCAGCTCCGGAGGATTCCCCTAAGTTGTGAACCGGCGACTGGCGGGGCGAGTCCACCTCCAGCAGCGAGTCCTCCTCGTCGCCGCTTAAGTTCCTGGCCTCATCCTCTTCGCCCACGTCCACGTAGTCGCCGGAGTTGACCTCACCTACGGCGTGGGTCAGGGCATGACGCCGGAGATCGCAGTTCCTACGGAAAACCTTGCCGCAGGAGGAGCACTCGTAGGGCTTGTGATCCGTGTGGGTGAGCAGATGGGTCTTCAGGTTGGAGCGCTGATTGAAGGACCTGCTGCAGACGGGACACTTGTGCGGCGACTCCTCCATGTGCAGGATCTTGTGCACGGCCAGCGTTCGCGACTGGCAGAAGCCCTTGCCGCACTCCGTGCACTTGAAGGGTTTCTCCTTGGAGTGGATGTACCTGGAGGACAAAGAGAGAGAAAGGGTGGCTTTATTGGATTCTGCGTGGGCGTTGGTAGCTTGGTAGCTGCAATTGGCAGTTCAAGTTGACAGTTATCGTCGCTTACTGTAAACCCCAAACTCAAAAAATAAAGTTCACTGAGTTAACGACACTGAAATACCCTAGATAAGGGTATCGGGATTGTGTCAGAAAGTTGGAAAAATATCAGGAATGTCAAAGAAATTGGGAATGGGAATTTGAAAGTACTTGAAATATTCTAGATTTAATTTGGAAGCTTACTTTCAAAAATACCAACTTTTGTTAACTTATATTTATAAGTTTAACAAAAACTAACTTCATATTTTTATAAAATATTACTTAAGAAGTCCTGAATATGAACAGACTCTTTGTCAGACTTACATGTATGTTTCAACAACAATTTTATTAATTTCAAAACCTTATTCCTATTACAAAAACCTCTCAAACCATAACTATTTAGGGTATTTAACTGTCTGCATGCTAAGTTCGCCTTTGCTTGCATTAATTTTTTATGTTTATGGCGGCCATCTTGGCAATGGCGTCCACTTGTTGTTGGAAAGCAGCAGCAGCAGCCTCGGCCCCCAGTGGAAGTCCCCATCTTCTCGGCATCAGCTTCAGCTTCAGCATCAGCCTCATCGGAGGCAGCCAGCAGCCAGCAGCTGCTGCTGGTGTCTCGAAAAAAAACGAAATAAGAAAAAAAGCAAGACCCAAAACAGGTTCTGTCTCTGCTCTCGGGGCCCCGAGATTCTTCTCCCATGCCAAGACGCGTCTTGCTGGTCGGTGGAACAGAAAAAAAAAGAAGAATTAGCCCCGCGGCAAAGCAAACAAACGACAAATGGACCGATACCGAACGATCAAAAGACAGAACGCTCTTCGGACAGGCCGCCACAGTACGGAGGAGACCTGCTGCCTGGGATCGGGATCTCTCCTATATAGCTGCCTTTCCATCCCCCTCAGATTTTAATGCTGGTGAAGGTGCTGGAGGAGCTCCAAAAGGAAAACCAAACAGAGTTAATTAACTTTGCTGTGTTGCCTTGGCTTGCGTCAAGTGTTGTACTCTTTCGGTTAAGATGGTGGAGTCTTCTTAACTGGCTATCGCTTTATGGGGAAAAATGGTCGTAAAAGGGTTTGGGATTTTCTGAGAATTTTTCACAGTTCAAAGTTTAAGTTAAAAATAAAATTAGCCTAAGACTACGGTAAAATATCTATATAAGAAATATTTCTGGGAGCATATAAATTCTAGTTGTTGTAAGCCTGAGGTTTCATTTAAAATATTCGTCAACCCCTCATTATTACTACTTAAATTCTTATTATAATCGCTAAAGAATTGAACTCCTGATCTACTATTTAATTCATATTTATTATGAATGAATATAGATCAATCCTTAATTCCTTTCCCCCATTTAAGAGTATTCCCTTATTCGCATAATTCTCTCAAAAAATCAAATCTAAAACTTATCTGCAGGCCGGCATTGGATGGCAATTACCGCAGCAGACACTCCCCCTTTTTTCTTCGTGTTCAGTGTTCGCATTTTGCCCAACTCACCTGTGATCCCTGAGGTGATCCTGTCGCCGGAACGCCTTGCCGCAGATATCACAGGAATAGGGCCGCTCGTCCGTGTGTGTCCTTTCGTGGATGAGCAGATTGTACGACTTGGTGAATTGTCGATTGCAGAACTTGCAGATGAACTGCTTCTTGGGCCTCGAGGCCCTGCCCGGTGCCCTCAGCAGCCGACGGTCCAGGCCGGCGTGCATCCCAGGACCCAGGCCGGGGGGAAACAGAGCTGCAGCCGCGGCAGCTCCTGGCGGGAAGGGAAAGCTCCCGGCCCCGTGGGCGAGGGTCCCGGTCCGGTGAGATATGGCGGTGGCGGGACTCCAGGCGGGGCATACAGCACTCCAGGTGGCGGAACTCCAGGGGGGCCACCGCCAGGACCTCTGCCCAGCATGGCTGCCGCAGCAGCTGCTTCCCGGAGGGCCAGCTCCTTCCGCTTGTCCGCCATCATGGCAATGATTTCGTAGTTGGAATTACTGCCGGGCCTTACTTTTCCGGTGGGCAGAACCGGAACAAAGGCGGAGATCTCTCTGTGATGCGGTGGCGGCGGCCCATGGAGCCCGGCCAGGTGCTGCTGATACGCCAGCTGTGTCTCGTACGCCGTGATCCGGCTGGCCGACGAGTTGCGCGAATCGCCGCCATTCTGGGAGCCACCGCCGTCGGAGGATCCTCCTCCTCCATTCCGATCAGCCGCTCCACCAACGGCTGCCGCTGCCGCAGCCACCGAGGACATGAACTGATCCATTCGGGAGGGGCGCAGCATGGGAATCGCTCCGCCGCCGCCTCCTCCTCCGCCGGAGATCTCGCTGGATGAGCTATCCGTGGGCATCGTAGGGGCTCTTCACATGCCGTTAGACCTGGCGGAGATAGGGAACGAAAATAGAAAATAAATTAGTGCTGGCAAGGTGTAAGGCAGTAAATAACAATTAGTAGAGACGCCTTTGCTGTGCTAATTGTCGCCGGTTAATTGGGCTCTCGTTTTTTTCCTTTTTTACTTTTTTTCGGGGCTTATCTTAATTGCGTTCCAAGTGCAATAAACAGTTATTTCCACGCTGTATTTTATAGCTTCCGAGGTAGAACGGGGCATGATAAACCCACTGGGAAAGTTGTCTTGGGCGATATATATTTTATATTAATATTGAGTAAGGTTCTATGGGATGAAGTTCAGGGATGGGAATACGCACTTCAGATTCGTGTTGAGACGATTAAAATATTTACAAAAATAAAGAAAGAGAACTCTAAAAGGCTGTGTTTATCTTTATAAGAAGATTCCTACTTTAGGAAAAACTTTTACTGAATTTTATGGAATATGAATAATAAATTCTTCTAAAATTCCTCCCTCAACTGTAACCAGCATTATTATTATTTGAAATTCCAATTATCGTCTATCTAATTTTCTAGAATTCTTACAGAGAACATTAATGCATCTTCCTTTATCCCAAGCAGTTATAACTCGTTTTTACTACGTTTTAAGTTGTTTAAATTTGTTTTTTGCACTTCTTATCGCACAATAAACCGACTTGCATTGCACTTGAACAAGTAAAATAAATAAACAGCAAAATAAGTGATAATTTTCTTTTTAAAATCTCATTAAAAACAAGGTACTTAAAGATCACTTCACAGAAAGTTACCCATAAGCTTAAGGCTCAAACCTCTATTTTCACAGGGTAACTAGATGGTTTATCACATTGTTGTGCTGCTGCCGTGCTTTTCCGTATGAATTTTATTACTGCCCGGGCTTTGGTTGTTGTTGTTTTATTATTATCAGCGACGGACTGCCGACGACGGCGAGTGAAACTAAACTGAAAACGAGTCGCAGTTGGCACCGCGGCGCGATCTGGTGCTGCTGCCGCTGCCAGGTTAGATAAGATTGTGCGTCTAAAAACCTACTACAAAAAAAAAGAGGAAAAAACCTGCCTCCGCTGTGAGTAAGCAAGTAAGCCAGCACAGTAGTAACGATATAAACACAGACGCACACTACCGCGCTCAGATACGGGACTCACAGATACAGAAGTGGCACTGGCAGATACAAAGATACGCCACACACAGATGCAGATACAGGGGCAGGCAGCCAGCCAGCCAGCCAGCCAAGTTGCCGTCGCTTTTGGTAAATGACTCGAACCGAACCGAACTCGACCGACTGCTTACTGGATTTACGCAACAGGAGCCTCGACTTCTGAGTGCGCCTCGTGAGGGCAGCGGACCGGAGCGGAGCGGAGCGGCTGGAGAACAACGTGATCATCGTGATAATAACAAAATAATGCAGATAATAATGATCACAATGATGGCCAGAACCATAAAACTTGTGGGCCCCCAATCCCACAGACTTCTCAGACTTCTGGCTGCCTGCTTTCTGGTCATCTTAAGGCTTTGCACGGTGAGAAAGGAAAGGAATGCAAGGGTCAAGACGTTCTGGGTTTATAAAATAAGGGTTAAGTGGGAGAAAACACTTAGATTACATTAAATATCTAGTTGGATCTAGTTAGGGAATAGGATTTATATATATTCACGCTCTCCACAGAGCATATACAAAATTGTATTTAAGATGTTGAGAAAATACTTTCTGCAGACTGCAGTTATGGTAAATGTCTGTCATCAGTGTCCTTAACATTTTGCCAAATTTCCACCACAAATCAGTACATTTATTTATGAGGAATAATGCCTTCCTGAAGTATAATTTATTTAGCTCAAAGAAAATACAAAATCATAATTTAAAATACACACTTAACCCCATTTTTTACCGTGTTCTCTCCACCGTTTTGTTTGAGCGCCTCATTTAAATTTATAACCAGTTGCGCAAAGGCCAGAGGAGAGACGGAAAAAGGTAGAAAAAATTACCCTGCTGTCTGTGCAATGACAGTTTTGCTTATCATTTGCTAGAATCGTACTCTCCGCCGCTCTGTGCCGCTTGATTTTTAATGCAAAATGCTGCAACGTCATCAAGATCAACATTAAGAGCCAACAGCCAACATCAGTCAAAGGAAAAAACTGAAAACCTGGCTAAGATCTTGTGCCAGTTGAAGAGGCGCCCATTGTTGGGAGATACCGTTCATCTGGGGTTATTGTGGGGCTCTTATCTATGGAAATAAGTTTTTGGCATTGTCGTCGTCTGAGAGTGGAGAGTGGAGTGCGCGCTGTCAGATTAGCTCTATAAAGTAGCTGGAGCCATGACTTGATCATGAGTATATCATTGTTATGGCTTTATAGGGTATGGAATGACTCGACATGCGTAGTTGAAGTGGTAGGAAAGTCAAGGGAGAACTACGTTCATAATTCAAATATCTATAAGATGTGGGACGAAGGTGTTATCTTATGACATATCAGGCTGGCTTTTAAAACAAATTATCATAATCTTGTAGAACACTGATATAATGTGTCTCGAAAAAGATGATTTAATTTTAATGAATGTCTCGAAAGTTTTTACTTTTTTACTTATTGTGGGCATGAGATTGTATATTGTATATTCTATAAAATACCAACTCTAATATTATACATTAATAACCAACCCATTACAGTTTCTCTTTTAATGATAAATCCCCCAAACCTTCATTGGCTTCCCCTCAGAAGCACATGCCAAACTAATCCCCAGTTTTATGGGTTAGTAATTGAATAATGCCTCCACCCCGAATACCAATTGATGATAGCAACAACTCGTTCTAATCTAATCTAATCCTATCTTTATATCTATATTGGGATTCAATAAAGGAGCTTATCTGATCTCTTTATGGCACTTCGGCTACATTAAATCCGCCTTGATGTGATCAGTGGATGAGCGATGGCCCCCACTAATATCTCATTCGATTACGATCCCCCGATAATAAACTCCCCCAACTCCGGCTCACGTATTTCTGGTAGCCTCGAACCAAAGCCCAAAAGAAAAAAGTGTAACCCGTTTCTGGTTTTCATATTTCTGTTTGTGCCCGGTACTTTTTTCTAGGGTTTATTATTTCCTCACTTTTGCATTTACGGCGACCGTCGACCGTCTGACCCACGACGTTTCGCTTCCCCCGCGCACACACTCCCTCGGTGCTGTGCACATACAATGTACAATTCCAGCGTTCATTATCTTTTTGAAACATCGGCACTTTTGAAAAAAACGTCAAGCCAAATAAGAAAAACAAATAAAAATCCATGTAAATAATGGACATCATCAGCAAAAGCGACGGCACGTAGACTGCCGTAGAGACCTACTGAGAGAGAGAGAGTTGTGCACAGGCACAGGCACAGGCACAGATACAGATACCGATACAGATGCGGATACCGCGATACGAAGATACACGGATACTACAGATACTGCGAAGCGTTTGCGCAAACGGTTGCCCAGCAAATGAAGCCAAAGGCTTAAAAATTCCCAATATGTGTAGTATGGCTATGAGTGCACTGGCAAAAAATAAGGATATTAATTGCAAGTGGTTTAGTTTTTGGTAAACAAAAAATACTTAAGATACTTATGGAGTGTAAGCAAATTTCTGTCTTATTTGAATTTTAAAATGCAAGTATAATAACCTATTTCTATGGATATTTGCTTCTTAGCAGTTGGGAATTTTAAGACGGAAACTAATTAAAACATGGAAAGTCACCCTATTCTTAGGTGAATTATTTTTAAATACAATTTAACTATATTATATAATTAATTTCCCTTCGAGGAAACGGAGTTTTGAGATACGTAAAATGTATTTTCTTGATATTTATTGACCCCTTTTCTTTCACTGTAACGTACATATAATAAAAAGAGCCAGAAGACCAACTACTGCTCGAGGAGGAAAAATAAAAGATATCGAGGAGCAATTTGGCTGCCACTTTTTTCCCTCCTCCCCTGCTTCTTCTTCTTCTTCTTCTTCTTGGCTGGGTCCGGGATCGGTTCGTTTGCTGGCTGACTGTTGCTGGGTTTTTGTGTGTAAACATCAGAGTCTGAGGCCAGCACAGAAACCCAGGGCCCAGCGCAGAGTGAAAAGGTTTCAGTTGATAAAAAAAAACTATGAAAAATATACAAACACACAGCCACACACACACTGTGCAAACGGATTTAGTGTTTGTATAGAAAACGCAGAGAGGAGACGAGAGGTGTAGAAGGGGAGTTTGTCCCTCTGCGATGATGATGGTCTACGATGGCTTGGAAGTGTCCATGCTGGTCTTACTGCCCCGTACTTTTAAGGTGTTAAAAGGGGTACATTCTGGGCACTGAAAATTGCTTCCAACTTGTTGAAAATTAATTATAAAATAATCAATTGCTAATAATATAAATGTATATAAAAATTGCTTATATAAAACAGCGAGGCTTACACATAAAAATAGACATAGCTTGGTTTGAATTTAGATTATTATGAAACTAGAGGTAACCCTCTTTCAAACAATAGATATGATTCTTGGACTTAGGGCTTATTATTTTATTTTTAATATTAAGAAAATCCTTTTTTCTTTGGGATTTTCCCTAGTTTATACCCAAAAAAAATAAAACACACCCGAAACCCTCCCCCAGGGTATTTTGCTAGTTCATCAGCAGAGGGCCTCCTCCCTTTTGCTGACCATATCTCTTATGGGCCGAGGAGTGCTTACCGGGTTCTCCTATACTTCAACTTCAGTTTGCTTACAAAACACCAGCCAACAAAAACAACAAACAAGCCAGAAGACGATGGACGTTGGACGGGGAAGGGAAGGAAAAAGAGGAAGAAAAAAAGGGTCGCCCAGATCGGTTTTGCAGCTCGGAATGCTCTTGGCCAGGCGTTGTTTTTTTTAATCCCTTCGGGACATGGGCTATACGTTTTTCCTGCCATGGGACGAAGGTAGCTAATAATCAAGAAACCGAAGGAGAGGAGGAAAAACGCCGATGCTGATGCCGCAGACTTATAATTATAGTCCCAGACCTCTGCCTGCACTTCACATGCGTTAATCTGAAAAACCCTTTCGGGGCTCCGGCCGGGGCTTCAGCCAGAGCAGCAGCATCTGAGATTATAGTCGAAGCTATTAAAAATCTAGCATAATCATTGCCCGTGGTGGAAAAACAAGTTGCTAGCCGAGCAGCAATCTTCCTTGGCCACTTTCTGCTCTCGCTGCCGCCTTGTCTATATAATTTTCTTGATTAATATCCATGAGATTTACACATTTGGAGTGCGCTGGCCAGCACAGAACCCACGGTCCGCGGTCCGCGTTTGCTGGCCATTAATTTCCAAAGGCTTTGCTAATTTCGCGGCCATGTTTCCAGAACTGCTAATGAAGTTTTATGGGTTCGGGAATGCAGCTGCTGCTGCTGCTGCCTGCAGAACCCAGCCAGGATTGATAATGTCGTTAGCATAAATTGAAAATGCTTTAAGGTTATGACTAAAGACTTTTTATTATTAAAGGATGGCCGCAGAACATCGCAAAGGGATTTAATTCAAATGAAAAATGGAGAGCAGAAAGATTGCACGATCGTTAAGGAAGGTATCGTTCGCTCTGTGGAATTTGTAATCTTTCTTTTGTTACTCTATTAAATTTCCCTCATACGCCTAAATTAAGTTCAATTGAAACATTTTTTATTCTTTGGAAATAATCCTCCCCGGATTAGCACGAGTGCTAGCCGTTTTCCATTCTTCAAATTGAATTCTTCTCGACTTAAGGTTGACTCTCTTTGAGTCTGTAGCATTAATCTCTCTTGCAGTTAATCTACTTTGTATGCTAAGCCGATCTCTTCATAAATTTCCTGGGATATTGTCCAGCTCCATTCAAGAATTTCACCCCTGAATAGAGCTCTTAAGATCTTTTGTTCAAGTGATTGCTACTTTTTCCAGACATTCTATTGTCCGTGGGTTATTCTTATTTATTAGAAGAGTTTATGCTAAATAGGTTGGTAGAAGGAGCCTTTAAGACTATGATTTATTAGTCCAAGGCAAATTTATAAATCTCTGGACCTTAATTCCCTAAAAAATATGCAAAATAATATCATCATCTCAATCAATTTTCTCACTTCGATAAAAGTCCCATAGCAGAATCAATATTACCTTTCCGGCTGTCTGATTTCGCTAATAGAATCAAATATTCATATTCTATTCCCCTAGACAACATCTAATTTCCTCATCAAAATTGCGAGAATTTCTCGGTTCCAGAACAACAACAATAATTGGATTGGATAACTGGTTGATCAGGTGAATTATAGACACGTGCCAAAAAATAGAAAAAAACCAGGCGTGTCCGTATCCCCATTCCAATATGGCAAAACCCTAACGAGCCATTGTTCCGCAGAGCGCTTTATGGCCAACTAAAATTCATCAGCTATTTTGTCACGAGCTTTTTTTATTTGAACGATCTTTTAACGATTTTAATTAATTTTCATGTTCGATTTTCCTGCCGCCAGTAGAGGAAGTTAACCGCAGTTTCCCCTTCCACTGTTGCAACCGAAAAATCCAAAAGAAAGGCAGGAAAACCCACCCAAAGCGATAAAATGCAATAAACTTTTATGGTCTACTCCCCATTCTTATGCTAAAAACTCATTTTCGGACACAATCCGAATAGCCCCATAAACCAAGACAATGAACAAATCCCAAATAGATCTCCACTGAGGCGAAACAAAAGCCAATAACTTTATAGAACCGCAACCAAAAAAAAAGCTCGGTGGAAAAAAAAGTAACCAACGACTGTGAGAGCGCGGGAGGCGTTTTTTACCAAAAAAAAAAACCTAAAAATAAAGAAAATGTAAAAAAGAAAAAAAATAAAGCATTTAAACGAAATCAAGAGATGTAGATGACGATGATGATGATGATGATGGTCGGAAACTGAAGCAGCCTGAATCTGAATCTCTGTATCTGAACCCCGAGACCGAAAACCGAAATCCGAAAACCGGATTCAAAGTCGAAGCGGAGCGAACGAGACGGCGAGAGCGACCAGTGGCCACTGGCACTGGCTACAAGTGAACTGGTTTACAAATAAAAAAAAAGAAACAGAGGTGGAAAAAACCTAGAAGGCAGGCATTACTACGAATTTTCTAATACTCTGCAGGCAGGAAAATAGCAAAGGTTTTCGGGAGAGGTTCTAGAAAAATACATTATTTTATGCCATATAGATAAAAAATAGTTTTTTCTAATACAAAATATACAAAATATTTGCTAGCAAATTGTACCGAAATATTAACTAAATCTTATATTAAAGAAAATTGATTTTGGCAAGATTTTAAAAAGAATAATTTATAGCCTCTGTAAAAGCCCCACAGAATATTCCTTTTTATCTTTACATTGCAAAAAAATATAAAATAGTTTTATTTAAATAACAAGAAGCTTTCTGTTAAATTTTTCTCTGAATAACTTATGATAATGTTCAGATTTAAATAAAGTTTTAGTTTTAAAGGTTTTCAGTAACTTGAGTCATTATTGTGCACATATTTTTAGGCAAAGAGTTTTTAAATCGTAAATAAAAAGCTAATGTTAAAATTTTATTAAATTAATCACTTCCTCTGCTATAACTTTATATAAATTTTGATATTAAATATATATTCTAAATAGTATTAATTAAATATTTCCAGCTATATTTTATACAAAACTCCCATTAAAATGTGAGTACCCTCTTAGAGATATTGTAAGGCGGAGACCCACAGAATTCCAAGCGAAGGTTTTTTCGAGTCCGGCTCGAGCCGGGCCCGGTCCCAAAGGCCCGCGTCGAAATGAGCGCCACAGCGATAAAAGCAACAAATATTTTCAAGATGGGGAAAAAGGGGGGGGAGGGGAGGAGCGAGGGTGAGGGGGTGGGGCGTACTCCACAGCGGACTGTGCGGCACCACACTGAGTTCGGTGGCAATGACAGTGGCACATGCAGTTGTAGTGGAAGCCGCTTGTCGGTCGACAGTCCGCCAACCGAACCGCCAACGTTGTTGCCCTCTCTCTGTTCTCTCTTCTCTGCTTGCCAAGCAGGTTTTGAGAAATCTTAAGACTCTCTCTCTCTCTCTTTCTCTACTCGTTGTTTTTGTCGTTTACTCGCTGGCTTTTTGGCCAACGCAAAAATACCAAAATAAAAAAGAAAAATAAAAAAATAAAGAAAAATAAAAACAAAAAGCAAAATATAGTATTAATAAATAAGTGCTGTTTGGAATTTTGTTGCTGTTCGTCTTAGTGGGCAGGGCCTGTTCTTACCTGTGTCTTAAACCGAAGAAAGCCTGCGGGCTCTGTAAGCTTTATCTTCTGGCCTGAGAGCTGAGCTGACAAGTATCCAAAGTAGTTTTTTTTTTGTTTTGTGAACAAGTTTCTGTTGCTTTTGTTGTTTAGTTTTTAAGGTTTGTTTTTTTTTGTAGTTTATTAAGGTACAAATTTTATTTTTTAAGTGGCACTTGAACTGAGTTCTGTTTGTTTCTTTTTTTTTTGCAATTAGATTTGTGGAATTTTTGACTTGATTTTTAGAGATGAAATTCTGTAAATTAAAAATAGTTAAAATTGTATTATATTGTGTAAACCAGTTTAAGGTTTTTAAGTTATTTTAATCGATGTTTTCTGAGAGGTTTTTCTTTTTCCATTTTAAATATTTATTGAAAGTTACGCTGGGCTTATTAATTATTTTTTTAACTGGGGTTTTTTAGTTTTATTTTTGTAATTTCTTTTTTTTTAAATATTTTTCAAGCTCAGTGCAAACACACAGGCGAAATAAAATGTATATTAAAAAACACACGCACGCAGTGGGACAATTTTGAGATACAAATCACGGCACGATCGCTCGAGGGGCCACAGGGGGCGTCATGGGGGGCGGGCGGTTACGGGAGCAGCGGCAGCATCAACGGCAGTCAGCTACCACAAACCACGTAGTTGCGAGCAAAAAAAAAACCGACAGAAACCACGTACAACTCACAAGCACACACAGATAGCAGAGAATGTATCTCACAGATACAGGCGAATGGAAAACCCGAACCGAAACCGAAAACCTCAAAACCGAAACCAAAAACCGAACGAGAACGAGATATACACGGCAGCTGAAATGTGTTTTTCTACATTTTGTTTGAAATAGGAGCTGAAGCCAGTGCAGCTACCAATTCGCTCCTCAAGTAGTCCCCAACTCTTCCCACACACAGAGAGTCAGCCAGTCGGTTGCAGTTGAAAAGCGCTTTTCTCGAGGCAACTGGCGATGCAACAAGTTCACTCACACACACACACACAGGCACTCAATAAGATACAGATAGACAGAGCGAGAGGGAGCAACATACGATGCAGTTCACTTTTTCCGATCAACGATCAACGATCCACGATCCGCGCGCAGGTGCGTTGGCCACGATCATCACTCGAAGACTGAGCCACAAGCGGCCGAACAGGGCCCGAACGGAGAAAGAGAGAGCTGGAATCTGGGAGAAACAGGCTGAGAGGCAGAAAGAGGTATAGAGAGAGGTCTACCTCCAACGAGTAACGAGCGGGAGCAGGAAAACCAGCTTAGTGCACTGGCAAAAAATATGCTGCAATGACTTTAATACGACGCAAAGGCATTTTTTCTATCAATCAACCTCAGTTTGTGTATTTTTCGTACTCAGACACACTCTTTAGGGCCTGATGCTAAAACCCTTTGGGAATTATAGCGTCAGAGTGGGTAAAAAACACTTAGGACGTAGGTAAATCACATAAACAGAGTGCTTTAAATAGTTTGTAGTGTTTTCTCACTTAAGCCCACTCTTTAGGACCTGATTTCACTAAGACAATGTCAGAACCCTTTGAGAATTTTAGTGTCAAATTGGTTAAAATAGCCCTAAAGGCATGCCAGCGAGTTTAACTTTAATATTTGTAAAATTCTATAAAAAAATTAAAGTAATTATGAAGGAATGGTTTATATATTTTAATATATTTATAAACATTCCTATTATAATACAAGACCCCATTTTTTTTTGTCAGTGCATGAGAGGAATTGAACCGAACTCAACCCAACCGACCGCCAGTCGCACGCTGCTGCCCGGACTGGGGGACTCAGGGACAGACAGAGAGCGGCTGGCGGAGCGTGGAACGTGGATTCGTACGACGAGTTATTGTCAGTTAGAGCGCTACCTGTTTACCGTCGTCCGACTACCGACTACCGACCGCTTTTTTGTTTTTTTTGGAAGGGTAAAAACTGCTGCCCGGGTGTTGCCAGATTGCCCACGGATCGTTATGGTGGGGGAGGAGGTGGTGCTGTGGCAGTAGGGTGCACATACTCACTGGAACTGGAGGGTGTAACAGTGGTAGTCCCTCCTTTATTGTTATTTCTTTCGGTCGGGGGAGTATTTTGTTCTTGGGTCATTGTTGCGGTTTCGTGTTCAGGGGAATGACTAATCGGAAAGTATTTTAAAGATAAGGTTACTTCGGAGAAAGGGTTGTTAAGCGTATAAAATTTTTTACTAAACAAACGATCGATATCAGGACGATAATGCAAGTGATAGGTAAATGCGATTATCGGTAAAAGGTAAAACGTAAAAGGTAAAACTAATAAATACATTTGATCAAATTTAGTCCTCAATGATTTGGTAAATTTGCCTCATATGATTTAGCAAGTTAAATACATCAAACTATATTTATTACAATTTTTAAACTTGCCTTTGGATTAATGATTAATTTGAATAAATTTGTAGGCAGAAAGAAGCTAAACCTTTTCTTGCAAAAAGGGTTATAAAACGATTATTCCGAATAATAAAAAAATATTATCGCTAGACTAACTTTTATTAAACCTAATTTGTGTTTATGATAGGTTTCCCCTTGACTAACAACAAGTGGAAACCCTTAAGTTAAACCCAAAAATAAATTCAGAAAAGTTAACTTTATAAATGAAAAATGTAAAATTATAAATGCTTGAACTCTAGCAACTAACTGGATACATTGCTTAGAATATATATCATTTAGCCTAAGGATCTTTTCACCAAACATTTCCTATAAGCCCAGGGACCAGTTACAAATTTTCAGCTTTATCAGTCTGGCAACTTCAGACGCAGCATCAATGCGGTCAAGTGGTAAAAGGAAAGAAGGAAACTAAAAAGGTAAGAAAGGAGAGGGAGCTACGTTTCGGCGCTAATGACGATCATCGTAACGCTGAACGCGCAAGAAAACCCGAAAGAAATCCAACAAAAGAGAGCCGAGGCCCATAGAATTAAGGCACTGCTGCACAGTGGAACTAAGTTGTGGCTGTTGCCACTGCGAAAACAGTAACTGGTAACTGGATAAATGGTAAATGGAGATACAAAAGGCGAAGGCGAAGGCAGCGGTAGAAAAAGAGAAGAAGGAAAAACGGTAGCCGCCTCATAGGGCGAGCGAATTGTTATGCTAGTCGTCGACGGTCGACGGTCGACTTCCCCATCAGCAGCGCAACTGTTTGCTGCCGCTGAATGTTTGCTGCTGATGCTGATGGGTGCACTTGGAAAATAAGTAGAGTTAATATTATGAAAATATAAATTTAACCACTCTAAGAGCCGATTTTTCAGTGTCCGGTTAACTTTTGTCATTGAGGTACTTTTTATTCGGAGTAAAGTGGCTTCTCAAGGTTATGTTTTTGTTTATGTGTTTAAAACACCACAGACCAAAATTTAATTTTTAATTTAATTTGCTCATAAAATAGTTATACATTTAGAGCATGAATGGGCGCTTAGTCTCTTTCTCAGCTCCCATTTCTCTTACCGCGCTCTGAGGAGGGGTTGGTTTTTGGTTATGAGGCTCCGATTTAGACATTTGGTGACCTTATCTTAGAAATATAATCCAATTTAAAATGTGATAATAATTATGGTAACTTCCCTATTAGAAAATATACAAACTATAAGCTATTTCTTACCTTTTGTAGATATTTTCTCCAAGTGAGCGACAGTTTGTGCTGTCGGTTTCTCTCCTTGCATATTTTGCATTTGCACCGCTTTACGATTTTAAAATAAATTACCTGAAAACTCGGTGTAACACATGTGGCCGGTGTGGAGTTCAGCTAGGGGCCAAAAGCAACAGGTTCATTGATCGCATTTGAAATGCTTCGTTGGCCCCAAAGCAGCAGGTAGTCGGTGGCTTTTGGGCTGGGCCTGGATCGGATCCGATTCAGAATCGGATCGTTGAGCCAAATTAATGATGTTTATAGATGCATTTCAATGCCCCCGAGCTGTCAGCAAGACGACGGCGACACCCATTTGTCATTATATTCGTTCTCGGTATATTCTTTATTTAATAATTAAAGCTCTTATTTAGTTTTCTTTTTTCTTTTTCTTTTTCTTTTTCGGTTTTTGGTTTTTGGTTTTCCTTGTCTCGATGACTTTTTACAACATAAATGGCTGTCTCTTGTGTATATCATATATCATAATAATCATAATGCATTCGTTTATTATCTAACTTTTGCGCCGCATTGAAATTGGAAATCTCTATTTAAAATATATAAAATATATATTTATATATATTCTAAAAAACCAAAAACGAAGCTTCAAAAATTGTTTGCAATCCTCACTCAATCTCGGTATTTGAATACTGACCCAAAAAAATCAGGAAATCAGCATTTTAAAGATCATATCTTTTTGTTTATATATATATATGACAAAGTAACTACTGGATTCTGAATAATAATCTCTATTAATATTATTGTTTGATCTACTGTGAACGTTGTTGTGTGTGTGTGTGTTTGAGTGTGTATGTTCCCTAAAAAATCGAACCTATCAAAAAACGCTAACTAATTCTTGGCTTATATCGTAATTGTGTCTAACTAAGAATCGTTTCCAATAAGGACGAAAACCGTTGTTATTTTTATTCACAAAATGTTGTTGTGTATTTCATGGAAGCAGCTATGGAAAATCGGGAAACTTATCGTGGGCTTTTCACAAACTATTGCACTTTGGTTAATTCCGAATTTGTTGGTCTCGCATTGAGTTGCTTTTGTTGCTGTAAATAGACATTTATCTAAAAAAGGTTTTTGCATTGCCTTTTGAGCCTTTTGAATACCTAATAATTTTCTTTTTGCTCTTAATTTGGATTTAGCCTACACACGAATTCTATATACATTAGACAATCAATTTTTTGGTCTGCTGTACGATCATTTCTCTCATTTTTTGCGGCTAAATATATATATAATCTATATAAGTGACATGACAACCTCACTAAACATAAGTTTGTATATATATTTTTGTTGTAAGCTATATAACAAGAATACACACACCAAAAATGTTCAATTGTATTCCTCTATATATATATATATATATATATATATTTTGTTTGAGTGTATATAATATTTGTGTATGTATGCTTTTGTTCAAAATAGTTTTAAACCCGATTTGAATGACCCACTAAATTCCTTGGACTAAGCAATCATCTAAGTATGCCTAAAACTAATTGGTTTGCTTGGCTTAAGTTCTAAGTGTTGTTGTTTTGGTAGTACCCGTACTAGTGTCGAATCAAATCGTCTCCAAATCGCCATCAAATCGCCTGACATCGTGCCAAATCCCCAAGATCTCTAGTCCATAAAGTAGCTAAAACTGCGACGCTTGAGCCGGCTGCTGAGAGCCGATCTGGAGCGTGTCTTTAACCTTAGTTACCCGGACTTGATCCACCGGTCAATGGAGTATTCCAGGGCGGATATCCAGCTGGAAAAAAGGAATATTAAACAATTAGTTAACAAATAAAATAAATAGCAAATTGAAGTAGATCAGGAATGACCTCGGTGGCTCTCCTCAGAGCCCATAAATGTAACCATGGCACATATTATATCCTATATGCTTCAAAATAATATGTATCTTAACTCGTCCTTTCCACATTAACGGTAGGAAAAGTTGTTGCATCAAAAATTCCCAAGTACAAGTACGGTGAGACGCTAGGTTATAACCGCGCTTATAACAGCAAATGTTTAGGTTCGAGTTAGGGAATCCTATAAGTTATACCCACCGCTTCTTATCCATTTCGCTTTCGGTGCAGAAAAAGTAGTGACGCAATTTCGTTTCTGGTGGTATTATCTCGAACGAGTTCTTCTTGCCGGACGCATTCGCTGACATTGAGGCCACTTTGTAGCCGTGCAAGCAGGCCATGCCTGAATAGATTTGCAGAAATTGAAACGAATTAATTGGGGGGCCAGTCAGTCAGTCACCTGCTTCGTCGTGACTCACCGAATGCACTCTTGCTATTTGCATCTTGGTAAAAATAGAGGCAGGCATCCTTAAGTACGCAGTAGCGTTTCGACCATCCGCACCACCTTGAGCCCAATTTGAGCAAATAGCCGAAGCAGTCGGGCCGCTGAATGTTGCTGGGACTCTGGTACAAGCACCGCGCACTGTGAAGGAAGTGATGTGAGAGAATTGGGCATATCATTGGGCTTTCTCTAAGATCAGTGTCCTTCACCTCTTGTCCAGCCACTGGTTGTCCTGGGCCGCCGCCTGCCTCAGCAGCTGCAGCCACCGGTTGGCCAGCTCATCGGAATCGGCGGCCACGTACATGGGAATACCCTCGCCGGCATCCACCTTGAAGGCAAAGGGCTTGCCGACATCCACGGGACACAGGTCCACTGTGTGCTTGGCCATTATCATGGCGCCAACGGGCTGCGAGTCCTGGAAAATATTGGGAAAATGTTATTAAATTCAATTAGTGTTATTTTAATTAAGAATAATATTAAGAAAACCTCCAAAAATACTCACATCTTCAGTTTTATAGTAATATAGACAATTATCCGGCCTCAGTGAGAACCAACGTCGCACCCATTTCTTGGAATTGGGAGCTCCCTTGGCCTGTCCGCTCTGTCGCCACAAATATCCACTGAAGATGGGCTGACTTGGTGGCTCCAGCTGTTCGTGCATCAGAACACCGATGGTGCGGGCCACCTGGAGCTCCAGCTTCTCGCAGCCATCGTGCGCTATCTTGACAACCTCGGTGTGGTGCTTGTCCAGCACCTGGACGCCATTCACAGAGATTATAATGTCGCCCACTTCGAGGCCAGAGCTCTCCGCCGGTGTCTCCGGCTCAATAGCAGCCACCACGACGGGCTTGGAGCCGTGAATGCGAAAGCCAAACTCCCCAGAATCGCTCTTGACCACCACGGTTTTGTCCACTCCTAGAAATGATATTATGGTAAAATTAATATGTTATGCACTTTAAAAATTTATAAGAATTTGTTCGTTACATATTTTATTTGATTTGATAATTTATTATTTGAAAAACCGAAGGCAATATGCTAATTATAAGCTAAATCGATTTTAAGTGCTTACAATTCACAACTGTTAACTTGGGTAATGCCAAAGTTGAATTATTTTAATTTTGCAGATTAAGAGCAAAATCTATACGCTTAAGCTTACGCTTAAATTGAAGTCAAACTTAGAGTTTTACTATTTTCCCTACATTTTCTCTCAGCGTATCCAAGGGAGATTATTTTTAGAGAGCGAGAGAGAGCGAGATTTAAGTGATTTGTGTGATTTTATTTCCGGATCTCGTCCGGACATCATTTACCATGTGCACCGTTACTCAGTGTGGATATCACAAAACTCTCGCGGGCCCAGACCAGTAGCATCAGCTTCAGGACCTCCTCCAACTTGCGTCGCACCGAGTCCGGCGCGGAATTGGATGCAATTAATTCTAATAATTAGAATAAAATAAATAGACCGAAAAGTAACGACGACGGCTGGCTGTGCACTTTTGTTTACCCACCAATCATTTGGCCTTAGGTTCGTGTGTAAATACGAAATAATAATGTCTCTAAACAACCGACGCTTTTCGCACTTATTTCTCTTTACATTGGGTTTTAACTTGAAATGCCGAAACCGAAATGGGAAGCGTTGCGGACTTTTTTACGGTCGGCACACAACAAAGCACGCACCTCAACTATTCTCGATAATAGAGCCAAAATAAAAAACTGCGGACTGTTTTTTTTCTTTCGGTTTATGTCATACATGTTTATGTATGCCAAGTGCCGGTCATGAAAAGTCGGAGCGCCATTCATTATCTATAGGGCTCTCCGAATTTCGGGCCTTTTCTCTCGCTCCCTCTCTCGATGGCAATCTCTCCACTCTTGGCGCGCACGTTGTGCCAAAATTAGAATATTGTTTGGGTGTTCGTACAGGGTGCTCCCCACTTACGGAAGCTGTTGTTCTTCTGGCGATGATACATCTCCAGGGTGCAGCGCCGCTGGACGAGGCGGTGCAGGATCACCTGGTACTTGGCATGGAAGCCTTTCTCCGATTCCGTGGAAGCGCGTCGCTCACGGGAACGATCTGTTGAGGTAATAAGTTTAATTATTTATTCATTATCAATATTCAGGATTGAGAATTTGTGTCGAAATAAGTAAATTCACATTCTAAAAATTCCAGTTTCGTTTTTCTATATTTGGTTTAAGACATAGCCCAGCCTCGCAAGTCAGCAAGTCATCAGTGCTGTCAAATCTTTTTTTCTAGGCTAGCCTTTTTATAGCTATTTTGTAAAGCAATATAAGAAACAATTTTATATATTTTGTTTTTTTCATATCCTGCCACTTTGTTATGAAAAATGCGGTTTTAGTAAGAAGTTTTCATGGTCTCTAGTAGTGTTGGGTAAATACTGCTCATTTGGGTAAACATGTTCACTTGTTTTTTTTTTTTTAAAGAGTCAACTCATTATTTTGCTCACTTGTTCATTGCTCACTTGCTCGCTTGTTCACTGCTCATTGCTCAGTGGCTCACTTGTTCTTTGTTCATTACCTTAAACTTAAAAACTTAACAGTGAGCAAAATGGAGGAAGTGAGCAAAAATGAACAAGTGAACAAAAAAAGGAAGTGAAAAAAAAGAACAAATAGGAAGGAACATGTTCACTTACTCAGTTTATTGAACAACCCTTTTTTGTTCACTCACACATGAGCACCCCAACACTAGTCCCTAGATTCCATTTATATAAAACCCATAATGAAATCATAGATTCTTAAGTAGATTTCGTATTAGACATTTGACATATTAATCACATTCTATAAGTGGGAATATAGTGAATAGTTTTATTCTGATTAACCTTTTCAATCATTTACGTGTACATTAATTTCTTCGCAGTCTCATAATCATGGATAACCTTTTTGAATTTAACGCGTTCTACATTATTGTAAAAATAAATAATGATTTTTTATCATAGGATTTATAACATTCTCAGAAAAAATCATAGATTAGGCTTGTACAAGCTCCTCCCCATCGTTGCTTAAATCAAATCAGAGCTGAATCAGTTCTCTTTCACTGAGATAATGTTCAGGTTTGCAACGATTTTGCTGTGTGTATTATTCCACTGCAATAAGCTCTGTATTTGCAGAAAATGTTTGTTATCTGGCTCCGACGCTTAGATTTTTTGCCCATCCATGTTTTGAAACTCCCTTCACTTACCAAAGCACTGATGATCCAGCTGCGTCCACAGATCGTCGTCGGTGAGCCGCGTGTAGCGACCAGCATCGTAGTGTCCCTTGTAGATGATGTGCTGGCTCTGTTCCGTGTTGATGTCGGGCAGGACACAGGGACTGGAGCCGGCAGGACGCAGAACGGGGGTGTTGGGCAGGCTGGGAACACGTCCGCGTTCCTCGCTCTGTGTAACAGAGTTTACAATTATATTTTTACTTTGAAATATTTACATTTAAGTATATTAAAACCTTGGCTCTGATGTTCTCCTGCCTGGTCTTGTAGTGCCTGCCCCTTTCGCCGTGGTAGCGCTCCTCCGATCGGAATCGCTTGTCCATCTTCTTGTACAGCCGCTGGGTGGTCTTGGTGGTCACCGGGGAGTCGGCAAAGTCCGACGGCGGCTTCACAATGTCCTGCTCGATGTAGGGTATCGATTCCACGGAGTCCCCAGCCAGCTCGCTGATGGTGTTGCTCTGCTGCTTGCCCTCCATTTCCTTGCCGCAGTGGAGGCAGTGGCTCTGATCCGCCGCACTGGCCGCATTGCCGTCGGCCTCGCTGTAGAACACCGAGTCGGAGCCGGGCGACACCGAGCGCAGCGACTCGATGGACTTGGCCTTGAGCTGGAAGGTGTCCGAGGTGGACTTGGACTGGGTGCTGCTCACCGTGGGCAGTTTGGGCGAGAGCAGGGCTGTGGGCGTGGCACAACTATGGGGTTTCTTTGCCACTGAGGCAGTGGAGGAGGAAGAAGGAGGGGCCACGGCCTCTGGTTGTGTGGATGAGGCTATGGACTCCGAAACGGTTCCTTTGAGCGTGAGGGAGGAGGAAATCATGGCAGTTGTTGTGGTGGACATGGACGTAGTTCCGGCTAGGGCGCCACAGGACATGCTGGCATCCAGCAGGAGCTCTGTGTCCCCGCTGCCGCTGCTCAGGCCAAAGATGGTGGGCGTGGCACGACTCCTGCGACCAGCTGCCGCTGCCAGGACATCCTCGCGCGAGCTCTTCCTCAGCTGGCGGCGTATCTTGGGCCGGAAACGCTTCATCCGGCTGCTGGGACTCCCAGTGTCGTGGGCACTGGAGACGGGCTGCTCTGGTGATTGAACTTTCCCAGCTCCCGTTGGCTTCTTGATCGGACTGGTCAGCGCCCGCATGTTCTCCTTTTCAATGTCCAGCTTCATGCTCGTCTTGCGTCTCTTCCGCTCGTCTTCGTGCCGCAGACGTCGGGCCTTGCTTCGCATCACCTGCTCCTCGTCGTCCTCGTCGTGGGGACTCTCGTAGTAGCCCGACGAGGAGTAACGCACTTCGCTGCGCTCATCCTCCGATATGGAATCGGGCTTGGGCTTAGCCGCCGCCGGGCCACTTTCCGCCGTGCTGACCTTCATCTGCGGCGCCCCCGAGCTGGACACCGTCTGGGGCTGACTCTCCTTGCCCGGCGACTTGATGGCCGCACCCGAGACCGGACAGCTGCCCGAGGAGGTGGTGCTGCTGATGGAGTGCGATGGCGATTTCCTCGTCAACTCTGCCACCGAACCACCCATGGGGGACTTGAGTTGGGTTTTCGTTAGCGTGGCCGCTGGGAGAGCCTTCCCCTCATCGTGCTGCAGGAGATCCTCCCGCATGGAGTACAGGGAACTGGCGCTTTCAAAGGAGCTGCCGGCATGCGTCTTTTCCAGCTGCGAGCTCTGCGTGGAAACTGGAGAAGAGAGAGAGAGAGGAGAGAGGTTATATACGCTCAAGGACATCTGAATAGGTACAGCTAAAGCATTGGCGAGCAAGGCGGTTTATCAGGCATCAACAACATATAACTAAGGAGAGAGACAGAGCAAGAGAGAGAGTTAGAGACAGACATTGACATAGGCTGAGGTGTTGAGGATGTGTAGATGAGTCTACGGTCTAGAAGCTACGATCTAGATGCGGCTTTACTCTATTTTGCTGTAAGCATAAAAGCGGTGAGCGGTGAGGTTCTGGGGCACGACCTGGGGCCACACATGGTACATGGAGCGAGGCGAGTTACACGATTGCTACACACACAGACACACAGTACACACAGTACGAATTATCGGGGAACCCCAAACCTGGAACTTGTGTGGTCGACGAGGAACTGGTCGTCGTCGGCGGTGTCTTAATACCTGGTGTGCGCTTCGAGGTGTCCGTGCAGGTGGCATACTCATCTGTATTCGTGCTGCACTCCGAGATGTCCGCACTGGCTCCGCCACCCGTGGGCAGGAAAGAGGCATCCGAGTGTCTGCGATGGGTGAAGGAAGCATTAACATGGCGAATTTCTTCTTTCTCCCTTAACCACCTTTGTTTGGCAGCTCCTCCCATAAACATTAGCTGTCGGGCATCCGGAACCGAGCCCCTGGCCACCAGGCTCCTCTTGGGCAGTGGCGAGCTAACAGAGGAGTCCAGCGGAAGGTTCGACGAGGGGGTAACTGCTATGGCTGGCGGCGGTATCAAGGGCAGGGTGGAGGCAGGCCGCGAAGTGGTTGGTGTCGGCGTCCTCACGATCTTCGGCAGTGTTTGTAGGCCATAGGTGGGGCTCTAAGAAGGAGAGAAAGATATATTAAGGACCTAATCAAGGAATCCAGACTCTCGACTCTCTCACCTGTTCTTCAAAATCCAAGGCATCGGTGTCCACGGAGCTCCTTTGCTGATGCTGCAGCAGCAGATTCTTCCTTTTCGATGACGGGGTCAGCAGTAAGTTGGAGCTGTACGACCCGTCGGATATGTCGCGCTGCTCGGCCGTCAGGACAGTGACCTGCGACTCGTTCCATATGCCGTCGGAATGGTCGCGGGTATTGTCGTTGGCCAGCGAGTCTGAGGAGGGATAAGTTGAGACATTGGCCAGCAGCAGGTCCTCCCGGCAGGGGCTAGCCGGCGTGGAGGGCAGACGCAGGCCAGGAGGAGGTCCAGCCGCGGTGGCAGCGGCATAGTCATCGTCCAGGCTCACGGATCGCTTGCGGAACTGAGAGCGCTTATCCTGCAGGTCCTCGAGATCCGGCTGCGGCTGCGGAGGCTCCACTTTGCAGTTACACGGGATTATGTTCTCGTAGAGCGGTTCCTCATCCTCCGGATGATCCGTCTCCAGCTTGTGCTCATCCTCATCGATCTCCTCGTCGTCATCGATCTCCTCCTCTTCGGGCTCGGAGGCCTCTTCTTCCTCCTCCTCTTCCTCCTCATCGCTGGGCTCAAGCTCAACTTTTCTAACCTCAACCTCGACTGGCAGTGGCTGGGACTGGGGCTGGGGCTGCGGCTTGAGCTTCGGCAGGGTCAGGGCCGCCGCCTGGGCCATTCTCTGCTGCTGCATCTTCCTCATGGCAATCTCCGCCTTGTGCTGCTTGCGATGCTTCAGCTGCAGCTTGGGACTCGGCTTGGGCGAGACATGGGGCTTGAAGTCTATGAAGATCTCCTGCTCCTGATCCCGAACCGAGGCTGACGAAGGCGGAGGAGGCTCATCGGGAAAGCAGCTGACCTTGTCGCGTCTTCGGAACGAGCTCCTCGGCCCAAAGCCATCGATGAGCTTCTCCGTTTGTCCGTATACCGGCATGGACTGACGCCTGATGTCATCGCGACGAAAGGGTGAGTCTATCATTTGCGGTATCATGGACATCCGACGATTCTGTGCCGCCGCCTGCTCCAGGCAGACCTCCGAGCTGTAGCTCTCCGTCTCATGGGGATGATCCTCGTCGTCGTCGTAGTACTCCTCCTCGTTGTCGTCATTCTTGCAGTACTCACTGGGCGGCGGTAGCAGATGCGACTGGGTGAAGTCCAGGGGAACACTGTCCGTAATGAGCTCGGAGCATTCCGTGATATGCTTACACACGTCGTGGCTGTGCAGACTCTCCGGCCTTCTCGGCAAGCTGTTCGAATAGTAATCCGTCTCCGTCCTGACGTGCGAGGTACAGGCTCTACGCGGCAAGCTGTTGCTCTCGTAGTCGAAGCTCTCATTGAGAGCCACGGCGGCGGCATTCACATTCACATACTCCACGCTCTGTTCGCCGGCCGAGGGACGAGCTCCGCGGCTCAGGTGCTCCATGCCCAAGCCATAGCTGTGGGCGTCCAGGAGCGGGGGACGGTGGCTTGTAGTACATGATGTTGTTCTGGGCATCCGAGAGGGTCTGCAGCGGGGTCACATCCTGCGACTGGGTGCGGTAGATCATCTCGTGGGGAAAAATCGATCTGAGGGGTAAGAAAAATGCAGAAATGTGAGAAAATTAATCAGGGATGCCACAGAAATTGCTCCCTATTTAAAAATTATATAAATGGTGTCCTACATTCTTGGAAAAACAATGAAATTTGATGACTTTTAGAAGATTTTAAAACCCAAATGATTCATTGTTGAAAATGATCGGCTTAAATCTCAGAAAATGTTATAAAAACGTTAATATTTGACATGTCTGTGGGGTAAACTAGGCAAATTATATTTTAAAATGCATAGTTAGCCAAAAATAAATTCTTAGTGATTTAAAAACACCTAAAAAGATGCCCAAAAGTATGCAATAATAAATTTCATGAAGGAAAATCGTTTCCACACGAAAAGGATTTTGTCTTCAACTGGAACTAATTTAATTTGGAAATCTTACCCCTGTGGATAGTAGTGCGATTGCACCTCCTTGCCATTGGGTATCTCCGAGAGACTTTTCGTCAGCTTCTTGCCATTCTGGAGGCCATTGGTCTGGGCGCCTTGGGACACGACCTTGATGCGATGTGGCGGCCGGGGACTTAGGGCCAGTACTTGGGTATTATAGCCAACTTGGCCCTGATTGCGACGGGCAGCGGCATCCGTTTGTGTGGCCTGGGTCTTCATGGCATTGCGAAACTTCTTCTCCACAATGAGCACTTCGGGACTGGGCAGTGGAAGGGCCAATGGCAGAGGTTGTGGGATGATCAGGCCAACCATGTTGTCTGGAAAGGGAAATTCATTTAATTTTGAAGTACTTTAAGTAGGAATTGGAGAACGTCGCTTACCAGGAATGGGCTGGTGCAGGTGAATGGGAGCGTGGTGATGCTGGCAAGGCTGAAGCTGAACCGGCGCTGGCAGCCAGGTCTTGGGCAGCGTGGAGCTCTGCTGTGGCAGCACCTGCTGCTGCTGACCCCCCTGGAGCGGTGGCTGCAGGGTCTCGTACATGGAGCCTGTGGCAATAATGGGCTTCTTGCCGCCAATTAGGCGCTCCTGGCTGCGGGCCGTTTTCAACCGGCCCGAGGATCGAAATCCGGCATTGACATTGTCGAAGCTGGTGAGGGTGTGCGACCTGGCAAAGCTCACGTGTTTCGTCCTGAAAAAAAGGGCACTGAGCACTGAGCCGATTTCTTGGGGGGATTATCTCCAGGGGCTGCTTACCTGGCATTCCCGCCCTGCTGCGCCTGCTGCTGCTGGTGCTGCTGCTGGTGGTGATGATGATGGTTGTGATGGGTGGTTGGCATCGTGGCGTACGTGGGGCAGTGATACGAGCTGTGGAGAGTAAGCACATCAACGGGATGTTAACGGGATCCTTGGCAAGAACTTACAGCGAAACACAAACATTTCCTTTAATTTCATTTATTTTAGTTTAAACTTTTATTTGAATTCTTTTATTGTTGCTTCGGTCACGTGCAGACACATAACATAAATAAAAACATTTTTGATTAGCGCACTGGTTTTTTTTTAAAATAGAGTTTCTTTGCAGTTTTGCTTTGTTTATAACTTATTTAAAAATATCTTAGTTAGGTTTAAGATCACTTTACATACCAAACATTTAGATTAGCGATTTGATTGGTGTGTGATGTTGGTGGTGTAGGATTTGGTGGAGCGCAAAGCTCGACATAATAATTCCGTAGCAAAACATCCTGGTAAAAGGATTCAAGTGGTGCTGTACAACAAGTTGCCCTTTACACATTTTCATTTCATTTTTCATTTAGTATTTTGGTTGGGGTTTTTTTTGTTTTGGCAATTTCAATTGTTAAATTTTGGTTGATTTTTACAGTCGTTTTTTGGTTATTGAGGAGAGAAGGAGGACAGGTGGATGAATAACGAAAAGAGTATTTTTTATACAGCATTTCTAAGTAGGTGGTTTTTCGAGTAGAGTTCAAGTAGTTCGGTAGGCAAGAAGCGGCAATATGCAATGAGTGTTTCTGGGTGGAAAGTTCAGGCAAGCGTTGCAAGCGTTTATATATACATTGCAATATATATATAATATATCGGAAGAGTGATAGAGCGATAGTAATTAGGTCTACGAATGCGACAGAGAGTGCGACAGTAAAGCATGATCTAAGCGACAGTTGGCATAGCATTTTACGGAGTTTTTAATTTTGGGTTTTTTGGTACTTCAGGTTTTCGAGTTCTCTGTTTCTCGGTTAGACTTCGGACGCCGACATACCTGTGATCCGATGGGTAGTCGGAGTTGTTGTTCTGCTGCTGACCGATCCAGGTGTAGCGACCTCCCAGGTCGGCTTCCACCGATTTACCAGTGCTCAAAATCGATGCCGGCTGACGGCGAAAATAGGAACTTTCCAATTCGTGTGTGTCCGTGTAGTTGTTCTGATAGCTGCAGATGTTTTAATTATAAATAATTAAATTACAAAACGTGCTTAATACACGTATTTACCGTGGATATTTCTCAAAGGGTGCATAGGCGGCCAGATTCTCATCGGAGGGCACTCGTCGGCCCACACAACCGCCCAAGAAAACTGCCCGTTTGGGTTTGACCGCGTCGCGAAAGGCAGCCAAAGAATCGCTCCCTCCTGGGACGCTGCTCTATGCTATGCAGCTGGCGATCTGTGAGGCAGTACTATGAATGGTAGTTAATATATATTAATACAAAATTTATGTTCAATATTACAGGTTGCTAGTTCACCTGTTCCCTAATATCTCCCCTTGAGTAGACAGAAGTGCGAGGCTGTAGCTCGGTGGAGAGAGTGTGTCGTAGTCTTCGGCGACCAGTGTGTTCGTCTTCGGAGTCGTAGCTGCGGTCCATGTGGCTGGAATAGGTGGCCTAGGGAGAATAAAATATAATAATATTATTCTTGGGAAGGTTATTTTTTTAAATTTAGCTTAATTAGCAAAAGTTCTCCATATGCTGTACTATTGTGTTAGTGCAATGAATGTTTTATGGAGCATTTTAGTCCGTTTTCTTTTTAAGGAATTACTGAGCCCTATAATTTAAACTTAGCCTTGTGATATTAGCTTATATTACGTTAAGGCTTTATTTGTTATAAGGCCTTTGCCATATTTTATATTCTACAGGAATATGACGTATACGTATTATTCCAAATTGAGTATTCGCCCTATTTTTATTACGTATACGCCTTGATGATCAAGTTGTGTATATAGTTATAATTCTTGCTATATAAATACTATATATTAATTAAGCGTTCACCGCACTCTATAAAAGGCATAAATATTACGAATACGTAATATTCCTAGTTACGTACTAGGCGTATTTTATATTACGTATACGTCTCGATAAGAGGGTTTTATATATAGCTTTTAATCCCTAATAAATATATACTATATTCTACTCCTCACCGCTTTTTGTTTCATTACCCCTCTCCTTAATCTACACATTCCATGCTTTCCTAATCTCAGCTAATCTTCCAATTTCTTTCTGTAGTTTCTGGTGCCGTATCTTAGGCTCTTCTAATTTTTCCAGTCACTCCCATGCTGAGTCTTGTCTTTGCCATTCCCTGCGTGCCCTCCAGGTTTACTACTAAAATAATTGTGTCAATCATTCGGTATGACAGGACGCGCTTCCCTGGACGCGCTTTTCGCCTTGACAGGAATTAGTTCTACTCGCCGCACAAACTGTGGTGTGTTCTGGGGATGTCTCGGATGTGGTACCAACCTTGCCGGAGACCTCAATGTTGCCCAATGACACAGCATGATGCAGACCTGTGAATGAAATGTTTCCTTGTTTCATTGTCGAGAATAAAAGATGTGATTATGTGAGCCCCTGAGCCGGGACTGGCTGGAATTGTGGGAATCGGAGGACCCTCAAGGACTTACCAGTGCCAGTGCCAGTTCTAGTCGTCGTTGTTGCTGATGCTGATGCTGCTGCTGCTGGTGTGTTTGTGCCGCGCAAGGCAATATCCATTTTCACACAGCAACAAAGGAAATGAAAATGGAAAATAAAAGCAAAGGCGAAACAGGGGCAAGCACACACACACACACACACGCGGAGGTCTAGAATAGTTCACGGATATTCCTCGGAATTCAATTTCTATGTATATATATCCTGGGAATCGTGTTCTCCTTTTGGCTTTTGGCTGCTTGCTTTTATCTTTTTCTCCTCCAATTTCCACGTCAATTGTCTGGGCCAGGCAGCTCCATCCTGGCAGCTCCACTTTATATTTGTTGATTAAAAAACTTAATTACTACGATTGCGAGAGTTCGATGTCATTTGAATTGAGCAATTGAGCCTTTGAGCCTCCGTCCTGTGTCCGTGTCCTTCTGCCTTTGTACCTGGCTCCGCTCCTCCAGACGACTCCGACTGCTGCCTGCGTTTGTATACTAATCTCTCTTTGGACTTATGCAAGGCAGTCAGCAGCAATCGATATTCGCGCTGGCCAAAAAACGACGAAAAAAGCCAAAGCCGTTGGAAAAACGCAGTGTCCACGCTTTTTCCCGGATAGTCCCATAGCTGGCGCTACCTTTTTTTACAATTTCAGCGTATTTTGTATTTTTTCGGGGGAGAAGTCTTGGGTTAATTGTTCTTTAAAATTCCGCTGTGCTGTCTGTTTTTCGCTGGGGCTTTTCCCTTATTTCGCCAGGACCCTGGTGCGTGTGTGTGTGCTGCGACTGCTGCTCCTGCTGCTGCGTGGCTTGAGTAACCCCGACAGTTTTTCACGGATTTTTCCGGTCTCCGAAGCACGCTCCTCACTCGCTGGCGCTGATGCTGGAACTGAAGCTGAGAAGCTGAGAACCAGAGACACAGAGCGAGTTCGCATTTTCCGACGCACACTGACTGAGAGTAGAGAGCAAGCGTGGCTTTTCCCCAAAAATAATTTTAAGAGAGTTCCCCTGGAAGCGAGGCAAACATAAAACAGATGTTCGGCATCTGTGGTGCGTGTGAGAGGGGGTTGGATTCTGCGACTGCAAAAGCGCAACAATGAAGCGCCTGGAAGTAGGCAGCAGAGCGTGCGGTTTGCGCATGACAGGAGGCAGCAGGCAGCAGGCAGCAGGCAGCAGGAGCGGACAACAGGACGTATGTCAACAAGGCAGACAGTTGGCCAGGACATGCCATGGACCCATGCAAGAGCAGCAGCATCCACAGCAGAAGCATAAACAGGAGCAGGAGCAGGAGCATCAGCAGTAGCAGCATCATCACGTAGCCAGCGGCTAAATTTCACTTAGAACGCGTTCGAGGCGTCCACAAAAGTTGACTTCACACGGCTACCATGTCTGGCTTTAAGGCAAAAACATGTCTAACCAAAAAGTACACAGAAGAAAATATTTAATCCTGCAAGAGGAATAAATTACATACAAATCCTTAGAAAATATGGGATTAAATGTGCTAATTATTTATTTATTCTATGATAGTAAATGGCACGAAGCATTTATTTTGCCAAACGCATTAATGAAAGGCAGAATATTATATATAAATTAACTATATTTAAGATTAAATTATTATTCTGTTTGTTTTAGAAAAATATTTAACTAATTGATAATTTAACCGTATACATTAATATACATAACATTCATGACATGACTATTTCTTAGCTATTATAACTCTTCATATAAAATTTGGTTCTGAAGCCAGTTAAGCTATTGGACCTCTAGGTCTGCTAGTAATAAATCCCCGAGATAAATTCCTTTAGTTTAATATTTGTTAGAACTTAAACACGGCCCTGATAACCCTATTGACTATTCCCAGTGGGGCTCTATATTTTTGCTGGGTGTAGTGTGTGCCCCTCAACTTATCATCCTGAGGGTAGCTTTAATCGAAGCAACGAAGCTTTTATGCTTTTGCGGAAGAATTTAATTGGGTTTTGTGTGTGTGGAAGAGGGGAATGGTAAATGGGAAATGGGCAAGCGTGGCTCTGTACTCTCCGGCATTAAGAGTAGTTAGGTTAATTTGCTTGAGATATCTGCCACAAAATGAAAGAACAAAGCCCAGACGGAAGCCGAAGCGCTGCCATTGCAGCATTTCAACTAAATTACTCTGAAATTTCCTATGGCATACTTTCAGGGGGAATTAGGGGGCCGGGCGAGAGGTCATAACGAAATTACAACAGTTACGGGGCCAAAACCACGAATTTTGGCCTGCTTTATGGCATTAGGACGCATATAAAACGTTTGAAGATTCATTTGTTGGAGGAAATGTCCGAGGCGGGATTTGTTATTGCGGTTCCTAAAGGCCGTGATAATCTTGAAGTTGCGGTTGAAACCAGACTTCTGTTCATTTAAATGAGGCTAACCTACTAAAACGTGTTTTATTAGCCAGTTTTAGGGTGCTTGAGTAGTCAAAATGTCTTCAGTAAGTTGAAAAGGATTTGATTTGTTATATAAAAAATTTAATAATTATAAAGATCATATTTTGAAAGTTGAAAAGGTATTTTAAAGGCTAGAAATGTATTTAATCATATTCGAAAATGAACTTTCTGACTAAAATCTAACAAGAGTGTTGATTAGATCAACAATATTTCAACAAATTTCCCAAACTCCATTGTAGTAACGAAAGCAATTAATGCTGTTCAATACTAATGATAGATGACAGCCAAGTGTCAATATATATATACTCTGATATTTTTGAAAGGCAATTCTCCCTATCATTGTCTTCTGCTCTGCCTTAAGAGCTGAGTAAATCATAACTCATATTGTTGGGCCAACTTTGCTTAGTCAACAAGTTGACACGAGAGGTTAGCCTCCGTGCTCCGGCTCAGGGCCCAATCTCTTACCACATCTGTGCGGGCGGGCATGCTATGGCCCCATAAGCCAGGCCAATCTTTAATCAGTTATGTAACCCAAAAAGCCAGACTACCGCTGCCCCTAACCATTTCCTCAATATAGACGACGATAGTTTCCGTTGCACGGTGTTTGCTCAGAGCCCACAATTCCGACAGCCGAAACAGCAACGAAATCATCCCCAGCTTGAGCCTATATCCCCAAGATAAACCATCTGTATCTCTGTGTGTGCACCTAAGCTTGCCTATGTATAAGTTTCGGGGGCACTGCAGAAAAATTAAAGAAACCCTTTGCTATATTCTTTTTAAACATCTCCGAACCCCTTAAAGTATTTAGTTCTTGATCAGCATAGTTATAAATTGTGGTTTAATCAAGTCGGTTTGTCCGTCTGTTAGTTTGTCCGTTTGTCCGTATGAGCGTATAAAAACATATTTGGGAATTATAGCGTCAATGAGCACCTAGGCTAAGGCACCAACCTTTAAGGTTTTACCTTTGATTAACCTTTATTTATTTATTTATTTAAATTGTGGTTTAGTCAAGTCCGTCTGTCCGTTTGTTAGTTTGTCCGTATGAGCGTATAAAAACATATTTGGGAATTATATTTGGGAGTGATAGCGAGAAATGCACCTAGGCTAAGGCGCCGACCTTTAAAGTTTTACCTTTGATTAACCTTTACTTAATTTTAAAATATATTTCCATCTACCTTACCATTTTTTAAAGAAATTTCCCTCAGTGCAAGCGTGTAAGCTAGCAGCAAATTGTCTTATGGCTTTTCGGCCATGGGCTCTGTGGACTATAGGCTGGCTGTAAAGTTTCTCGCCCTCGCAGCGCTTACTACGCAAATATTCTGATTCAGCATCAGCTTCAGCTTCAGCTTTGGCTCCTGCTTCGGCTTCGGCGGCTTAAATGTGCTTTCGGCTCGATATTGAGGCAAATATCAAGCATACGCAGCGTGGCCCCGGCATAATGCATGAAAAATTGAGCATGTCATTGACGCTCTGCTGTCGGAATTGTTGTGCTGGGCTGTGTGTGTTATGTGTCATGTGTCTGCGGATTCACTCCCCGGGCGGCTGTTTACAGTCTAGGCACGTTCCGTAATGGGGTAGCCCCGGGGTTATGTGCACACAATATATGCAACATTAAGAGCGGTCTTGACTTTGCCTAGGATAAACTTTTTAATCGCTGGGCTTTAGAGTGCTGCGGCTCCTTGCTCCTTCTTCTGTTATGGATGATGATGGGTTCGGGGATTGCAGATCGTGTGGGACGCACAAATTGACGCTTTATGTTAATGCCATTAATTAATAAATGAAATATGACATTCACACTGTCGCTGCTGCCGCTTCTGGCACTGTTGAACCTGTTTATTAAATTTTAGCACGTAATAAATGCAAAGTTTATTATTTGTGGCCGACACACAAATCCCGTCAGCCAGTTCCAGCTTAACCCCGGACATTTTGCGGCTGCCAAAAAGGGTTTTTCGGGTCGACAACTTGCCCCAGCTCCAAGCTGAGATCCAAATTGAATTGAATTGAAATGCCAGGGGAGTTTTCTCGTTTATGGTTTCTTTATTAACATTTATCACACTAAACTACTAATGATAAAGAGTTACAAATGTGAGTTTTTCCTTAGCTTTTTGTTCTTTTTTCTCAGAAAAATTTCACGTATCTAAAGTCCCCCCAAACGGATAAAAATTGTTTTAGCTACAAGTTGTACCTTAAGTTTGTTAGTTTCAAATAGTTATTCTTCCTTTTTTTGGCACATAGATATGCTTGTTTTGGGTTAATATTATTTTATGCTAAGTTTCTGTTTTCTTTCAATTTCGCTGAACACAATTGGCGAAAAGAAGAGAAGAGTGTGTCTTGGTAGGAGCTGAAATTTATGTCTAATTTATTTTAATGACCATGAAAAGGAGTGAAAAATTGTCTAAAGAATTTTATAGATGCTTTTAATATATATATATATGTAAATTGGTTTCCTTTATTGCATTTATGGCAGTTGTTGGTATTTCGACTTGAGTCCAAACATACTATATATTTTTTGTGCATTTTTTGAGGATTTTTATTCGGAAATCTATATACACACGGGAGGAGGTTTTGCTTCCTTTCCAATCGATTGTGAAATTTTCATAAATTTGTATTTTCCTTTCATTCGCTTGGAAACATTTTATATGAATTGGATTTTCCGTTTTACGTTAGCATTTTGGTTTTTTCCTTTAGCATATTGTTTGAATTCTGTCTTTTGTTTGTTTTTACGATGGCCATTTAACTAGTTTGTTTTAAATATTCACTTTATGGTAGGGCTTTTACTCGCTGATGACTTTTCCTGTATTAATTCGCCATTGAAACATTTCTTGTTTGGAATACTTTATTTATGCTGTTTATTTTGCCACCTGGCTCTCGCTTTACGCCTTTTATGGGTTTTGCAAATGTTGATTTGTTATTTAGCTGATTAAGCACCTGACCCTCGTTCGAAATTTTCCCAGGCTCTCTGTAATTTTTTTTTGTTATGAATTCCTAATGATTTACAAATTGGCTTTTCGCTATTTTTTGCTGTAATTTATAGTCTGTATTTTTTTGTAGTAATTCGTATAGGGATTACACATCTCTGCTGACCACTTCCCCTGCGATAATTGAGTCCTGGTCACGTCAGCCAGCATCAATTAATTATGGGGATATCATAATGGTATCATTATTATTTCATATGCTTCGTTTCGATTGAAAAATAAGGCTCGCTTGCGCTTGCGAGTGGCACTCGCACTGGCAAAAGTAATTTCCATTTTCGTTAAACGCGTCTTAATTATGCAATATATAATTGTTATTGAAAAATAAAGTACTGCGCCGACAGGACAATCAGCGATGGCTCTGGCTCTGGCTCTGGCTCCTGCTGCGGCTCAGGACACTGAGCCTGGCCCTCGGGGACGAGTCCTATAATTGGATCGACTTCATCTGCATATATATCGGTAATCGGTATTCGGTGGTTACATTGTATGCACGTTTTCATATAAAATGGACCATTTAAGAAGTTTCTCCTGCTCGACTGAATTATCTCATAAATATTTACGTGTTGGCCATCATTTGAATACTCAGTTGCTTGTTGTTTGAGACAAAGATAAAGCTTTTCCCTCCGCCTGTTATCTCCATAGTATATTACTATATATAAACGCTAATGAGTAAAAATGTCATCCTCGTGGTGTGGGGTGTGTGTAAAAGTTTAAATGTGGACTTTCTGTGTGAAAAATTCATCGAGTTTCGTTTCTTTTGTTTGTTTTGCTTTTTGTGGGATTTCAGTTACACTTTCGTTTTAAGTTTACATTTCTAAGTAGAGCTACGACAAAGAAGACTAGAAGAGATCTGACAAATTCTGCATGCGATTCACGTAGTCGTGTGTGTGTGGTGTGTGCGGGTGTGTGCGTGTGTGGGTGGGACCATAATACCAAAATATAAGTTTTATAGGACCCAATTGTTGCGCGGCTGCTTCGATTTTCTGTTTCTGTTTGCCTTTCCCACATGTTATGCACTCAGAGAAAAATGGGGACTGAAACTTAGCCATAATCGACAAAGAAAAAAATGCAAGACTCATTCAGCTCCTGTTTTCAGGTGTCGTTTTGTTTTGTTTATGAAAAAACCAAGCGATTGAGAATTTGTCCGATGAAAATACCATACGCTTAGGGGTACAAAAACATAAGCTACAAATTTGTGATTTTAAATACAAAATCCGATGGCTTCCGATTTGCTTTGATGAAAGAACAAGCCCCTTATGAGTCTTTCCTTACAAAAACCAATTATTTTAATAACTTTAATGGTGGTTTTTTTGTCAGGCTCTGATTTTATAATCTTGTGCCCAACTCGGATCTAGAAAATCAATTCAGTTTTAAAGAAAAAACAAAAGTTATAATATTGAAGCTTGAAAAATAAATTTCTAAAAAAAAATTTTCTTTGGCAATCTGCTAAATTTCAGTTCAATTTTCTCTGAGTGTCCTCATCTCTTCCGCTGGCTTTTTCTTACACGGACGTGGTGATTTGCTCCACGAACTGCACGGCTGTGGGTCGGCACAGCGACTGGGAGCGTTTGAGGCGGCATTGAGGATTGTTTCGCAATGCCGAACAGGCGCCAGGAGTAGTTCCGGCACCCGCACCCGCACCCGAACGATGCGGAGTCCTTTGCAGGGAGGCATAGGCATGCGGCACGTAGATGAACTCTCGCGTGGGTCCCGTGTGTCCCACTGCCGAGCCGTGCCGGCAGTTACACTGCTGCGACATGGTGGACAGTCCCTCCGGAACACTGCGACTGCGGGTGGAGCTGACGTAGGCGGCGGCGGCGGCAGCGGATTGGGGATTGTGATGGCCATTCGGACTGCTGCAGGTGCATATCAATGGCTGTCTGTCCGCCAGCTGGGCTCCGGGGGGGTTCCTGCAATGGCAAGTCAATTTTCCAAGGTTTAGGCGGAGGAGTGTCAAACACGGTTTCATCGGCAGTGTGTGTGTTCGGTGGCAAAATGCTGGCAAAATGGTAAAATGGTAAAAGGCCAAAGTGGCAAATTGGCAAAATGGCAAAATTGCGGCCTGCATGAGCAAACGAAGATGGCAGGAAGATGGCAACGGCGGAGGCCACCGCTAAATTGATTGTCTTTCTTCTGGGGCTTCTCGCCTGATTGGCGTTGATTGTTTTGCTTTGCGGGAAATCTTTTAATTGTTTTTGATTTGACTGCGTTATTGGTTTGCTTAATAATAATTTGAATAGATAAAAAATAATTAGGAACTGCTGAAGGACTACAGAGATTTTCAAAATTTCAGTTTTAAATTGCATAATTATCTTATTATTATTATTAACATTTTATTTCGTTCTAAAGGATGCTAAGATTAAATTAAAAGTAGGAGAAGTACAAGGATATTGTAAATGGAAAAATAACTAGAATAAGCGCTAACTCTAGAAAAGGCTGACTTTATTTCAACATTTACAACAACAGTTTCAATAAGAAATTAAAACCAACACATATCGAACTCTAACAAGAGATTTACCCCCTTTTTTGTAAAGTATTAATTTCCGATAATTGCCTGCATAATGGGGATTCTCGCTGCTATTGGCAGCGCACAAATTGTCTGTGTTTAACGCTGGATGTGGTTTTAAAATGGCTTTAATGCTACGGCTTTTCACCATCACGATAACCAATGAAAATTACCCGATGAAAGTATATATGCATCGTTGCTATCACGTCAATATCTCTCTCTTTGGTAATCTCTTTTGATTTTACGCCCGCTTTGGCTTCTGTAAGCTATCTCTGCTTAACTTGTAAAATTGCCAGAACGCTTCAAAGCTGAACTTTGATTTGCCATTCAATTACATTTGCGAAAGGAGCAAAGGCTCACTGAGCACTGGGAGGAGTCCCTGTCTTCCAGCATGTCGATTGTCTGCGCTTTTCTACTCACTTGTTGCTCTTGTGACAGCCCAGCTCGTAGGTGCTGTGCCAGCTGCAGTACATCTGGCCGTCGCAGCAGTTGCTGTGCTGCTGGATGAAGGACAGGCTCCGCTGCAATCGCTTGCCCATCCGGGCGCCAATGCTCCCCTGGCCCAGCTGGTAGGCTTCACGCACCTGCACAGAGGGAAAAAATATGAAAAATTTCTTTAAAATAATCCAAACTATGATACTACCTTACTAACTAACTATTTTGCTAGCATTTTTTATTAGCTTTTATAGGTCTTTAGCATTATTTGTTTATTTATTTATTATTTACATTTAGCTCCGATAATTACTCAATGATTTTTATATTTTGGCTTTAAAGATAATATTAGTTTTCTCTAAATAAAAATTTAAACTCTTTAACTAATGCTTAAAGTGCAAATGCAGATTGCTTAGTTTACTCAGAAATGTTTATAACTATTTCTTAAGCTTAGCAAATAGCTCTGAACTGTAGCAAACAGTTTTCAAAAAGACTTTGATATCTCCACGTGCTCAATCGCGTCGCTCTGTGTAGTTGTAATTGAAAGAGCGTAAGAAGAAAAGCTTAACAAAAACGAAGGCTAAAGGAAGTAATAAAGCATATCCCCTAGCAATTTTCCTATAATGTTGTATTTAGCTAAGTGTAAACCTTACCTGATGCTGCTGCTGCTGCACATCGAGATTGTGACAGGCCAACTGCTGCAGGTGGGAATGCTGCTGCTGCTGTTGCTGTTGCTGCTGCAGCATGTGTCGCTGGCAATAGTTGTTCTGCTGCAGGTATGGCTCCATTTGATTGAGACTAATGCAGCTGCGACTGAGGAGATCTGGGGCCGGATACTCCCCATAGCCGTAGTCCAGCGGAAGATGCGTGCGATGCTGTCGGGCGGAGGAGTGGCGGACCAGCAAGGGAGTCGGCAGATGACCGTTCCGGTGCTGGTAATGGTGATGGACCTGCTCCTGGTGCTGCTGCTGGATGCTGCTGCGGATGCTGCTGCGGATGCGGTTCACTTATGAAGAAGATAATGATGCCCGAAATGGCTGCCGCCGCCGAGCAAATATAATAGCCCGCTCTGCCGTATTTGAGCGAGTAATCGTTCAGAAACGAGGTGAGCGGAACGCTTATCAGCACAGGAACTGACATGACACCCCGAATGAAACCTGCAAAAAATATGTGAAGAGAGAAGGAAGTCAGAGGAAATCAATATTTTAAGCACAGAAAAAATCTCTGAACTCACCCCAGGCTTTGGAAAAGTGCTTCAGCTTGATGCGCTCGAGTGCTAGAATTTTAAGTGAATACTGGAAGCCGCCCAAGCCGATGCCGTACAACCAGCTCAGTATGCAGAGGCCCGTATAGCCCATGACGAAGGATAGGAAGAGGATAGCCAAGGCCACAATTGATATAAAGAGCTAAGGGTGACAGGAGAAAAATTAATGGAAAATGTATACAAATTCTATAAATGCATGAAAGGTATTAATTACCTGTGTGACTATTTTCGTATTGATCACAAAGTGCCTAATCACAAAACAGCGTCGCAGCAATGCACCAGCTATAACTACACCCAAGGCCATCGAAATTCCTAGGAAGGTTTGCAGGAGTACCAATTCCTGGACATCTGAGCCCTGCTCGGCGGCATTGAGGGCCTGTTTTGGAGGAATTGAAAGGAATTAGCAAGCCCCATTAATAATTATTAAACAAAAAATGGATTAATTGAAAAGGTAAGAGAATTAACCTTCCCCTTCTAAGATATACCCTATTTTTTTGTACTACAAAAATGCTTTTAAAAATCCAAGATAACTCCCATAACTTGAGCCCCGAAAAATGATTAAGATAAATTGTGGGAGCAGAAAAGCACTTACCATTAGGAACATGGGCGTATAAATGCCGAAGGAGGCCACGCTGGAGGTCATGAGTAAAATTTTAACAGTCACCGACTTCAGTGATGATATGTCCAAAAATAAATATCTCGGCGAGCTGCTCTCCACATCCTGGCTGAGTATTGGCTTCTTCTCCCGCATCTAACATTTTAAAGAAAAACTTTTCGTAATTTCCTGCGAGACCGAGCACCGAGCACCGAGGGCTCACCTTCTTGCGCTGATTTTTGAGATGCTGAATGGCCCGACGCTGGGGATGATAGAGGGAGGCGGGCCGGTACATTAGGCCCATGAAAAAGCTGAGTGCCGTCAGAGCTGCGACGATCTGGAGGCCCAGGCGCCAGCCAGCCTTGCCCACGCCCTCCTTCAGGATGACGGAGAACAAAGCGATGCCAACACCCTCGCCGGACATGGCCACCATTTCGACGAATTGACGGCGCCGCTTAAAGTAATTGCCCAGCATCACGGTGGATGCCTCCCGCACCATGGCGACCCCAACACCGAAGACGATGCCTGCGGATGTATTTTTTTTTTTCGAGAATGCGAGAATGGTGTTTTCAGTGTACATTGAGGGAAAGCGGTGAGGAATTTTATTTTCCCGGTAATTAAATTTATGATTTTTTCCTTGGCTTTGAGTTTAAAGTTCAGGCATCCCATTTAATTAGTGTTGTATTCTTGTGATTACAATTTATGTAGCTTGCAAATGTTAATATTATTTCTGGATAATACAAAATTAGGTTCCAACAAGGTTAGACTTTGCTTCAATTAGTGCTTTATACTTTGAGTTGGAGTTGTTATAGAAGGAACATCAAGAAGGGAGTTTCGGAAGGAAATGTATTTCTGATATATATTTTTGTTTTTTTTTTTTGGCAGGATGGTTTATTATTAAAGGTGAACCCATTTTCTTGTAGAAATTATTCTTTTTACAGGAGATATATTATCTGATATATATCTACACATTTTTTAGAGACTTCTCCCCAAGTTCTCAGTGCCTTTGGTTGCAAATGATAAGCAACTTCCGGGTGCCGTGCCGCGACGCGCCGCGTTCTGGCATCTGGCAGGTTATTTATTTATAAATATATATACCCGCATATATACGTACCGTAGCTGAAAACAACCTGGCCAAACTCGGTGGCAAATGAGGTGAACAGAATGCCCAGGGGCATCACCAATCCCCCGACGATGGACAGGAGGCGGATGGAGCGCTTGCGACACAGCGACACCACAAACGATGTGGCCAGCATGGAAACTGACCAGCTCAAAGCGCCCAGGAGTTCTGCGGGAAGGGAATGGAAATTAAGCTTTTTTAGAGTGATAATATTTTAAAGCGCCGGCAGTCAACTTGACGAAGGTCATGCCGAAGGCCTACACGCCAAAAGGTGTTTTCTGTATGGGTATTAACACATTTTTAGGCAGGGGAGGGACGGGACCCTTGTGGTAATATTTTACCATGTTGTCATGGGGGGAGCTCTCGTTTTAACCAAATTGACAGCCAAGGAATTCTGAGTGCTTCACTTAAACGTTTTTTACGGCGTCTTAACAATGTGTTAAGGAGACCCAGAGGTCCAGGCTTAAAGTGATCAATCAATTAAACAAGAAAGTATTCTCAAACTTTTAATCTTACACTTTTATGTATCACTGAATAATGGTAAAAAAATATATATATATAATTATTAATATTAATTAATAGTGAAATAAATTCCCTTTTTTTACCCATCAAATCCTGACTTTAAGAATAACAAAATAGTGGTTAAAAAACCTTGGTTTTTTACACTTAATAAATATGTGAGAATATTACAGCTGTTTTTGTCAATTTACAGTCAAAAGTCAGCTTTATATATACAAAAAAATCTTGTTAAAAACTTTTCACAATCAAACATGACAACTTTACACCTTTACACGTGTTTTTTTTTATGTAGCAAGCAGCCATTATGTGATTTATCATTTAAATATTTATTGCTGTATCAGTACTAGCAAATACAACAAATATCATAGCAAACATTTTAATTTTTCAGCCACAAAATGCATTACAAGCTGTGGTAACTATTTTTTGTTAATTTATATTCCGATAAAACTGAATTAATAATGTTGCAAAAATAATAATATTGCAGAAATAAATAGAAAACCAATTTATTATAAAAAAAAACAAAGTCAGCAAAAATATGCAAAACACCGGAAATCTCCATAAAATACGGACTGCGTGCTGGCACAATATTAACACTATTGCGATTTATGGTTAACTCTAAGCTGGCAAACACACAATTTTCACACTCTGCTCAAAATTATGTCCGCTGTGTCAAGTGCAAATAAAATATATGCAAAAGTCCACGCCCACAAGCAACATGGATGGATTATTTAAGCTATTTGCATTTCTCCCCAGCAAACATTTTGATTACTCGATACACTCCACACAGAATGGCCAAGGCAAATGTGTAGGAAAACAAGAAAAGGCCGCATGACTCTTCCCCTTTGATTGCACATTCCCATTAAGGACTCCACCTCCACTCCACCTCCACTTCGGTGACTTACCTACGCCACTGGTATTATGCAAATACTGGACGGCATAGAACAACAAAAGGCCATAGCTCAGCTGCAGTCCAGTGGTCAGGATGTGGACCAGAAAGGACACACCGCAGATGATCCAGCCCCAGCCGCCGTCGGGATAAAAGTACTGCAAGCACAAAGGACGAAGGGACGATGGCAGTTACAGTTTGACAGGCACACTAAAAATGGCTGAGGGGGAGCTGGCTGTACTGCACATTTCTCACCTGTCTAATGCGTGTCGTGTCCACTCCAGTCCGTCGCAAAGCCGGAATATTCCGATGCAGCAGATGGAACTCTCGATCGGCCAGGCCGGGAAACGCCGAGTCCTCCTCATCCGTTATGTGGCTGGGATGGGCTATGGTGTGCGGGGGCGGGAGGTTGTTGTGCTGCTGATGATGTGCCGCCGCTGCCGCCTCATAGCCTAAAAACAATTGCGAGCTGATTAAATGATGAACCCAATTGCCTGCCTAGCTGCCTGGGTGCCTGGCTCATCACCGTACACGATAACAAATGGGTAATAGGATTGCGATTTCTATTAGCCAATTAGATGGGGTATACATTTCTCTTGAAACTTTGTTTGCCTAATGAAAGCTTCTGGGAAATAAATTGGAAAAATTTTGTTTTAATAATTGTAGGCCTCATTTTTTGATTTGTGTGGGCTTTATTAGGCGTGGCTCAAGTTTAAAACAAATTTGGTTAGCTCTAGCTCTTAATATCGGTTCTCATCGTCACTACGTGGACTGCCGTCCACAGTGATCTTAGATCTGGCTGTTTTATGCTTGTTAACGGACAAACGGACAACGGCCAGACGGACATGGTATATCCGCATTTTCTGAAGCAAAAGCTCAACGTTGGTTTTAAAATGGTACTTCTTTATTGATTTATTATGATTTTTTAAACTTTTATCTTAGATCTGGCTGTTTTATGTTGTTTAACGGACAAACGGACAACGGACAGACGGACATGGTATATCCGCATTCTCTGAAGCAAAAGCTCAACGTTTATTGTAAATGGCATTTCCTTATTAATTTATTATGATTTTTTTTTTTATTTTATAATAATAATAATTAAGATAGACAAGAAAGGGTATTCCCCTGACTATTTCCCCTAAATCTCAACTTCTTACCTATCTTAAAAATTTAACAACCTAACAGTTCTTTAAAAATCCTCGTTTGGCTTCTCCATTTTTCCTCTTTTTGGAAAGTATTTTCCCCATTTTGACCAAATAAATTAACCACCAGGAAAGGCTCCTTATGCTCCTCTACTTTTTTTTTTTCAATTAGAGCATAATTTATGGCTGCTTTCTCCTAAGTTTGTCCGCTTTGCAGGAGTGTAAGGACTTACCAAAATAGCAACCGCCGTTGGCCACCAGAGGCTTGCTCCTTTGTTGGAGGTGCTGCTGTTGCTGTTGCTGCTGCTGCTGCGGCTGATGGTACCAATTATCGCAGAGGCAGTACTGCGGGGCATACTGGTGGGTGGAATGATGCTGCTGTTGGTGGTGGTGCTGGTGCTGAGGAAGGTGCTGCTGCTGCTGGTGCTGATGCTGGAGATGGCTCTGATGGGTGGGCAAGGGATTGTACATGTAACAGCAGCCATTCAAATTGGGATTCGCATAGCGGGGCGGCGGCGGAACGGGCATGACGCCGGAACCACCAACGCCGCCTAGGAGTGCTCCGTGTCGGCTGCAGTGGGCCATGGGCTGCTGCTGTTGCTGCTGCTGCTGCTCAATGGTGGGCAATGTGGCGTAGCTGCCAAAATTGTCACAATGCCGTTTGCTAGGAAATCTGGGCAGGGCGGGGGCGGTGTGCCATTGCCTCCTCCTCCTCCTCCTACTGCTCCTCCTCCACCGTGGCAGTGTCGCGTGGGCGTGACCGTCGACTGCATTTTGGCTTGGACAGTGGAGAGCCGTGGACAGGAGACCCACCAGGCCAGTGGCTGATTATTGAAGCGACACTCGTGGCACAAATATCGCTGCGTTTCAACCGCAGTCTGGCTGTGTTCCGTCTCCTCCAGATCCTGCTGTTTTCCCTGCTGGTCCTGCTGGGCAGGATCCTGCTGCTGCTGCTGCTTGGTGGTTTTGGGATGCTCACAGCTCAGATTGTATCTTCGTCACAGCGCGCATTTGTTGCACAGCACGGGACTCCGCTGCTTGGGCCTCACCAGACTCGAGTACTGTCGCTCCTCCGAGTGGCTGGTTGGATTCTCCGGATTCCGGAGCAGGCGCTGGCAGGCGGCAGGATGGACTGCAGAGGCAGAGGCGCCCGCGGAGGTTGCACTGGGGGGCAGCAGCTGGGGACAGCTGCCGTAGAGCGCCGATGAGGTATTGGAGAGGCGGCGGTAGTACGGGATCCGGTGCTCCGATCCGTTATCGACATCGCCACCGGGCGAGGATCCCCACTTGAGGGGCTGGCTTCTGCCCGGGATCAGGCAGGAGATGAGGCTCCGGTTGTCTCTACTATCACTGCAGTTGCAATCACATGTGCACTGGATGACCATTGTACTCCGTCTCCCCCGTCGACCAAAAAGCTTTCAACGGATGATGCTTCTCGTCTGTACTTTGGGTGTGCGGGTGTGTGTGAGTGGCGGGGTGTGTGTGTGTGTGTGGCGAAGTGTTGTCAACTTCAATGCCCGCTGCTGCTGCACATTATTTTCGAGTCTGGGGTCTCGGTTTCGGTTTTAGGTTTTCGGTTTTCGGTTTCCGTTTCTGGTTTTTCGCTCCACACACTCCCTGGAATTTCTAGGCAGCTGTTGCCGCCAATGTCCGACTGCATCCATTTGGGGCCATCTCGAACATATTCAGAGGAAGCGCAAAGCTGTGTTCCCACACTGAAAAAAAATGTTATACATTACATACAGATCAAATGTATACAATTTTTCAAATTATTAATATGAATTATAATTATAAATTTAGTAATAATGTTAAATGAGGGATATGATTTTAAATAGGTCATAGGGAAGCATAAGCCTGTCCGTCTGCCTATCCATGGCTATATCTGTGATACCAAATATACTTTGAAATTTAAACTCGCCTTCATTTATCTCAAAAAACGCAGCTTTAGCTGTAGCCTGTCCGTCTGTCCGTCAGTTTGTCCGTTCGCTCGCATGAGCTCCTAGATCTCAGAGATTATAAAGGCTAGAGTTGCCGAATTTGGTAACTTCATTCTTATAAGTTTCACGCAGATCCAGTTTGTTTTAAAATTGAGCCACGCCTATTCCCGCCCACTTTAATCATAACAAGTGAGAAAGCTACAGTCGACTGACCGACTGTGAGATACCCGGTACCCAAAGTATTGCCCATGAAATTAAATAGCACACGGACATGGAAAAAACAAAAAGTTGACAAATACAGTCAAATGTTACTAAAAACATGTTGAGCAACGTTCAAAAAAGACTAATTCTGCAGCTGTATGCACCTGTATTACGAATTAATACTGCGCTCGAAAGCACGCAACACTTTTTTTCGCTACGGCCTTTGTGGCTTAGAAGAAGAAGAAAAAGCATACACAGAAACTTTATTGTTTAATAACTTCTATGTTTATCATCCGATTTTACTTAAATTTTCAGAACACGTCCAAGATTGCCTACTTATTACGCCTATCTATTTACTTTACGCCGATAATCACGCATATGGTTATATACCGTTTTTTATGTTTTTTGGGGGCGGAAGTGGGCGTGGCCAAATTTTAAAACAAACTTGATCTGCGTGCAACAGATTCCAATGTTGTCACCAAATTTGGTAACTCTAGCTCTTATAGTCTCTGAGATCTGTTGTTTCACACGGACAGACAGACGGACAGACGGACAGACGGACAGACGGACAGACGGACAGACGGACAGACGGACAGACGGACATGGCTAGATCGACTCGGCTAGTGACGCTGATCAAGAATATATATACTTTATAGGGTCGGAGATTTCTCCTTCTGCCTGTTACATACATTCTCGGTTGGCACTAACTTATAATACCCTTGTACCCTATGGGTACCGGGTATAAAAACGCTACTCTAAACAGTTAACCTTGATTTTTTGTACAGATATTTCGTGTATAAAAATTCTAAAAAAAAAATACTAAGGAAAAAATGCTTAAAATTCTCCTAAATTTGTCTTAGTGTAGCCAAAAAAAGATGAGAACTCTGGGAAAATAGAGGAAATATAGATAGAAACAGAGAGAGAGAGAGAGAGTGCGGGAGCGAAAATGCCGGGAGTCGATAAATAAATCAAATCAAAATCAATTTGTTTACTCTACACCCGGCAAACACACTCACAAAACAAGAAGCATATGCAATGCATAATTCAATTTGTTGTTCAATTGCGTGAATTTCAATTGCCTGCCAGCCAAGTTAGTCGAGTGGGCAGAAGGGGCGTGGCACATGGAACTGGGAACTGGTAACTGGGAACTGGGAACTCGGAACTCGGATGGGGCGAAACTTTGCGGTCACTGTGGCAGAAGAATTAGGACAAATTTGCTAGCCCACTGCGACTGGCACTTCATATATACATTCGTATATATACTATATATAACACATTTATGCGCCATATTATTTTATTTGCACTTTCTCAATTATTTAATATTCTCGGAATGGAAATGAACTGCAAAATAGCCCAAGGAATGTGTGTGTCCTTCCCTCGTTGAATATTTGCCAGAGGAATTTCCCCAGCTTAACGTGTTCGCAATTGGCTTTTGAAATACAAAAAAATATGTCAAACGGAATGTGATTAAGAGCTGGGGCTTGGCTGTAAAATATTTAAAGTATGTTGTATAGTTTAAGTGTTGAAGTCGGTATGTGAGGGTATATTAGTCGATATATTTGCATATTGTGACCCTTATCAATGTCAGGAAAAATTGAAAATGTCATAAAAAATATTAAGAGTTTAGAAACGGAAAAACAAATTAAGTAAATAAACTGAATGTTTAGTTAGAGTTTAAATAAGATTTTATTATGTTACCACATTTTATTAAGTCTCTTTTAATGCTGATATAAATATTAAAGAGAGTTATGCTTATTAAGCTGTAAAAAGTTTCAATATTGAAAGATGGAAAGGACCTTTATCAAAATCTGTCATAAATCGTTTTTAAAGAAGGTTGATTATCAAGAAAAGTTCTGTCTCTGAGTTAATTGCAAAAAAGCTTAAACATGTTCTGTTTCTGATGGCTTTGTTAGGGATAGAAGTTCCAAGAATTCATGATCTCAACAAATCAACTTTTTTCCGGAGCCTGGAAAATCCCTGTAATTTTCTCAAGGAGCCTGCAATGAAACATCAAGTACGCCCCCTCCCCGAGCTGCCATTTCCTTCGATTTCGCCCCGAAAAACTTGATTGATTTATGTCTTTATCGTTTGACTATTTCTCCATTAAGCACCGGCAGCAGCGATGGTATCATTTAGATTAGTCCAATGTCCCATTCAGGGGCTATAAAAATGATAAATGATCGGTGGGAGGAAAGCAAACAAGCCGAGGGAGTGGAAAAACAAAGGCATCGAAAGGGAAACTTGCATCATTTTGCATCGGGAAAAGTTTTACAACCAGCAGCAGGAGCGGTAGGAGTAGCATGTGGAAGTGCCAAGTGGCATCGTGCTGCAATATGGCCCAGTTATCCAGTTTTATGGCCGGCATGCACACACATGGCGATTTAGCCGAAGCGAATTTCGCCTCACAATGCACAGAGGCGCATTTAAATTGATTGTAAGCAAGAGGAGCCCAAGCCAGGAGCGGTAGTGGGCCCAGGAGCAGGAGCAAGCCAGGAGCCAGAAGCAACCAAGCCGGAAGCAGCCCACAGAAGAGGAAGCCACCGAGAAACGTTAAAGGAAAAGGAGCAACATCAATCAAAAAAGGACGCACTCGCGCTGCAATGCAACTCAACAGGGGGCGTTGGCGGCGATGTGCACTTCCTTGGAATGACGCCGCCGCCGCCACTACTACTATTACCTGTGGAAACATAAAATTTAACAACATTGTAGCAAAGAGCAAACAAGCTATACATAACGATATCCCATGTTATCCGCTCTTACGCTTCTTGGTTACACGTCGAAAAATATGTTGGAGGAAGCTTGAAGGAAAGATCTTGGAGGCAATTAAGTCCCTGGATACGGTTTGCCTTGATTTTCATAACTTTATTCCTTTTTTTGTTTATGGAATACGTAATTATTCTCCTCAAGTTCTTTCTTGTGCTTTAATAAGTATTGCTCCGAAAAATATCTCTTTTTCATTTAAATTATTTGTTTGCATCCCACGTTCGTGTGATTCTTCGTTGTGATTTTAAGAATAATTTCATAATTATGTCTTTTTTCTGATTAACCCATTTCCCATACGACTCATGGCATCTTTAAATTAATTGATACGTTTTTCTCCTCTGTGAAAAAATCATGGCAATTTCTGCAAGTACAGAGCAATATTTTCCCATTTTTCATCTTTTGCGAACGGACTTTTCACAGAGCGTGTTTTGGGGACTTTCCTTTGTTGCTGCTGCAATGGCGTTGGCGTTGGCGTTGCAATAAAAATCCTTAAATATGCTTGTGGCACATGGACACAAATATGACTGTCAGCAGTTTTATGTTCCTTAAAATGCAATATTAAAATGCGAACGATTTCAATATGGACGCACTCACCTTCCACCTTCCACCTTTCAGTTCAAGCCCCCAGAGAGCACCCGCCCCGCCCTTCCACCTCTGGCGAAGTGTTGACTTAACTGGTCATTGACTTTACCAACTTTTTATGCTGCAGTCAAAAAATTATGCAGTCCGTTTCGGAACTGTATGACGACAGGCTGACAGCCGGCGCCAGTGAGAGGATTAACATTTAATAAACTTTCAGTCAGACAGTTGGAATAAATATCAAAGAGTTTTTGGTTTGTGTCTCCTAAGCTGATCGATAGAAATAAATTCAATTTATTTCACCTTTAAGGGCAGAGATTGGCTTATTGATAAGCCTGTGGGAAATTAATTTGCTATGCTTGACGAGTTAGCAGAGACAAAGCCATTAATTAAAGTCATATGTGGTGGGCATCAAAAATCAAATAAATCACAGATGAATAAATATAATCAGATGGAAATGTATGCAGTTGGCAAATATTAGTCGCATATCTTAAATTGATAACTACATTTGCTAATTCTTTTGGGAATATTATTATTGCTGGGCTCTGTACTTGATTTATTAGTTCAGCCCTGTCTCAGTTCGGCCTCTGCCGGTGCACGCTACATTACAAAAAATATTTCCTACTTTCTTTTCTCATATCTTGTCACAAGAAAACTTTTAAAATAATTAATATCCCAGTAATTCAGGTAATATAACCGGACCGCCTTACACAACGCATACGCACTGTTGCCACCCCTCCTCATCACCCAGCCGAAAACTGCCCCTGTGTCTGCGCCTGTGTGTGGTTGTGTCAAAAGGAAAAGGGCAACTTTTATTTACTGGGGGCGTGGGCGTGGCGAGGTGAGATTTAACTGGATGCCGGGTCAGTCTCGGGTCGGGTTTACTTTGCTGATTAAACATATGCGCCATCATCAGCGAGCCGCAACCAAAACGAAGCACATAAAATTTATTTAAACTTCGTTTCGAGCTTGTCGCCCCGTCGCGACTGCGCCAGATAATGGGTATCATATTGCCGCTGGGTCTCGCATTTTAGTTTCCATTTTCCCGGGTACGGGTATATATAAGTATATTTTTTCTGCACTTTGCATTGTAATAAACACACGACAATATGCGAACAGCAGCAGCGACATCAGCTCAGCGCCCTTAAATAAAATGCGAAGCGCGCCAAGCCAGGCGAGATAATAAAACGAAGGCAACTCTTCGCGGTGGCGTCGTGTTCCAATTACACTTTTCTTCTCGCGACGAAAACAGCAGGAGTTGTTCGGTGGAGGAGAGCTTATGCGGTTGTTAAAGTTAAATATTTTAAATAAAACAGTTTCCAACTGGGATTAAAAGCGGCAGCCATAAAATATGCCTTATTATGTGTAAAGTTCTTGTGCGAGTTGGTTATGAATTGTGTTTTTAGCGATTAAAGTTGCAAGCGGGTTGGAAATATAATAATATCTAAAAAATACAAATAAAATATATTAGGAGAGCCTTGTAAAAGCTCAGATAGGTGAATTGGGTCCTTGCTAGCTAAGAATTTATTCAAAATGTTTCTGCTAATACTTAATTTTGATTGAGTTTCTGCTAATACTTGATCATTGAAAATCGATCCAATTTGGTAATGTAAATTTTGTAAATTTTACATTTTACATGTAAATTTACAAATCGACCGTTCCTTCTATGGCAGCTATATGATATAGTTGTCCGATCTTAATGAAATTAAAACCGTAATTCTAGAACTATAAAAACGACTATATCTCGAAATTTATAGAAATTCGTTGAAAACAGAGAAATTAAAATTTTGTACATTAATTTTGCCATCATTCCTATGGCAGCTATAGGATATAGTGGTCCGATTTCGGCCGTTCCGACATATATACTGCGTGCTAAAGAAATAAGACTATGCTGAAAATTTCAGCCCGATAGCTCAAAACTGAGAGACTAGTTCGCGTGACGGACATGGCTAGATCGACTCGGCTGGTGATGCTGATCAAGATATATATAAGAGAGAAACATACTCTGCAAATAAATATGACTTTTAAATCTCAGGTTTATCTATAAATCATGATGCAAATAAGAATAATAAAGAGAAACATACCTACAAAATTTAAAGTTTTGAATGACATGTGTATCCCATTTCAATATATCCTGACAAATGTAGAAAAAATGCTTTAAAAAAGTTGTTTTAAACTTGACCACTTCTCTTTCCGCTCGAACAATTCAAACTTTTGGACATGGGACTTTTTACAAGGACTCAAGTCGTTCCTTTTACAATTCGAACAACTTTTCTGAGCTGTATCGAAATTGTTTGCCGGAACACGCCCTGACCTGACTCTTTCTATGCTATTTTCCTCTCTGCCCATAGGGTGCTACATGTATGTATGTGTTTGCATTTACAACTTTTATTTGTGCCGATGCCTTGCCAGAAAAAGGGTACGAATTTTGATGTCTTTTTATGTCGGGCTCTTCTTCGGGATAAATACAAGTGCCTTCTTTGTGTGTGAAGATATTTCGGCTTTTTCCCCAGGGCAAAATAATTTGCAATGCAGCCGCCAGTGGGCAAAAGGGATATATTAATACTTTTTCATTTAGTTTGCCGACATGGCAAAAAAAAACAAAAATAAGGGGAAAACTTTTCAACTTGACCATTTTCCGGGGTCTGTGGAAGTTTGCGCATATTTTATGGCCAAAAAACCTCTGCAGTGTCGACTAATGGATTTATGTTTTTAGCCAAATTACGAATTGAACCGAGCACGGAATTAAAATGTGTCCCCAATAAGCCAATTTCAAAGGGTGCTGCCTCGTAAATAATAGGGTTAGGGAGTTAGCAGGGGCTCAGGCTTATCGAGCCGTGAACCCAACTTAAAAATCCTATCACAAGCGTAATTAGGTTTTAGCCGCCAGCATCAGCATCAGCGTCAGCCGTTAGACATTAAAATTAATATTATTTTCGATATACATTTTTAATGCTAACCTTGCTGAGACCTCGAGAAATTAACCACAGCGCCGCAGAAAGGAGCCGGAATCCGACCGGAAATTGTGGTGGCGGCGACGGTTGTGATTGTGTCTTGTGGCAGGCGTGAGCTGCATCGTAAAGGAAAAAGTTAAGCCCTTCTTAGCTGAAAAAACGACACTTCCGTACGGAGAAAAAGATGAACGAAGCGGAAGTCAAGCGCCGTCTCATCTCGTTTCAGGCGAGGCCTAAAAACAATGAAAATTACAAGGCGTTCCGGCGGGCGGAGAAGAAATTCGCAACAAATTTCCTGTGCCGTGCGTCTTGCCTTATCAACATCAGTCTCCAAAGTTAAGAATGCACCGAAAAAAAAAACAGGAAACTAAGTTAACTTAATTATTAATAAATTTAAAAAGAACTAAAAGAGTACAGAATTATTTTAAAGGATACTTTCGGGGACATTTTTTAATAGATATTAAGTCTCCAGGAATTTGAAAACATTTAAGTTCTCATTTTCTATCGCTTCTGAAAGAAATTAAATTTAAAGCATACTTAAAGGCCACAAAAGTAAGCTAAAAATATATTAAATAGAACCCTTTAAACCCTTTCTTTTGCTTTGCTCATTTTCCAATATTCTTTTCCTTTTTCTTTGTTTCCAAAGCCATATAGGATTCATAATCTTATGGGAAAAGCTTTTAAATTTTGATTTCTGTTTAACATCACGTTATTTTATATTTACGAGCACTTTTGGCCCCCATTTTGATGGCCACTTTTCGGCGACAATTTTTTCTGTGTAAACGACAGTGCCTGTGACCCACATAAACCATTTTATTATTGGCTTCTGGGCTTCCTTTGCCGCAAAAAAAAATGGGAAGAGCGAAGCAAATAAAAAAAAGGATAGGGGAAGGGGAGGGTCTTAGCCCAGATGTGTGTTTGTGTTAGACCGGAGAATCGAATTAGCATGCGAAATCTTTTGTTTGACTAACAATGTGTCAACGTGTGTGACGAGCAGCGAGCGTTAGTCTCTGTCAGCTCATTGATGGCACCGATGCCAGCGATGGGATGAAGTTGGATCCCAGCCAGACATCTCGCCATTAGGGCCTTGATAGAGCTGCCACGTGGGGGAACAGTGGCAGTCATACGATTGGGAACGTAACCTCATCAATCTCGAGTGCAGAATTTAAGCTTAAAATTTTACAAATTGATTTTCAGCCTGCGCTAAAAATACCTACTAGGTGTGCAAAATCCATTAAGTACTCGGTGGGCTTTTACAAATTATGAATGGCTCTTGTGGGGCTCTGAATGGCCGGATTTTGTGGTTATATTATTCGGTTTGCCGGCATTGTGCACATGTCCTGACATCCTTTTAGCCGACTTTCCATAGATGTTTGCCATCCATCGTTGGCCTGCTTAATTAATGCTCGTTTGCACTGTGTTTGTGTGTGTGTGTTTGTGGTGTGTGTTCGATGTGTGTATGTCCCCTCCAATCTTTGTTGACCTTTTGCCGAATGCAGACGACTGGCTGTGTTGGCCCGGCTAGGCCAAGTATAGACTCAAACAGTTTGTGCTAAATTAGCAAATGACACAGTCAACATGGCCAACTTAGAGCGATGCCAGAAAGCGGAGCAACCGGGATGAAAGGCCTGCTAACCCACAAAATGTACGTACGTGCAATGTCCCCCACTCGGGACTTCCCCTTTCAACCCCTCCACGCTTGCCATCGTCTTTTAGTGCTGACACAAAACATAATGCCGGCGGGCAATGCTCTTTTGAGCACGCAGCTTGACTATGGCGCCCAACGGGGGGCGGACAAACGGAATGCTGCGGCTGACAAGGCACAGTGGTAACCACTTATTGGGAATTTAATATGGCCAAGGAATTGAGGTTATTATTGTGGCCTGTATACCTTTCAAAATTGGCAATGAAACCATGACTTCAACTTCAACCTTCCTAGGAACTTTTCTCACACTTTAAATACTAAAATTACATCTCAAAGCACACCATATCTAACTGGGCTCTATTTTCCCTAAAACTTCTTATCTTACATAAACTATTACCATCTAAAATTTTATATAATTTATGGTATTTAAGGCACAAAATTACTAAACATTTCCCTCGCAATTCTAATTCAATTGCCAAACTTATTCCATTCTGGGGCTGCTGTTATTCCTTATTTTATTAATATTCCAAATCGAATCACCCAAGTTCGTTAGCTTTCAGATGACTTCACTTCCCCAGGATCTTTTCGTCACTGTCCTTTCCCCTCGACAGCTGCTAGTTGGGTGTCTAGCAGAAGTGCCTCAAATGCGCATAACAATGATGATTATATATAAACGTACGAATATATATATAAGGAGAGCTCCTTTAGCTTTGTGTAGGTGATGGGCTCATCAAAATTGTGACAAAAAAAAAAAGAGGAAAAGCAAAAGAAAAAGAAAACCAAACAAACAGACAGCCAAACAAACGAGCTAACAAAAAGTTAAACAAAGCGACTCGACTCGACTCGACTCCGACTCCGACTCAACTCGACAGTCGTCGCATTTTACGCGGCTAATGAAAGGCATCGGGGAAAACTCACCGACTGCCAGCACCTCCCACGGAGCACGGAGCAGCCCTCGAAGCCCCGACCATAAACGCCACGCTGATAACTTCTTTATGTCTGGGGCCAAGTAAAGACATTGCTTCTGCCTCCCACAGAAATTATGCCAAGGCGGCAGAGGGACAGACACAACCACACAGGCACAGGAGAAATTGCCAAAGAAAATATATAAAATTATTTTAAATTGAAATTCTGTTTATCTGGCCCAAGGAATCATCGTGGCTGTCGTCCTGTGGGGCCCAAAAAAAAAAAAAAAAAGATCCAGCACACATTGCAGCCAGGACAGGAGCTCCCTGTCTTCCGGCCCCCCGTTTTGGGGTAATTCAATAAAGTGGAAAATGATGCTCGTCGTCAAACGTAATTTGCTTTCGTGGTTTCCACAAATCTGCCAGCAGCAGCAGTTAGACAGGGTCGTGGAAATGGCCAAGGACTTCGTTCCTCGAAACACTTGAATGTCGTTAATCGGTTCTTCATATCACATCAAACAGAGAGAGCGGCAGAAGCACCGTCTCAGACCTAACCAGAGTTGACTCTCCGAGTTGGCAGCATCATCGCCAACCGAGTGATAAGTGTGGACAGAGTTCGCGGGAGTACGACGAGGTTCTGCTGTGGGGAAAACTCCACCTAGCCACCTCAGTTGCACTGAGCCAAAAAAAGGAAATATTTAAAAGTTGACACCTCCAATGCTGTGGGGATTATAGTTCAGTGTTTCTCATTCCAATCACGACCTGAAATTAGAGTATTTACCAGGGAAATTATGCGGGCAGCCACAGAAATGGCAGTGGATTTCAAATCAATTAAGGTTCTGGCCAAAAGTATTCTATAAATATACACCTGGACAAAAACTAATTAATAATGCACGCCAGAGAATTTTATTTCGATTTTATTTTTTAATCGATTTCAATTCCGCATCTATTTCTGTGGCACTCCTGCTGTTTTTGCCAATAAAAAATTTATTTAAGAGTCAATTTATTTTAATTGAACGCTTCCGGGTTAAAAAGATATAAATAAAATTAAAAGACCAAGAGTTAGTCTATGGTTGAGGTTTTAATTGAACCATTTTCGTTTGACCCGCAGCAAATAATATGAAATTCAATTAAAAAGTTGAGAAACAAAATAAAATATATACAAATTAGATTCGATTTATATTTTTCGCATGCAAATATTATTTGATTTTAACAGGTAACTTAGGATTTAAGCGGAATAAAATGCTAAGCATTTAATAATTTCGAGTTCTGTTTGCTTTTCCCAGTGTTGATTTTCTGCCCAGTAGTCCCAGGCATTCACTTAGCAGTTAGTTCGGGGAGCTTGCCTCCCAGCTCAGCTCAGACTGGGGGCTAAACTCTACTCAACTTGGCGCTCATCTCATCATCGTCATATGGCACACAAGTGGCAAGCGATGAGTTTTTGGAGGAGTCCCAAAGAAAACCAGGCGGCATGCAGGCAACAACAACAGGCGCCACACAAAAGGCGATTGTGGGTAAGAGAGGAGGGGGCTTGTAGGCTGATGAGGCAAGTGGAGCACAGGAGGGGAATGTGGGTGACTGGTAGGAGTCAGAAGGCAGAAGGCTGGGCCTGTGGAACGACCCCATTACGTGCCAAAGCACTAAAAACAAGCCACACGAGGAAGCGTCGCCACAGTTGAGAGAACGGAGAGGGGAGAGACGGGGAGCTGAAAAAGCGGGGCAGCTGGAGAGGAGCTGCCGGTGGAGAGGAGGAGCTGGTGGAGAGGAACTGGTGGTGGCTAGGACACACGCAGCAACACAGACATGAACAAAATAATAGCATAATTGCCATAATTTTAAGAATTAATTAAATAAATAAATATTCTTGCTTATTCCCATAATTAAATTGAAAATACTAAATATTTCATGATTCCTTATATCTTAATAATTAACTTTATTAATATAAATAATTTAAAATCTAATCAAGAAATAAAAGGGCAAAATCAAACTTTAAAAATAATCAAACATCAACATTCATAGGAAATAATTTCTTTTTCATAGGAAATTTGGGCAGTGCTATTATTTACTAAAACCCTATCTTCTGAATGCATATATGTATTAACATAAAATCTGTCTTAATTGCTCAGAGATAAATATTTTAAAGAGCATGTTTCAGCCACCAAATGATTTGACTTTCATTTATTCTATTATTATAGATATCTTTTTTATAGATATTGTATTTATTAAATTAAGTACCAATTCCTAAATTTCGCTATCATATTTACAAATATTTTTAAATTTGTAAATTTACTAATCATTGCTCTGTGTTGCAAGACTCAATTTATCATATATACTATAACTTGGGGTAATTATTAACAATAAATAAATATTCCGAACCAGCTATACCCTGCCTGTTTAGCAAATTCCAAGACTCGTAATAGGGCTTCCTCAAAAAATATGCTAATGCTTTGATGGCCATTGTGTTTGATGTATTACCAGGACAGGACAGGCAATGAGGGAAGCGTCGCACAAGGCTTATAAAGCGAGTCTCTATAGTCTCTGGTATGTACAAATATGAGGAACGAGCGATGCTCGTAAATTTTGTCATACACATTTTTTTCGCTTTTCTTCCTCTCGCCTGTGCTTTTTTTTTTTGTTATGTGTATATATTTTTTTTTGTTTTCTGCACTTAAATTTTTGTCCGCTTTTCATCTTCTGGCTTTCCGCTCATTGTTGGTGTTGCTGTTCCATCGCACATTTTCATGTTAATGCGCCCGAGAGCCTGAGCTTATTTCTCGTCCTTCTCTTTTTTTATTATTTGTTTTGTTGTTTTTAGCAGCCCATTAAAAAAATATGTGAAAATACGAGCACACGCACAGTTTGACATGCACTTTTAATCGATTACAAAAAGCTACAAGCATTTCAGCACGAAAAAAGCGCAAAAAAACGAGGAAAACCAACGAAAAGCTACGAAAATGTGGCTGCAATTTTCTTGGCACACACACGCGATTTTCCATATTTATTTTTATTGTGTGTTCTACGGGTGTGTGTGCCTGAGAGTGCCTGTATGTAACATGTGTGTGTTCGTTAGTGTCTTTTGGGGCCTTTTTCTGATGACTGCTCTGCGATTAAAGTTTACTTTTTGCAGCTTTAATTGAATAATAAATTAAGCGAACGGCACCACTCAAGGCTCTGGCCAAAAATAATTAAGGAAATGTAAGAAAAATCACGACGAACTGGGGCTTACTCTCTAAAATAAAGAAATTTCTTCACAAAAACTATGAGGAGAAATTGTAAAACGGATTTGACATGTCAATGTTAAAAAATATAGTATTTTTTAAAAATATTTCTAAGACGCCTTTGCTCCGAGAAATATTGTCTACTTAAAATGAATTTTACTTGTCTTTTGTCAGACCCTTTTGGTCCTATTTTCCTTACAAATAAATAATTTGCAATTAGCAGATAAGCCTTTGTCTGTGTTTCACTAAAAAACATTCTCAAAGAAAATGCTCTTGTTATCCTCCCTGAAGTGAGTTCTCATTTAAGCTGTCTAACAGCGACTTCCTTGAATTCCTCTACATCTGTTCCACTTTCATTGGCTCTTTTTCTGCTCTCTTCTTCGGCGTCTTTTGTTTCCTGGACAATAAATGCATAATACCCATGATTTTATTATTTTACTTTAAAATTATGCTGCAAGAACAGCAGCAAAGCCGGCAAAGAGTTGAGTTGCTTCAAAGAGCAATGAGAAATAATAATAAACAAATCGTAGGGAAACTTTTCTGCATGTTTATTTGCGGTGCTGCGAGGCGGAAGAGTGAAATTTCCAACAAAAAACGACGAAAAAATAAATAAAATAAAGTACAAGAAGCCATCAAGGCAAAGATAATTGCAAAAACATTTGCTAAAGAGAGTCAGGAGGAGCGAGTGCCGTTCGAATGGATCAAAATTTAACAACAATTTAGTGCTCCCTTAATGGAGAAACATTTACAGTTTATGGGCATCGATGTGAGTGCACTCAAAAAAGAGATTACATTGTCTTCACAAACTTTTCTTATATCTCTTGTATATGGTTCATTCTCTAAATAATATCTCTTTATAAAAGAAAATACAATAAGGCTTTCACTTAAGCTGTTAAATAAAATTAGGAAAATAAGGAAAGTGCACCAAAATTGTAAATACATAATCGTAGTAATCCTTGGAATAATTTAATATTTAATCTCCTTTATATTCCAGTGTATACATCTCCATATATTTGGGGGATACACAAGATAGAGTTGGGAGGACCGCTGCTTAGAGCTGCACATTTGCCAGATACCAGATAGCTGACAGATACAAAATGCATAAGCTGCTCAAAGTTTAATCGGTTTATGTGACAGCTGAGAGAGGGATTTCCACGGGGGTTGACACACTACTAAATCATAAAGGATTTGCAAAGCCATAAACTGCCAGAGGTCCAAAAGCGTAGCAACTAAAAATAAAACGCACCATCAAGTGGCTGTCAATGCGTTTGCGTTTGGGAAGTGCTTAAGATAAGATGCACTGGACAGTGTTCACTGGATTTCGAGACCCCACTTTGTAGTTTCCCCCAGGATTAAGCCCAAAAAATTGGGATAGAGAGAGAGAGAGAGGAAAAGGAGAAGCTAAGAAAACGCACTGAGGGACAATTAAGCAATGTTTTTTGCGGGAAATGGGAAACCCCAGGAAACCAGGGAAACCCTTGTGTGGTTTGTGCGGCTTGATTAAGAAGTTTTTTCCGGGCGGGGGGGTTATAAATGATACAAGCGCCCACGAATTATTCAAACTAATTGGTTTAAACACAGCAGGAAATCTGTTGCTTTAAGTAGTTACAGAAAGTTGAGAATTAATACTTGGGGTCTTGTTTGGGAGTAGGAAAAATCCAGAGGGAAAGTGTAGAAAAGTTTTGGGGCGAAATAAATAAATTGCTTTAAAAGTTTGGGCACTATTTTGTATTTAACATTCGCATAAAATCGAATCCAGAGAAGTCTGCAAACCTCTCATTGATATACAATTAACAATTCAAGAAAACTTCAAAAGTCACTTAATTCGTTAAATCACTTTCAACGCAAAATTATTCAGCTTTATGCAAAGTATCCTTCGACTCCCTCGACGTTTCATTTAATTAGCCTCAAGGACTTGGGCCATTTCGGTATCAATGAATAATGGAAACCCTATATACACTTATATATTTATGCAGTGTGAAATTCAACGCCACATCTGATTTTCTCCGAGACTTCAAAATCAATCTTAGTCAGGCCGGAGAAAGCTGAACCGTTTAAGGGCTGAAAAAATCAAAAAGTTAATCCAATGAAAGCAGAAAGCTTGAATGCCCTACAATTGTAAGCAAAACTTCAGCGTCAGTCTCTTCATTAGCATACACTTTGGAATTTAAAAACTTTTAAAGTCACTAAATTAGCCGAGAGAGTCTTGTTCAATGTTTCGTGAATATTTTTCGCCCCAGAAATATGCAAATTATCTACACTTTATGCCGATGCCGATGAAGATGACTTTGCCCCCATCTAATTAGAGTTTGCCGACAAAAACTTTGCCCAGGCAACTTGCAAATTGCTTCAAATTTGAAAATTTTGTTCAGAAGAAGAGGTCATGGCACTCGTCCTGGGTGCTGGGTCCTGGTCCTACAGCTCTCGGCTCTCAGGTCAATCCTAGGCTATTGATACGCATTTCAGTCCCTTTTGTTTTGCCTTTGTTGAGAGATAAATCTTAATGTCTCTAAGTAATCAATAAATAATTGGCATGTTCTGTTGCCAAATATCCATTTCAGTGTAATCGAAATCCATAGACAAATCTGAGATAAGCCAATCTGTAAACAAACGGAAAAAAGGTTATTCAGCTCAGCTCCCAACCCAATCCCGAAATTGTTTGAAACAATTTTTGAGGACGAATCAGCAGGACGAAATGAAATGAAATACTTTCGATTGACATATACGCATTTTGTTGTGATGGAATCCATTGTTTACAGGACTCGAAATGAACTTGTTATTCGAGTGGCGAAGAAAAACAAAGGGAAAAACAAAAAACAAAAAATAATGCATTTGTGTCCGGGAAGGGGAGGAGACAATTTTGTGCGGAGTTCAGCAGAAAACAGGGAAAGGGACATGAAACAGGACAGAACTCGTCGTTACGACTCCTTCGACACAAATTTAATATTGCAAATGGAAATGGAAAATTTTCACTCGAAGAAAATCTAGAGAATCTATGACTAGATATGTAGGCAGAAGAAAACAAGGGTTACCAGACGAGTTGATTTAGGCATTATGTCGGTTTGTCCATCTCAGATCAATCAGATCAGGGGCTACAATATTTGGCTTTATTAGTTAAATATTTGTAGGTTTGATTTACAAGACAAGACGATTAAGTCAGCAACCAAATTTGGTTTGATATCACAATGATATGCAATGTTTGAGGCAATTACCTGCAAACTTTTTTAGAAACCACATTTTGTAGCATAGTTTTAGGCACATTTTTGAAGTGATTTCTAAAGCAACCCCGATAGGCGAAGTTTATACGATAAACGCAAATAAAGTTAAAATAGGGCGACGTCCACTTAAATCATAAATAAAAGTATTGCAGAAAATAAATATTTATAGCCTTGTCCCAGAGGCACTTCCCCTGTAAACATGTAGTTTTATGTGGTTTTATTTATTAAAGCATACTTTTAGATGCCCTTTTAAGAGACCTCAACTCCGCAGCAATTTTTTAGAGCTTCTTCGGTAGCATTTCGCGCAGAGTGTAATGTGAGGGCGAGTGGAAAATTGTCGGTGTGAAGTGTCCTGGCACTGACTCTTAACCGTTCAATTGATTTTCGACAAACACTCGAAAAGTGCGCTTTGCGCTCACCTTTTCTTACTTGTTGTCGCAGCTGACGGCGTGTCAACATCGGAATACCAAATGGCAATCGGGAAATCAAACTATGCAAATGAGCTCGCCGCCAATCCCGCTGTCCGTGACCCGTGACCCCCTGACAATCGTCGTCGGCGGGCGTTTAATCAAAACCGAAAAAGGTGGTCCTGTCACTAAATGAAATAAATGTAAATTTCATAAATGAAGTGAACACACAGCCCAGCCATCCAGCCATCCATCCATCCAACACACATCGCGGCGCGTCGTCGTCAATATATCATCAATATTAAAATGCAATTACAGCTTGCCGCCTGCCAGCTGCCCTGCTGGGGTAATCACATAAAAAATTAACCGAAGAACTGCGCTAAACGTTGGCTCGACCCGCTGGATACCTTGATTTCCGCAATTCACAGAAGCCCTCTTCTTTGTATTTTTTTCTGCGCAATTTTCCCCATCGCACCCATCGAGCGCTCTCGCCTAAAAGTATGCCAGAGGTTTTGTGGCGACAGGCGGGAAAACTCAAGGAAACTCTGTCCGTCCGCCGCTCTGCTGGGACTTTTGCGGGGTAAAGTTTCCTTCGCCATTTATTCCGGTATCAGAGATGGCTCCAGTTTGGGGTTTTTCGCGTAATTGTCAGGTTGTCACTCGCCGGTTGCCGTTGGGTAAACTTTTGATGTTAATTCCATTTTGATTCTTGCGTTTTTCCAATAGGTTTTTGTTCCTAATTGGTTGCTAAAAGCGAAAAGCTGTGCAATAGTATCTGATTTTAATCTGGTCAATCGAAAAACAAATTGAACTCCGCAACTCCGAAAATGTTGGGCTTAAATTCTACACCAAAGGATAGTGCTCTCATAAAAATTCAGATAAATGCCTCGGGCAAAACCACACCTGATATCTTAATCCATTAAGGCTAATCCGATATACGACCTGTGCTTCGCATTTTCAATAAATCAAAGCCACACCGCAATTATACGGAATACCCCTTAACTAACCGCATCCAGTTTCAATTACCATTGCCAGAGACCATTACAATCGATTCAATATTTGTCAGGGCAAATTGTCATTAATATATAACGATAGTGGAGTGTGCGGACGGACTGTGCTGAAGTGTCCAATGTCCAAAATATTCAGGGGACTCACTCCGAGTGCCGCCGCCACGAGCCGGGCTAATAATAAAGATTCAAAAAAAGTAGAAAAAGGAAAAAATAAAAGCTCGGGCTCACAGTTAATCTAGTTGCGAGACCAGCAGCCACTAGCACTTTACTCTTTTCTCGCTTGGTTTTTCTTCCTTTCCCCCTCTTCCCCTTTCACACACACTCACACACACCGGGGGAAAAATAACTCTTGAAAATTTAATCAACTTTGACAAATGAATTTTAACATGTCAGTTTTGGCCAAAATACGCGTAATTACCCGTCATAACCAGAAGCATGGCGCACCTGCGGTTGAGAGCGCTCTAACCATAATGTTTGATGGGCTTTACCAAATTATTACACATAATTTCTTTACGTATTCCATTATGTTAGCCTTTAAATAGATGAATCACTATATTCTTTGTGGAAAATTATTAACTGAGCCTTAAGGAAGTCTTGAATTTGCATTTAAAATTGTTATTTTCTGGCTAATAATTGACACTGAAATCACTAGGGCTTTTTAAATGCTTAAAAATGTGTCTAAAAGTATGTAATAAAATAATTGTGGCACAAAGTTGCTTATACTTTTTAAGGGATTTCAAAAATTAATGATATCTATAGCGCCATCGATCAAACGATTTTTACGAACAAATCACTAAAACTTTAGCTAATGTCATGATTTTGAAATCAAATAAAAAGATGTAAGATTCTGTAAATTTCTTAGCTTTTAAAATACTTAGCATTCTGTATTTAAATCAAGTTTAAATCGAGAGCAATGTCTGTGGTTTAATAATATAATGGTGAAATTTAGACTTTAGTAGCTAAAAATGTAGTGATTTTTAGTCTTTCAGTTCACTGCAATATAATTGTTTTAAAATATATATCTATTTTAAATTCTAAAGTTCCTTCAGCCCTTGTTAACTAGGCTACTTTAATTCTTATTACGCCGCACAGTTATTAACTATTTTTGGGTATGAAGAGTGTTGAATAATTGATGATACATTTTCCGTGATACATTTTTGCGCGGTGCAAGCCTCTCACTACCAGAGCTTATGTATAATGCATGGCATCTCTCCGGCATCTCTTGGCTCTTGTAAGCGTAGCCAGGCAACGGGCCAGGCCAACAACTTCGACTGGTCTTAATCGCTGCCAAAGGAAAACCTGAGGAGCGCCGTCGTCGCCGCGGCGGGGCAACAGCGGCTAGCAGGCTGCTAGCTGCTAGCTGCTGGGGTCGTGGAAAACTGTCAGCGTCATTTTGCTATTGACTGTCCGTCCCCGTACTTTTGGCTTTTAATATTCAAAATAGGAAAATCCCGCAACGAACCTAAAATCGCTGAATGCACGGAAGCAGCAGCATCGCGCTGGCTGAAAAATGCCGCCGCTGCCGTCGCTGGTTGACAGTGTTGACGCAGGAATTTATTTGTATATATTTTGCACGGTTTTTGCTCCTTCCTTTATCTATTATTATATTTTGCATACGATTTTTGGTGAATTTTTATTTTTTTGGGGGGGACAATTGTAGGCGAAAATTGTCACATTGAGCACTGCGGCCGACACTGGAGGCACTCGGGGCGACACACTTGGGAAATGCGGAGATGCGGAGAAAAGAGACCGTGCAACGACGCGGCGCGGGCGAGAGAAGAGGAAGCGGCGGCTGAGACTTGCTCGTCGGGCAGTCAAAATTCAACTGAATCCGCGCTGCCAGAAAAACACACATTTGGCCATAAAAGAGGCCAGACCGGCAGGCAGGCAGTACCCCCTTCCCACACCCACTACTCTCCATTCTCTTAGCCCCGAGAGAGAGGCGACGACTTTCTTTCTTGCCTTGGCCACGGGATTGGCAATGCAAAATAGCCAAATAGCCAACAGAGTAAGAGCAGCGGCCGAAGAGAGCGCGAGCTTCATTGAGAAAATTTCCAAGAAGAGAGCGAGGGAGTGAGAGATTAGCGAGGGAGAGCGAGCTTTTCCCCCCCGCAAAAATGAAGAAAGGAAAACTCACCGAAACTGGAAAACTCTGCAAATAGTCGGCAAACAAATATATATATAGTAACCATGTTTTTCCAGCCGGAGCAAAGAAAACAACAGACAAAAAAGCTCTCAATGATAACTACTTACACTAGAGAGAAATGAGTACACTAAGAGAAAAGTTAGGACTTTGGATTATAATATTGCTCCACTTTTACCTTAGTTTTATAATATTTTTTTGTGCTAAAAAACCCACATCAATAATTTTAAAATATATTCTTCATATTTAACATTATTATTAGCATCGAAAAGTGTGTGTTTTGTTTTTGTAGTCCTAAGCGATCTATTTTTTCCGAGTAACTCGCAGCTTCCAATTTTCAAAGCGTAAAGAGCTCTCGGAGTTGGCGCCCATTTAGGCTTTTAAACGTTTTATTTATTAAGATATTTATTAATTATATATTAATAAAATCAACTTAATTTACTAATCAAATTATTATACACCTAAAATATTTTACAGAAAAGTATAGAATTTTTCTCCGTGTGTTGAAAGAGAGAGAGAGAGCCTTCGCTTGCGTATAATTTTTGACTTGTAATTGAAATCTCATGGATTATTAGTTCACCCGGAGACTGTCAACCAACTGCTGCTTTGGGAAACAGTAAAAAAAAAATAGAAAATGCGCCTTGAGGGCAAATCTCGGTGCTCTTCTAATAAAAACCACCACCCTGAAATCAGCCCGGAACCAACTGTTGATTGAGGCGAGCCCGGAATGGCTTTGGTTTTTGGATGAATAGAGATAAGTCCCTAGCCGGGAAACGGAATTTGTTCTCTTTTTTTGGGGGGACACACACAGGGAGTTAGTAGTCAGTCTCTGGTTAATGAAGCGCTTTATTGGACCATCGCCAAAAGGCCGAAAAAGAGGTGAGTGGAGATTTACACTTGGCTGGACTACCAGCACTGCCTCCTCTGGGTCTTCATGCCAAAGTGTTGAAGGTCAGGCCCTCAGGGCCCCAAATGTTTCTTTTTTCTCTTTTTTTGTTGCCTTTTGTTTGTTTGCTTGTTTGCCGAACGGTCCCCAGAGCTGGAGCTAAGCGTTTTGAGCTGTGTTATTGCAATAGCCATTTTTTTGGTAATGAAATCGAAACAAATGCCAAAAGGGGCCATAAAGCGGTTACCAAAAGCGCCCAGACACGGTTAAGACACGTGTTAAGAGCGCTGTGCGGAATGGAATTAAATGGAATTTCAATGGATTTCGCTAAAAGAAAATGTAGTACAATTTAGTATTTGCTGAAAAGGGAATGATGAATAAAATAATATTAATTAAATTATATACATTAAACCTCTATTGTTTAATCTAGACCCAGCCCAAGTGGCTTATTATAAGCTTTAGCTTACCGAGTTCAAAATAATGTCTTAGTATCTTAGTATCTATGTGCAGCTACTTTATTATATACACACCTTGAAAAATATACATACAAAATGTAGTGTATGAATAGCTCATATCAATTCCAACGGAAGCAGGATGCCCCTTCTAAAGTCATCGAATAATTCCGGGAATTAGTTCATCGGAGACTTTTAATTTTAGTGGTTCGGAACTGGCCACTATTTATTAGTTGCCTTGAACAAAGCACCAACATTTTTAAATTTATATATTTTTATATTCCGGCTATATGTTTCATGGTAAACTGTGATGATATGTTTTATTTTATTTGCCAAGCGGATATTTAAACTTAGATAACGTCGAATTGAATTTTAATTTAAATCAGCAGCAAAACTGAAGCACATTTTGTTTAATTCTATTAATTAAATACCTATTTATTATTAATATTTAATTATAAACCAGTATAAATACTTACTGGATTTCTTACGCCTGCAAATATTAAACAAGATATTGTTTATTTATACCCCACTATTGGTTCTCCTCCAAGAAAATTCTTGCAGTCTTGTGTCTGGTGTTCAATAGACTTCTTTATTGCATTTTTAATATTTTTTTTTAAATTCATATATATATATATATATAGATGTATATATATATATCTATAAATGTATATATAATTAGTTTAATTTGTTTGTTGTTCATGAATTATTGAGAGAACAATTTCATTTGTTTTTGTTTTAGTTCAAATAGTATACAATTTGCTTAACTATACAATTTAAAAAACAGCTTTTCCTTTCGAAATCATAGCGAGAGAATGGGAAATGAAAACGATATAAACAATTGTTTGTATCCATTTCCTATATATGTTAGCTTGCAATTATAATAGTTTAATATTTAATATTAATTTAGTTCTTATTAATGCTTCTTTGTTCATTGTAAAAACTTAACAAATGTTTGTTTGTTTTGCTGCAAACTTCGTTTATTTGTTGCCCATTTTTCTTCGATCCTAAATGTTGCTTAAGTCGCCTCTTATTTATTTTTATTTTTGTTCCTTTGTTTGCTCTTAGTAATTATCATGTTTATTCTTACAAATATATGTATGTGGGCAAAATGCTTGCTGAGAGATATATATATGTATATTCAAAATGTACAAGAGAATTTGGTAAATGAAGGATAAATTGGGGGGAAAAACAATTTTCAGTTTCCTAAACATGTTTGAGTTTTCGGAGCCTTAACCCCAGCAGCAGTTTTGTAAAGTTTTTAGCAAATTCAAGTTAACTGAAGGAAAAGGGAACTGCCGTTTTTAATAAAAATAATTTGCATTTTAAACTGGTAAAAATTTTAAAACGTTCGCTCCCATCTTGGCCTGATATGTGAGTCGAAAAAGAACAAAATGTAGAAGAAGCTTACCGCGTAATCCCAGCATGTAAGTGAGTGATGAGCGCGAAATTTCGTTTCGTTTGTTTATCCCAAAGTTTCCCCTTACCCTCCGGAAAACTTTTAAATTTTCCGTGTGTTTTGCCGGCAAAGAAATCCTGTGCACCTTTCCGTTATTTTTTTTTTATATATTTTTACTTTTAGTTTGCAAGAAAAGTTAAAGTCAACACGTGAATTATTCAACTGAGTTCCGAGCCAAGAGTGTGTTTGCTTTGTTTGTCGATTGGTTTCTGTTTAATTAGGCAAACTCCGACTGCTAAAGCCTCCCACCCCGTTTACAAGTAATTAATATTTATATTAAATTAAAGCTTTAGAGTCTTTACACAACGCATAAGGAACTGGCAAACCGAGTATAAAGCATCCTAGGTTTATGTACACTCTCCGTCGATTTATTATCTATTAATGTAAAAAACGTGATCGTTAGTAAGCTTGCAAAGGTAGTTCTATACTCGTATATGGTTAAAAACGTTGTCTGTCTTGGTAAAAGCAATTTCGGATTATCTATATTTAAGCCGGGGTTATGTTTTAGGTTTTCGATATTAATAGGTTTCGATCGTGATATGGTCAACACAAAACAATGATCAGAGATGGCGCTGGATCGTGTATAGCAAATTATTTAAGGATAATCAACTGCTTAGAGCCTTTTGGTTATTATTTATCGATATGATTTCACGTAAATTAACTCTGAAATATAATTGAAAACAGGGCTTTGATTATGTTTCAGCGCCGGACGTCTCATGATATTGCTTTAAATCTTATTTCTTCCAGCTGATATGACATAAATTAACTTAGAACTTATAACTAATTTATAATAACCTTAAAATCAGTAATTAGAAACAACCTTTGAAGAGCAAGAAATACTTTAAACAACTTAGGCTTTCACCTTTCCCTTTATATATCGCCAATCTGAGGTGAATATATGATATTCATTTAACTTTTAGAACTCAAAGTGATCCAGATAAAGAAGAACGATCTCTAATCAGTGATAAGTATCGGTTTATGATCCTTTTGCCATCTCTGAAAGACTCCTCTCGTACTTAGCGAATACGTATGCGAAGGCTATATGATATCGAATAGATATTGCTTATTTGGGGGTCGATAATGGGGGTAGAGATATATGTAGACATCAGGTGGCTTGGCTGCCTCTTTTGCGTTCTGCTCTTAGAGGAAGGCCTTCTTGCTGGTCTCCAGGCCGCTGTTCGTGGTCGCCGTTGTGGTGGTTGTAGAAATACCCGAGTCCTTGCCCACACTGGCAGTGGTGGAGACGGCAATGCTGGGCAGCGTGGGAGGAGCCACTCCTCCCAGTCCCAGACCAGCTCCAGCGACTCCTATAACTCCTCCTGGAACTCCAGCTTCCCCGGCCTGGGGCGGTGTGGCGGCCAGGGGTGTGGGTATACGCGGCTGGAACGAGGGCTTGCCCATTGCCAAGGCTGGATTCAGATCCAGCATTGTCCTGGGACTCATGGCCACAATACTAGCGCCCAGTGGACCTGCGAAAAGTTGAGCAACTTTTTGTTTTTAACCCCGCCAGAACACAGAAAAAGGTTATCGGTTGAGGATTCGGTATTCGGTTTTCGGTAGGAAGTAGGTACAGGGTACAGGGAGTGGAGTTTTATAGCCGGAAACAATAGATAGATATATAGCAGAGTGGGAAGTAGTCCAGGAAGTGTTGGAAGAGGAGAGAACAGAGAAAGAAAAGAAGAAAGAGAGAGAGAATAAATATTACTTTCATTAATCTTTGGTTAGTCAAAAGCTGAGAGAGATTCCAAATTCGCTTAACTTCGAATTTTGTCTTGGCGGGTTTCAAGTTTTAAAGGGGGGTTGGTGGTGGCGGGACGCAACTGTATTATGTTTTGCTGATAGTAGTTACTGGGTGCACTATACGGTATACGATATACGAGGGGGTGTTCCGGGGGGTTCCAGGGAAAGGTGTGGCACGAACACGAACACAACAACAACACACACATATAACATACATAATTATAGCTATGGAATCGAGAAGGCAACCGAACCAAACCAAACCAAACACTAATCACGCGCTCTCTAAGGTTCGGGGTCAAAATTCAGGTAAGTAATACATGCAGCATGCTCATCATCACACACTTATAAATATATAGATATAGATATAGCTATAGATAGATAGATAGATAGATACAACTACTTTCGGGGCAAAGTTCGGCTTCGGGGGTGGTGTCTCTAGTTTCTAGAGCTTTCTGCTTTCGCTACAAACTATGGAGTTTCCAAGTTATTCAACTATTTGACACTTTTTAGTAGGGGAGGTCTTGCTTTGGGTGGAGGGGTTGGAAGAGAGCGACAGTTTTAAAGGTTGTTGCAGGCTTTGAGGTTCTTAAGGGGTTAAAAACGGCTGTTAAACCAAAACACACACCCGCCCAGCAGAGTCTCCGAGGCTTGGTTTGTTACGATGTTAGGTTGCATGATAGATGGAACGAACGAACGAACGAAGGTCTTTCTTAGGCTTATTTCTTTACATTTACTGAGGTTTGCTTTCATTTTTGATTTTTCGTTTCAATCTTTTTCGATTTTTCTTGTCGAGTTTTTTCGAGTTTTGTTTTTATATATATTTTTTTGCTGTGTCTTGTCAAATTACAAAAGATCTTTCTGGTTCTGTTTTGGTTTCTGTTTTAGTCGAAACTGAAGGCCATATCTGAAATACAAGAGTTCGAGATAATACAAATACAACGTTTTCTTCCATATTTAACAGCTAAGGGAGGGGGGCCGCCCGATTCAGGTTGAGACTAAAACCAAAACCGATAAAAAATCACAAAAATTACACACGCACACACAAAGAGAGAGAGAGAGATAGATAGAGAGTATCTGAATACACACTGGTAACGAGGAAACGAACGAGCCAGAACTGAAGAACAACACGTACACGATATATATATAGAATATATAGGATATAATATTATTTATGTAAGGATAGGTGGGGAAATATATATATATAGAGAGAGAGTAGAGTAGAAAACACGTAGAAAATTACATATTGTTGAGTATATATACGATTATATAGCAGGTGGAGTGGTAGTAGTAACAGTAGATAGCAGTAGCAGACGTCGCCGACGACACGAGTACGAGTAAACGAGTAGTATTCATAGTCATATTCATATTCATATTCATATCTATGGGTTTGTGGCATCCAGAAGTGTGTTTGTGAGCTTTCGATCCAACGTACCGCGGGCTCCTCTCTCTCTGATCAGTGATCACTCTGTTCTGCCATGTCCAGTCCTTTAGTTCCTTCGTTTACTTATAGATCAGTTTGCCAGTTTCTTATATATAGAAAAGTTTATCTTGGAAGTTCATTTCGGTTTCTTTTCTGGGGCTTGGGGACTATTCACTCTGGTTTCGTGGTTAATGTTGCTGTCGATGTCGTTGGTGTCGATGGTGTCGATGGTGTCTTGTGGCTTAGAGCAGCCTGCTCTTTTTGCCATCGCGCGGTTTGCCAATCATGGTTGTATATTCATCTATTTACACAAGATTTGTAGGGGTATTTGGATTGGATCGTTTTATCAATGGAAAACAAATGATATTAAGGTAAAACGAAAGTAAAATCAAAACATATATAGAGTCTCGTATCTGGATATCATAGTCGTTGTAGAGATAGCTTAAATATATATATAAATTGGTACGATACATATTCTTGTATTTTGACGACTCAATGGAGGAAAGTAAATCCTAAACTGATTGAAAATCGATCGATGACTTTTGAATATACAGAAATGCCTGCGATGGGTGTGGAGAAGAAGAAGGAGGTCTGGTATTTATATGATAGCTTTGAGTCTGAGTCTGAATTATATGAAAATGATGGGAAATTCGAAGAGTATTCAATTGATATTGAATCTATAAATTAGTTCCTTTTAGAATTTCGAATTTAACTTTGCAAAGCAACTATGTTTAGAGCCCTCAGGGGCCTTCCCCAGTATCCGAGCTTGCCTTAATGCTAGAATTCCCAACTGGGTAAGTGACAACCGTGGCTTCTTAGCAGTGGCAATGTTTTTCTCTCTCAGAGTGAAGTTCGTTCGCTATTGCTTGTACATTGCAGGCAAAGCGTGAAAGAGAAACAGAAATAGGATGCTTGGGGGCAACCAATGGTTCTATCAATTCCATTCAGAGAGAACTAATGCCAAGCTCGCTTAAAGTCTTATTTGCTACTGCTTGTACTTTGCAGGCAAAGCGTGGACGAGAGAGCGAGATAGGACGCACACATACATGTGCCAAAGATCTTTCTGAAAATAATTTATCTGAAAATATTGACTAAAATATTTTTAAAATCCTTTTAAAATGTGTTAATATTTGATTTAGTTTCTCCTCAAATTCCTCATCATTGCGCCATTATAATCCACTCTCGAATGAATTTGCGTGAAATGAAAGCTAAGCTCGAACTTGATGATTCAACTTGAGTATGAATAAAGAAGCCTTAAATGCATGGTAATTACATAGAGTACATATATACACGTACACACGACGAATGATATGATACTTAATGGATATATATAGTATAGCCAAAGGGGGGAAAGCGCACCCAAGATCATTGTGATTCGTTACGGGGCCGAAGTTGCGTAACTCTTCTTCGTTGCGTTATCGATATTAGAGATATTACTTGTTACTTTTCAAAGGAGAGCGACTGAGAGACGGCACAAAGGATAACGAGTAGTTACTATTACTGGGTTTTGTGTACATTTTGCCAAGTTAATCCATACAACTCGATAACGTTCGAGAACTGGGGCTGTGCGAGCTGTGCGAGCTTTTTAAAGACAGGTTAAGAATATATACTTTGGCTTGTTCAGGTCGTTTATTTGTGATGAAGCGCAGCTCGGGTTCAATTGGTATTTTCTTGTACTTTCTTGCGGCTTTTTAGCTTAACGTTTGCATTATTGCTTGGATCGTGGGAGTATATCGGTGGGGCGACAAGCGAGCAAGGACACACAAAGACTCTACCAGACTTGGGGCTGACCAGGTCCTTGGTTTTATTGTTCATGCGACGTGGTCCAGTTCCGCCGGATCCCATGGGACCGGAGTGAGGGCCAGAGCCCGGGGTGCCGCAGCCACTGACGCCGCCACCAGGGGCACCTGGAAGAGATCGCGATTAATAGATTTTGTGTATAGATTTTGTAGTATTTCATTACCTGGCAGGCGTGGCTGTCGCGGCTGCTCGACGGGAAGCACTCGTCTCCGCTTCTTTGGCAGTTTGGCCCTGGCCTGCGTATGCGAGTAGTACATGGCAAAGTTGCTGACGATGACGGGCACTGGCAGTGCAATGGTTAGTACACCGGCTAGGGCGCACAGGGCGCCCACGAACATGCCGATGTAGGTTTTGGGGGCCATGTCGCCATAGCCGACGGTGGTCATGGTGACCAGGGCCCACCACAGGCCAAGCGGTATGCTATTGAAGTCGTTGTGCGGATTCGGCTGGATGCGTTCCGCATAGTAGACCAGGCTGGCAAAGATCACGATGCCCAAAACGAGGAAGAACACCAGCAGGGTTAGCTCCTTGGCCGAGGCGCGGAACGTCTGGATGAGGATCTTCAGCCCGGACGAGTGGCGCGTCAGCTTGAACAGACGCATGATGCGGATGATCGAGAAGAACTCGAGGATGTCAGCGTTCTCCAAATGCGATGCGAATCGCTGAAGCACTAGATCGATATAAAAACTAAGCGTCGCTATGTAGTCTATGATGTTAACAGATGACTTGATGAATTCACACTTGTTCGGCGATGAGATAAAGCGCACCTGAACACGGATATAGTATGTTAGCGGTATTTTAGATACTATTATTCCGATTATCCCTTACCAATATCTCGAAGGTAAACCAGGCATTGCACACGCACTCGATGTAGAAGAAGGCTATGTGGGCATTGGTCTGGGTTTTGTCCAAGAACCAGGCGGCACTGCCGTTCGCTGTTCGCACCGTCACATTCTTGACGATGGGCACCCGCATATCGGGATGGGTCTTCAGGCAGAAGGACAGGATCGAGATGCAGATGAAGAATACCGAAACCACGCCAATGGTCTGAGAAATAAACAGAAAATGTATCGTTTAAATTTTGAAACTATTATCTAAATAACTGGAACAAAGAGCGAATATATTTAATATATTACCTATTAAAACACATTTATGAGATGATTAATGCGACATTGTTGACACTAATGCATTCAACCAAATTATAAATAAACTGCACTTGTGTTTTTCAAATGTATAAATTTAAAGCACTTGTGAAATTAATCAAGCATTCCAAATTATCTATTTATGTGACTGCAATGTTCCTATTAATAGCTTAACTATATAGAACATGTTTGCGTATTTATTTAGGCACCTAAACATTTGGAATGACTCAAGTTCAGGGGCTATTTTTAAAGATAGACAAATACTTTAGCTACAATAGTAATTTTAGCACTAATTAATATACTAACTAAAATAAATGATTTTTTTTTATTTTATTAGCAATATATCATACTTTTCATGAACAGTTAGGTAAAGTTCTAGTTAAAAAAATGGCCTCACCTTGGCGGCATTGGAACTGTAGGGCTCGTCGAACAAGGACCAAATGCGCGGCTTCATCTCCTGCCACCAGGATATGGTGCCTTTGTAGTAGTCCTCCTCGAAGCCAAATTTCCTAGCCAATTCCTCTTCGGACGGTTTTTCCGTATCCAGATCAAGACGATCCAGTACGGCCAGGGTTTCCTGAGTGTCGCGATGCTGTTGGTCAATAAAAAAATCAATTAATTACAGCATTTAACATTGCCACAACAGCGGACTCACCTGCGTGTAGGTCATCCAACAGCAGGGCTCCACCTGGTTCGAGTCTAGGCCCCAAAATTCCAATTCCTCCTCAAACAGCGGTCCGCACACATCCGTGGGATAGTGCAGCTTGCCAGTTCTGTGGGATTTGGGCGTAATTTTTTAGATATATAGTTAAACAGATAGATAAATCCTCCTGCAATCACCTGTAATAGTTGAGCACCTGTGCAAAGACGCCCGGATGCCGATCAAAGAAGTACTCATTCAGTATCGGATCGTAGTTGGCCAGGGCTTCGGTGAGTCGCGATAATCGCGTTGCCGGAATCTTTTTCAGCGTGGCCTTGTAGGTCTCGTGCCTGATGCCGCCCACGTTGAGCACCACCCGGTTCTCCGAGTCCATGTTGATCAGATTCATGGCTGCATGCGCATAGTGTTGCATTTTTTTAGGTATATAAGTCATTGTCTCGTAAAGGGAACTAAGGAAGGGCTATGGATTCTATAGAATCAACTGAAATGGTGCATTTAAATCATAATTATGACTTTAAAAATAAAACAATTTAATATGGTAGTCTTCCAACAAAATAAAGTGTATAAGAATAATTTCATAGATTGTTTTTTCCGTGGGCGTTTTGTGTGGGTTTTTTCTTGCGATTTCTTTTCTTTTTATATGTATGTGTTTTTTTGCTCGCCAACCTGAATGCTTTTCGTTGTCCTTGCCCACGATTTTCACAGTTCTGCGTGCCCCGCGTCCCAGGCACCACCTCACTCATACACGACGCTCCACTCCAACCTCTGGGGCTCTGGGGGGGAGAGGGGATCAGGTCTCAATCCCGCGGACTCCCACTTGAAAATGGTTCAACCAGGATTGGTTAGGATCGGCTAGGAACCCAAAGCATCCTTGGAATGCTTCGCCCTGGGCATTGAGCTACTCACTAAGTTGGGGCTAGATTGGACAACATGGCGCTGCAATATATATGGGATTATCTTATTAGTTTTTCAAAGAATAAATTATAAATAAAATATAAATTAAAAGGAAATTTTCAGAGGGGGAAGCAGTCCTGTGAAACCTTCTTATCGAAACCTACTTATATGATCCCATTATTACAATTCATTTTCATAATTATGGCCTGTATTCTGGATGTGTGTGCCGAGTCGATTTACTACACACGCACAACTATTTCGGGAATAAAAACCGATACATTGCCCATTAAAAAATTAGAGGGGAACCCTCTTTGTCTTGAACAAGAAATAAACAAAGTTTGTGTATATCGTATTTAAATATTTTAATAGAACAAGTGTGTTGGCCATCCTCTAACTAATTAATTAAAATTGAATTCAATCAAAAATTCCCATAAAAAGATTCGCACATAAACAGAGAATCACATGGCCTACACGCCGCTGAATGTTAAGCATACAAATCATCGATTCTAAATCAATATTTTGTGTATACAAATCATTGAGAAATATGTATATGTGGATTCCATTTCGCACATCTCAGATTTATTTGTTTATCCGCCAGATAATGGATATAAGTGATTTAGTTATGTGTAAAAGTGTGCCGGATGGAGGTTAGTTCTCTTCCCAGCTTATTCATTTTGCCGAAAGCCCCAAAAGAACCCCATTTGATGGATGCATCCTTGCCGCCCCCGCAATTCGATGATGATTCAATGCCTGGATTCACTCTATTTGTACCGTGTACCGTGTGAGTACTCACTTTCTACGCCGCATAAATATTTAAAAGATCAACAAATTGAGCGCTCGAACTAGAGCCATTTATTTGGAAAATGGGCAATAATATTCGCTTCAACCGAATTGACCCATTAGCAGCTCGTGAAGCGCATCCCACTTGGGCTTATTTTTCCGCCCAGATCTAACTAAATATAGAGGCCAACCAATATCATCGATAGCGTCATCAATACCGGAGAGTGGCACGAAAAAAAACAAAACTCTATCTATGTGTATAAAAAGAAAAATAATATAAAAGAACTAAGCGGAACGTAACGGAATAATGAAATTGCCTTTTCGTGATTTGCACAAAAGGCAAATATTTGTTCTTAAACAATATTTAGTTTTGGCGCTGCATTGTTTACACACTCGCACGCACAGATACAAATGTATCTAGATACACCCGCATGCGGTACACTGTGCGAAATGCTAGCCTGAGGATATGAATTTTTAAAGTATGATAATATATGAATATAGAAGCCGATAGGTGTCTGAATACTTAATTAAGAAGCATATTTATTATACATCGGACTCCAAGTCCCTAGCCATGTCCGTCTGTCCGTTTGTCCGTCTGTCTGTTTGTCCGTCCGTCTGTATGTGCCCCTAGATCTCAGAGACTATAGGAACTAGAGCTACCAAAGTTTGTATCTGCACTCTCATGGGGCTCAAGCAGATTATTTCAGAATTTGGGCACGCTCAGATATCTTAAAAAATTACAGTAGCCTGGAATTTCTCTAAAACTTTGAAATAAATAGTCAAGTGAGGATATTTACCCAAAATTGTATTTTAATTGTATATGGTGGGTTAGAGACACACATTTTTTTTGAATAGAACCCAATTATTATTAACAAAACCAACAAAAATTAGGGAAAATATTAAAAAAAAAAATGAATTAAAAGTACAGAATATTGGTGTGTCCTCTGTTCTTATTTTTCTATCTGTATTCTGTATATGTATGTATAGGTGTAGACACAAAGTGAGCAACAGCGTCTTGCGTTGTCCGCCTGCCTGTCCCGGGCTGTTCTTTTTCTGTTGTCGATTCCCATCATTGTCCATTGGATGTTTACTTGCAGCCGGCTGGCTGCTACTGCTCCTCCATCCGATTCCAGATTCTCAAATCAGCGCCAATAAAAATACAAAACAAGACACACACACACTGTCTGAGGGGCTTTATAAACAAAACAAACAAGAGCAAACCACCGCACACGCTGAGGGCAGTTTTCCTGCCCCAGCCAAGTGGTGGAATTCGGAATTCACTTTGCAATTAATGCTAATGATTGTGTTATACACACACCCACACACACAACTCTTCTGTCGGCCCAAAACTCTAGCTTAAATATTCACAAGTTTAAAGCGGAGGGCATAGAGCGTGTGTGTACCACTAATGAGCGGAGGAGCTGCCCTAGGAGAAGGCGAAGCACTTCTTGGGAAGTATTTAAAATGAGTTTTTTCGGGTTTTTCTTCCTTTTTTTTATACCAAATTTCCTTCCCCTTCCCTTTCGCCTTCCCTCCGAAAGAAGGAACATTACACGCAAAGTAAGAGTAGTTAGAAGGTGGCTTAACGGCCTCCTTTGGGGGCAGAGGCGGCACACACACAGTAGGTCAGGAGTGTTTTGTAAGTAGCGTGTTGTAGTAGTAACTGTTGGCCTGCTCTCTCTCTCTCCCGCTGTCTCTCTATCTCTCTCCCTCTCTCTGTTTTTGTTGTGGGTATGAAGTTGCCTGGCTCGGTTAACTTGGCGTATACTTGATATATACACACACAGGCACACAGGCCCAGGAGGAGCACACGGAGTAAACGGAGACCCCTTACACGTGTGTGTCGCGCACGCATCGATTTTTCCGTTCCTTTTTTTTCCACTGAAACTTCCTTATTGTCGGACTTTAAGCCGGACTTGGTGCTGGGTCCTGCCCCCAAATACACACACAGCTCGGAAAAGCAAAGCCCGCCTTCGCCATTTACAGCGATCTCAGCGATTTCTCCGATTTCCCCGACTGAGCTGCTGCTGCTTCTCACCTATTCTCCCATCCTGCGGTCTCGATGCGCTCGGCCCACAGACATAGTTCCAAATTCTTGGGGTTGGCGAAACACAAATTAACCGAAGGGGAATTTTCTTTTAAACACTACACTACACACTGGTTTTAAATACTTGTATTATTTTCTTGTATATTTTAAAGGGATGGTAGAACTGAGGGCCTCCTTCCTCTGTTTAGCTGCCTTCCTTGCCGTTCTCACTACGGGCTGTTATCCATTCCGTTCTCACTACAGGCTGTTATCCTCTCCGCTCTCTTCGCATTCGCGTTCCGCACCGTTCGAGGCGATTTAACAAACTGAAAAGGAAACTCGAAACAAACCCGATTCAGCACACCGACGGAATTTTCACTTTTCACGCTCCGCTCTCTGTTCTCAGCTCCCAGGGATGTTGTTGATGTTGTTCTTCTTCATCATCTCGTCGTGTGTGCATCGGGAAAGGCGAAAGGCGAGTGCATGCGCAGTGGCTTTCCTCTTCTTTATTCACACACCTTGCCTTTGTTCTGACATTCGCCTAGTTGTGGGCGCCAAAATGCAACACTGCGTATGAGTAATAAACGTTTTTAAATTGCTTCCAAAAATGAAATGAAGAATAATCCAAACACTGTGATATACCAAAGAAACCTCGAAAATCCTTTATTAAACAAATATTGCTGAAAAGCTATAAAACAACTATTAGTTCAATATTAATAATTAAATTTAAAGCGCATTTTATTAAGGTTCATTGTTTGGCTGGCAAATGAATCGCCAAGAAGAATTACAATCCTCTTTTATCGTTTGGCCATCAGTCAATATGATGATGCACCTATGTTGCGGGTTGTATCCTATTGGTTTATTTGGTGCTCATTTGTCTGATGCTAGGGATACATACTGGTCGTCATGATTCAATACGGAAGTATCTCGAACCGATCAGCTCGAAACCGAAAGGCACTTTATACCTAACCCGATCCGGGATATCAGTCAGAAAAGCCTGCATTTGGTTTTCCATCTGCAGCTGGTTTTCTACCATGTTTTGTACCGCTAGCAGACTTCCGATGGGTACAACCAAGAAAGGTGAACGTCTCTGATAAACTAATTCTCTGGATGTATATTTCTCAAGTTCATATTTATGTATACGAAAAATTCATAAAGTATATGCACATACCAAAAATTATGATCGAATTAAATTTATTTATTTATTTTTATATTTTCTAAGCTTATTAGCAAACTGCGAAGTACAAGTGCATTACTCCGAAGATCGAGCTTTGGATATTAAATTCATCTTTTGTCAGGGACCAAAGTGGGTAATTGTTAATAAATTAGAATACTATTCTAATTGATCCTTGGTCCCAGTGTATCCCTTGTGATGGTTTCATCAGACATAGTGCTTCACGGCGATTAAGCCAGTGCTGGGCAATGTTAAGGCCATCCAAAATCGATGGGAATCCTGTAGCAAGCAGAAAGCCCGGGCGGATCCTAACCAGATAAATATGCAGCTGACAGGCGTGGAGAAAACCCTGAACAGCTTTAAGAAATCAATAGAATTCAGGAAATCGAATAAGAGTTTCGGGGCAGTACTTAAGGAAACTTTAAGCAAACTCATCCCACGGGACATGAGGCAGCGTCTGGCCAAAATCGAAAGACAGCTGGCTGCGGTAGACAATGAAAAGGCGGAGGCTAAAAGCCAACTAACACAGGTCCACGACACATTGTCCAGAGTGGCTACCGTTGGGCGGTCATCTGGCGTCCGTCCAAATAAGCGAAGAAAATCGCAATTTAATCACATATAAATTAGATTATTAGCATTATAACTTAGAGCCAACCAAAAATATATACAACAGGCAAAGGAAGGCACCTTCGAATCTGTAAAATTTCTAATCTTAAAGGTATAGGCTTGAGTTTCGGTAAAAAGTAACAAGATATTAAATAAATTTAATTGTGCAAACCATATTCTAAAATCTGAGTACAATCGGATGATAAAAATGTGAGTTATTTGACTATAAAGTTGCAGCCTTTGATCTGCATCTCGCTTGCCCTCGCGCAGGCGGTTTAAATAAAATCTTTGCAGACAAAAGGCACTACCAAAATGCATTTCTTAGTACATCTTTAATTAAGATTCTTTCAAGATTCACAAACTAAAAAACAATCCATATACATTAGCCATAAAAAACGATTTAGCTAAAAACGGGTTACTGATGTGTATTTATAAGGAGCTTTGTAAAAAACTGAAGTACAGAGCGCGGGAGGCAGATAAGCTCTAGTTGTATGAAAATGTGGTTAAAATTAAACTATGTATTTGTGTAAAAGAGGAAAATAAAACAACTGCAATTGGCTAAGGATAAATGTGTGAGGAAATGAGAATGGCAGATGTGGAAACTAAATGAGGCGTTTGGTCCTAGCAGAGCTTTGCATTTCGATTCATTTGGATGAGTAAGACGGCGTCGAGCAGCCCTGTATCCGAATCGGTTCTCAGGCTTGCTGCTCCTCGTTGCCATCGGGGGAGGTGTGCCAGACATGCCCCATTTCCAGGGCCTGCAACTTGAGCAGCTCTTTCTGGCTGTCCTTGGCCTGCAAGTGGAAAACGCTTTGCTAAAGCGGAGAGGAGTAGTTTATTTAATAATAAATCCATTACTATTCAAGGGGGAACACTTACCTTGACCTCCTTGGTGGTTAGGACATCCATTTTGTCATAGATAATGGCGTGCAGGCCGAGCTCCTTCAACAGCTTGATTGTGGCTTGTGAATTGTTGTCATCGCCCCAGCAAAACAGCACCAAACCGCGCTCCTTGGCCAGATTCACCTAAAAGCGTCGCGTAGCTGAATGGTTCACGAGTTCATCATCATCATGTTGAGTGTTACCTGGCTGGGGTCGCGCAGCAAGTCCTCCGTATGAGCCACAATTCCCAGCAGCTCCATCGCCACCGCATGCCAAACGGCCAGCTCCATCGAGTTGCCCCGCGGGTCCAAATACTGCTTGTATTTCGTCGTCCTGCCGAGTGTTAGGAACATGACAGGATATCTATTTTGCTTGTACCTCAGCATCGTGCAGATGTCGGGATCGAAGCAGCTTAAAACTATCCGGCGACTACCCGCCTTGCGCAGGACGACGTCCAAAATGCAATCGATATAGAGATTTCGGTCCACCACGTGCTCGAACTCCTCCTCCATTTTACCATCCTGGAGGCGTTGTGACCATTTAATTTCGATATTGAAGCCCACATGGACATCCAGGGCATCCAGGACATCGGCCAGCTGTGGAAAGGGCTGGTGCTCCAGCAGGTCGTCGTTGTGGAAGGAGCGCGTCTCCCTCGACAGTCCCTCGGCCGTGTGGTACACTTTGAGCTTCTTCAGCTGCTCCAGGGATAGCTCCCGCATGGGCAATTCCAGAAAATCGTGCTCCTGCATGCTGCACTTGGATTTCAAGGAGACGTAGATCATGAAGTCATGATAGACTACCGGCACCAGATCCTTGCTCAGCTGAACATCAAACTCCACCATATCCGCACCGTGATCGGCGGCGTATCGCAGCGACGTTATCGTATTCTCACGGATCACGGCATCCTTGGCCTTGAAGCTGGTGCCGGAGCCGCGATGGCCCACATCCAGGCCCGTCCACTTATTGTTCCAATACCGGGCATAGCTTACACGCATGTCCATGAGGGCGCACTGGGAGGATGGCTTGACAATGAGGTAGCCCAACCGCATCATTCCCAGCGGACGATGGCCCTTGGCACAGGTAATGGGCAGCTCCAGATTGCCTTCGGAGCGCTTGAACAGATTGGGCAGGACATAGTGATAGCCCAGATGGTTCGGCATTCCATCCTCCTTGGCCACCCGCGAGCTGTACGTGTATAAATCGATCAGGTAGGCGGTATTCTCTAGATCCGCCACGGTCATGTGAAAGATTACCAAGTCACTGGGGCCGCATCCAATGCCGAACTGCTCCTGGGCCCGGATTTCGCAGTCATCGGCACTCAATGTCACCACCTCGCTGAAGGCGAACGCCGTCGCGGACTCGCCACCATTCTCCTTGGTGTCATGCGTGTCATTTGACAGCGAATCCTCTAACGGGGAAACGGGCGCGAGGGACTCGCAGCGATCGGCGCTTGGTATGCTTAGATTCATGGGTGTTACCTTCACCTGGACATGCCGACGCTTCATCCGCTGCTTAAACGTGAACGGAGCATAGAAGAACTTGAGCTGGACCAGCGTCTCCTTGGTCAGCCAGCCCCTGTCCACCTTTTCCTGTCCCCGGAACGAACCGAATATGTCCGCATGCTCTCTCGAAGGCTGCTCATCGAGCTCCCTGATGACTCTGGGCTGCAGTGAAAAGGGAATTGTCGTTTTTTAGTCACACTACCGACTTGTAAGTGCTTTAAGTAAGAGACTACCGGAAGAGAACTCTCCATCGGGTATTTCAGGGGAGGAATAATGAAAAACTCAATTGCTAGACCTGTAATTGAGTTTCCCAGCGACGGACCAGCAGCGATTGCTCCGAGCTCGGGTCCACGGCACAGATCAAGTATCGATATTCGGTATCGCAGTGGCGCGGCACATAGACCTCGCCCGTCCACAGGTTGCTCTCGTTCTCATCGTCCACGTCCTCGTCCCTCTTGGAGAGTAGAGCCGCGCCCGAGTGCTGCCAATTGCCCAGGGCCTCGCAGCTACCGACAATGGCCAACTGTTCGTTGGGAGCCATATCCTGGTTCATCAGCACCCGAAATGTCCATAGCCGATTGGTGGTTATATCGCCAAAGGTACGCCGTGATCCCAGAATATTGGCATTTTCCGTGGCGGCGGAGGGAGAGATTGGAGGCGCCGCCATGGCGTCGTCATCGCCGTCTTGCCAGCTCTGCATTCTGTAAAGGTTCAAAGTTCAAAATATTATTATTTATGTTCATTGTGTAAATAACGATTTTTTATGACTAAACATTGAATTTTTGGCCAATAAATATACTTATTCATGAATATAAATAATTTTTTTAAAAGTATATTGGTTGATTTTGAGTAAACAAATATTTTAGAAAGTAAGACAAGCCAAAGTGCTTCTGCAAAATTAGTTATAAATTAAAATTATGAATAAATAAGTAAATTACAAAAAAAAAACTTTTGCAAATATACAATTAAACAATGATTACAATGTTTTTTTGGAGAATAATTTAGTTATAATTGAAAGTATACACTTTACAAATGTTTACTGACGGACACAATTTTATTATCTATTTTTTATACTTTAGGCCGAATGATAAATAATATTCCTTTTTTTTTTTTGCTTTTGCTTTTCTTTTGTTATTATTTTATTTCATGACCTTATCAGTGGGGTGGTGAAATATGTATGTTTATCGCTTACTTGCTGACGCTAAATGAAAACAAACGCACAATTCGCTTTGTTTTGGTTTTTCTCTCCCCTCTTCCTCCTTCTTCTTGTCAATTTTCACGTCTGATTTTCCTTTCTCGTTCCCGCAACTACAATAACAAAAAGAAAGGCGTGCAAAACTGAGGAGGAAATCGGACGACGACAGCTGTTTGTGGCCCGTGATTTCCTCTAGGAAAGCATGATGTTTTCACTATATCTCCGCGGGGTAAGGACGATGGTAATTTACTTTTTCATAAATTATATTTCTATATTTCTATAATCGGTTGTATATCTCCGACCGTTTCGCAGTGTTGCCAACTCTTCGGCAGTGCTGCCAGAATCTCCGGAGCAAAAATAGCTAGATTTAGAAAAAAAGTTTTTACAAGAAAAAAAAATCCATTTGTTTTTATTTTATTTTATATTTTTTTTTAAGTAACGGCCGCAGACGTATTAAATTTTTATTTGCTTTCCTATGAATTTATTCATATTTCCTTGAAAAACAAGTTTTTCTCCTAATAGAATCTCATGGAGGCAAATTTGTTAGAAAAGTGCATTCATATCATAGGTTTGCATACAAAATAATTAAATATAAAAATACATTCAAAAGTAGCTAAAAGCGAAGAAATATTAGTTTTTTCAGCTTTCACGCCAATTTCCTCAAAAACTCACTGAGATACTTTTGAAGAATTGTTTTATAAAGGTTTGGATATGGCTTTAAAAAAATACGATGATAAAAAATAAATTCCAGCTTTCTTTAAAAGTTGCTAGATCTAGCAACTGACTTGCTCCGGAAAGAGACTGAAATGGCAGCACTGGCCTGCTGATCCAAACAGTGTTGTCAAGTGGCCGGTCAAGGCCTTTCGATAGTATCGATAAGCCACAATAAAATGATCAAACCCCAAATTATTAACCCCATTAAGAATTAATAATATTCTATATTTGTAGTTAAATGTTTACTATTTAGTTATAAAATAAACGGCGCTTTGCTACCTAAAGGGAATACCGTTTCCGTTTTAAGAAAAAAGTGGAAACTTTGCTGACGCAAAAACAAAGTTAATCTTATGACATAAATCTATTTAGTTAAATTCGTACAAATTTGATTATTTAATTTTTTAGCCTTAAATATCGGTTTCAAATTATAAGAAGCTTTATTGGTCACACTGCTAAAATTAGTTAGAAGCGTTTCTTCATTATCCGAACTTCGCACGCGTAAGAAGCCACCGGGCTACCTCCTACCTCCTCACCGCCCGACCTTTAAATTTCCCGGGAAAATTCTTGAATTTTCAAGGCATTTGCCTTCCCCAGCCCTCGTGAGTGAACATCGAGCAATGCGCGACGAACTATCGTAACGATACTGCGACCCACCACCACCCACGTATCGATAGCCGCTTTGTGACAACCAACCCCTTTTTGGGCTGGCAACGCTCTACAAAATACAACCAGACCAGACGCTGCTTTTTACGGCAAAAACCGAAAATAAATTGAAACTTGGCGAAAAATACACAGAGCGAGCGAGCGATTGTAGTACGAAAGCGTTGGAGAGGCAAGCGCGCAGCTAGGATTCACATTTTGGCAGCAGCATCCGCACAACAGAGCCGCCACCATGGCCGAGTACTTGGCATCCATTTTTGGCACAGAAAAGGACAAGTAAGTCGCATGGTGCTCGCCGCATCCCGTGCATCCCGGATAATTAACTGAGTTTTCCCGCACTCGCAGAGTCAACTGCTCGTTCTACTTCAAGATCGGCGCCTGCCGACACGGCGACCGGTGCTCGCGCATCCACAACAAACCCACTTTCTCGCAGACGGTCCTGCTCCAGAATCTGTACGTGAACCCGCAGAACTCGGCCAAGTCGGCCGATGGCTCGCATCTGGTGGCCAATGTGTCCGACGAGGAGATGCAGGAGCACTACGACAACTTCTTCGAGGACGTGTTCGTGGAGTGCGAAGACAAGTACGGCGAGATCGAGGAGATGAACGTGTGCGACAACCTGGGCGACCACCTCGTGGGCAACGTGTACATCAAGTTCCGGAACGAGGCGGATGCGGAGAAGGCGGCGAATGATTTGAACAATCGGTGGTTCGGCGGCCGTCCGGTTTACTCGGAACTGTCCCCCGTCACCGACTTCCGCGAGGCCTGCTGTCGGCAGTACGAGATGGGCGAGTGCACTCGGTCCGGCTTCTGCAACTTCATGCACTTGAAGCCGATTTCGCGGGAACTTCGGCGGTATCTCTACTCCCGCCGTCGCCGTGCCCGCTCGCGCTCCCGCTCCCCAGGTAGCCGCCGACGCGGCTCTCGCAGCCGGTCTGGCTCCCGGGGCAGGCGAGGAGGCGGCCGGGGCGATGGCGTCGGCGGTGGCAACTATTTGAACAACGAACGCGATCGTGGCAATGATCGCGATCGTCGTAAAGGCGGTGGCGGCGGTGGTGGCGGAGGCGGAGGCGGCGGTGGACGTTATTAATCTCTAAAAACAGTGTTTCGATTCGGTGGCAATTAAGAGAGAGAGAGAGAGAGAGAAACGGACAAGTATCGTGTATTTTATTCTCGACGTTTTATTTACAACGCTTTTGTTTTTTCCCCTTGAAGAAATGAGAGGACTAGGAGTAGGGAAGATTATGATGATGGGGTGTTCCACCGCCACCTATGTACAAACCCCCCGCGAAATAACGTTTACCGAGCGCCCATTAGAATTGTAATTACTTATACACACATTCGTAAATAATAAAATTGAGTAATAAATACTATATGTATACAGTAAAATCGAAGTCGAGGGCATCTACTTGGGCAGTGCCAGTTGTTGAATGATTTAGCTAGATCTTCTTAGTTTTTTTTTTATTTTCTACTCTTACGACTAATTTTTCATCCTTAAAACTATGGGGTTGTACCAGCTGATAGCTTCAGATAATGACAAGAATATATCTTAGGTAAGGGCTCGGTCCTTCAGATTAGCTTTTAAAAGTAAATAGTTAAGCGTGAAAATATCTCACTTTATGGATCTATCTTTTAAAAGACACTGTCCAGTTAAGAAGACCTTAGAAACAATAACATTTTAACAACAAAATGCCTTCTTTGAACCCGAGTTTGTCTTGTACTTTTTAATTAGCACACAATGGAAGGCAAGTCAGTGATTAATCTTCGTCGCTAGGCGGCGCCGTCGTTGGCCGCCGCCTCGGCTTCATCTCCGGATTCCCCAACTCCTGGCTGCTCAGGATGTTTGGAGCAGCTTGCTAGAGTTGTAGGACCACCAGCGCCACCAGTGCAGCACTTGCACTTGCATGGAGGTTCCTCTACGAGGGTGTTTTCGGGGGACGACGCCTCCTGGGCTTTCAGCTGCTTGGTGATGTCTATCTGCTGCTGCAGCGTGTAAGTGTTCTCGTGCTTCCGCCGCTGCTGCTGCTCCACATCCCTCAAAACCCCGTCATGGAGCTTCAGGCTACGGGGAGAACCTACCCAAATTAATACTTTCCACACAGAGGAGTAGTACTCACCGGTCCGCCGATTGTTTATAGTGCACATAACCTATGATCGCCGTGGAAACGGTCACTGCCATGCCCAAAGTAATCCGCGAGGCCGCCGACATTGTGCTGAGCTGTTGTTTTGGTTGACCTGGAGCTGGAGCTGGAGTTTTGAGCCGGAACTGCCTGGACTGGGAATTTTGGGTGGTGCCTGAGACGTGTGTGCTGTATAATTTCGGGTTACGACATGACTTTACTTCGAATTTGAAAGAAAACACCAGGAATAACACTCGGACGAGTGTGACCAGTGGCCGGGTGTCTGATATAGCCAAAGTTTGGCGCTAACGATGAACTTGGGGCGGGAAATTAACGTCTTTTTGAATGGTATTTTGATAAGCTTGAGAATGTTTTGTTCAGAAATATGTATTATTCAAAAAATGTTTTAGTTTTGGCTTCTTAATTGTCCGACAAACAATATATGTACCAATAAATATAATTAAAAATTTGTGTGCAAACTGTTAGAACTCTGAATTTGACAAAACAATAAATAATACTTTTGGACACAATTTTAAGATTTCAAAACCATTTCCCTTTGAATTCTTTTTACTATGGTATATTTTGTTCAATTGAAAAGTAGTACAGTTACTCAGAGTTTTATATTAAGAAAATAGCTGAATTAAGGTTTGTATTTTTTATTGGAACCAAAGGTTTTTATTTTTTAAAGACTCAATAAAGCTCTTCTAGTGTTCATAAAAACTTCAAACCGATAAATCAAAAGCGTGGTCAACTGCTATCTACATTTAAAGACTGATTTTTTTTTTTTGCATTTATATTTTTTATTTTGTTATCTTTTGCTTTGACGCAATTGCAAGTGTATACTCCCTAAAAATAAAACAAGATGCTTATCGGCTCCGCAAAGTTATCTTCTTGGCGCTGATGATGACTGCAAGCGCTAATCTGTTTATTCACTAAAAAATATATATACTTACATATGTACGAACATCTCAATGGGTTGCAGTGTATGTGCGTGTGTTGTGTGCTGTGGTGGCGATTCATTCAGGTGATTGGCCCATACATTAAACGCATAATCGCGAAGCGGCGGCGGCGGCGCCCGCACTCCCAGATCCGGCGACAGGAATGCGAAATCCGGAATCCGGACATGCGCAGCACGCACCTGAAGCGAAACAACAGAGCGACCGAAAGCGACACCGCAAGAACCGAAGCCGAAAGCAGGAACAGCAGCAGAAGCAGAAGCAACAGCACAAGTACAATTGAAAAGAGCACAGGAGGCAACACGGCGTATGGGCAACATCCAGTGCGACTCCAGTTTTCCATACGCTCAGTTGTGGCACGCGCGCGGTCAAGGCAGCCGATATCGAAGCAATCGAGCAATACCCTCGAGTAGAGCCCACCAGCAGGAAATCAGGAGAAATACACATAGCGTGCGTGTGCTGGTGATTTGTTTAGAGAGTGTTCTGTGTGCAAATCAAATGTGAAACAATCAACAACTGCTGCTAGCATATAATGGGCCATAAGAAACCATCAAATTATGGACATAACCCAATTATAAACACTAGCATATAGCCTATAGCCACGGGTTGCAGTCCGGGGGATTTTCTAGAATTCCAGCCTTAGTTTTTTCTTTCTCTTTTTTTTGGGGAGCTTAAGTATTTATGTCGGTGACGCAAATATTGATTTAAATTTAGTGCGCGCTTTGGCTTGACGGCTAACGCGAGGTGTCTTCTTGGCTCAAGAGGCAAAAAATAAAACACCTTTGCGACGCGTCGTCATTTTTTTGTGAACTTATTAGGCGAACTACTGCAATGCACAGAGAGAAAATCTAGTACAAAGTCAATTTAATGGAAACTGTTTAATTCAGAGCTTTTATAAAGGCTTAAGTTAATGATTTAATGATGTTATGTTAGAGTTTTGCATATATAAACTATCTTACCCTTAAACTTCATTTAAAAAGTGTTACATATTTAAAATAAATAAAAGTAAAGGCATTATAAATATTTAAATATTTTAGATTCGATTATGTATTAAATAAAACATTTTTAAGGGTACATGTTAGTAGGGAAACTTGTGCCAGTTTTTTTCCTCCTGTGTAACTTTACCTATTGGCTTCTGTGTTCGTTCAGGACTTTTGGTTGTGAAAGGAAAGCCTCAAGATGACCAAAGTGGAGCTGTACAAGTCGCGTGTCTTTGTGACAATCATACACCTGTGCGCCCTGGGCCAGTTCGCCTATGGACTGTACTACAGCTCCTTCGAGATCCAGCGGAGCTACAAGCTGAAGACCAGCCTGAATCGTCGTCTGGTGCCGGAGTCGCTGTCCCAGAAAATCAAGTTCCTGTCCTACTGGTCGCTGGTGAGTACGAATATTCAATTAATTTATGGTTCTGCCAAAAGATATATGCGATGAATTATGGAGAATTAAAAAAGCACGACGGAAATGCGGCCGCTTTGGTTATTTCAAGTGTCGGGTGGCTGAAATTGAGCAAAAGAAAAATGATTATTCTTATTATTATGACTGGCTGTTCGCTGTTCGCCGTTCGCATTTATGCCTGCCATATGTTTGTTTATTTGTTTGTCTGCTCGTTGGGATGCCCATGCTTTTTCCATGCTTTTTTTTATCGCACTGCGAGCGGGGTCAACAACTGTGAGTTACAGAGTATCTGGCAGATGCGCTGAGGAGGAGGCTCCACCATTTCCAATGCACTTTTTCCTGCATTTTTCGCCTCTCGTATTTATTTGCTCAGATGTTCGCGGTTTGCCCGAGTCCAGATTTTTGTTCTTTTGGATTCTTCTGTTGCCAAATTTATGGAACTGACGAATGCCAGATTATCTTTGGGGCGCCAATGAAAATATGCCATACGAGGCAGTTGGCCGGCGTCAACACTCATTTACATATCGTTAAAATTGTTTAGGAAATCGATGGATCGATCGATCAGCTATTGCAGCTATTTTCTCGCAGCTACTTGGCAACAATTGAAAGCCAAGGAAAACAAACGTAAATTTCTTGAAGTGGTTGTCATCATAGGAACTGGGAATTTCCATTTTTCGATGGGTAAATAAATGGGCTTCGAAAATTTAAATTTTTCCTGAGGAGGAAAATGTTCCAAAAGTACATATAGGCCCAAAATATAATAAATAGTAAATATATATATTTTTTTTGTACCGTCTGACATATTAAGAGACAAAGAATATATCCTTAAGCTCTTGTCACTATAAATAGTATTTAACCTACAAAAATATATTAAATAAACGAGCTGTGACCCACAAAGGAAAAAATACTTTATGTTGCCTTTAATTTTATATTCTCTCTTTGTACTTGGGCTTTAATAGGTTAATAAATCGGATGCCATTATTATTTATATACGAGAGAAATTTGTTCGTACAAGATGTAAGCCAAAAACATGTATTTTGCTACTTAGTTACTCTTTTATTTTGCGTTATTTATAGTTGCAGAAAATTACTTAAAAAAGGGGCGAAAAGAAATTTACTGATATTTTAAATTTGACAATTTTGTTTGGAATTATTTTCCACGCTTTCCACACACGTTTTGAACATAATTCTGGTACTTCAAAGCTTCCAATTCCGTGCGAAGATTTTAGTTTGTTGTGTGGCCTTGATTAATGCCGCCCAACAAAAAAAAAAGTACTTTGATCTGGTGAGCATAAAGTGCTTTATATCTACAGATCTGCACTCGCCCCGTTCTTCATATATTCGTTTGGCGAATGGGCTTTTATGTAGTCCCACGAGTATTTTTCGGTGCCATTACCATCCGGTTTTCAATTGTTTTTGTTGCCAGCTTTTCTTTTTCGGGCATTCCAATGGCTTCCGTCAAGCATCGGATGGGCGGGAAAATTGTTTATATCAGCACAATCAAAATAAAAAATAAACTTCAACTATATTCCGACAAACAATTGCATTGATGAAGCGAATAGAAGAAAATTCTGCGTATGTTCTGGACGAGATCCGTTCATAGTACATGTGTAGGTAGTATCTATAGTAGAAATGTGGGCCTGTACATGGGTTCTCCATATGTACATAAGTTTGTTGGCTTGGCCAGGGTCTGATCTGTTCGATTTAATCAGCATTTATCAGTGCGATATTTTTAAAACAAAATGTATTGAGTGCGTGTTGCTTAATTTTATGAATCCAACAGGTTTTAACTATATTAAAACTGTTCGATATATTTCTAATATAAGTTATTAAATATATTCTTATTTCCACCTCTAAATTCCTTTGTATTTAAATCAAAGTATCGAACGGGAGAGGGTTTTATTTTTAAGCTGAACTCTGAGAGAACTTCGAATTTAACAATTGAGGGGAATCCCCCGAGAGAGACCGCTCCCAAAACGAGCCTAATGAGTTCTGATTTATATTTGTATTTCTATGTACTTCTGCCAGTTCCAACCATTGTTTCGCTCTGATTTATTATCTAGAACTTAGTCTGGTTAATTCCAGAGCGATGATGGGCTAACGCCCCTAAATATGAGGCAGTGGGAAACATTCCCTGACAACTCGCAAATATAGTTGGGAGTTCACTCTGTTCACATCGTCATCATGTGGCTGCTGGTCCCCATTCAGGGGCTGATCGTGTTCCTTATCTCGATGGAAGAGGCTGTGCCACCAAGTGGTACTCCGGTGGCCTGGACTTCAATCATCCCTCCGCCTGGATTGATGAGTACATGCCGTGTGCCCGAGATCTGGTCGTTTTTCCATCAAATTATCCAGCCTTGCTGCCTCTGCCCGAGGAAATATCCATTGAGGGCTTGGTCTTCCCCAGGGAGGGGGCTATTCTTCTGGCCGAAGAGTCCACCATAACGTTCGGTCCCACGAAGAATTCCCGGTGTGACAGTGGCCAGAGGAAGACGGCTCACCTGAAGGAGCCCAAGTCGAGCAAATGGTTTGATCCTGGCACCTGGCGGACGGATAAGTCTAAGGAACTTTCTGCATCCGTGCCAGAGCTCGAGAGGATTCCCTGCGACAATGAGCAAGTCATAATCAAGGGTCACGGCCCGCTGGCCTTTGACCTGGAGAACGTGGAGTACCTGAGAGTGGGGCAACTCATACTGGCTGGCTCATCGGTGTCCAAACTATATTTGGAGCAACTGCTCACCAGGGACCTGGGTCGTTTCCTCTTCCACAATGCCCAGGACGTCCAGGTCGAGTACTATCGGGGAGAACTGTGCGGCTGCCACAAGGATTTCGACCGGCTGGTGGAGCCCGTTTGCCACAATGTCCAGGAGCAGTGTGAGGTCCCCCACTGCCTGTCTCCAGTGCGTCCCCTAGGCTCCTGTTGCCTCATTTGCGGGGCCATAATCTCAAAGCCCATCAGTCACTGCTCCGAAGGGGATAGGAAACAGGTCACGGCCCAGATAACCGAGCTCATTACCAAGCAGGATCTGCAGGATCAGATTCACCTGCATGTGGAGTTTGTGGGCTCTCAGCAATTTGGAAACCACCTGCAGGCCGTCGTAACGGATCGTCATGGCTACAGCGAGCGGAGCCTGGAGTTCCTGGAGCTTCTGATGAAGGCAAAGAATATGGTCGGCACCAGCCTGAAGGTTTCGGGACGCCCCTACAATCCCAACGTGAGCTTTTCCTCGATTCTCCTGATTCTCTTCTGCATGGCTCTCGTGGGCTTGGTCTCTGTGATCATCCTGGCCCACTATATGCCGGAGAATCCCTACCTGAATCGGATACCCCACTGGATCCACGATCCCAGGCGCTGGAGGTGGCGCCACTTGGGTGTGCGATTGCGCAGGAACATGCTATTTAATCGCTTTGAGAACACTGCACCTGGTGGCGGCGGTGGGGGTGGAGGCGGCGGTTCCCAAGAAGGAGGTTCATCTGGTGTGGATCGTTTGGGGATTATGGCCTACGACCCGGAGAGCGGCGAAGTGAGGGAGAGGGCCTTCGACAATCCCATGTTCGAGCAGGCAGCAGCCATGGAAGGAGCTGCCAGGGAGACGGAGGATCAGCCAGTGGATATCGTGGATGGTGTTCCCCGTATGGAGACTGGTGATCTGGGCGCCCCTAGTGTCCCAGAGGATGAACAAGAGCTCACGGAAATAAATCTAGAGTTTGGCGACGTTGACAGCGATGGCGAAGTGGAGACCATCGAATAAAAGGAGAACTTTTACTATAGAGAACTTAAACTATAGAATACCTTAAACATATGACATGAAATAAGACCACGGAATTTGTATACCCTAGAATATATTTTAGAAGACAACGTTTATCGATTTTCCTAATATTTGCCTATTCATTTTCCGATCGTATAAAATATGGAATAATATAATAGTTATAAAATAATTTTATCTCTGAGAAGATGCAACGGAAAACTACATTGTTCGAATAATTCTTTGACGTTCCTAGGACAGCTACATAATATAGTCTCTTGAACTGGCTCCTTCCGCCTTTATACTTGCAATAGAAAGAAGAGTATTGGGAAAGTTTTTGAAACTGAGAGACTAGTTTTGTATAGAAACAGAGACGGACAAACGGACAGACGGACAGCTAGATTGACTTGGTTGAAAAAGTCTATTTTGAACAGAATGATGTAACCTAATGAGAATATAAACTCGAATTGTTTACTAGCCTTTGTTGTAATTATTTTAAAAATAAAAATCCATTTAAAGAAGTCAAATCCCAATAACTTTTAATTGAAAAGCGCACTCACATAAAGAAAAGATACAATTTATTTCAATAATTATATCTATGATTTAACCTAATGACAGGTTACCGTTGAATTAAATATTACCTAAATATTGGATTATTATTTTTGGACATTACACAGCGCCGAATCAATTACCAACGATACACAATCGATACATGACGTGCGAGGCAAGAGAACAGAAGGGATGAGAGAGCACCTTGATATAATGATACCTGATAATACAGTTAGTTAGAGGGGGCCTTTGGTGACGTCGCCTTCTGTCACGTTGTCGCTGGCCTTGCCTCTTGACCTTCACATGCGGTCGGTTGGCGGGAATCGATAGTTGCCATTAGCTGCGAGCATATTTCGAGCCATTGTCCCGGCTCATAAATATGCCGCTGCTGTGTATCCGCAGCTATTCATAGCTTTTACTGCCAGCCAGCCCCCCGAGATGGAAATGCGCTTCACAAGGGGGTGGGCAGAGGAGGCGGGACAAGTTCCGATGCGGATTATGTGCCCATTTCCAGATTATTTTTTTTTTCCGTTAGCTTCTGTCAATTCATTCTCGAGTGGCAATACTTTGTACCACGGCGATTCAGAGTGCGACCGATAAGCGCACCTTATCAGCTTCAAAGCGCAAGCCAAGTACATACAGTGGACTCTCGATGTGAGGGCCATTTTCAAAGTTTTCGAATTATTCTCCCAGAAGAACAATATGTTCTTGGTTTTAATGGTTAACTTCAAATAAAATCAAAGCCCTGACTTGACTATTTAGTTTCGACTTTGAAAAGGGCAAACAATCGTTAATCACAACCTCTTCTTGCATGAAAATAATTTCATAAGACTAAACACTGTATACCGAGAGGTATACACGTACAATAGCTGCTAGTGACTGGACTCTGGCTACCCCACAATCAGTACATATCTGACACTAGGAGGTTTAACATGGCCAAGCCCAAGACGAAATCGAAGAGCAAAGGTTCCACATCGCCGGGCTTCAACAAGGCGGTGCAATTGGTGCTCCACTTAACGGCCGTTCTCCAGTTCAACTATGGCGTCTACATTTTCCACACCCTCGATATGCCCAATACGGTGCCATTCGCCGGCAAATTCAAGTTCCTCACCTTTCTCTGTGCGGTAAGGCCATAAATGTGCATATTTTTATATATAAGACCGTAGAAGAACCGCCTGAAGGAAAGAGATTACTGAAAGCAGTGCTTACTAATAGCCAGATGTTTAGATTCAGTCCCACAGACTGATAACTTGTAGTCGCTTGTAGTCGGTCGATAAAGATAGCATTTCTATTCTCTATTGCAATCATTTTTACCTGGCCATGAATAAAATAATTTTGTTCAGGAATTTGTAATGGAGAATGTCTGTTAGTCTGCGATTTACTCGCTCAATTTTAAAGCCATATCCGAATCTTAATAAAACAAAAAAGGTTATTTATGCTTTTGATATAGAAATACATATATATTATAACATTTATTGTCTCTTATCTGTGGTATATATATGCACATCTGCACGTATTTATGTTCGTGTTTAACGAAATGAAGGAAAAAAAAGTGTAATTTTTATGTGTAGTGGCTTAGCTTATTTATAATTTTGGTCTTATCAACATTTTACACGACTTGAGGGAATATCGCTTACCTATATACCAATTTCCCCAATACATGCCATAGAGTGGCACTTCTTCTTTCGATTTTGTGTATCTTCCGGTCAAGCAACTAAGAGAGAGAAAAAAAATACATATTAAAGTAAGAAAATTGGTTTTGTTTATCAGCATCAATAATATTTACTCACCATTGATTAGGTAGATCACCTGCTGCAAACCACCATGATGCAAAGTCATAAGAGTTATGTACCCATTTGCTATTCTCATGACTCCGTAAAGCATCTCCAGCATTTCCCGAATAAGCACCTAGAGACTTCAGGGCGTAACTTTCTTCATTGCTGCCAACAACAAAGTTATCATATCTGGCGTAAACCTTCACATCATCAAAGTCGACGAGTTCAATGTACAATTCATGCCTGCGACTTGAGGTCAGATTGTGAATTAGTTGAAGGCCAAGAAAGTATTCCCCGTTTACTTGTCCTATGCTTTCTTTCAAAGCATAATGTGAAGAAAAGGATATAGATCCATCGAAACGTCGAAGAATAACCATCCAAGCAGGATCAGCGAAGGGTATATCCTCAAATATTGCCGTAAAGGAAGCGATGTCGTTTTGGATTAATTTAAGATTAGGCCCTTTTGAGTGGTTTAGACAAATTATTGAATCATCCTTGCTCTCAATACCTCTTAACGTGAATTTCGCACTTTGACTTTCTTTGAGCTTAGTTGCATCTATTTTTGCTTTATTTTTGAGTTCAGCTATTTTTACTTTAAAGTTATCTTCCTGACTCTTATATTTTGCTTTTAAGTTCTCCATTTCATCATCTTTTTCGCCCATCTTCGATTTTAACTCTGCCATTTCTGCCTTTAATTGAGACATATTATCAGCAAGTGTTGCAATTTGAGACTGGCCTTCATCCAATTTCAGCAGAGTCTGAATATCAGCATTCTCTGGTGTTTTCTTTTCAAATTTAGCTGACTCGGCTGGATTTGCGTCAACTTTGTTTATAGTAACATTCTTGCTCAGATCGAGAGCATTCTGTAAGTCAGTGATTTCATCTTTAAGCTGTTTAATCATTATTTCTTTGGTTTCTTTCAACAATTCGATCGATGTATTCAACGATTTTATTAAATCGTTTTTGTCCTTAATTATTGCTTCATATAGCTTTATCTTCTCGCTCAGACTTAACATATCAATCTTCTCAGAATTTTTCACTTCGATATCGCCTGTTGGCTCCATATTGTCACCATCCGACGATTCGCTGCTTAGCTGAAATTATATTTTTTTCTCTAGAAAAATGCCCGCCCAGAACGAAAAAAAGGCGCATTTCCTTTTACATACCAAAGAACTCTCCGATGTGGCATCCGTTGCTCCGCGCGGTTCATCCGATGTGTTAGCCAGGATATGTATTTTCATGTTGATCAACCTAGACAACGATTGGATTCGACTTTATTAAAGATTTAACAGATATAATCACTTTTATCAGAAATTAAATGTCTGCGTGCGGGATCAATTTTCAAGTGAAGAAAAAGTGTGGCCAGCTGACGCTAGCTGAGACTTACCAGAACGTTTTTATTGCATGTGAGTCCCGTTATCACAAAACACTCGAAATTGCGCGGGAAATTCAAAAGATTTCTTCGAAACATAAACATAATATTAAGAATTCATCAATAAATTTTAGATTGCCTTATTACAAAATTAGAGTTTATTGCTACAAATCGCGTAATATTTTAACAATAGCGTTTTATCAGCATTTTGCAGGCCTTCAGAGGATATCGTTTTTCCAAATACCAATTTCCCCAGTACATGCCCACATCAGATGTCAATACTTCCCTCGATTTTTTATAAGCGCCAGTCAAGCAACTGAAAATACATTTAAAAATACAATATTAAAACTTCGTTATTAGTTTCCAGAATAAGATTAGTTTACCATTGATTGTTTTTGGCTGAGAACCACCAGTAAAAGTAATTTTCACCATCATATTTATAATCAAGTTTGGAGCTCTCATGACTCCGTAAAGCATCGCCAGCGGTACCAAAGTAAGCACCTAAGGACTTCAGGGCGTAACCCTCTTTTTCGCTACCAATGACAAAGTTATCATATTTGGCATAAGCTCTCACACCATCAAAGTCCACAAGTTCAATGTACAATTCGTGTCTGCAACTAGAGGTCAGTTTGTGGATTGATTCAAGACCAAACCAAAATTCGCCGCTCAAATCGCCAATACCAAAGCCAAGGCCAAGGTCCTTTCCTTGCAAGTTTACACTTCCATCGAATCGACGTAGAATGACCATCCAATCCGGGCCAGCAGAGGGAATGTCCTCAATTATTGCCAGCTTTTTCTGGTCTCCGATTTTAGTGAATTTAATGTTGGGAACCTTTGAGTGGTTTAGTAAAACGATTGGAGCATCTGGACTGCTGTCTATACTTTCAAATTCGTCAACGTCCTTTTCTTTGAGCTCATTTTCCAAATTAGCAATTTTTTCTCTCAAGCTATCTTCCTCCGTCGTTGATTTGGCTTTTATGTTGGCCATATCATTCTTATTTGATTTTAGTTCCACAATTTCTGCCTTTAATTGCGACACATCATCCAAAAGAGATGTAATTTGAGACTGGCTTTTATCAAATTGTTTCTGCAGCCTCTGGAAGTCAGCATTCTTAGTTGTTTTCTTCTCAAATTCAGCTGACTCGGCTAGATTTGTGTCAAATTTGTTTATAGTTAGATTCTTGCTCAGATCAAGAGCATTCTGTAAGTCAGTGATTTGATCTTTAAGCTGTTTAATCATTAGTTCTTTGGTTTGGTTAATCGAATCGATCAAATCATTCTTGTCCTTAATAATACCTTCATATACATATCTGATTTCATGTTGCTGCTCTAGGTATTTATGTATGTTTATACCATAAAGCAAGTTCGTTGCTCCTGCGAATATGGCAAAAAGCTACCAGTTTTCAAAATGATAAACGGAGAGACCTGCCGGTTCAATAAAGACAAAAGAGACAGTGTGGCCAATGCCCACGTATTATAAATTCTAAAAAATCCAAATTAATATTAACTAGCAATTGAGCAAATAACAGTTATTGTTGAACAGAAACCAATTTATATTCGTTTCTCATCAGTTAATCATTTCATTGCTCTCCAATTCCCATACAAAGATATAAACTCTAAAGAAATGAGCGGTGGTTGCACCTGGAATTTTCCCACACCAGTCACAGGGTCACACTACACTCTTTGGGGGTGGCGACGGGCAAGTTGGCAGCACAGTATTTCCAGCAAAGAGCGACCGACCGGTTTGTTTGTTGTGTTTTGGTGCCGCGCCGTGAAAAATCAATCGAGAGCAGCAGCTGCAGCAGGAAAAATGGCATCTGGCAAAGGAAACTCCGTGTACCAAGGCGTCTTCGGGGCGCTGAGGACGCTAATGCACCTGACCGCAGCCGTGCAGTTCAGCTACGGCATATATTACGATTACAGATATGTCGAGTTTCCCACCAGCGAGCCGGAGATGCGGATCCATCATCCCTGGGGGGGCAAATTCAAATATCTAACGTTCCTGGATGCGGTAATCTAGCTGCCATTAGATACACGAACCCCGACGGGGTTCTGGGGTTTAAAGTTCGCCAGCAGTTGCTTTTTTTTGCACGGTCTTCGAATCGTTTAACTGGCTTAGCACGCATATTAAAGCTACACAGAGAAAAAATGTCGCCAAAATCGGTTAAATGTTTGAGTTACGTGTGTGTAGATTATCTGTATTCGTAACTGTCTTAAATCAGCAATGATTATGCTGTATGTACAGTCATATCTCTTAATCTTAACTGATATAATCTGAAATTGTACTTACCTTGAAAGAAATATACTTACTTTAATAATAATGGCCAGCATTAGCCTCGAATATCTGTTCCTATTAGACCTATAATAAATTTGTTACTGTGCAATAATTCCTTCCACTCCACTTAAGCAACCCTTCAGATTCAGCCATATTATCTAACACACGTCTATTGTCCATCCACTTACAGATAATTCAGGCGCTGTACTATACCGTATCGCTGGTCAACGATTTTGTGGGAACCAATGAGCTGACACCCAAAAAACCACCAGCGGTGCGCAGGTTCAAGGACTGGCTGATGGCCACTCTGGCCTTCCCGGTGGCCATTAACGTGGGCGTTACCTTCTGGACACTGTACGCAATCGATCGAGAGCTGGTCTTCCCCAAGGTGCTGGATCCCGTCTTCCCTAGGTGAGATTTTATAAGGAATCAAAGGGAAATCTAAAGATAATCTTGCCCTATCAGGCATATCAGACAAACCAAATTGAAAGCAAAATATTTGTTTGTATTACAGGCATTTTTGTTTATCCTAACTTTGCCATTTTTGTTTACAAGCGAAGCCATATTTTAAGCATCAGCAATTTCACTGTAATGCTTGAGCATTTGCTAGTTATATATTCTCCAAATTCTTCCATTTTAAGCACTTTTATACAAGTGTCACCGTAAAAATATTATGACCTTGTTAATATCTATCATATGTACATATGTCAACTAAAAAGCGATATTTAAAGGTGGACGACTAGACTTTTTCATCGGGGGGGTTAATTGCTGTTCAGTTATATAATTAATTTTTATCTGGCGTATCTTCGTCTCAAGTCGTATTTAATTTATTCGTCGTCGCTTTTATGGTAATGTTGGCCTATACTTACATACATATGTATACATATCTACATACGTGATGGAAATACAAAATGTAAATGTATAATTATTATATGCCACTGCGTTTATTCTTTTCTTACCGCTATTTGTGGATTAAAGAGAAAGCGTAGAGACAAGTAAAAGGATGCCTAAATTCCACGCAGGATCACTATATAGCATTGGAATACGTGTGCTAGAGAACCTTTGAGTAATCTACCTTTATTTCTTACAGCTGGCTCAACCATGTCCTCCACACCAACATCGTCGTCTTCATCGTTCTGGAATTGTTCACCTCGTACCGATCGTATCCCAAGCGCAGCCAGGGACTCGCCGGACTGACCATCTTTATGGGCGCCTACCTCGTGTGGATTCATGTGGTGAAGCACTATTCTGGCGTTTGGGTGTATCCGGTGCTGGAGGTGCTGCAGCTGCCGCAGCGCATCCTCTTCTTCGTGGCGGTCGTAGGGTTCACGCTGTCGCTGTATCTGCTGGGCGAGTTCCTCAACAACACCGTCTGGGCTAAGGAGGTGAAGCTGGCCAAGCGCAAAATTAACTAGGCTGTGTCCACGTTTCTGTTCTGCATGTAGAGTCGCGTTTAATTAGCCACAATATACAAGTAATGATTAATAAAAACAGAAGTCCGCTTCGGTTATATACCTCACAGATAACTTCATTTTCCAAGGCAATGGTTAAAGATTAAAATATGGCACACCGTAAGATTTGTAATCTTCGCATGACCAAGATTCAGTGATTTAAACGTACTTCGCTTAGAGTTTAATAACTTTTGAATCCGTAAAACAAAAATATGTATCTGAAGCTCTCGATAAACTCGCTAATATGTCTTGCATAATACAGAAAACTGTTTGCTAATGATATTCATTCTATTCTTAATACGATTTGCATTGTACTTGAGATAATAGTAGTTGTAGATTTTAATTGAGTTTCATTGAGACCAGCGTTAAGTGAACTATATGTATATTGCCTTTTCGATTGCAACAACTCCATCATATCAAGGCACAGGCACACCTACAACACCATTTTTGAATACCTGCGTTACAACCTGTAATTCAATTCTAGTATCGTAATACAAATAAAACTCCAGTTTGGATTAAACTCTTGAAACGCTGCCATAATTTGAATTTTTGAACGGGGCGCCATGTAACGGTGCTGCCAACTTGCTTTTAGCGAGAAAAAAGCTAAATAAATCTTGGAAGGTTGGACGTTATTGGTTAGTTTATTTGAAACTTATAATTATTTACATTTTCAATATAATTTGCTTAGCTGTATCTTGAAGATAGCTGCCTTCTAAAGGGAGAGAGAGCCACAGAAATTCTAGTTTCTAGAGAGAATCAGGCTCTGCCGGCTGGTAATGGCCAGTTTCTGGAAAGTATCAGTCTTTGCCGGCAGAACATAGCTACTTTCTGGAGAGGATCAGGCACTGCCGGCTGCCAATGGCTAGTTTCTAGAGAGAATCAGGCACTGCCGGCTGTAAATGGCCAGTTTCTGGAGATGATCAGCCCCAGCCGGCAGTAAATGGCCATTTTCTTGAGAGGATCAGGCTCTGCCGGCCAGTTTCTGGAGAGATCAGCATCAGTCGGCTGAAAATGGCCAGTTTTTGGAGAGGATCAGATTCTACCGGCTGTTAATGGCCAGTTTCTGGAAAGGACCAGGCGCTGCCGGCTGTAAATGGCCGGTTTCTGGAGAGGATCAGACTGTGCCGGCTGTAAATTGCCAGTTCTTGGAGAGGATCAGGCTGTGCCAGCTGTAAATGGCCTGTTTCTGGTGAGGATCAGGCTCTGCCGGCTGAAAATGGCCAGTTTCTGGAGAGGATCGGGTTCTGCCGGCTGTAAATGGCCTGTTTCTGGAGAGGATCGGGCTCTGCCGCCTGTAAATGGCCAGTTTCTGGAGAGGATCAGGCTCTGCCGGCTGAAAATGGCCAGTTTCTGGAGAGGATCGGAGCAACAATTACAACAATTAACTTGGGCAACAATAAGGGGCATGAAAAGGTTATTGTTGTGATTTTTGCTTTGATTTTTACATTTTATAGGCAAATTCAGCTTCTCCCAATTTTAAAGTACCAGGCGAACAGAAATCAGTAGGGCGACGATGCGGTGATCAGTGCGCTGACGTCATCGGTTCTCTCTCGCTCACTATCTGCGAGTGAGAGAGAGACTAAGCTACGCCATGTTGTGCAAAGGCGCAAAGGTTTGAAACTTGAGTGGGTACCCAACCCAGGTTTCCCACCTTTCCGCCATATTTTGCAAATAGGTTTAAGACTTGATTGGGTACCCACCCAGGTTTAAAGCCTGTCCCATCAACTGGAAAATACCATATAAGCCGGTGCATACTTTTGGGGTTTTTTAATTAAATATTTGCATCTCTTAGGCTGACGTAAGTGAGATCCGAAAATGGAAAAGCATAGCCTACTTTTAGGGTGGTTATAACGCGTTAATTATATGAAATACCATTCAAACAGTATATAAATGCTGTGCCAGATCCTCTCCAGGAACTGGCCATTTTCAGCCGGCAGAACCCGATCCTCTCCAGAAACTGGCCATTTACAGCCGGCAGAGCCCGATCCTCTCCAGAAACTGGCCATTTACAGCTGGCACAGCCTGATTCTCTCCAAAACCTGGCCATTTAAAGCTGGCACAGCCTGATCCTGTCCAGAAACCGGCTATTTTCAGCCGGCAGAGCCTAATCGCCTCCAGAAACTGGCCATTTACAGCCGGCACAGCCTGATCCTCTCCAGAAACTGGCCATTTACAGCTGGCAGAGCCCGATCCTCTCCAGAAATCGGCCATTTTCAGCTGACAGAGCCCGATCCTCTCCAGAAACTGGCCATTTACAGCCAGCAGAGCCCGATCCTCTCCAGAAATTGACCATTTACAGCCGGCTGAGGCTGACTCTCTCCAGAAATTTACCATTTAAAGCCGGCAGAGCTTGATCCTCTCAAGAAACTGCACATTTACAGCCGGCAGAGCCTGATCCTCTGCTGAAACTGGCCATTTTTAGCCGGCAGAGCCTGATTCTCTCCTGAAACTAGCCATTTACAGCCGGGAATGACAACTGGTTAAAGCTCAAGAGTACAAAAATACCGATAAACATAGAATTATGGTCTAATCTGGTATAATCTTAATTTATTAATAGTAAAATATTGAAGAAAAACGGAGAACAAAATTTTGACAATTTTTCCAAATTGCATAAGGGGTTACATCACGGAAATTGTCAAAAAATGACAAAAAATTATTTCTTTTAATTTCTAAACGCAGTATGCTGATTTGTTTATATACTGAAAACTAACATAAAGCAGCTTTCCGAGTTGAAATTAATGCTGTTTGGCTGGGTTATGATTATTTTAGGTGTTAATTTGTCCATAAAATTGGAATACTTCTCGTATCTCTTTCCCACTCGTCCACCATCCACATTTTTAGCTATTAAAAGCTAGTTTTGGCTTTTATCGTTTCTAATGTCGTTTGTAACAGCCCCAATCAGCTGCTTAAGCAGCTTTTATTTGTTTTGCCTAAAGTGGCGGCGTGTGCTTGTAAACTTCTCCCGGCTTATTTTCCGGCAATTATGGCTAAGAGCAAGAAACAGGTGCGCGAATTCCATGCCGCCAAGGAGGCTGCCAAAGCCACAGTAGACCAGCTGGACACCTGCAACGATGCGTACACGAGCGGAGCCTTCAAATACCTGAGATTTCTGGTCCATCTGCTGGCGGCGGCCCAGTTTTCGTATGGCATCTACTACTACTACTTCCGGGTGCACTGGCCGAAGGATTTGGTGGACGAGGACGAACTGAAGGCGCGATGGGGTGGCAAATTCAAATACCTCACCTTCCTGGACGTCATCCTGCAGGCCCTTTACCACACACTGGCCCTGCTCAACGATCTTTTTGGCGACAACACTGTCACCGCGGTTACAAAGTCCAAGCTGAGATCTGTAAGGGACTACATATTCTCGGCCTTTGCTTTTCCCGTGGCCCACAACGTCTGTCTATCGTTCTGGGTCGTCTACATGTGGGACCGTGAGCTCATCTTTCCCTCGGCGCTGGATGCGATTTTCCCCAGGCAAGTGCAATGGTTCCACAGGCGGCTCTACGTGGTGTCTACGTGGCTGGCAGGTAGAAGAACCGCAGTAGAACCTCGTTCAGTGCAACAGAATGCTGCGAGACATCTCAAATTACCCGCAATCTCTCCTCTTATTCTTGCAGCTGGCTGAATCACGTGGTGCACACAAATGTGGCCCTGTTGGCCGTCATGGACCTGTTTACCTGCTTCCGTTGCTACCCGAGTCGCCTGGCCGGAATCACAGGCAACGTCTCCTTCATCCTGCTCTACATCATCTGGCTGCACATTGTTCGTTATTTCAGTGGCGAGTGGGTTTATCCCATTTTGGAGGTGTTGCCCCTGCCGATGCGCTACCTATTTCTGGCCCTGCTGGTGGCCTTCAACCTGGTGTGTTATCTGCTGGGGGAGTATGCCAACACAGTGATCTGGGGCCCAGAGTTCAAGCTGCTCAAACAACAGAAAATCAAGCAGGGATAGATGTTTCTTTCGAGGATTTAAAATCGGTTTATTCGTCACACACACAACATATGAATGAGGGAGTTATTTTGTAAATCTTATATAGGCACATTTCGAGGTACGATCTGTTTCGTATCGTACATTAGGTTTGTATATATAAACTAGTCTAGTTTACTGTCCACGTCAAGGAAAATGCCCAAATAGATAAGTAATAAATGCAGGTTGTTGCGCCTGCAATCTTTCTTCTAAGCACATCCTTTCGCGTGAAGGAAAAACAGTCATTAAACACGGAACTCCTTACGAGCTAAGCCAAGGGATGAGAGATTTGTAAAATAACATTCGCAGCTCCTAGTGTCTATGAGTATTCGTAATTCGTAGTTGTAGTTACACTTATTCTGTTCAATAAAACAATTAATGAGCAACTACATCGGACTTAAGTGCTAAAATGCATGAAAAACATGCCTGGGACCTGTTTCGGTTTTCTTTTTCACATGGTTTATGCGTTTCTATATTTTAGCTTTGTTAAGGCTCCTCTTTGATCCAAGGAAGGTCGCTTTGAACTGTAGATTTTTTTATGAAACATCAGGTTTTTCTATAATTCCATTGACATACAAAAATATATCAGGTTACTAACTTGACGATAAGGGGGTAAAATCGCTAGGCACACGAAATAAATATATAAAATATGCAATCAAATATGGCCTCAAAAAGCCGTGTACAAATTTTGTATCATACTTTTAGCAATTTCTGTGGTCTTTCTGTATAATAATTCTGATATTGGTTCTATCCTTTTAAGCTTAGTGGATATTATCCATTTAAACCTAAAATATTATGAAGTAGGAAGCACACTTGAAAGCGAAAATAAAAAAAATGGGTTTAAGCCGAAACAGGACCTTTGAAGGACCTTTTTAAAGAGAGATTCAGAAACTTAAGTAAATGCATTGTAAAGTCTTGTTATTTCGAGGGCAGCAGCAGCATTTTGAGCTTGTCCGACTCGCTCATAAACGTGGGCTCCCTGTGATGCCGCTGGGAAAGACCCAACAGAGACTGCAGCTCCGTACCGCCATCGTCGTTAGCTGCCGCCTCATTCCTTTGTCGGCTGGCCGCGTTCAGGAGTCGCATGGCCTGCTGCAGTTCCTCGTCACCGTAGGTTGGAACTAACTCGAACGGATTCGCTTGAATGCCCACGTCGCAGCTGGTTTTGCTGTTCCTGCTCTGCGGTTTTCCCATGGACATACCCGAAAAAGAGCTGTTTAGCAGACTGCCCACGTCCAAGGCCACGTCCAGTTCCACGGAGGAGCAGCTGAGTGAGTCGTTCGAGCGATCCCTTGCATAGTCTCGCTTGAAATCAAGCTCCAGACCCATGGTCTTGGGATGGCTCTTGCGGGATTTCCTGGACTGACGACTTCTGGCGGAGTTCCGGGAATGACGATTGCCGCCGCCATTGGATTCATTGGATTTCTTCATGTTTTGAGGAAATTCTCTAGGACAACCTGCTTGCTCTTTGGTAATTCTTCAATCTGGATGCCACCATCCTCACTGACCTCCTCTTCCTGCTGCTGCTTCACAACCACATTGAGATCCTGTATCTTGAGGGACGCTCGCGAGTTCTCTTCCTCGGAACTAGAGCTCATGTCCTGATTCTGGAGGAATGGGAAGATGAACTCGCCGTTCTTTTGCAGGAACTCTTTCAGAATGGAGGGATCTAGTCCCGCATTCGCTGTCCTCCGCTTCATGGAGCTGTTGTTGTTGTAGCTACTATGCTGCTGTTTCTTGGAGCTGTGATGATGGGCAAAGACGCCCACTTTGTGACTAGCATTGGGATAGGTGGTCTTCTTGAGGGCAATGACCTGGGACTCCACCGACGTACTGCTCTCCCTTCGACGGCTGCTTCTTCCCGTGGCCGCTGCTATGTAGTCCCTCCTTCTCTGGGTCCTCTTGTTGCTGGAGCCGCCGCCGCCGCCACCATGCTTTCCCCTTGATCTGGATGCCACTTTGGTTTTCATTTCAGCGATTTTCACCGAGACCTGAGAGTCCACCGAATTGCGACGGGACTCCACGGAGACGTGGCGAACACTCACACTGATCTCCGAATCTAGGGAATTCTTTCGCGGTCCATGACTCGAGGAATTACCTGTTCCGGCTGCTGCTGCCCCGTCAAGGCCATGCGGCGTTTCACGCACTGCGGAAGGTAGGCAGCCCACGTGGAGGAGATGTCATTCGTCTCCGAGGAGTTCAGGTCGTTGACATCAAAGTTGAGGCCCACGGGATCCGTGTGGGTGTTGTACAGCGTTATGGAGAGCCGTCCCTTATCTTCGAAATCCTTGCGCTTGGCCCAGGTCTGGGCAATGACCTTGTGCTTGGGCATTTTCACTTCCTCGATCACCTCCTTGCCACATTTTCTGCCAAGTGGAACAAACATGTTGAGAAATTATAAAAATAAGAATGTTTTCGTACGTACTTTCGTATATACCGCTTCCAAGTCTCGATGGAGGATGGTGTCCAGCACCAAGTGGACATGACAATGCCGGAGCTAAAGAGACACAGCAAGTGCAGCTGAAGGACGCCCACGCTGGGGCGATTCTCAATGCGACAGGAGCTCTTCTCCTCAAAAACTGAAGAGATTTTGCAACTGCAACATGAATATTATTAGTTTAAGCGCAGGTTAAAGTCTTGATATATGCATTAAACTCACATTATAAACTGCCTGAAGCTCTGGGCCCATGCCTCGGCGTGCCGGAATTCGGTGACATGGCAGGCAATGGCTACCAGGATGAAGACCAAGGTGAGCAGCGCACAAACACCCATGCGCATAATGATCAAGTGGATCTTGTTGCTGGCCGAAGTCGATTTAATGTCGTTGGCGAAGTGCTTCAGCCCAAAAAGCATCACCATGCCGCGCGTGATGAAGTAGCCGCCAATGAGGATCACTCCGCAGAGCGGGCCCAGCAGCAAACCCGCTCTCATCGAATGATTAATGTAGCCCACAAAGCAGATGCCTACAATGCTGTTGCCATCCACCTCACTGAACGCCATTGTGGTGATGGTGAGCACCAGGGGCAGCGACCAGGCCACCAAATGGAAGTAGGAGCCCTTCTTATCGATGCGGTCCTGCACGTGACCCATGGCCCGCCAATGCCAGGCGTAGGTGAGGAACACAAACCAAACCATGCCGGCGGTAAGGAAGTAGTAGACCAGCACAAAAATCACGATGCAGGACAGATTCTCACCGGCCGTGGGCTCTGAGTGACGAAGTGTTCCATCCTTGCGACACACTATATCCTCCCGCGATCCCGACGTGAACTGTATCAGCCAGCTGAGGGATAAATCAATTAAATTAATACGATCCCTACATATAGAATGAAACTAATAAACAAACTCACCCAATGCATGCGATTAGGAAGCACAGATTTATGTAAAACACAATCACAGCCGGATACTTGTTCGCGTTCTTCCAGTCAATGAAGAACGTGGCCACCACAAAGAGATTCGAGAGCAGGCACAAGCTTCCAGCCCAGCCGATTAGCTTGTGGATCTGCCGATGCTCATCGTCCGTGTAGAGCGGATCCTTGCACCGAACGCCGCAGCCCTCGATTCCCGGATAATAGCTGGCAGCCGTGTCCGCAGGCACCAGAGGACTCAAGCATTGACCAGTTACGTTGAATTTCATTCCTCGCGCTCCGTTCGTGCATTTCGTTGGAAAGAGTGTCTCGTTGCAGCGAAGGAATTTCGGGAAAAACGTCGTGTTGTACAGAATGCGACACGGTTCCAAGGTAATCCGGCACATTTCGTAAGAAGGCAGGTAGACCATCTCCTGGCCGTTGATTGTCTCGCACTTTGGCTTGAAGACGGCGCACAAAAAGGGCTGTAAACGGGAGAGGAGGGATAGATTAATGCGGGATTTACCTAGGAAAATATTAATATCCTACTTCATTTAATATAACAAAATGATGCCATTTGCATGGGTTAAAGTCTCTCATACTGGAACGATATCTAATTAATGAGGCGTGCACTGCTTTAATGAATCTTTCCATTCCAGGTTGAGGCATGTTTACATTAAATTCCATCACAGCTGGAACTTTTAATGCTAACGCTAACAGAGCGCTACAGTACTTATATCTGTGTACAAAACTGTCCCCAGCATCAAATAAATTCCTTACCTGTATGGCCGCCCAGCACTTGGGCACATGTCTGAGGGCATAATAATCGTTGAGCTTCTCGTTCAACTCCTTCTCAGTGTGGAAATCTGTGAGATAGAGGCTGCTCTGGTCGTAGGGCAGCTTGGAGCCAAAGCAGGTATTGGTGGCATTGGAGGTGTTGTAGCAGGGGGCTCGCCGCACGCACTGGATGTGAGAGCTGTCCAGGCCGTCGAACCAGGGCTTGTCATCCTTCCCCTTCTTGGCGTACAGCCGGTAGTTCAGCGTACCATTGATGGCCTCCAGTTCCACATCCAGCTTCGCCACACTCGCCGGCGTGGCCAGGCTGGAGGATGTTTCGCTGATAAAAGGGAGGAGCAGGACCACCCACATGAAGAAGATCGCGGGTTCCAAGTGCTTCCTGCAGGGTTATCACCGTTAAGCTATATCGAACCAGATATTTCGGGCGAAACTACTCACATTTGCATTGTGCGCGGGGCGTGCGTGGAAAGCCAAAATATGCAATTATACGCTTCAAAAAAAACATTAAGCAGCTGCTGCTGCTTTCGGTGAATTTTAATGGGAGCTGCGCGTTAGCCGCTCCTTGTTTGGAGGATCCGGTCGTGCGACTGATCAAAGCATCTTGACCATTTCTTTTCTGATATTTCCTGCGCTTCGAGGTCCTTGTGATTTGGTTTGCAGTGAGTTTTAAGTGAAGAAAAACACGGAAACCAAGGAAAAACAAAAATAAATGCGATCGTGCTGTGTGACCGCGCTGCGATCGTTCGAATGTACCACAATTGTGGATGTCCGTCAAACTAGCGTCGGTGAGTTAGCAGCGAAATGGAACGGTGGGAAATGGATCACGGAGGGGGTTTTTTATTTTTGAATTATTTCGTAAATAAACCAATAAATCGAACAATATAAAATAAAAAACAAAATAATGCGATTTTCTGAAAATCTGTCGATACGTTATTAATGAAACTTTCATCAAATATTCTTAATTCGATCCCCAATATTCATATACGTTTTGTGACATTGAATTTTTGCTGCTTGATTTTGTATGGAAGAGTTCTATAGGCTTGGCCACTGTTGAGCGATATTCTCAAAAACTGACGTTGGGATTTCGATGAAACTTTTTGGGGTAATACTTGAATAAATGCCTGGCTTACCGTGCATTGCGGCTCATCCTCTGTGGGGGGAGCAGTTTGAAAAAAGGTGGGGACTCGATTTTTCCAATGGATATTTAAGGTGCCCGCGGGTGCCAAATCCGCCCCAACCCAATAAAAAACATTAGTAAATTAAATTCTTAACAAGTAGGAACTTTAGTTTGTTCGATTAAATGCTTTATTTACTAAATAATTCAAAAATAAAAAACCCCCTCCTTGTTCCATTTCCCACCGTTCCGTTTCGACGCTAACTCACCGACGCTAATTTGACGGACATGATATTTCTTCTCTTAGTTATTTGAAATTAACAGTTCGGTCAGTATGACCACTTGCGGTAAAATCTAGTATCTAGTAGTTTCTAGTATTGGTTGGAAGCTTTGGTTAAAATCCAGAATCTAGTAGTTTCTAGTATTAATAGCGAGAGGGCTCTCAGAGAGATTCGCTCTCGGCTCTCTCCTCTCCTTTTAGCAGACTGTTGTTCTTAACAGCTTCAATTCGACCCCATTTACATGTTAACCCGAAATTTTACGCCCATTTACATGTTAACCCGTAATTTGACTCTGTTAACCCGAATTTTGACAAAGCGCCGCTAAATTCTTAAATGTAGATGGCCTTTAGAAAATCGAAGCGACCGCAAGGTGGGGTAATTTTATTTGCTTTCATATTTTCATATTAATAATATTTTTATAATTAATTTTAAAATAAATGGTAAATATTAACAATTTTTGAATCCGCCGCGCTTGAATTTTATGTTATACTTCTTATGTTATGTTATGCTATTCTCTCCCACGCGAAAGACGAAAGAGACGTAACGAGTTGGCAGCTTTTTAAACCGAGGTGGTTTTTTTTTATCGTTTTTCGCTTTGCAACATTCCCACGTCATAATAAGATATTTCTTCTCTTAGTTATTTGAAAATAACATTTTTTTTTAAATTTAGGGGGAAGACTGGATTTTTTAGGGGGAAATGTCGACTCTTTGAGATTTTTTAGGGGGAAAGCTAAATTTTCATCTGGCAACACTGGCTTGGAGGCTTGAAGGCTTGGTTGGATTAATAATACAAAATAAATAAATGGACGTCGCCGCCAGCGCAGCGCCCGCGTCCGCCCACGCCGCCGGCGAGACGAAGATGAACCCACAGCAGCAGCAACAGACGCCGTCGAGCCACCCGAATCCGAATCAAAACGCAAGCCAAGCGCCGGCGAAGGCAACAACAATTGAAAATGGTGTACAAACAGGAGGAGCGAAAAAGCCAGAGAGCTGCTGCGGTGAGAAAAAAGTGCCGGATTCGGCGACGTTGCATTCGCTTTATTTACGCAAGGCATTTGATTAAAATTACTCTGTTTACAGAATCGACACATTCCACTGGGTCGGGCCAGAAGAAGGATGAGAAGAGGGATGAGGGCAAGCCGAGAACCGAGCTGGCTGAGAAAGTATTGATTACCATATGCAGTGCCGATCGGAAGAACAAGAAGACCTTTATGTCCTTGCCCACGCGAAAGGATGTGATTGAGAAGGGTAAGGAGTTGCATCTCTTGTGTGTTTGTGTGTTTTTTATAATAGATAATAATTAAGGAAATAACTCAATTATCTTAATTATAACCATTAGAAACCTTCAGTTTTTTTTTAATTTTTACACGTACCGATCGGTAAAGCTATATAATCATATAAATTTATTTAGTTTTTATCTGGTTTCTGGTCACAGCCTGTAGGTTGTATTATTTATGTTCCTATAATTGTGATGAGTAATTAACACGGTTCACACACATTTTGTTTACCTAAATAGATAAAAACTGGTTGTTTTACACACCTTAAATAGCAACTTATTGAAACATTTATTAATAACCTCCCTTCCCCTTGTTAGCCCATAAATACGGCCTCGTCGGCAGCACAATTGTCCTGGAGAGCAACGGCTGCGAGATCTGTGAAGACGACGTGCTCCTATTCGCCGCTAAAGAAAAGATACTGCTCATGCTCCTCGCCGAATCGGAGGAGTATGTTATACTGCCGCCACCATCGCCACTGAACCGCTCAGAACGCGCTGGCAGCTCGGTGGATCCCAGCTTCTATGCCAACAACAGTATTGTGTCCAATCCAAATGACTCGACGGTGTCCAACGATGAGACCTTGTCGCTGGCCAGCGTGACTCCTTCGAGTGCAAAGAGCTCGGCGCTGTTCAAGGACTTCTCGATACCGTGGAGCAAGGTGCCCGGGGATATAATGAAACTGCTGAAGGGAAAAGGCAGCTTGGGCAAGCGCTTGAATACGCTGGGAAATGTGTTAGTGGAGGCGCTTCGCGAAAGATCTGCACACATCCCCATACGAGTATTTCGCCAGGTGGCACAGCAGGCAGCTGAAAAGTATCCCGATTCGCTGCTCGAGAAGGATCGCGAGGGGCAGTTCATAGCCACCACGCCGCAGTCGCTTATCTCGAAGATGATCAACCGGAACAATGCGCTCAACAAGCCGCAAAAGCGGGCCAGCTCCGGAACCTTTGAAATTCACATCTCCTCCAAGAAGCGCAAATACGGCGCGGGTTCTGGTGGTGCCGCCTCCAATGGCGATGCCAAAGCCTTGGCCCTGAACAGAGATCTGGAGCAGAAGAAGGAACTCCTTATCTCCAGCTACCGGGGTAGTTCGCCCTTGGAGCAATCGACCGTTATCGAATACATGAAGGAGTGCTTTCCGCTGCAGCGCGCCTTCTTCAACAACAGCGAGAAGATCCCCGACATTACGGCCATCAAGGAGAATTGGCCGTATATATTTGACAAGGCGGTGCTGTACCAGCACTTTGAGCTGCTCATGTCCATCGACCCGAGGGTGTTGGAGAAGCGCCTGGCCGGCGAAAAGGATCGCTTCTTCAAGTTCTTCAAAGGCTCGAAGAACAAGAAGATCAATGCCCTGGAGGAAGAGTCCAATGCTAATTTGGTTCGCGGCATTGCATACCATTTTAATGAAGATCCCGACTACATCTTCAAGCATTTGGAGAACGGACCCCTGTCCAAGGAGGCGCTGCAGAACATGAATCCCACCAAACGCCCCCTGGGTGGCTCTAGTCAGTGAGTACACTTAATATTAAACTGGTAGGGCGAAGAAAATTTAAATCAATAAATTTGATTAATCCCGCAGATGCGCCTATAACCACGGCTGATGGCGGCGACTGCGTGCAAACGCAGTTGGAGGCCATGGTCTATATCGAGGGCCAGATAATGGCTACGTTCGGCACCAAGGACAGCGACCTGCCGGACATTTTGGCCCAGCTGATCTGCTACTTTTATACCTTCAACATGATGTACCCCAAGGAAGCCAATCAAACACTCGAATTTATCGTCGTTTACTTTCTGCAGCATTCGGCGGAGCAAGTGCGCACGGCTAAAAAACCGCTCACCAGCAACAGCAAGTTCAACCAGCTCATCGCCAAGGTGGCCAACGCCAACGGCTGAAGGCCGAAGAGGATCCGACCTGGGTCTGGAATCCATTGCGCAGCCAGCGCCGCCGCTTCAATCTCCTCCTCCCCTTGCATTCTTATTAGTTTATTTATTTTCGCCGACCTATTCCACATGTATTTGTACCACTCTACTTCTAAGATTTACATAAAGTGTGTAGTAATGTTGTGTATACATTTCTGATTTGTCACCCGATTAACTGCAGTCTTTAGTTTATACTGAAAAGGGGGGCCCCAAGTTGATTCAGGTAAATCAGACACAGATTTCGTTTATTTCTAGGCTTTATTTGCAGCTCACTATTACTCCTCCCACGACTTCTTTCCCTTGCGCTTCTTCTGGAAAAACTTTCTTCCATTTTGTGGTCTTTTCTGAAAGGGATTGCCGCCACCTCCCTTTTTAACCGGATTATTAGTTAGCTCCGGGCGCTCTTCCTTAATGGTGGCGGTGGCTCTTTCCAGCTGTCTTTTGTTTCTCCTCAAATCGTTAATGGCCCCTTCGAGATCTACTGCATCTACTCTCTTCAAGCCCATCGTTAGCTTCCTGCGGTAAAAGTTGCGCTCCTTGAATGTAAAATTGTTGACGTCCGTGGGCAGTTTTCCCTTGGGCTTGTCGCATTCCCAGGTCTTTGTTCCAGGTCTATCTCCCTTCTTTCCCTTTGAGGTAGAGGCTGGTCATCGTCGAAGGTTTCCCACTTGGTGGGTTCCGACCGATTGGTCTCGATGATGTTGCGCCGATGGTTCTGCTCCCTCTGCTGCATGAACTGCCTGGCGTCCTTGCTGTCCACATCCAGGCGTCCTGCGTGGCTCATCTCCTCCGAATCGTCGATAATATCGTTCTTCACGTGCTGCCATGGTTTGGCAGTGGCCTGCGGATTCGGAGGCGTGAAGGCTGGTTTATTGGATCTGTACGCCTGCGGCTTAAACTTGACCGAGCCCCACGTTTTTGTGCGAGAGTCCAGCTTATTTTTGTGTGTATCATTGCTTCTTTTTCGGGCGTTGTCAAGTTTTGTTCTATTGTTGCGGTCGTACATTTTCGAAATTGCTGTTCCTCGAGTTGCTAGTGGTGCGTCTGACTTTGATAGCCCAAAACTCTGAGACTATCGAAAGATGCAGGATATTGCTATCTAGCTAGATCTTCCAAATACAACCTATTCCAATTATAATCCATCTCATTTAGGTAACGAATCAAAATTTGCCTTACTGTTAATATTAATAATGCTTTTATTTAATATTCTTTGGGCACCTTGCTGTTTCTTTTTATTAACAAGCTAACATGTTTTTTATCAAGCCAAAAATTAGCCAGATTTAGCGGATGAAAACCCAATCTGCCACCGCTAGTTCCGATAAGCGTATATCGATAACGGCAATCGACTCAACACGTGCGCCGAGGCGGTTCGTAAAAATTAAAAATATCCACAATGAACAACGGCGGAGGACATTCCGGCTGGACTCGGCCCCACTTCTACGGCAGTGGCCAGCAGAGGCGCAGTGGTGGCGGCGGAGGTGGCCACCAGGCGCACAACCATCAATCCAATGGCAATTGGACCGATCGAGGACCCGCAGGTGGCGGTCAGGTGCAAAGGAATCACAATAACAGCAATGGGAACGTGCCGGGCGGCGAACGGGGCAGAGAGGAGCCCTTCAACAAGTTCCGGGATCCCCAGCAGCAGCCAGATAATCAGCAGCAGTCGCCGCGTAATAAGGATGGTGGGAGAGGAAGAGGAGGTCGAGATGGGGGAGGAAGGGGTAGGAATGGAGGTGGAGGCCGGGGAAGACGCAGCCGTGGTCGTGGACGCAACAACTCGTGGCACAGCAAAGATCAACCGAAGAGTCCCACTCGCAGTCACATGTTGTACTACGACAACGTGGGTGACTTCACCGAGGATCCACCAGCTGCTCCTCCTCCGACTGCTACTTCGCCGGCTCCATCTTCCCACAGGCAGGAGAGCCTGCCACCTGTCATCGCCTTTAACAACGCCATAGCGCCTCCTGCAGAAAATCCCGCTGTGGAAGAGAAGCCACCCCAAGTGCCACTCATTAACATCAAAAAAGAGAAGGAACTGCTGTTGAAGCCCAAGCAGGAACCCAAAGCTGTAGCCATGTCGGTTGCCAAGCAGGAACCCAAGACTTCAAAAAAGGACGAAAGCTCTTCGAGCTCTTCCTCGTCCTCCTCGGAGGACGAATCCGAACCGGAGCCCGGCGAAGTGGTAAAGAGCAGCAGCAAACCCGCCGCTGTGGCAGCCGTCTCACCCAAAACGAAGGCCAGCAAGGCAACTGCGGTGGTCGTGAAGCCGTCGGTCTCATCCTCCGAGGCTTCCTCCTCGGATTCCGACGACGACGAGGTCAGTCCGCCGCCTGTGAAGAGCAAACAATCTGCAAAGGAGAAGGAAGTAGCTGCTGGTGGCAAGTCCTCCTCCAGAAAGCTGAAGAAAATACCCTCCGAGGAGGATGTGGTCTGCATGGGGTCTCAGGAGCGCCAGTTCACCATCACCGACGAGGAAGAGGAGGAGAGCAGCGAGGCTGAAGGCAAGCATGACAAAAAGGCGGGCAAGAGCAGAAACAAAAATAAGACAATCGATGTGTGCGGCCTCTGCGATAAGAAGGTGGGTCCTAGACGCATTTCATTACTTGTCCTGACTAATAACATGTCCTTTTTTCAGGGTCACACCTCCTTTCACTGCCAGATGATCTGCCGGAATTGCTCCGGCCGATATCACGGCCTCAAGAACTGCCCCAGTCCGCCCAACCTGAACATTGCCATGCAATCATTCATGGAGTTTATCATGCATCAGATGTCCGCCTTTACCGGTGAGCAGCCGAGATTCGCCTTCCCTGGTGGTGTTCCAGCTGCAGCATCAGCAGCCCCTGTTCCAGTTACTCCAGTCAAGACCAAAAAGGACAAAAAAGTGGCTACCATCAGGAAGGCCGCCAAAAAGACGCCGCAAAAGCGAATGAAGGTGGAACCAAAGAATGAAGACGAGGACGAGGATGATGATGACGATGACGAAGATGATGCAACAGAGGCCAGCAGCGAAAGCGAAGAGGAGTCGGAATCCAGCGACGAGCAGCAACCAGCCCCCCCGGTGACCAAGCAGAAGCGAAAGCGCAGCTCAAAGGCCTCTGCCACAGCTTCCGCCAGTCTGCCACCGCAAGTGTTTCCGTTTCCCCTGCTCGGCGCTCCGGGTGCTTCTTACAACCCCATGATGTATTCCTATGGGGCGCCGTTCAGTTTTTCTAAATAATTAGGAACTAAGTTAGTTGTAGTCCATTGTATAAGCATGTTGATGTGACTTTTTAACTTGCATACATTATGCCAAGCTCTACCCCAGATAAAAAACATTTCAAGTCCCCCAAGGCCTTTTTTTGATTTCTTAGAGCTATATTAAGGCCTACTTCTTCATTGAACAGAAAACAAAGTAATTAATCGCCCAATTGCTTTGATTAAGCTTTACTTGAGCTACTTTGGAAATTAATAGTACTTTGGGAACGCCGAACCAGACGCACGGCCAGGAATTTATGCACACACTTCATTCACGCTTCACATTTAAATTTGAAGCAATGAATGCCATATAATTAATTGCTTTAGGTTCCATTGAACTATCAAAAGAGATAGTAAGTGTTCTTCGACTAGCCGTATTCTTTAGTGTAATTCGTTTGGAGTGCTGGTAATAAAACAATGTTCCAAAGGCTTAACCCTTAGGCCACTTATGCTACAAGATAGATCACGTTCTCGTCTTATCCTCCGCCGTGAAGTCATTGCTTTTGTGGCCATACAATGCATGAGTGCCGTCGCCTGTCCGTCGACTCCGCTTCTTGATCATCTCCGGAGTCACAGTCTTAAGGTCGTAGGCCCAGCCGATCTTGGCGAAAAGGTCGATCAAGAGGGTGGCAAGACTGAGGGTGTAGCCACCCCACTCGGCCGTCCTATAATCCCAGGGGAAGACGTGATGATAGTTGTGCCAGCCCTCGCCAGAGGTCATGAACGAAACGAAGGCGTTCTCCGAGGGATTCATACCTCTGTGTGGAAGAAGAAAAAAATTAAGATGGCGCCATTCTCCGACTCCCCAATCGCCTTTCTTACTTGTCGTACGGTTTTCCGCCCCATGCGTGGGCCGTGCTGTTCACCATCCAAGTCATGTTCAACTGAAAGCACCAGCGGAACATGGCCGCCACAAGGTAGGAGCTGGCCAGTGTCTCATTCCAACACAACCAAGGAACTAAGGTGGGAATGATGAAGCAGGCTAGCGGCATGAGGTAATAGTAGTACCTGAAGTAGTTACCGTAATTGGAAATAAAACCCCAAGAACTTTCTTAGCTTTACATACTTGTGTTGGAACATCACAATGGGATCGGCGCGGATGTCGGAGAGGTCCAAGCCCTTGCCCTTTTCCGTAACATCCGGATGCTTCTTGACGAGCAGCCAGCCAATGTGAGAGTAGAAGAAAGCCCCTGGACGTATTGTGCGGATCGGCATCCGTTTCGGAATACTTGTGGTGCATACGGTGATCGCGCACCCAATGGAAGACCGAGTCCTGAAAGGCGATCGTGTTGGCGATAACCAGGAATAGCCGGGCCGGCCATTTGGCCTTATAGGATCGGTGGGCCCAGAGACGGTGGGCACCAGCCGTAATTCCCAGCATGCCGAGCAAGTACATCAATAAAGCTTTAGAATTCAAAAAAAGAGAGTGCCATTAGGAGGGGCGGACAACAAGGGCCGGATCAATCCTAACCGAATAGTATGGTGGCCAGCTTGGTCTGTGTGAATAGCAAGTATCCACCATAAAGCGAAGCCAGGTGTGTGACTGAGAAAATCACTATATTTTTCCACACCAAGTCCCTTTTCCAGGACTTGGCCTGTTTAAATTCGCCGGTGTATGTGGACAGAGCACCATCGTCCGTTTTCACATCGCTCTCAAAGAGCACACCCGACGGCTTTGTCCAATCCTCCTCCTCCTGCTGAGCGTAGTCCTGGGGATTGGGTGTCATGTCTTTTTTTCTATAACTAAGCATTAACAAGAGAGGCAGTTGATTAATTGCGAAGGAAAATATAATTTTAACTCAAAGATTGATATTTAGAAATAACATTTGGTAGGATGTAGTAGCTCATTATACTATTTATTTTTCTCAATGCCAAGCAGTCTACATTTTCGTTTTTAAGGTCCTAATTTTGAACTGTGTGGGGAAATGTATTGCACTGACTGCATATATTTAATATTGAATATTTTGATTAAAAGTTCTACATTTTTGTTTAAGATTTCGAAAATCTTTAAAAACTTACCTTAATATCCTTGTTTGGTGTTTCACAGTAATTTTTAGTTAGTTATTTTTTGATTTTTCTATCCTTGGTGTTTAAATTTAACTTGATAAACTGTCACTCACTTGGATTTTAAGTAAAATATTTAGATAAATCAAGTTTGTATTCTGCGCGTCCTCGGCCGCCTGCCGCGTAAACTACTGTTCTGCAACTATTTGAAAGAATGCGTAAAAACTTCACTTTATATAGCATTCAACTCGTTATTATACATGCAAATGAATATATTGGAAAACAACTACAGCACCTTTTGTCTATTTATACACGGTACCCATAGGGTACAAGGGTATTATAAGTTAGTGCCAACCGAGAATGTATGTAACAGGCAGAAGGAGAAATCTCCGACCCTATAAAGTATATATGTATATTCTTGATCAGCGTCACTAGCCGAGTCGATCTAGCCATGTCCGTCTGTCCGTCTGTCTGTCCGTGTGAAACAACAGATCTCAGAGACTATAAGAGCCAGAGTTACCAAATTTGGTGACAACATTGGAATCGATTTTGAGAGTTGCCCAACATGTTCCTAGCAACATTTGTCCCTTTTGAGTGTTGCTAAACATGTTTCTAGCAATATTTGTCTTCATTTGTCAACATTTTCCTTTTTTCCATGTTCATGTGCTGTTTAGTTTCACCCACAATGTTTTGGGTACCGGGTATCTCACAGTCGGTCACACTCGACTGTAGCTTTCCCACTTGTTTTAAAGTCAAAGAAACGCTTAAGCGGTGGATTCATCTACAGTGGCTCAAAGCTTATTTCGTGCAATTTAAAAAAAATTCAAATTGTCACTGCCGCTTAAAAATTTAAATGTAGTATTTTAAAGCAACACTTAACTATACAAGTAATCATTAAAACAAACAAAAATGCATATAAATCGAAAAAAAGAAAGGCAATTCTCACCCCGAAACTTATTTCGTGAAAGATATTTAAAAATAAAAAAGCAGTAAAATTAGACTGTTAAATCCGATTTTTTTCTTGAGTTTACTTTTTCAATTACTAACAAATACACATTTTGTCAGTTTTTGGTGCTGGAAAGACGTAAAGACTAGTATGAAATTCTTCCGAAATTTGTAAGAAGTAGAGAGGAAGACACAACAAATATTAAAATTCAGAATTTATATTTTATATTTTCTGAACTGCACGAAATAAGCTTCCGAATTGCCATTTTTTTTTTTAAATATTTCTATGAATTCTTTGTTTGAATATAAAATTTTACGATATCTTTGATAGTTTATCGGCGGTGTTAATTTGAAATTTGTATAAATTGTTGCACGAAATAAGCTTCGAGCCACTGTACACTTTATTATGGTGTTAAGGGATCAGACTGTACCCACGAAAAATAGATCCAAAACTAAACAAGTGGGAAAGCTACAGTCGAGTGTGACCGACTGTAAGATACCCGGTACCCAAAGCATTGTGGGTGAAATTAAACAGCACATGAACATGGAAAAAAGAACATTTTTTGACAAATAAAGACAAATATTGCTAGAAACATGTTGAGCAACACTCAAAAGAGACAAATGTTGCTAGGAACATGTTGGGCAACTCTCAAAAGCGACAAATGTTGCTAGGAACATGCTGAGCTACACCAAACAAAGACAAATGTTGCTAGGAACATGTTGAGCAACACGCACGTGCGCGTTCTCTCTCTCTCAGAAACTTTATTGTTTGATAACTTCTATGATTATCATCCGATTGTACTCAAATTTTCAGAACACGTCTGCGATTGCCTACTTATTAAGTCTATTTATTTACTTTAGGCCAAAAATCACGCCTATAGCTTATATACCGTTTTTTATAATTTTCGGGAGCGGAAGTGGGCGTGGCCTAATTTTAAAACAAACTTGATCTGCGTGCTGCGTGATTCCAATGTTGTCACCAAATTTGGTAACTCTAACTCTTAAAGTCTCTGAGATCTGTTGTTTCACACAGACAGACAGACGGACAGATGGACAGACGGACATGGCTAGATCGACTCGGCTAGTGACGCTAGTCAAGAATATATATATTTTATAGGGTCGGAGATTTCCCCTTCTGCCTGTCACATACATTCTCGGTTGACACTAACTTATAATACCCTTGTACCCTATGGGTACCGGGTATAAAAAGTATGTATATTAATGTCTCATTAGCCAAAACGGTCTCACAAAAGTCTAAGAAGCCTAGTGGTAAAAATGAACTCTGATATTTATTGCTTTTTGCTGGTGTATTGCAATTATCTGCAGCTTATACATATACATATTCCGCAAGCGGAAGAACAAGAAAAAAAGTTTTCGGCACGTTTTCATTTACATTTAAATAAAATTACATATGAGACATTGGTTTAAAGTACATTTCAGGCTTTTTACATAAATAACTCCCTGAGCTGTTAGACTTTGAATGACCCCACATCAGTTCCAAACTCTTTTGAAGATGGTGCAGCCACTGATTGCAAAGCAGGACACACAAATGCGAATGTGCATTGGACCCGTGCAAAGACTCCAAGTCACCTTGTGCTATTTGGCTACTGGAGAGTCTCAATCCTCGCTGCAGTTCCGGTTCCGCATCCAACAGTCCACTATATCCAAAACCTTAAAGGAGACGATTCCCGCTATTTATAGTACCTAGCCTTTTCGTCAACAACCGATGCATGAAAACAAATCGCGGTGGACTTCTTCGAGCAATGGGGGTTTCCAAACTGCATAGGTGTTAAAGACGGAAAACATTGCAAGGTACGACCACTGAAATCAGCTGAATCAACGTACTTTACCTACAAAGGTGATCACTCGATTATTTACGATTATTACACAAATAAATTAATTTATCTAACAAAAACAAATGAATTTGGGATTTCAATTCAACTTTATTATAAAGGAATTATTTATTTGCCATGTCTCTGTTTATCTGTTCGGTCTCCAGCTCCATCAGGGTTTCCGAAAACGCTTTCTTCGCTTTTAACTGAAGATCCGGATCGAGTCTCTCAATAGATTGGCAGGGGACTCGTATGGTTCCAAATAAACTCGTTTCCTTGCATTCTTTCAATTAAAAATTCAACCATTTTCTCGGTAAACGCAGGCTTCGACATGTTGGATTTCTTTTGTTTACCTTTTAAGTCAGTATGACCGTAGTCGCATTACGAAGAATCCGAACCAAAAAGACATATAATTGTCTCTTTCAAGGTTCTAATGAAGTAGCTAATTAATGAAAACTTGTGCCCTGTATCATAGCCGTATTATATAATTATAACTTCTAAGTTTGCAGCAAGAATAAACACGTCAAATCTACATTTCTCCATTCGAAAGCAAGCACCTATCGATAGTAGCATCCAATCAATCGATATTTAGCTAGTGCAGCCCTCGCTGATGCACAGTTTCTTCCCATCCCTAGCAGCAACCAGCTGTTGCACACATGCTGTAAAATTGTCTAGAAATCGGGTTTGTTTGTGTTTACACTCGAAATCTGCAACGAAAAGTGTGACAAGGGATAATTAGTACTCAAGCGCTGCTCCGGTGAGTGATGATTTATACTACTTAACATTAGATTTATATGCTAGAGCCAAAGCGCGCGCATACCGACTTGTTTTTACATTCAAGACATGCAAATCGGAAGCGATTTGAACTTAACCTAGAGCTAATTTTCGGTAGTTGATCCGATTCTTTGACTTGTTTTCGCATTCAAGACATGCAAATCGGAAGCTATTTGAACTTAACCTAGAGCTAATTTTCGGTAGTTGATCCGATTCTTTGGCACAACAATCAACATATTTTATTCATTCATTAAATGGACAACAAGAAAACACCATAATTTAGGACATCTGAGGGCCTAGAAAGACAAACACTCTAAAGTGCTGGAAAAGTGAGTTTTTACACGAAATTTGTACGTTCGTTGCTGCTGAGAGCCGCTACTACTGCTCTTGCTCCTTCTCCTCCCGCAGCTTTCTAAGGCAGGCAAAGGGCGAGATTCTCGCGTTCCCTTTCGGTGCCACAGGACATGGGATGGTTCATGCCCTTCGGGTCAATGCCCGGCTTCAGCAACGTCTGCTGCAGCTCCCAGATGATCTCCCCGGACAGGACACTCACTGCCAGCTTGACAACCGACTGATAGTTGAGCGTGTTGACCGCGTAGCTGAGAATGCCCTTGGCAATCTGGTCGAACAGGTAGTTCCTGTCCAGCGTCAGCAGCTCCTCACGCACCTCCATCATTTGGTTCTCGAAATGACACTGAATGGCCGCAAAGACCAGCTTGTCCAGGCCCACCAGCAAGTCCCGCTTGAACTTCACTAGATAGTGCTCGATGTATACGATCTGGTTGCGATTGAGGTGCGGCATGCGCGACCTGTCCTGGATCACGCGCTCCCCAATCTGGCTAACAGCTAGAGAGGCCAGAGATCCGGCCGGCGTGGGCCGCCTGTCCGTGCAGGGACGCACATCCACAAACGGATGAATCTCGTAGCTGCCCACGCCAATGGTGCTGGCCACGCCACTAAAGGATACGTGGGAGGCGCGCGAATGGTTCTTTTGCGGTGCCGCAGCCCTGGTCATCATTGTCGGCACATCCATGGCGCTGTGGTCCCTGGCAAAGCCAATGATTTGGACAGCTTTCTGGAGAGAGAGTTCTTCTTTAATGCTACGTTTGGGAGTACTTTGAGTAGCGTAAGCACTCAAGTGTCCTTAATAATATTTAAATAAATTCTCGAGCTAAAGAAACCAAGTTAATTCAAAAAGCCCAAAATTATACAGGTCAAGGTGGACTTGATTAAATTGCTTCCTTGATTACTTACGGAATGCACATATTTCTTGGCATCGCAGATGAACTCCTGGATGCGTGAGCTGAGGACCAGCAGGGCGCACTCGTCCTCGCTGAGATCCTCGTTAAAGCCAGTGATTATGTGGTCGAGTATGTACTGCGCCGCCTTGTAGATGGGATCATCGGGGGCGAACGTTAGCGGGGTCTGGCCCTCTATGGCAATGGCGGCGTTCAGGGCGTAGCATAGATCGTTGTCCAGCAAACCCTCGAAGGTGGCCTCGTACTCGTCGCAGAACGTGTGCTTGGATACCTCCTTTGTCTGCTTCTTTTGCTTGCGACGCTTCTTCTTGGGCTTGCGGGCGACGGCCGATTGACGGGCTCTCTCCTTGATCTCGTCCTGGATCCGCTGCCACTTGTCCTTGTACAGGGCCTTGTGTCTGTCAATGAACGCCTCGCGCTCCTTCTCCACCTCCTGCAGAAGGTAGTTGATCCTGCCCTGATGGGCAATGCGCTCGTCCAGGCGCTTTCGCCAGGACTGAATCTGGTGCTCAGTGCTCTGGATCAGCCGCTGTTTCCTCAACAGCCGCATGTTCTTGTTGAACCTATCCTTCTTGAACTGGAAGAGCTTCTTCTGCTTGATCAGCTGCTTCCGCTGCAGATCCTGGCACATGCTTATATGGGCGGCCACTCGCATGTTCGTGAGCATCTTGCGGTGCTCCAGCAGCATGTTCTGCATGGTGGCCAGGTTCTCCAGCCGCTTGAACTTCTCGTAGGTGATGTTCAACAGATGCACCTTCCTCTCGTGGCGCTCGTCCTCTAGCTGCTGCTTCCTGGCCAACACCTCGTCGGTGGACTGGTGGCGAGCCGCCAGATTCTGGTGATCCCGCTTCGCAATGGACTCTGCATTGGCGATCAGCATGCGATCGTATTGTTCCTGCTCGCGCCGCTTGTACGCCTGCAGTATGTAGTAGAGCTGCGACTTGTGCAGCTCCTGGCGGTGCTGATTGAAGTCCTTCAGGTTGCAGATCACATCATTATCCTGCGTGATCTCTCCGTTCTCGCGCAGCCGCTTCAGGTTTCGCTCGTTGGAGTAGAAGGTCTTCAGGTTAGAGTCGTGCAGCGGGTTGTACTCGGGAATGTGCTCGGTAACAGAGGACTCGAACTCCTGCATGCCGCTCTTGAACTGAGACAATAAAAGAATCGTTTAATACATTATCTTAGCATTAATAATTATAGACGGAGGCACACGGGTGCACTGGGTTAGCAGCTTTGTCCTAGAGTGTATTTCATAGAAATTATTCAATTTTAAAGCTGTGGTTATTGTTTTCCTAGACAAATCGCTACCACTTACCGACTGTCCTATCTTATTCTTCGAGAATATAACCTGGTTCCCGGGACACTTGAGCATGGGCAGCTTGCAGTTAAGGGGGATCAGCTCCCAGCCGGGCAGACTGTTGATGGGCAGCCCGGTCTTGTACGAGGAGATCATCTTCAGCAGGGCCGGATTGCCGGACACCTTGTTCCGGCGCGGCAGCGACAAAATGTCAATCATCTTGCCGCCTTTAACAATTATATGTATTATTTCGTGCTAACACATTAATTCTCTGAGAGTTTCGAGTGATAACTGATCTCAAATCCAAAGCTCATTTTTTTTTTACTGTAAACCAACTGCCTGCTATATCTTTTAAAGCTTTCCCTTATCCATTTTCGTTGGGGGTATGCCCAAAAAGCTCTTTAAATTGGTTTTTTTTTGTTTTTTTTTTTGTCATGTTTGTTTTGCCAGTTATTTTGATGGTTCAGTGCAAGTGCTTAACTCTGCTTATCAAAGCTTTTCTTGTTACCGGTTTCCATGAGTAAGTAGATAGGCAGGTGGGGTGGCAGGACGTGGCGGGGATTCCTCGTCCTGTTTTGTTATCGTTGCCAGGAGGGAATAACACTGAAGCGGAAACTATAGAAAACTCAATTTATTTGCTGGTGAAATTGAATCAAATTTCGGTATTGGGTTGCAGTATTTACTATGTCGGTTTGTGGGATTAAGATATAGGAAATCTTTATTTGAAGGGAACATTATGCACACTTACCTTTAAGCTTATAATCTATAAAACCAGTTATAATAAAAATCAAGCATTAACAAAGCAAAACATACACAAGGGCAGTAATAGAATGCTTTTTAACATAAAAATTTTATTAACAGTTTCAGCTTGAAATCAAATATAAATATCCCTATTATCCTATTAATATTTGATATAGTCCCACAACCACTGTCCTGGGCATCCATCAAACGTCTTTCCTAATTCCGTCTACTTATCGTATGCAAAGTAAACAAATTTGTGGCCCTTCTATTGGTACACACTATATATCCACACGCATAATTTGGGTATTTTGTTTTGGTAATTTGCGTTCCGATTTTACGATGCCTCCCCTCCAAGCGAAAATCTCCCAAAAAAGACTCGTAGCCCGCATCCTGTTGGATAGCCATTAGTTGTGCTCCAGCGGATATTCCCTGACCCAGCTTGTCTGCGGCTTACATAAATCCCCGGCTCACTATCCGTCTCCATCTGATGGCTCCGGTTCCCCCCTTTGCGATGACCTCGTTTCCCTGCGCTTCTGTGGACAACTCTAGAGATTGCGAGCATAAATATTTGCCAATCGTTCGGTCGGTCAGGCGTCGGCCTGTCTCCTTTGGCTTTTCCTTTTGGAGGCTTGCTTGGAGAAATTTTACCCGCTGCCGTGCATCTTTCGATGTAAATAAAAGCACACCAAGTGCTGAAGTGTACTTGCTGCCCGAGCAGAGCACGTGCTCCAAATAGTCTCTCGAGTGTGCTTTCCATTTCATCTAACACCTGCAGCCGCCACCTCACGTGAGCCCCCTCTGTCGATGGCATAAATAAAAAATGATGCTGGTAGCCCAAAAAAAGGAAAAAGGGAAAACGAAAGCTGTGGGGGAAAAAGCGAAAGGTGCGTGCCAACCTCCGAAGGCCTGCAGTGTCCTGTTCTGGCCCATTTTGCGTTATATAATAGTTACTTCCTGTTGCGATATGAGTCCCCAGGGATGGCAGCGTGAGTCATAGGGCTAACAAGCTAATAATCCATTGCAAAACAAGAAAAAGAAAGAAATGTAAGAGATACACCTTGTTTGGTCTAGAAGTACTGAGAATGAAATGGTCTTATTTTTGTTATTTTTCCAAATAAGGACCACCTTTTATTGTAAATTTCGCTTTTTGCAAGATGTAACATTTTGTAGCATACTTTTAAGTCAAATTTAAATTGATTTAAATATGAAATGATTGATAAAAGTCTTGGGAAAGTAAATATGGAAGAATTCCTACGCGATTACTTACGCGATCACCGTTATATCTCTTAAATGAAAAGGAAACATGCCCGAACAACGCCAAAACCCCCAACCGCCATGCTTCCTCTTCCTTTCCATCTGACTAACGGCTACCGGCAAAGCCACACACAGCGCGCTCCACCACTCTCTCTTTCATCCTCTTCTGGGTTGTTGTAACCACCCGCAATTGATTGGCGGCGGCTTTCAATGGGGAAAGCTCTCAGCTTTCAATCAGCTAAAGCGAGTCGTTCAATCCCTTTCAACGAACAGAGGGGAGAGACTTTCATCCGGCGCTGGGCTCTCTCGGCTGGCGTATGAGAGCGACTTCAAGCCAGAGAGAGTGCTCTGCTTTAACATTTACACTGTCCTACAAAAAAGAAATTTCTAGTTCTGTTTTTATAATGTTTAAATCAAATTTGATCGAATCTTATGGTTACATCCCCAATCCCATTTTGTAACATCTAACTTTACCTTTCGAAACCCCAAAGAGTGTACACTTTCTGTAGTCTAGTGTAACTTAACAGTGGCAGCTAGCAACTGTAGTTGTCAAACACGCTCGAGCTTAAGCGAAAATTACTCTGCTTGAAGTTTGTTCGTTGTGGCTCGAATCCACTTTCCACTTTGCTGTTAACTCAAAAGTTGAATGGAATGGCCGGCTATGGGGCGCCGAGTGTGGTAAGACCGAACTCTAGACTTGGCTAGTTTGGTTGCGTCGGTTGAAGGTAGAGGTGGAGAAACATCGATGTTGGCTGACATCGATGTTTTCGATGTTTTGGGCGGAAAACATCGATGTTTCATCGATGTTTCTCCACCTCTACCTATTAATATCATTGTGAAAATTTCGTTCGTCCATTTTTAAATAAAATGCGCTTTAAGAGCATCATGAATTCAAATAAAGCGGGCAGGCTAACAGCTAGAAATCCGCAGTCTGCTAACAACAGCGCATGATACAACTAGTTGTATCAACAACAACTAGTTGTATCATGCAACAGCGCTCTCTGGCTCTCGCTCTCTCTCTCTCTCGACGCCCGCTCAATTACCCGAAGTTTCCCGAAGTTTCCCGAAGTGATTTCCCCCCCGTCTCGCCTACGAACTGACGAATTCATTCCCAAAACATCGAATTCATTCCCAAATTCATAGCCATGATGTAAGAGAGTGGGAGAGCTAGAGAGAGTTGTGGATTCTAGGTGGGCCATGGGTCTCAGTGGGACTTGAAAGTGCTGTTAGGCTGTGTGGAGGGATATGTTATTGCTCATCGATGATTCCCGCCAAACATCGATGTTAGCGATGTTTTGAAAACATGTTAGCATTATAGTTTGGTTGCGTCGGTTGAAGGAGTCGGTTTGTTCAGATGCTGAAGTAACGGTTAACGCGAACGCCGTCGTATTTCTGTTATTTTAACTCGCGACGCCCTTGTATGCCTGTATGTGCGAGTGTCTGCCGTGGGGCGGGAGTCGAAAACAAATAGCAAAACGCAAAACGAAAAAGCAAAAGGGGCGCGCTGAAGGGAAATCATAGAGCAAGAATCTCGCAAAAAAAAAAAATAATAACGAAAACGGTGAGGCGGACGGGGGTGGCGACAATCCTGGTTTTCTGCGCCCGCTTTTTAGTGTTACCACCCCCCACAGCGACAAAGGCAACAACAGCAAGAACACTCGAGCCAAAAGCGAAAACAACAAAATAAGTTCACGTATGAACCGTTAACTGCTGCGCCATTCACAAAAATAAAATAGCAAAGGCAAAGAAGAGAGAAGAGAAAAGCAGCAACAAAATACATAAAGTGAAGAAGGAGATTTTAATAAGAAGAAAAACAAAGAGAAGTTCGGGCGACTGTAAAAGAGAAAGCCAATAAAAAGCCGTAACAATAAGTGCCCAGACGAAGGATGTGAAGGGGGGACAGCCAGAAAATAGGCAACAAAAAAGTTCCGTCGATAACAAATCCAGCGAAGGAGATTTGATATAAATAAATAAAGAAATAAGCATTTGGAAGAGAATAATAAAATCAGAATTGGACTGTAAAAGACAGAACCCCCAAAGCAATTCAAAGAGTATATTTTTTACAATATTCCCAGAACCTATAAAGCAAACTATTGCCTTTCATAAAACTCGAACGAGTAAAGAAGGAACTTTAGAGCAAGAAAAACTAAATAAGAAACTAGAAATAAATCGCGAAATAAGAATATAACGAAAATATAAAATGTAAACTTACAAAACATTGTTTCAAGTGAAGATACCTATTTAGTGAATACCAGAATGCTAAAAACCCAACTAAAATATCGAAGACTAATAAAAATACCTAAGAACAAAGAGAAGATAATAAATTAACACGCATAATTTAGTAAATTAAAGTAGTAAAAAATAACAGCACAACAGACTTAACATCGAAACATGCCGAAAAATCGGTTGGGAATTATATGAGGTCTTTCCACCGCTGGATTGCATCATCATCCGTTGAGGGCGTGGCTTAGCATCAGATGTAATGTACAGCTGTCAAGCAGGACCTTTCATCACACATCACACATCATCATCGCCATCATCCAACGCATCTTCTTCAGACGCATCAACAAGATGTCCACACCACAAGCTCGACTAGGACCCGGACCCAAAGGAGCCAACGGAGTCAGGCCGACGGAGACGGATCACATCATAACCATCAGCACTGCCAGCTTAACCGAGTCGTGTAGCGAGGAGCCAGTAAAAGGAGTGCCTTCTCCTGTCCTAAAACCCCTGGGAGGTGGAACTCCCTTAGCCCCGCCAGTGGCCAAGACATCGTCCAGTGACAGCACGAGCAAACCCCATCGTCTGTGCCGACTTTCGCAGCTGGTTAGCTATCAGAATAACATTGCCGATGTGCAGCACCGGAAGGGAAGACGCCTCCACGGACTGCAGCTGCCCCTGCATCCCCTCCAGCTCTTTGGCTGGCTGGTGCTCCTCCTGTTCGGCTTGGCCAGCTACTGCGTGCTCATTCCGGCCTTTCATACGCCCCTGCAGGGGCCCCTTTATGGTCTGATCACAGGCCTCTACCTGGTGCACATTGCCTCGCATCTGACGGCCCTGCTGACGGACCCCGCGGACAAGGAGCTAAGACGGGTGCATCGCAACGATCGGATCGTGCCCGAATTCGACCGAACGAAGCACAGCCACGTGATCGAGAACGGGAGGTGTCATCTGTGCAACATCAAGACCTCGTCGAGTCGGACCAAGCACTGCTCCGTGTGCAACAAGTGCGTGGGCAAGTTCGATCACCACTGCAAGTGGCTGAATCACTGCATCGGATCGCGGAACTATGTGGCCTTCCTGATGTGCGTCGTCAGTGCGGTGGTGGCCACTCTGGTCATCGTGGCCGCTGTGGTGGCGCAGATCGTCTTCTACTACATCCAGCCGGAGTGGCTGAGCTTCTACTGGTGCCGCACGGGCTCCGAGGTGGACTCCAGCCATCCCCTGGAGGGCGGCGACTATATAAACCTCACTCTGAGCTTGGGCAACGGCACCATGATGCTGATGGAGCAACCGCCGGCGGAGGAGGAGGAGCGACGGGAAATAGATGATGATGAGCTGCTGCTGGCAAACGCCACCATCTCCTCCACACTGCCCACGCTCCTGGAGAACTTTACGGCCCTGATTGAAGCTAGCACAACGCAGCCGGGAATTACGCTCACCAATCACACGGTGACACCTGTGGTGGGCGGAATCGGAGTCAATGAGACCGTTTTCCTGCTGCTTCTGGGTGTCCTGGGTCTGCTCGCCGCTGTCAGTGCCGGCCTGCTGCTCCACTTGTGCTTCTTTCACATCTACATCTCATTCTTGGGACTGACCACCTACGAGTACATCAGGAACCACCGTCAGGCGCAGGAGGCCAAGGCCAAACAGCTCCAGGAGGGAGCTCCCAGTGGCGGGGGAGTGGCCAAGAATGGCAATGTGCACTTCTCGGCCTCCTTGCCAGAGCCACACATTCCGTCCAAGACGCTGCCGGGTGGGCAGCAGCTCTACTGCTGCTCCAGTGCTCCGCATCCCAGCCAACAACAGAACCAGGAGGCAGTGGGTCAAACGGAGCAGTCCATGAGGTTGCATTGCTGTGCCAGCTCCAGGGAGTTCCACCAGAGCCGGCAGGCCATCTACGTATGCTCGGTGCTGGAGGAAAGAGCTCCGCAGGTCCAGTTGGAACAGGACACCCTGAGCAGCTTCCACTGCTGCTCCAGCTTCGCAGCTAGCTCCCTGCAGCGCCGAGTGAGCTTGGCTAAGGGCTCACTGATCTCCGCGGACCCACGTCCTCAGCGCCCGGCGACATATCTCCAGTACACGGAGCAGTGCACCCTGTGCACCTTCCGTCTGAGAAGAGGAACTGCAGCCGGATCCTCGGGGGCCGTGAGCAGTGCCGGCGGAAGCAGTAGCACTCGCACCCTGACCAGCCAGACGGGCGGATCGTCCTCGTCGGCGACAGCGGCTGGGAATATCTCGAAGCACCAGCGCTGGAGGAGAAAATGGAACTGCTGCGCCTCGGTGCCCGACAGTCCAGACGTTCCCAATGATCTTCTCGCCGCCTTGACGTTCCGGGAGCGAGAGGAAGCGGCCGCTGCAGCCAAGCTGAATGCCCAGGAGCTGCCAATACAGTTCATACGCACTCTGAACGGGGGTGTGGATCAGGAACTGCCGCTGAAGACTGCACCCACGCCCACGCCCCCGAGAAGCTCCCGGCTGCGGCACATGTTGCGCCTGCTGGGTCGCTATCGAAGACCGCGCTGTCGTCATGGGGCGCATCATGGTATTGCGGCGGCTAAGGAGCATCATCAGAATCATGGCGGCGGCGGTGGCGGCGGCATCAAGCAAAATCAAATACGTCCGCTGCAACTACAAGCGGCTGGGCGTGGCTATGCCACCTCCACAGCGACGCCGACACCGCCGGCCAGCTCGCCGAGCCGGAGTTCCCTGGAGAGCAGCGAACTGAGCACCAGCACCAGCCCATCGAGCGGAAAGAAGGAGGTTATGCTGCTGCCCACATCCGTGATAAGGGACGACAGTGTGACCACCTATACGCTGACCTTGCCGCCCGCCCTGCCGCCGCCGACGAGGAGGAAAATGAACCAGACCAGTCAGGAGCTGGCGGAGCTGGCCGAGACTTTGGGATTCGCCAGCAATCTTCAGCACAGCTGTCATCAGCAGCAGCAGCAATCGAGCCAGACGAACAGCCGGACGCTGCCCAGTCTGGGTAACGTCTACCGGAGACAGAGGAGAAAGCACTTCTTAAGGACTCGGTCGCCCACCCTGTCGCCCATCCACGAATCCGGCCTTTCGAATCCAACCTCACCGCAGCCATTGAGGCACCATCAGAACCTTGCCAACGCAACCAACTCCAATCCGGCCAAAGCCACGTCCTCGCCGCTGCTTAACAATCGCAATTCGGGATCCGGGAACTCCTCGGCCCTTCTGGTCCAGAATCTGTGCAGTTTGGCGGGTGAAACCCTGAGGAAAACCGCCTCCAACAGCTCCCTGCAGAGCATCAGCTCCAACTCGAGCAGTACCTAGAAAGGAAGGTTTCTGTTTAGTCCCTAGGTTAGCCCTAGTATGTAGTTCCCCATCCCGTACTCAATTCCGTTTGGAGTTCAGGAAATCAATTAATCCGCAAATAAGCATCGAAAGTCATAACTGAAATCAATTAAGCCCGTGAAGAGAGGGGCAGGAGGAGGAGCACGAGGAGGAGGTCTTTGAGTGGGTGAGCTGTCAGAGCCAGGAGAGGAAATTGCCTTTGATGCGATGCGGTTTCATGGCCAAACTTAATTACCGCTTTCGGTGGGTCTGTGGGTCGGTCCGACGGCTTCCTTGTTTGAGTTTTGTGGACTGCATATTTGATTTATTAAGAGTCTGTTGTGGAGAGGTAATAGCTTCTGGATACATACAGAACAGGCTGGCAATTTATGGAAACTTTTGTTCTATTTAATATGTTCTTAGAGTCCTTGGCTAATTCCTAACTCTTTGGTATTAGGTCAAGCAAGACAGAAAGTATTTAAGAAGTTTCTAAAAATATTTGTATATGTTTTCCGATATCATCCAATATCCTAAGCAGTATAAATCTCACTTTAAACCCTGAATAAGCCCATATAATATCTCTCAAGTCTTTTCTTTGGAATAATACTAAATCGTTTACGGCTTCAGGGTTCAAGGGAGCCCTCAGTAGACTGTCCCGTGTTAGCTTTGAGCTTCATTGTTGACGTCGTTAGTCCTGGTAACTGCATCAGTTCCCCCCACTAAGCATGCCTTTGCTATCCGTTTGAATGACTTTGCAGTTGAATTGATAAAATATGCAACAGCATGTGCAGAAGTTTGGAGCCCCAGCGGCAGCGACGGCGACTTTTCCCCCGAGTTAAGGGGACAGAGAGTGGGAGGGAGCTCACCCTTTTATTGATTTTCATTTTGGAAAATGTGTGTAAGCGGAGGAGTCGGGTGATTACGTATTGTATCTGCAGCTGTTGGAGCTGCTGCTCGCCAGCTGTATCTGTATCCGAGTCCGTGTATCCTTGAATCTGGCGTCATCCCTCTTTCTCTGGCAGAAGGACACAATGGCGGCTGCATGTAGCTGCCAAATTGTTACGCAAATGTTTTCATTCGATTAAAATTCAAATGCAAAGGCCCGATGGCAATTGTCATGGGTATATGTACATACATCTATATATAGTATGTATATATATATGGATTCATTCTAAACTTGATTTTGACAACTGACTGACTCTCTGCTGGAGGGGGCCCTTCCCCCCATTAAATATGCCGAAACTGAATAATTAATGCGGCGGCACAGGTCGGGGAAAACCAGACCTGCTAATGGAAATGCGTCAACTGCGGAATTGAGTAGAGTTCAGCCCCATTCCTATTCCCATTCCCATTCAGCGCTCATCCTGCTCAGCTGTCAGTTGGACAGCTATCGAGGATTGCCCGGCCAAGGAGCACGGGTGTTGGTACGAGTATCTCTAGGTAGACACGACAGCCACAACGGCTACGCACATGATACTCCACTGCTGCTGCTGCTCCTGCTGCTTTTTTATCGCCCTCTTTCTACCAGCAGAGTCAGTAGTCCTCGTCGGAGGTTCACGTTATTGAAACTGACAGCGGGGGAGAGTCCATTTTTAACCAGAAAAGGAGCCACTCGGCGGGGCAGTGGGAGTGGACGTGGACGTGGTGTCCGATAGATTGATAGCGGAAAAGGAGAATCGAATCGACTACGAGGACGTCGGGTGTGATTAGTTTTTCTTTTAGTGAGAGCTCTCGCTAGTGTGTGAGCTCTTCCAAATCAATTTCGGTTACCCTCAATCACTAAAGGCGTTCGAATACCCTTTACTTGAGTTGTTAAGTCAGCAAAAGGTAATAGTTATAAAGCAAGTTTATCGGATGTTTTATAGAATATATACCCAGAAAGTTTTCAATTAATTGCTTGACATTTAGCTACTAGAGTTGTATCAAGTCAGCCAAGTTAAGTTTAAAGTTTAAACCATGATAAATATGCTTTCAAAGTTGTAAAAGTTTCCGCAAAACTTTCTAGTAAAATGGTTAAAGAAAGCAACAGAATAAACCACTTTATTACTGCACTTAGTGTCATCTTTATAATCTATTTAGACCAAAAAGAGGTATATCTGGTAAAACAAACCATTTTGGCCAACTTTCCAATTAATCCGCTGTGGCGCATTTTGCAAGTGTGTACTTATTTCGGTCACCCTGTCAGCGGATTGAGGCCAAAATAACATAAATGGCAAGTTAATTATAGAAGCCGCCGCACACACGGCAAATCAAGGCATATATCCCTGCCACCCAGCTAGCTGTGGAATATGTAGAAAATATAGATCATATAGAGAAGAAACGGAGGAAGCACGGACGACGGTGTCATTGAGCCCCGGGATCTCGGAGAGACGCGACTTCAGGCGGAGTGGCATGCGGTGCATTTGCAGTGCCTTCGCTACGAGTTCGAGTTCATTTCGTTTTGCAGTGACAGGAGATAGGAGACAGGAGACAGGAGACAGTAGACAGAGACGCCTCCCTCCGCCCGGTAAATGACTGCAAATATAACACAATGCCACAAACTATAAATGGATTTTCAATGCAGACTTGGCTGCCCTGACAGCTGCTGATGCAGAGCAACAATTTTGCTTGCCTTTCCCTCATTTTTCCTTATTTTTTTTCTTGCTTATTTCCGCCACCAAACAAGTTGCATACTTCTGAGGGCGGTGGGGAGAAAATGTTTAATTTGATGGCACTTGGCGTTAACATTTGGAGCTGCCAGGAGACACACGAAGCCAGTGCTGCATACTCTGTGCTTCATTAAGTATCCGACATGTGTGCCACATACTGTGTTTCCTCGCTAATTTTTTGTTTAGCAAAAAACTCAATCAGTTTACATTCCATCCATAATTATATTTATTAATTTTTCTAGTAAAAAAAACTGAAAATGTTTGCATATTTAATTCGCAATGTCTGTTTATAGAGGATTTAACGCTTTATCATTTAGAAACCCATTATTATTCATAGCTGGAATTGAATTGTGTCCTTTTTGCCTCATTTGAGCGTCGATTTATTATAAAAGCTATAATGTGAGGAATGTTTTTCGCTTTAAATGAGCAACTGTGGTCTTTGGTATGAGAGAATTTATATACATTCATGATATTAAATCCTTAAACTTATAAATCATTTAAAATATGAAACATTCCAGCTTGATTTAAGCCTTAAAGAGATATAACTCTCGATAAAACCAGACAAAACTTGAATTTAAAGTAGAAAACACCTGATTTTCCTTGGCATTTCTCTCGAGATTCACCTCGTGTATCTGTCCGGATGTGTGTGTGTTTCCAATCCTACTGGTCATCCAGTCCCACACTTCAGAGGTGTCTGTCCATGCAAGTGCACCTGTAGACACCTGAAGGCGAATCCCCCGGCGTTTCTGTGGCATTGCTTTACTGGGCAAAATTTGAATGGATATAAAAAGTCGGATACCGGATGAGTGTGTGCGTATTTCTATAAATACTATATATATATTCGACTTTAATTGCATGTTCGTGTCATGTAGCTCCATATCTCTGGCTCTGGCTCTGTCTCTGCCTCTGCCTCTGCTTTCCGGGGAAAACGGGGGCTTGGGAAAACTTGCCAGGCAACGCCCTCGTCGGCTTTTGAGTTTGATTCCCGACGGTGTGTGGAGTTTGTTTACGGGACACAAGCAGAAGTATTCCGATCGGAATCGGGGTTTCGCCCACTTGGCTGACTTTCCCTATGGCAACAAATGCAACATTTCGTTTTTATTTTATTTTTAAGTTGTTGTCATGACCACTTGTTGTTGTTTTTGATGTCCTGGTTATTGCCTAGCATCAATTATAAAACATTTCTTGTTGCCTTTTCAATATATATGTAGATATATATCATTGACATGCAAGCCGAAAAATGTTTTGCATTTTTTAGATGAGCGGTGAAGTAGAGGACACTGGGAATAAATTCTTAGGAGATTTATGTTTTATAAAGAAAGAATAGTTTATTAATTAATTTTTCGTTCAAGTGTTCTTTAAAAAAATCAATAGTTTTAACATATTTGACAACTTTACTATAATTTTCTTTTCAAATAAAACCATTGGAGTTTATCAGGAAAGCTTCATAACTATTTATTAAGGATGACAGAAAAAACCGATACTTTATTAATATTTAACGCGAACGCCGGTATATAAATCTGTGTTTTAATATATATTCTGTTTGATATATCGAATCGAACTGTCTATCGAAACTATCATTCTTGGAAAAAATATAGAGGTTATCAAATATGGTGTTGCAAAGATGTTTTCAATGTAATTGATAAAGAAAAAAATAAATTATTTTGACGTTAAATGCGATCTTTAAAATTTCGGTATATCAAACTATGATATTTTCAATATGATATTGAGCACGATATATCATACCGCACATTTTCACTCGAAATACATCCGTATTCTTTTAGCGGCTTTAAAACAAACCATTCAATAATCTATTAAAACATTTAGCAGTCTCACAGAGTAGCTTTACTTACGTTCCTTAAATCTTGTTCTTTTGTTTGTACAAATTAAAGAGGTTTCCCTTTTTATCATTTATCATTTTCAGAACGTTTTTAATTCTTATAGCAAATCCAAGAGGTATTTAAATGAGCTTTCAATTGATTATATTAGAAGTAACGTCATCACAATTATTTCAGTGTAGGCAAACGCCCACTTGTACATTTTTTGGCTAATTTCTCAGGCCTGCCCGTGTAGGAGAACTATGCAAACGAATTATGATTGATTGGGGCAGGAATTGGGTGCGATATCTCATCAGGCCTACGCCTTCGACTGCTTCTGATCCTACTCCCCACCCGGGCTGTTGTTATTAGCAATGGTAGTTAGGTTGACTCCAGATCCCACTCCACCTGGCCACCTGTCATCCTTTGCTTTCCCTTCCGTCCCACGCCTTTGTTTTCGTCCTCTGCAATGACAGTTTCAGTTGCTTTGCTTTTCCTTCGTTGGCTCGTTGGTTCAACGAACTCCTCCTGGCTCTCCTTTGTTGGATTTTCACTGAGGTGGAATATTCAGAAGACAGAAGACACACACATGGACATGGAACCTCCTCCTCGCGACCCTGCCCGCCCCTATTTTAATATGCTTTTCAATTTAGTTAATGACATTCCCCCAGATATAGGCCCTTGAACCGATCTGTAACTTAAGCTGAGAATATATTAACAATGAAAATAATATAAAACAAGTAATGTGAATGAGACTGGAACAAATGCTGGTATGAAAATGGCAAGAGAAAAATGTAAAAGATTGAATTTGACATCCAGAGAGAGATAATAAAACAATAATTGTATTAATTTAGTCCAGCAAATTGAATGTGCAAATGTTCGGTGCACACATAACATAGAAACCAAAGAAATATATACATACATATATATTTTGATAAAACAGTCCATTAAAAAACAATTTAAATGACAAATTAAAAACAAAGAGAGAAGAATATTTATGGAGGAAATGATAAAGTATGTATTGAGCCCAAATAAGTATGCTTTAGAAACGAGTTGAAACATTTATGGTTAACAACAAACATTGAGCAAGCAAAGAAAATATAGCTAGAACATTTTTGGGCCATGCTTTGTATAATATTTAACGTCTAAAAATTAATCCAAAAATGTTTTAGTCCTAACAATAATGGTAAAGTTATTTGTATTTCCGTTTGATATTTTTGCTAGTATTTTGTGTACGCCGCCGCCCCCTTTAGAACCTAAGTGTATTGTAAATGGCTCTTCAAACAAACAAAAAATACAAACGCTAAAACGCAAAAAGAGCCAAGAGAGAAAAGTGAAATAAAAACGCCAGAGAACGAACTACAAAAAGTAAGAGAGAGCCATAAAACTATCATTGGCCGCCTCCAGGTGGGAGATGATGTGGGGAAAACCCGACAGGTGGGGTGTTGGCCCATCACCATCATTGCTTATTGTCGTTGCTCGGAGCTGGCTTCTGACCCGCTTTCATTGGCATTTTAAATATTTACCAGGACACGGCAAATTGCAAGAGAACGACCGCCTGTGGGCCCAGTGCTCCACCTCGAACGTGTTGACAATTTCATCGGACCGACAGCAGTGGCTCCGTTTGCTGAATTTGCTTCACGTTGCGGTCATTATGGTCGAGATACCTCCCCGAACGTTAACTGTCACTGCCCACGCTGCGTATGCGCAATTTCGTGGTTTCCGTAAGTGAACCAAAAGGATTGTGCGGTTCGATTTGAGGCTAGTTATAACGATTTAATTGGATTGCAGCAATGCTAATTGCTTCTATATTGAAAATAGTGATAGGTTTTGAGTGTCTTTATTATATTTGTTAAAGGTTTTTTATATATAATGGTAAGTGAAGCCATAGGATTAAAATGGCCAAGAATAATTTTGAATGTCTGATATAGGGTAATGGGAATTGTTTATTTTTAAGGAAGAGTAATTTGTTTAATTTCTTTAATAATGCATAATGCTATGTTTGAAGAGATAACACATACTTAACGCCAGAATAAAATATTTTTTTAAATTTAGTCTAAAGTTATAATATATATTATATATTTGATAGTAGATAGTATGATAAAAGCTACTTCAAATTTTTATATCACTGTTATTTTTTTTTAAAACCCTCTATTCTTATTTCTATGGTGTATTCTCTTAATTCTACAAAAGCAAACAACATTTTTTTTAAAGAAATATAAATTTATAAAGGCTTATCTTCATGCAACTTTATTTACATCATTTATTAAAACAGCTGAAAACTCATACAAATTCCCCAGCACACTTTCCCCTGACACTAATCGATATTCGGATGAAGGAATACAAAATTCCCCTCCTTGGTGCACAAAAATCACTCGAAAGTATTGAAATTTCTTATTGTGTTAATGCTTTTATTGTTTTTAGCCTTTGGCGGCGATGTTTGTTTTTATTATTTATGCAAATACTTGCACGTAAATTAACAAAGTAAATTGTTGTTGGCATTTTATGTTTCCTGTTTGACGTCTGCGTGTGCGTCGTGTGTGTTTGCCTCGCCAAAACAAATCACACACGCAGGCACACCTACGCACTAACACACACCCTGGACCAGCCCTTAAAGCTTAGCGCTTTGGCAATAAAATGTTCGGGGGATTTATGGCTACGTGTCATTTGGCTTGTTTGTCTGCTTCTCCACTTTTCGGGGTACTCGTGAGTGAGTATGTGTCGTTTTGGGAGTGTGCGAGGGAGGCATGAGTGTGAGTCACACCTGCGTTCGGCATGGTAGGGCCTTCAGGTAGGGCAGGTATTGCGCTTACATAAGGTTTTTAATGCATACAAAAATGATTTGTAACAATTTGCAATTGTTGCGGAATCAGAGCCTAAATAAATAAATAAATAAATTAATACAAAGCGATTTGTATCAGCTAAAAATGTATCTTATGACTTCAAATCGTTTTTTTTGCATCTAAAAGTATACCATATAACTGAGCACATCTTTAAATATGTAAAAATACCTTCATTAGATTCCGGAAATGTATTTTTCTAAAGTAATAATTTGGTTGTTAACATAAAAAGGTTTAGGACACTTCAGTGGTGTTTTGGTAACCATAAAATAAATCTTAAGGCTTGAAATTATATTTATTGGCAGCCTAAAAGTATGCTACGAAAAAGAACTACATAAATTTCCATATCGAGGATGCTCCAGTTATCACTAGGCCTTTGAAATTTCTTTAAATGGTCTCGAAGAGTATAAAATGTAAATAAAATTTAAATTTCTTATTATTTCAACCGCTGCTGTGGGCATCGTGCAACACTGGCAGCCCAGACAACTCTCATTCATCGCAAATAAGGGGACTAATTGAGCAGCACCCGTTAAGTAGGCAACCTTTTTTTCGTCGTTGGAGTAAACCGTTAAAGGAAGGTTCTGTTCTTTAGGTTACTTTAATTTCTGGCCTTTACTGCCTTCCAAAAGTTAAAGCAAAAATTATTAAAGCTCTGTCTTATAAGGTTTTTATTTAATTTAAATTATTTTCCTCCTCATTAATTAGCCTTTTAGAATTTGTATCACGCATTGTTCCCCAAAGAGCAATAAAATGTTAAATGTAATTATATAGTTACCAACAAGGGATATTATAATATGTGTAATTACCTTGCTGACTATGTCCAACTGCCAGAAAGTTGTAAAGCTTTCCACTATCCTCAACATTTTAGCTTATTAAATATAAAAATAGTTACAACTTATTAACAGGGTAATTACCCATGAAAGCTGACCTTTTAATGTATGGTTAAGACCACTTTTCAACTATAAAGTATATATTTACGGGGCTTTTCGTGTAAGGTTATTTTTGTGGACTATCAAATTTCATTTTCCATTTTTAAACCTATCAAATTTTAAACTATCGAATTTCATTTTCCATTTTTAAACCTCCTTCCTTGTTTTCCCAACGAAAACATTCGGTTTTTCTTCCTCCTTGCGGCTAGCTCGTTCTCCCTGGAAGTCAATCAGTGAAATTCACGTTCAATTTGGCCATTTGGCCCGAGTTGGCTTCGTCAGCGTCACCATCAACGCCATCGTCTGGCCGTACAAATATAATTAAGTGCACAGGCAGACAGTCGACTCTGGGGCTCATCCAGAGCCTCTATATAGAGAGCATACATACAAATGTATATCCTATACATATAGTATCATGCAAGGCCAAACGACAGCCCCTTCATTATCGTCACTGCTGCTGCAGTTGGGTCTCTCCTCCGTCCCGCAGACTTTTCCTCATCCGGATACTCAGGTTGCGGGCTCTCGTCTCAAGTTGGCTGCCTTTGCCCTACACAGAGAGAGAAAAAGGGGCCAATAACAATTAACAAGTTCCTAAAAACAGACGAGATAATGTAGATATGGAAACCTATTATAAAAAGTATTACTTTAAAAAAAGAAACATCGTTTTAGGAAGATTTTCCCTTTTTCCTTGTTTTTTTTTCGTGTGTGCTCGGGATCTGAATCAAGTCTGACAGCCAACAAGCATCATTAGTCCTAATGAGCTGTGTGTAATAAAATTTCATGAAAAGTGTGCAAACAACATTAAAGAACGCGGCGCACAGGAGGTGTGTGTGCCCTCAATCTGGGGCCTAGCCAGCTACTAATTAATAAAACCAATTTGGAAAGGTTACAGGTTAAAGAGGAAATTTTATGGAATATTTATCCACCACGAAGGAGTTTAAAGGCGGGCAAAACCTAGAGGAGAGCCCCAACTTGGCCCCATTTCAATTGTGTCCATTTTGCTGGCAGCCCAGCCGAAGACGCCAAATTGTCGCCACATCTCTCGGCCGATTCCTATACTTCTTCTCCACCATATAACCATCCTTTTGCTCGGTTTCTTGTCCTCTCCATGTCGCTTGCTGTCCTTGAAACGGGCACAATGCGGGCTTGTTACGCGCTTCGGCCTTTTATTATGGTTTATTACGTCAGCAAATGGATTGTACATACAGGACACCGAGTGAAGAGGAGCACTGGAAGAAAATCCTCCTCAGTTATTATAGTTATGAGTCTATTAGAGCTTTTGCGTTGCTCTAGACTTTATTTACTGATTTAATCCATCGAGAGTTCGGCGGAAGTTTAAGGTCTCAATGTCTGCTCTTCATTTAAAGATTTTATCATGTGAACTATGGCTCATTTACCCCTTGATAATACCCCGATATTAGGTCCAGTGTCACCGAAGAGCGCAGGAATGAAAGGGCGGGACCGCCCGCTGGGGGCCAAGTGTCCTGACTTTGACCCGCTTGCATAAGAAATGGCCGACCTAGCTGGGTGGGCCTCCTGCCACCGAACCAGGAGGAGGAGGAGCCCTGCATTTGATTAAGTGACGACATCCAACGACGCTTTAAAGGCCCGCCCACTAACCCATTTTACACATTTTTGGTCTAAAACGAGTCGAGAACGAGCTCCCCTCGTCTTGTCTGAATAAGGTGAATGGTGAAAAATACTTTCCTACTTATGGCTAGCCAAGCAAGTGTGGTAATAAATATAGAACTGCTCTTAATACCCAAATGATTTAGTAAATGTTTAAAATTCATTGTTTTAAAATGTACTTATTCGCGAGTAAGTAAAATTATAGTTTTGATAACAAAGGAAGATTGCTCTTACCAAGCTTGCTTGCCAATTCGAAACCTTTCATTAAACTAAAAGGTATCCAACTTTTTCTTCACACAAAATATATCATTTGGCTTCGCTTTCTAGGACTCTAATTCCTTTTCATTGGCCTTTTCAAGGCATTTGAGGTCATTCGAATGGGTTAATTGCCAAGGACTGCCCCATGCAATTTAAGGTGAACAATAAAACTGACATTTCTGGAACCAATTTTCGTTTCGTTTTCATTTTTTCCCGTCGTAGTTGTGGCTGGTAATGTTTTTTCGAATGCTTTTAGTGTGCGCTTGTATTTTATTGTGTGTGTTTTTTATTTCTTGCGATGTCTAGTGTGTGTTTGTGGCTGCACGCAAAGAGAGTTTATATTTTTCAATTTGATTGCCATCACGCCATGGGGAGCTGTGTGCTGCCGCCAGTTGCATGTGAAGGGGTGACGACGCTATTCCGGAGTATGGGCATGGCCAAGCCTGCGCTTTAATAGACCACAAAACTAGCGGTGCCCCACCCCGTTCTGCCATCTCTTCCCCTCCATCCCGAAAGCCCAGAACCATTTTCCATCCTTGACCACTTGAAATTTCATTGCGCTTGCTGAGTAAGAGGAAAACGAGACCCCAAGCGGAGTCCGAACTTGATATACCCTGTCTGTCATTTACTATTTCGGAAAAATATCCATTTATACCACTGTGAATAATAGCATTAGCTCTACTGTCTTTCTAAGGAAGTTAATATTAATATTTAATGGACAGTTAAGCTGCCAGTTAAAAAAATGAGTCTCTTGATCGTCTTACAGTTTATTTCAGGAGCCTTGCTCCTTCAGAAAATGAAGAAATTCATTATATTTTAACGGTCAGTTTAACTGATCGTTAACTTAAGGCTTTTTTACTGGAATTTTTGCTTTATATATATTATTCGTACACTGATGTGGCATTTTGAAAAATATATTTATTATTACTAAATAAACTGTCTGTTACTGTCTTTCTCAGGAAGTTTCTTAAATGTTCCGGTAATGTTTTACGGACAGTTAAATTGCCAGTTAAAAGGAAAGCGATCTCTTATTGGCTCACTGAAATATATATTTATTATCCATTATAGTAAATATTTATCATCATCTCTTAAATAATAGTTTTCTACTTCCTAGACAGCTTACCTGGAAAGCTACTTATATCCTCCATAAGAGTATTTGAACTTTGCCATTGTTGCTGTCAAGCTTTTGTTTTTGTTTTTCGCCGCTTCCTTGCAAACTTTCCACTGTATGCGTAATGTGAGAAAAACTCATGGAAAACTCGTGGAAAGCCCCTGAGTGTGTGTGGGAATGAGGTCATATTTTGGAGCTGGCATCGTTATTTCGAGTGTGTTTGTCTCGTGTCTCCTTGGTCCTTGCTCCCTGCTCCTGCCTGTTCGCTCCCTACTCCTTGCTCCTCTCCCATCTTTCGCCATCTTTTCTCTTGTCGCGCCGCAAGTTCGACAGCGAAACAAATGTAAAGCAGGCCGAGCAATAAAGCAGCGAGCAAACGGAGATGGAGCAGAACACAGCAGCCGAGGACTGCGAGGCAAAACACTGGACAAAATTATGTGCACTTGTAAATAATTATTAAATCTGGGTTTTATAATATAAGCTAGATTTCTCTAAGTACATTTAAAGTCTTTGTCTTTTTTCGCTCAGTGAAAGTAGATGTCGGACACTTTTTGCGGTGAGAACACGAGGTGACGAGGAGCAGGGGTCTAAGAGGAAGCCGCGCAAAAACATAACCACAAAAAATTAAAAAAAAAAACTAGAAGAAGGAGCCAGGCAGCAAAGTTGAAATGGCAAACTCAGCAGGAGACTGCCTCCTTCCGCTCTCTCTCCCTCTCATCTTCAGCATCATCCTGGTGCTCGTCCTTGCACCATTCCCGTGCTGGTTGAAAGGATTTAACGCCTCGTTGAATGGCAAGCAAGTTAATTCACATTTTTTCGCATTACCAATTTTTCATTGAGCTCCCTTCATCGTCTGCCATGTGCGGAGTGGCCTTCAGTGTTCGATTGGGAGTCTGGATTGGTGCCTCCGAGCAACTGGCAAAGTCTGCACTTTTCCCAAGGCCCCCGAAGGCTAATATTTTAGCTTGAGCCGAGGGTCCAGGGATCAGGAAAGTTGATTTGTGAAGTACTTTGGGAAATTGAACAGTTCCTTGTTTGTTTTCTCGACAGTTTGGTAGACTTTTCATTTTGTTGGCAGCTTAACCGTATTTAGATTTATTTTTAATTTAAATAAGAACAACAGAACGAGGAAAAACGTTTTTTAAAACCGGATTTTAGGCAAAACGAGAAGAACTAATCCTGTTGGTAATCCTTTCTATCCCTGCCAGCTAGCGTGCTTTTTTCCCATTTAACTCTTGCATTTTTGATGGCGACAAACCAACGTTACTTAATAAATACCTGACACGGCTCCAATGTGATTTTAAAAAAAAATATATGAGGGGAGGGATGAGGGTTAAGCCTCGGAGGCTTGCAGTTTCCAAGCATGACTTTGCGGGTGTGGCTAATATGGTTAATGGCTCCCATGCTCGAGTGCCTCCTCCTCGATTCTGGTTATCTCTACAGTGAAAGCCGGTACTGGGCCTTGGTCTTGGTCTTGGGCCGTCTTAATTGGTGCGGAAATTATTAATTACGAGTATCGTTCGTGGCGCCACAGAAATCGAAAGCTTTGAAGATTCAATTAATTTCAGCAGCAGCTGCAATTCAATGCGGTCTCCACGATGGGCGAGATGAAGATGGGCCCCTAGTCTTCCGGGCCAACTGCATGGCCATTGGCCGCATTCCTCACAGCGGCTTTTGGCCGCCCATTTGTGGCTGACCATTTGTGTGTTTTTCAATGCGAATTAAATAATTTACTTAGCTGGAAGTCCATTTGAATGGGGATTGTGTTTTATGCGAGAAGGAAAATCATTTCTAGAACCCACAACATTTTTAACAACTTTTGAGGAACCTGGAGATTTAATAAAGCTTAAAGAAAACAAATATAAATAACAAATTTTGCTATTGAAATAATTCACATACTATTTATAAGTAATTAATTAAGTAAAAAGAAATGTTCAAAGAGAAGGAATTAGGCATTGCACTTTAAATTCTCAAATAAGTAGTGATAACCAGTGGGAAAGCTACAGTCTAGTATGACCGACTGTGAGATACCCGGTACCCAAAGCATTGTGGGTGAAATTAAACAGCGCATGAACATGGAGAAAAGGAAATGTTGACAAATAGAGACAAATATAGCTAGAAACATGTTGAGCAACACTCAAAAGAAACAAATGTTGCTAGGAACATGTTGGGCAACTCTCAAAAGCGACAAGTGCTGCTAGGAACATGTTGAGCAACACCCAACAAAGACAAATGTTGCTAGGAACTTGTTGAGCAACACGCACATGCGCGCTCTCTCTCTCTCTCTCTCTCAAAACTTTCACACAAAAACTTTATTGTTTAATAACTTCTATGTTTATCATCCGATTTTTCTCAAATTTTCAGAACACGTTCACGATTGCCTACTTATTAAGTCTATCTATTTATTTTAAGCCAAACATCATGCCTATAGCCTATTTACCGTTTTTTATGGTTTTCGGAGGCGAAAGTGGGCGTGTCCAAATTTTAAAACAAACTAGATCTGCGTGCAATAGATTTTAATGTTGTCACCAAATTTGGTAACTCTAGCTCTTATAGTCTCTGAGATCTGTTGTTTCACACGGACGGACGGACAGACGGACAGACGGACATGGCTAGATCGACTCGACTAGTGACGCTGATCTAGATACTTTATAGGGTCGGAGATTTCTCCTTCTGCCTGTTACATACATTCTCGGTTGGCACTAACTTATAATACCCTTGTACCATTTGGGTACCGGGTATAAAAATCAGCTGCTTGTTTTCGAACAAGAATCATAATCATAATACAATTCCAAATAAATCCCTTCAATAATTTCTTTCTCTTTCGAATAAAATGCACAACCAAACAAAGTTTTTATTTTTAAGGGGGTGTAGTCATTAAAATATATCTACAATTTAGCTCTATAATTTATGGGCCCCGAAACTTTCTGGGCAAATAATAAGGAAAAGGGGAAATGTATGTAATTTTCGTACAATCTGCCGACATTAACAGACTTGTTCATGTTGCAGTTTGGGTTTTGTTCGGCGAAAAGTTCTTAATTGCGAATTGCAATGCCCAGAGCCTTGGATCCTCTCGGTGAGCCTCTGACCGAGGAACCTCTTCCTCCGGCTGCTGTCCACCAGTTACGTCTCATTTGGCAACTTGGCTGTAATTTGGGCATAATTATGACAAAGCCAACAGCTGGCGGCGGTGCAGCCACGCCCCCTTTTCCCGTTTATCCGGCCCTGTACTTTATTCCTTCTCTTATGCAATTTATGGTACCTTCCGAGGGCATAAAAGTTTCCTCCGCCCATTAAAGAACTTTAATTACTCGCAGTCGAGGGAAAACGCCAAAGAGAAATAAAAGAAAAAAAATAAGCGAAAAGTAGAGAAGGAAAATCTGCCTCTTCGCCATTGATAAAATTGCATGCCATTTCCGGTCACTAAACTTTCAATGCAAAAACTTTTCTTTGTTTGTGTGCAAGCGAGTGTGTGTGTTGCCAAAGTAAATATCCAATCAAGCCAAGAAATTATGCAAGTTATTGTGCAGGCTTCGGAGGAACTACCTTGTTTCTCGGAAGCATCTTGCTGGGGAGTTCCCTCTGCCAAGCAGGTGCGTTGCATTGGTAAAAGTAACAAATAAACGAGAATAAATACTCGAAAAAAACTTTAAAATGTTGTTTATTCTATTTTTATATTTAGCAAGCTGATAAAAATAGTAAAAGCTTGTACTAAAAATTATACATCAAGTTACGCACTCGAATATTTTTTCTGGCTCTCTTGAGTGATTTTATTAGTTTTTGAATAAGCCCCCTAAAAACAGCTCACTGAAAACGTATATAAACCTTACCTCTCCTGCTTTAATATGAGAATTTACATATATGGCTAAATTTTTATGTTAACCAAACGAATGGTAAAGATTAAATATTAAAGGTTATTGTGTAGAAAATTCTATTAATCATTACTATAAGCCTTTGAGCTCTGGTCTCCCCTCGAAAATGCCATGCGATGCAAAGTCCCAAAGGCGATGGCTGGAAATATCTTTAAGCTGCGCCCAAGAAGGGCTTAAGTTTTAAGTTTTAAGCAGCAAGTTGCAAGTTTTTCGATGTGCGTGCCCAACTTGAATAACTCAATTAGTGCCCCATTGTTACATGTTGTTGGGGCATGAGGGTAGGTCGTTGCAGCGCCGCTTTTCTCCTAATTGTTGCAATTGTTGCCGTGTGCATTGACTCAGAGCGCGATTTTCACGCTTCTGTGACTGGGCCAAGCCCCAAAATTGAAAGTGAAAACGAAAACGCCAGAGGAAAGTGAAACAACTTAAAGAGGGAGCTGCAAGAAAAGCTGTCTGGCTAAACGAAGATATTAGAGAAAATTAATTGGAGCAAAATTGCAAGGCACTTGCATTAAAAGTGAAAATTGTGCAACTTAAAATCTAGTAATTGCCTTTGTTTTTCCAGATCTTTTAAAGAAAAAGAGTCCACTAAATGATTTTTAAGGCCCCAATTAACTTAGTATATTTACGAAGCACACTTTTCGGCACAATTTAAAAAGATTTTAAATTCCAAGCTACTTCGGATATAACTATGATTATTTTCAAATTAAATAAAAATTGGTTAAATGATTTTTAAGGCCCCAATTAACGTAGAATATTTTTAAAGCACACTTTTCGGCACAATTAAAAAAAAATTTAAATTCCAAGATATTTCTATTATAATTCTGATTATTTTTAAATCAAATAAATATTGGAAATGAATATAGTTTTTTATTACCAAGCTGTGAGCAAATCTTAATTCTGGTTACAAGAGACACCTATTGAGAATATTTATTTATTTGATGTACAACTATTAATTGGAAAGTTTTCAATAAAAACCGCTCATAGCGCTTTAAGTTTCTGTAATAAAAAAAGACTATTAATAATAATTTAATATAATTTCATTTATTTTATTTATTTGTTACACTTTTTACGTTATCTTTTATGATTTATTTTAGATATTGGCTAGAACTCTGATGCCTAATTAGTTATATGGTATTATAGGTAATAATAAATAAATAAATGAATAAATTTTCATTGTTTGAAGTCTGAAACATACAAAATACCTCATCATGACCGTCACTGAGCAGTATGTCAAACAATTACGAATATTATTATTGGTTTAATAAGTAAGTTAAGTAGGTAGTTACTTATTACTGAAAGCATAGACTTTAATTTGTAATAATTAAATTTAATTTATCGCACAAAGAGTTAATGCTTTTCGGCCTAAAAAAGCCACCCCAACATAACCCCCTTTACACTTTGTTCCATTAATTTCTTGTGTTTCTCCTGTGCTGTGTGTGTGCTCAATGAGGATTTGTTTGGCTTTTGGCCCGCTTTGCCCAGCTGTGCGTCGCTCGGCCGCACCTACTGGCTGGCCGCTAATGTGTCGCTAATTAGCGGCGCTGTGGAAATGCGTGGGTGCTGCCGGCAAAGGCGCCCTCTTTCTAGGCTACAAAAAAAAAATAAAAAAAGTAGCCTCAATATTTGACTGCATTGCGGACATTTGTCAGAGCAGCTCTTTTGCAGGATGAGTAATGTGAGAGGGACTACAAATTAAGGGCAGGGAGCCAGCAGAACATATTCAAATCGAATGTGAGCCCTCCTGGGCTTAGTTTTCATTGAGCAGACTACATTTTTCCCTTGGAAAGTTGCTAACTTGATAAAAATACCCTCTAGTAATGGCTCATGCTTGAATTATTAACAAAAAAGTAGATTTTCTTAGATTTCATAGCTAATCATCCTTCATTCCGCTTCTTTTTCCAGGTACTAAGCTCGTTGAAATGGTAAACGAAGCCGATGAGGGCGGTGGGGCAGCGAGCAAGCTGAAGGGCTACGACTTCTATCGCTCCACTCTGGGATCGCCGCGCTATGTGGTGGCTCCCATGGTGGACCAGAGTGAGCTGGCCTGGCGGATGCTGTGCCGCCGTTACGGAGCCCAGCTCTGCTACTCACCCATGTTCCATGCCAACCTGTTCGCCACGGATCCCAAGTACCGGAAGGATGCGCTGCAGACATGCGCCGCCGACAGGCCGCTGATCATTCAGTTCTGTGGCAACGATGCCGAACAGATCCTCGAGGCGGCGCTGGCGGCACAGGATCACTGCGATGCGGTGGACATTAATCTGGGCTGTCCCCAGGCCATTGCCAAGAGGGGTCACTACGGCTCCTTTCTGCAGGACGAGTGGACGCTGCTGACGGAGATCGGTGAGTGGAAGCGCGGCATGGAATCCGTATCAAGTTGTTACCTTGGAACTTTCACTTTCAGTGAGCACATTGCACGCCAAGCTCTCCATACCTGTGACCTGCAAGATCCGCATCTTCGAGGACCGCGACAAGACCATCAGATATGCCAAGATGCTGGAGGCGGCCGGCTGTCAACTCCTCACTGTCCACGGTCGGACGAGGGAGCAGAAGGGACCGCTGACTGGCGTGGCGGACTGGAGCTACATAAGGGATGTGCGGCAGCACATCAAGATCCCCATGTTTGCCAACGGCAACATCCTGGGCCTGGACGACGTGCACCGCTGCCTGGAGGCCACGGGCGTCGACGGCGTAATGAGCGCCGAGGGGAATCTGCACAACCCGGCCATTTTCCAGGGCATCGCACCGCCAGTCTGGCAAATGGCCAAGGAGTACTTGGAGCTGGTGGAACTCTATCCCTGTCCCAGCTCCTACATACGGGGGCATCTCTTCAAGCTCTTCCACCACCTGTAAGGCTTTCGGCTAACTACCTAGCTCTTTTCTAATGTCTCCCTTTTTTCCAGAATGAATATCAGCCAGAACTCGGAGCTCCGAGAGACCCTGGCCACTGCCAATCAGCTGAAACAATTCCAAACTGTCGTGCAAAAGGTGCAAGCGAAGTACGAGCCCTTTCATAAGGGCGAAGTAAGCTACGAGCCGGAAGAGATGGAAGAAGCCAGCCTCAGCGCAGAATCCGAGGAAAATGTAAGCAGAGTCTGAGCAAGTTAGGTCGGGTTCAGACCACAAACTAATCTGTGAACCACTCGCAGCGACTACGTTTGGAGCCGTGGCTGTGCCAGCCCTACATTCGTGCCTCACCCGAGTCCCATCGCCAGAAGATTGCCGAAAAGGAGCGCGCCGCCGAGGATCCCAACCGAGCCAAGCGGCAGTACTTCGACAAGGATGGCAACGAGATCTCCCGCAAGCGGATGAAGAAGCTGCGAAGACGCCAGCGAAGACCTAACAAAACGGAGGCCCAGACCCAACTGCGCCACGAGCGGCGGCTGGAATATTGCACGGAGTGCGCCAATCCCCAGGGATCCAAGTGCGAGTTCCGGCTGTGTCGCGTCTGCTGCAAGGACAGGTGCTACAGCACCGATCGCGACTGTCCCGGCCACGGGATACTGATCAAGTCGCGGAGAGCCAAGGCCAAGCAGTTCGAGGAGCATTCCACGCAGCCAGCACCACTCACAGCCGCTGCCCAGGATCCTCTATGACCTTAACCTTACCACCTGACGCCTCTTGTTTGTGTTCCCATTAAACGAAACAGAAAATAATATACTTTTTGTGTTAAACCAGTAGTTTTTCTTGAAAAGTAATGCGTTTTAATAGTTAAATTTTAGGAAAATTAAATCTAGTTAACCAATTCTGTTTTCATTAAACAAATGGAGACTTCAAATGGTTGCTGATGTAGTAATACCGAAGAGTACTTCATAATTTGGGTCTTATAAGCATTTTGCAGGCCCTTAAACCGAACGTTTTACCCTGGATAGTCCAATACATGCCATCATTTCCAGATACTTCATATTTGCTGGTCAAACAACTGAAAATATATAAAACTTATAAAATATTTCAGCTTAGCTTACTTGTTTTTATAATATTTGCTCACCAATAGAGATAATTTTGAAGCCACCAGTAATAATCCTGACTAGTATCATATACAAATTGTCCATTCACGCATTCCTGAAAACAATTATAGTTATAGGTTCCCGAGAAAACACCTAAAGACTTCAGAGCATAACTTTCTCCTTTGCTGCCAACAATGAAGTTATCATATCTGGCGTAAAAAGTTATATTTTCGAGTCCCACGAGTTCAATGTACAATTCGTGCTGGCGACTGGAGGTCAGTTGGTGTATTGATTCAAGGCCAATCCAGAATTCCCCGCTTACGTCACCAAAGCCTTTCTCGTAGGAAGAACTATTCTTACTGAAGTCCTGACTTCCATCGAATCGACGAAGAATGACCATCCAATCAGCACCAGCGGAAGGAATATTTTCAAGTAATGGCGGCATTTTCCTGTCTCCGATTTTGATAAATTTAATATTAGGCCACTCGGAATGATTTAGGAAATCAATTGGATCATCTGTGCTCTCGAACCTTTCGACTTTGGAAGTATTGTTCACAACTTTAGTGTCTTTTCCTTTGAGCTCAACAACGTCATCTATTTTTGCATCTAGCTTGGCAATTATAGCTCTTAGCTTATCTTCCTCTGCCTTTGATTCGGCTTTTAACTTGGTAATTTCATCATCCTTATCGCGCATCTTAGATTTTAATTCTGCCATTTCTCCTTTTAATTGCGATATATTAACTGCAAGAGCTGAAATTTCAACCTGGCTTTCGTCGCATTGAAACTGCAGCGTCTGCAAATTATAATTCTCAGTTGTTTGCTTCTTAAATTCAACTGACTCGGCTGTATTTGCGTCGTCTTTGTTTATAGATAGTTTCTTGCTCAGATCGAGAGCATTTTGTAAGTCAGCGATTTGATCTTTTAATTCTTTGGTTTCTTTCATCAATTCAATCGATGTATTCAACGATTTTATTAAATCGTTCTTATCTTTAATTGAAGCTTTGTATAGGTGTATCTCATTCTGATTCATCATATTATTCTGTTCAGCACATGTCAACTTCTGCTTCAATTCCTGGATCACTTTGATATCCCTTGTTTCATCAATAGTCTCGACATCCGACGATTCGCCGCTTAGCTGAAATGTGATAATTTTTCTCCAGAAAAATGTCTGCCAAGAAAAAAATGCGCATTTGATTTTACATACCGAAAAACTGTCCAATGTTGCGTCCATTACTCCTTGCGGTTTATCCGCTGTATTGGTCACAGTATCAATTTTCATATTAATCAACGTAGACAACGTTTTGGATCTGATTGTACTTCAGATATTACAGAAATAATTTAACTGTGCGGGATCAATTCAACCTAAGAAGTGGTGTGGCCAGATAGCGTTTGCAATATCATACCATAATTCATGTTCAAAGTCCCGTTGTTTGTATCTTGAAATTGTGCGGGGTATTCAATAAATTTTTAAGAAAGCTAGCCTGTTAGCGTACAAGCTTTTTATTAAACAAGCTTTTATTAAAAGTATCAAAAATTGCAATAATTTTCAGTCTATTCTTAAAAAAAAATAGATTAGTTGATAAAATCAGATCAAGTAGCAGGTGAGTTGCATTGTCTGCACGCCGCGTTGCCAACTATTTGTAAGCAACCGGGTTTGTCTTTTTTTTTTAAGTTATTACCGATAAATTAATAACAAATAATGGAGTTTCATTAAAAAACTCAGTTTTAGTTTGTTTTTAAAAATGAATATATAGAATTATTTTATTTGTGGAATTTTAGCCCTCTGCCAGCAACATTTCTTTCCTCGACAGCTCCGGTCACTCTAGACACCAGTTGCACGCTGCTGCTCGCCACAAAATCAAAACAAACTGGAATGGAGCAAACAAGGCCCTTTTATGACTTCAGCATACCCTTCAACAAGGACGACAAGGTGATGCGGGCCCTGCTGAACGAGCTGGTGGAGTGTGAGTAGCCGGCAACGCCGTCAAGGGAGTATTTATGCCTTATTTCATGATACTACACCCGCAGTGGGCTACAAAACCATAGCCATCGATCAGAGCTTCGATCACAGCCGGAAGGAGGCGGCCAAGAGGGGCTCCGAGATGTTCCCCGAGCCCACAAGGTCGACCATCTGCGCAAGGAGTTCGTGAACAAGCTGAGGATCCTGCAGAGAATCACCATTCTCTACGTGGACGCCAATGTGGCGCACGCGATGGTAAATCGGGCTTTAAACTTCTTAGCCTCCCCTTTGATCCTTGACTTCTAATCCCGCAGAGCGTATCCCTCAATCTGCGCAAGTTCAATCTGATTGCTGGCCAGCCCAAAACCGATGCCGCCTTGACCGTAAGTCTTTTGCTCACTTTTCTCCTGGCAATCTGTGGTTAATATAGCCCATCTTTGTAGCACTGCTGCACCGCCTTCAACGGTGACCTGGTGACCTTCGATCCTGCGGCCGGATCGCGGCTTATGGTCAATCGGAAGGCCTACCAGGTGGCCGTGCGCCGGGGCATGTTCTTCGAGATCAAGTACGCGCCCGCCATTGCCGATTCGAACCACAGGAAGGACATGATCAAGGTCGCCCACAACTATGCCATCAAGGGAAAGTCCCGAAACATCATCTTCAGCAGCGGAGCGGCGCATCAGTTCCAGCTGAGGGGACCCTACGATGTGGCCAATCTGTGAGTGGACGACATCGACAGTGGCGATGGGATCTCGGTTACTTTATTGATTGATGTTCTCTCCTAGGGCCTTCATTTTCGGTCTGTCGGAGGATCAGGGCAAAAAAGCTGTGGACCGGCACTGCCGGCAGCTTTTCCTGAAGGCCGAGTCGCGTCGCTTGGGCAAGACCATCATGTACGTCAAAGGCAGCGGGCCAATTGTCTTCTCGGACAGCTCGGATGACAGCCAAATCGATTCGCAGGACGATGAAATGGAGGGGAGTGTGAAGGAGGAGTTGGACGAAGAGGATGATGGAGATAATGGCGATAATGGGGATGAGGAAGAAGAAGAAAATAAGCCGGCCAATAAAAGACTTAAAATCGCGTAGCACAAGAGCCAATAGATAATTTTAAAGTTTTCTTAAATGAGATCGGGGCACTTCTTCGAATGTCGCCTGCTTTCGCACTGCTTGGTGTGTTTTTGTTCACTTACGTCGTAAAACGTTACGTTGCCGTGGAGGAAAAAATCCGTTCTTTAACGAGTTTTAGCTAGCCAGATCTAGCTGGCAAATAGCTAAATCACTTACGTCGTAAATCGTTACGATGTTCACTTACGATGTTTGGTTGCGTCTTCATTTTTCTTATCGTTTCGGTGCGGTCACACTGGCTCGATGCACTTTACGTCGTTGATCGTTACGTTTATCTTCACTTACGTTGTTTGACTACGTACTTAATATTTTGGTGTGACCAGAGGCCACGGATTTTTCCCAACGGTTCGGTGCGATCACACTGGCTCCTTACGTCGTAAATCTTCACGTCTTTGTTCACTTACGTCGTAAATCTTAACGTTTTTGTTCACTTACGTAGTTCGATTACGTTATTTCATTTGGTGTGACCAGTCGCAGTGGAGCAGAAAATCCTATTTATTGTCCCGACGAATTTCAGGCAAGCAATCGAAGCACCCGGCGGGCACACTGCACAACAACAAAACAAAATGGAGGTCTTTGATGTTCGTTGTCGTTGAAAAAAGTGTTGGTCTAGAATTTTGCGTTAAACGGTAACTAATAGTGGAAATCAGTTGCGAAGGATTTCGGGAAAACGGTCGCCAGGTTGCCGGCAACGAATGCGAAGTGGAAGCCGACCGAAGTTGAGCGTATTTTAAGCGAAAAATGGCATTTGAAAAGCGGCCTCCGGAGCCGAGACACTTGAAAAGAAAAAAATGTGCAAAGAAGAAGAGAGCAAAGTGGAGGCGACCGAGAGAGCGAGAGAAAGAGCAGGGAAGAGAGAGCGCCGAAGACAAGCGACGAGACGAGACGAGAAAAACGGCAAAGCAAAAGAAATATGTATTTCGCGAGGCGACGAAGAAAAGCTGCAAAAGCAGCAGCAGCAGCCAATGTCCAATTTTCAATTGTTTTTCCCTTCCGCCAACTGCCAAGTGCATTTCTCCCGTGGCGTGTATGCGTGTGTGTGTGTGTATGTGATTAATTAATGGCGAAATTGGCGAAGAACATCCGAAAATCAAATGCAAAAGTGTGGATCGGTCTAATATATGTAATTAAAAATGGACCTCAGCGGCGAGAATGTTGAGAGTGCGTGCGAGTGTGTGTGTGCTAAGCTCATTATGATGTTTGTTTGATTGTAATCATCGCGTTGATTATTGCCTGCTCTTTTTTTTTGTACGTTTCGCAGTTGATTTCTTTTCTTCAGCTTCTGCTCGCCATTTTCTTTATGAACTCCCAACTAATCGCAAAACCCAAAAATTGTGTGTTTGTGTTTCACTTCGCTTTGCTTTTCCTTTTTTCTTTCTTTTTTTTCGCGTATCGCGCTTCGCATAAATTTTGTGTATGTATTGGTGGCCGCTGCCTGCAGTGTTGCCAACATTATTCGGGAGATGCAGCCGCAGCAGCGCCGCACATTTTGCACCTGTGCAGAGGAGACAATCTGCGTCGCCCCCCGTTGCGTCCCCCTCTTGCGTTCACACCCCCGCATTTGTCCATATGCCATAATGGCCATTGGCTACAGTTGCCGCTCTGCTTCTTCTCGGTTGCTCTCGCTGCCTCTATTCATATTTTGTTATTGTTGCAACGGAACGGGAACACAACGGTAGAAATCGAAGTGCAATTTGTGTGTTCAAATTAAATGCATTTAATTTTTGCTTAAATCCAAACTGTGCTGAATTTAATTGAAATGTTCACGCTAGGAATAGCTTTTAAATACATTAATTTAAATTGTTGTAGCTGTTTAATGGTAGTTGGTTGTTCAAAGTGTGTTAAAGTTCTGTTCGATCGAAAGACCATTTTAAGTGCAGAACCCATGAGAAGTTCTAGTTTCTCCCCGAAAATCGTAGAACTAATTTTAAAACACTAAGAAATTAAACTGAAGTCGCCTTAGTATACCCAGAGCCTTTTCTTAATTTTTGGTCAATTTTAAGCTTCCTAAATGGGGCCGCTCTTCAAGGTTTAAACCTTTTTACTGCTGTAAACTTTAACACAAACTTTCCGTCGTACATTTTATCGGAATTGATTTTTGAAGTTAGAAAACAAAAAGCCATTAAAACATAGAATAATACAATTATACATTTTTTATTTGCATTATTTTTATAGGTTAGTGTTTAGTCTTCTTTGTGTAGTCTTCAACATTTTTTTTCTTTCAAACATCTAAAGTGCTTTGCAAATGGTTTCTAGTGAAGTGAAATCCCGAATGCAGCTGACTTCGCCCCCATTTCGTTGAACCGGTGGCACTTGGCCAGGCTGCACTGTGCGCTGCAGCTCAGTGTTCTCTGTGTGCCCCATCGATATATCGATATTGATAGGCCGAAGTCGAAGTCGCCACTCACATAGATACAGTGCACAACATATGCAACGGTATCCCCTCTTTGATTGCTTTTTGCTCTGCCTCAGCCCCGCTGTGTCAACTCATCTGTCTGCCTTCCCAGCGCCACTCCACTCCATTCGCAAGCTGCCTCACTCGCACACAGCGACATTGCTTGGACACACGTTTTTCTAGCCGGGCCACACTCTCCCATTCTGCCACTCTTTCCGCTCCTCTGTGCTCGCGCTCTCAACACATGATGAGAGAGCGTAAAATTCATGCGCTGGTCACCGCTCTCGATGTCGCGTCGCGTCGTCTGTTGTGCGTCTCTTCTTCTTCTTCAGCCACTCGGCGGCTGTAACAATTTTTTTCTTCTGTCTTTTCTGTTCATCTGCGGCCGTTTTTTCTTTTTCTTGCTTCACTCCTGCAATTACAAAAGGAAGACGTAGCAGCAGCAGAGATTTCCACTGACTTCCAGCAATATCTATCGATTTCTTTGTTTTCGGATGCAATAAAAACAAAAAACTACGTGCGCGTATATCACGTTTAATTGTAATTATGGTGCGTTAGTGTGTGTGTGAGAGAGGCGGCGGCGAAGAAGAAGAAGCAACAGCCTCGCAAATTGCAATTGCAATCGTTGCGCTTTTGTACTTTTTTTCGCCCATTTTCTTCCTCTTCTCTTCCAGTGCTGCTTCTTTGCCGTCTTCTTCTTGCTGCTTGCTTGCTAGCTGTGGCAATTGTGCTACAATTATTATTTCGCATGTGTGTATCTACACTTGAATTAGCATTGTTGTTTGTTTGTCATTCTCACCATCATCTGTCATTCTCCTGCGAATCGCGCTTCGCTTAACTATCGATAACTTGCGTCCGACGAAATGATTGCGTGACCGAAAAAAAACCGAAATCGAAAAAATAAAACACACAAATACAAAACAGTAAAGAAAACAAGTACAAAATGAACTGTAAATTGTGAGAACCGGCGAGAAATAAACAAGATAAAGTCAAATATGGATTAGCAGAAAAACAGAAATAACAAAGGAGAATTGGTGAGTAATTATATTTGCAATCCGATTTTATTAATAAGCTCTAAATGTCAAAGAGAAACGTGAAATTGCGAGCGATTTACAACAATGTCCAGGCAGAAAATGCTTTTTAGAAATAATTATGTATCTTTAACCGAAAGCAGATACACACGTACACAAAAACACAGCGAGACAGAGACGAGACACGCACACAGACGTACAAACGAATTGAGCGAAAAACCTCACAAACACAAGCTCACGCAAACGCCAACCGAAATAATTTCAATCAACTCTTTTTGGGGGAAGAAGCAGCGAAAAACGTCACACGCCTGCCTGCTCATCCTCTCTCCCTCTTCCTCCTGTAGCCGTACACACCAAGCTCTCGCCGTCTCCTTCCCTCCCCCACTCGTTAATATGCGAATAAAGCTAAAGTTAAGGCGAGTGGGCAGTTCCACTCATCGCTTACAGTTGTTTTTTCTTCTTGTTGTTGGAGCTGCGGCGAAAAAATTTAAGTAATAAAAGGAAAGAAAAAATAACTTACGTGACGTGCAAATGAGAAGAACAGCGGCAGCAACAACAATAAAAGCAGCAGGCAGAAAACTGAAGCTACAGTGGAACTTACTCGGTTATAAATGCATAAATAAATTTTATAAATCTAAACTATAATATTATTAAAAGATTCTTTAAAGCAATTATTATCCATCGTTCAACGTTTTTGAAAATAAAACAAAGCATATAAAAGATATTTTGAAGTACACAATAAACCATCTCTTAATCTTTATGTAGAATTCATAATTATTTGCGCTAATATATTAAAGAAAGTTTGAGGATGTTAATTGTAAATCAATCAACTGTGCCCACTGTAGCCAAAACGAAAAGAGGGGCAACAACTGGGTGAGAGAGAAGAGGAGTTGATGACGGGCCGAACGAGATCCGAACGATGGATGGAAAAGCTGTGTTGGCAGCGACGTCGGCGGCAGCAGAGGAGCTCTGGCCAGAGACCAGCAACGCGACCATAATACGTATCATCCATCCCAAAAAACCGAATCAAAACCGACCAAACAACACGGGACAACAACAGCAACAGCAAGCAAGGCAAACATATGAACGACGACGACCCCAACTCACACATACACACGCACACAGGCAGGCAAACAAACTCAGATACAGATACAAACAAAAGGCAAAAGCCAAAGGCGCGCACCACGATATGCGAATGCGAATAAAATAGCAGCCAGCAGCAGCAACAACTATGCGGCGAATTTGCACGAATCATGCGAGTCTCCAATACACAAACCTAAGCACAGACACATACACACCTAGAAGCTAACACACAAACATACTCGCTTTTACTACATGCCATGCATTATACGTGTTTCGTACTTGTCGCCGTAATGTTGTTGTCGCCGCCGTTCGCCTACCCCCATTCCTCTTTTCTTTATTTCATTTCGCTTTGCTTGGCTTTACTTTGCCTTGCTTTGTTTCGCGGATTTTCTCCCGTCTCCGGAATCTCTCCATCTCTCACTTTGATGACCGACCACCCAACAACTACAACTACAACTACACCAGCAAACACTGCCCAGCCAGCAAAAACAACGGCAACCAACTTCTTGGCCAAAACCCCAAAAAGTAATCTCACAGTTCAAAAGGCAAACAACATAAACTTTCTAATTTTTTTTTCATTTATTTTTATTACTTTTTTGCTTTAATTTCTTATTAAAGTTCTATTTAATTTTAGTATTTTTCTATTCTATTTTTTTGTTCATTGACATATTGTGCATATTTTCTTTGTGCATATTATGTATTTTTACACCTTTGTTTTTTCTCCTAATTGTGGTGAGACTCAAGTTAATTTTTATTTAAGATTTGTAACAACTTATTTTATTATCTTCTATTTGTTGTTGTTGTTGCCCAGTCTCATTGAGCTCATTCATTTTTGTTTTGACTGGCTCATCGCCGTCTCCGCTGCCCACTCTCTTTCTATACGAAACAGTCGCTCTGTCGCTTTGTCTGTCTCTCCGTCGCTTTTCCCTTCCGCTCCGTCTTTCTTGGTTTTTTTTTTTGCCGTACGCCTAACATGGTGACTGCGACGCCGGCAGCGCTGCCGCCAAAGGCCGGCACACGTCCCCCACACCGCCCCCTTTCGCCATCGCCTATCGCAGCACGTGATATAGTCGCTTTGCTTTTGTAATTTTACTTTTGGCTTGCTCTTTAGCGCACGCTATGCTTTGCTCTCGCCTCTGTTGTTTTTGTTTTTTTTTATATATATGTGTGTGTGTGTCGGTTCAACATTTTTGCTTTTATACGCTCGTTTCACTTGTTGGGCTGTTTTTTTATTCTCTCTCTTGGTTTCTTTGTCGTGTTTTCGCCGCTCTCTCGTTTTCAGCCGGCACGGCGCTCCCGAGAGAGCTTCGCTCACGACGTAGTTCTCCTGCTCTCTCTCTCTCTCTCTCTCTCTCATCCGGCTTTAGTTCTGCTGGATTGACAATGGGCACCTCTATATCCATTGGATCCGGTTTAGGACCAGGTGCAAATTTTATACAACAGTTTAACTCGATAATCGGGTCAGGACTCGTATCTGCCTGAGCGTATGTGTGTGTGGATTCCTTGTTTTTGTACAATTTCGGTAATTCTAGCGGGAACCATGGCGTCAGTTTTTGTCACAGGCCAACTAGCCATTTCTACTAGCACCTACTTTGCTCCTCCTTTCTGCCACACTCTTTGGCCTCGCTATTTGCAACGTCATCGTGTGCCCCATTGTGCGTCGTCAACGCATCAGAGGTGGGATCAGCCGCCGATTAGAGGCTCAAAGATATCGCCATCGCCGATTATCACGCGGTGAATATGGTAACATCTTTGTCAGTGATTTTTGTACCGCCTTTTTTGTGGGGGAGTTTTATTTTTATGTAAGATTAACCTATATAGATTATTTATTAAAACTTTATCTTTTAAAATATCAAAATGTTGAAATGTATATTTATCAATAGTTAAAGTAAATATTTTTCTTCATTTTATTCTTTTTTTTTCAATTTAAGGATAGCGATGCAGCACAGGTATTTATAGTCGTATATATCGCTAAGTATTTTTGAAATTTATATTGCAACTTTCAGACATGAAATATTATTTATATTTAAACTTGGCTTATACCCATTATAATGGGTATGTGTCTCCTGAAGGTTTTCATATATATTCTTTTATAAACAACGATTTATGGTTCAAGAATGTCCCTCCTTGGGCGCCAATGGGACGTCAAAACTTGTCAAAATTAAAAACTAAGATCTCATTTACCTATAATTTCCTGTTTATCGGTGCAGGGAATTGGTGAACTTGACGGCTGACGCCTCTATCGGCACTCTACTCATCTCTAATGCCAATTGGGCATGCCATAAATGTACCGTTACACATTCAAAAAGCTTGCGACGTGTTTGTAATTTTTTGCCCAGCGAACTTTTGCTGTTGTGTGTGTGTGAGTGCGTTGAGTTGAGGTTCGGTTTGGTGGCTCTCTTTGGCTTTTCCGAAAAACTGTGTGCGGCTTTTCAGCCTTTGTGACTATGCTTCTTCTTTTTTACTTCAGCTGCCGCTGTTACTTTGCCTATTTTATTACCATTTTTATGTACGTCCGTACGTCTGGGTTTGTGTGGTAGTGTTGCTGCTGCTGCGCCCATCTGTCTCTGCTCTGCTTCTTGTCGTCTCTTTGCCCTGGCTCTTGCCATTCCTCCATCCCTCCTCCTACTGCTGTCTCTCCTTTCGGGCTGCTCTTTGCCTCTTTTTGGACCGCGCGCTGAGTGACGGACTTGGCTCTGTGAATGTTGCTTGAATGCTGCTGTTGCCGCTGCTTTTCTTACAAAAACCAACTGTACTTTTTAGTTACTGTTAGCGCGACGGACCCAGCCACTTGACTTGATTGTTATTAAAGGCGAGAGATTCATTCGTTCAAATGTACATGCATCATACCATTCGCTAAGTGTGTGCAAGTGTGTTGCTACCAATATGAGGACACAGTGGCAACACCTCTAAGCCGGAACACTGCAAAAAACGATGTAGTAAACATGAATTGTAAACTAACAAATGATTAACTATATGTGATCTGAAAACGCCAAAAAATGTTGTTTTAATTAAAAAAAAAAAAAAAATTATTCTTTCTTGACGAATATTCAGAATGCACTGTGCGTTTAAGAATTTTAGTTTAACATTTCTCCAGTTCTTAAAATATGATAACCTTTTAAATCGAAATAAATATAAATAAAATGTAACACTTTAAATGCAATTATTTCATATTTCTTCTCTTATTTTACACAAAGTAATCAAATAATATATATAGAAATATTCCTAAAATTTCTAGCCGATTTCTCTGACACAAGCTTACAATGTTCTATACTGTGTTTGTGGTTTTATTCAAAAAAAAACCAAGTTCGTATTTATGTATTGAAATAAGCTCCATTGCTAAATTTGAATATTAGTTACAGGTCTTTAAATTATAAAAAGATAAGTCTAATAACATGATTTCTGGAAAAGCTGAATATAAACCTTAATATAGCTTTTGGCAAAGTATTAAATGGCAATTGCAAATATATATTTTTCCCCTGCAAAGTCCTCATTCAGATCCCATCTTTTTTAGCTTGTTGTGGGTCAGATATTCATTACATTTGAAAAGTTGGAGTTAAAGAGCAGACAAAGTCGGCCCTAAAAAGCGAACCAAGAGCACAAAACAACTGTCAAAAGTTGTGAGCTAACTAATAACGAGGTGAATGAACCCCTTTTCTCGTTTTTGTTTTTTATTTGTGGCTATATATTGTTGTTGTTGTGTTTGTTGTTATTGCCAAATGTTTAATCACAAGCTTCTGGTAGTTATACATACATATGTATGCCCATTCAGGTTTTGATATGTATATAATTTGATTGGCCTAAGTTACGTTTTGCACCTTATTACAAGGAGGGCAATCGAGGCCTAACACTTTTATACCCTCAAAGAGAGTATTAAACTTTTTTTTTTCCTATTTTTTTATGATTATTTATTTATATATTTTTTTTTATTTATTTATTTGTCTTTCTAGCGCGACAAGCATGTTGCATACTTATAAATTATGGCACTAGTCACAACAGTAAAGAAAAGGAAATAAAAAGATATATATAGGTATAGTATTACTTGTGGTTATGAAACTGATAAATTTCGGCAGGGAAACGCTGTATTAGATAGAATGCTTCTATTGAGTTTATAGTTAGCCCTTACTAGATCTTAGGGTTTTTATCGATGAAGATTATTGAGTGCAAGAGGTTTTGCACCTTCAAGAGTATTATAGACCTCGACTTGGCTTCCGTTCCCAGTTGTCTTATGGTGAGAAAACTCTGACTTGGCTGAGCTTTTGAGAGCGATTTTCATGGCTCATAAAGCGATGGCCGGGAGTGGAGGGACGAGCATGGGAAAGCAGAGTAAGAAGTGGACCCAGCCCGAGCTGTCGTCGTCGCCGTCGTCTGTCCGATGGTTCTTCTCGCGTCCGTCGGGTCTGCCGTCGTCACCTCGACCAAATGTACAGTTTGCGCAGATCAAAAGTATAATTTCACAATTTTTCAGATGTCTGTGCTTTGCCTTGCTTACACAAACTCACACAAACGGACAGTATGTACCACAAACACTCGCACGTACATATGCATATTACTATTGCTTTTAGTTTATTGTTTTTTTCTTTTTGCAATTACTTTGCCCGATTTGTTTGTGTAAAAGCCACGCGAAAAAAAAGAAAAGAAAAAGACAAAACAGAAAGAAAAACCAAATGAGAAGAAGCGAGCAGCGAGCAATAAAAACTAAGGCGAAAGAAAAAGAAAAATGCGACAAACACAAACACACTCACTTCACTCACTGATAGATATCTGCCAGATATACAAAAGTAAAGTCTCTCATACAAATACAAATACAATATATATATGTATGTATGTATGCTCGCCTAATAATAATGGCCAGAGCTGAAACTAAATAAATAAATAGCTGAAATTGCAAAAGCGAAATGTAATTGATTACGGCAAAGTCAAAGCAGCCAGAGGGGCCAACAACAACGAAGGCGACACTGCGACAAATTATCGCAGAGCCTGATTATGATTATGACTCAAATCGTATCTAAAACTAAAGAAATATTAACAGATTAATCTAGTAGAACATTCCTAAAGCAAGAGGTCTAAAATTACATATTTTGCGTACAATACAAAATGGATTAGAAATTGGTAATACTCGTGTTGATACCATACGCTGAAAGAGATGTTTTTTTATATGTACAAAATTATTTTCCTTTAATGTATTAAGAACTTTGTATAGCAAGTTGATTGTTTTTTACGGTGTAGTGACAACGACAACGCCGACTGGCTAAATGATTGTCCAATGAGCGCGAACAACAACTCGCGGCGAGCTCGCCACAGAGCGGGGCAGTGGGCAGTGGGGAGTGTGGAGAGTGAAGAGCGATGAGTGGAGAGTGGGTGGCGCTGTGCGAAGCGGTGCTAAGCTTACCGCTTAACCCATGTGTCAGCCACTCCACATAAGTTTCGCTTGATGATGTGCCATATAGTGTCTGACTCCGTGTGTATGCCTCCCACCTCACCTCACCTCCTACCTTTTGAGCGCACTCGTACTTATAACGAACGGTGAATTTTCGGCCGTGTATATCTCTGTGTGCATGCGTGTGTAAGTGCATATCTCTATGTACTCTCTGTAGTTTTGTGTCTCTATATCTCTCCACTTTCCATTTGCACAAACAAACACACGAGGCAGGCACCACACCTTGCCTCCCAGCCACCACCCCTTAACCCCCCCTCCAAGCCATTTGCATATCTTTTGGGCTCTCGCAGCTTCCAACAGCAGCAACAACAACGGCAAGCAGTCAGTCAACCCACCCGCATTTTTTCCTTTTTCGCCTTTTCCTTTTGCCTTCCGCCTCTCTGCGGATTTTCCAACTGCTTGCTGCTTTAGATTTTTCGGCTAAAAAGCAGCAACAGCAGCAGCAGCGGAGACAATGCGGAAAAATCGATAAAGTTTCCATTGTTTTTTCTCACTGTCGCCGCAAATAAATGTTTTCTACCCAAAAACCAACCCCTCACACCACTCATCCACACCCAAAGCCATCTCATGTACCAATCTTAGTTAAATATTATTCTTACCACTTCATAGTCCAAATTACAGCCAAAGTGTAACAATATAGCAATAAGACGATTGTATTAACAATGCTCAGCATTTTGGGGGGTCAAACTGTACGTTATATGTGCCAATCTATGAAATTCATAAGCGTATAGCTTTTCCCCTTAGAAGCTGATGCCACAACTACGAAAAGAAAGGGTGTATAAAAAACAAGTGATTACTAAATGTGTGTGCCTACCATACAAACTATTGTTATTATTATTCTCAAGCGGAAAAGTATTATTAGTATTATTTAATACATTTTCTTTTAAAGGAAGACGCTAAGAACCAACCTCTTCCATGTTAAAAGCTCATAATTCTCTCAATCGTGAAAACATGTTTTTATACCCGGTACCCATAGGGTACAAGGGTATTATACGATAGTATCAACCGAGAATGTATATAACAGGCAGATGGAGAAATCTCCGACCCTATTATAAATATATATTCTTCATCAGCGTCACTAGCCGAGTCGATCTAGCCATGTCCGTCCGTCCGTCCGAGACTATAAGAGCTAGAGGTACCAAATTTGGTGACAACATTGGAATCTGTTGCACGCAGATCAAGTTTGTTTTAAAATTTGCCAAGCCCACTTCCGCCCCCGAAAATCATAAAAACGGTATATAAGCCATACGCGTGATTTTTGGCGTAAAGTAAATAGATAAACTTAATAAGTAGGCAATCGTGGACGTGTTCTGAAAATTTGAGTAAAATCGGATGATAAACATAGAAGTTATTAAACAATAAAGTTTCTGTGTAAACTTTTGAGAGAGAAAGCATGCCTAGCAGCATTTGTCGCTTTTGAGAGTTGCCCAACATGTTCCTAGCAACATTTGTCTCTTTTGAGAGTTGCCCAACATGTTTCTTCATTTGTCAACATTTTCTTTTTTCCATGTTCATGTGCTGTTTAATTTCACCCACAATGCTTTGGGTACCGGGTATCTCACAGTCGGTCACACTCGACTGTAGCTTTCCCACTTGTTATTGTATTATTATCATAAGATTTTTCAAAGCAGAAATTCAGTGTGGGATACGAAGATGAAAATTGCCATAAAATCAGAAAATATAAATTAAAACACTCAAGGAAATCTATAATAAGAATCTCTCGGAAATCTGTAGAATTTGCAGTCTTGAAAGTTTTACTTAGCCATAATCAATTATGAAACCAATCCCTAAAGTTATATGGGCTTATTTTATTTAAATAAAATGTTACTTATAAATAAACTTAAAAATATTAATACCTTAACTAATTACCCTATTTTCTTCCTTTCTTTTCAGATTAAACTATGAAATATGCAAATGCTCGCTTAAGATACGCTCAATTCTTCCAAATAAATTCGCACCAAATAAATTCGCGTTTGACGCGGAAATAATACAATACACAAGTTTGATACTAACTTATTCCCATTACTTTTCGAAATCCCTTCGAAACCCCTCTTTTATTTATGTTTTTTTTTTTAGCTGTGAGCGAATGTGTTTCACTGCGAATATGTCAAAGGTCGGCCATGAAGTGCACGAAACACGAGACACAAATGACTTCACCATATGAAAGCAACTACAACTACAACAAGACGTTACATTGCACACCAGTTGTAATTAAGTTTAGTAGTTAGACAACCAGAAAAACCAATATATATATATATAAAATCATAATCGATAAACGGCGACGAAGCAAGGCGCGAGGGTGGAGAGAGAAGAGAGGCCAGAGATCCGTTCGTGCGTGGGGAAAAGTACATTCATCTCGAATCAGCAGTCAACATCCCCGCCGGGAAGTGGAACTTCTCTGCCAGCAAGGAGGTTGCCGCGGCTACACCTTCCTTCCTCCCAACTTCATTTTGACAACGACAACGGCAACGGCCACGCGCAGAGAGCAAGCAGCATCAAAATTAAGCCAATCGACGACCAAACCTGAAAACGCAGCGGCGTCGCGTCGTCGTCCATCGGTCGACGTGTAACGCGTGTAACGGACATTTCTGTGTGCGCTGCGTTTCAAAAATCTGATGGATGGAAATGCACAAAATATGTTTCACGGAAATCATCAAGGGTGAGTTTTTCTCTGGCGCCGCCTCTGATTCCGACTCTGACTCTTTGACGATTGTCACCCCTAAGTGTCGCCGGAAAATGGGTTATCTTTGGTTAAAGGGGAAGGAACTAAATATATTGAAGCGACCGCAGTAGAACCGATTCAAGTCATGAAAATTTAAACTTGGTGACGTAGTAAATAAAAACACAAATACTCATTTAGCAGACTAAATCCGGCTATAAAAAAATTAATTAGTTAGCTTTTGATGGAACTAGTTGGGAATTATAACAAAATCTAGAAGAGAATCAAATATAAACGAACTGTAATAATTGTTTAAGGAGGTGTTCATTCATTGAGTGTTTTAATAATTGGGAAGTTTAACTTGTTATACTTTTGAAGAAGTTATTATAATCATATTATATTATTATAATCAGCATCAGCCGAGTCGATTTAGCCATGTACACTCATGTTCCTCCGTCTGTTTTCGTTCCTACGCGAACTAGTTACTCAGGCATCAAAGCAATTTTGAAGAGACTCCTCATAATCTTCTTTCTTTAGCAGATAGTATATACAAGTCGCAATTTGCCAGATCGGCTGACTATATAGTATAGGAGCAACTTGTAGAGGTGGACTTTTCTCTTTGTTTTTTTTTTTTTTTTGTATAGGGAAAACGGCTTTCAACAACCACTACTTGCTTACTAATCCAGAACATCTCCTTTCAGAGATCCCTATTACCGTTACGATGCGGCAGCCGCCGCAGCAGCCGCCGCCGCGGCGAATCCTCGGGCAATGGGACCGCCCGGCGGCTATCCGCCCCGCCACCGCGCTCCACATCCGCTCCAGCAACAGCCCCAATATCCATCGTACCAGCCAACGGCGGAGAATCTCTACGGGCTGGGGGCCGCCGATCATCAGGCGGCCATGGGCGTTGGACTCGGTGTGGGCGTCGGCGTTGGAGCCGGAATGGGTGATCTAAGCGGTTGGGGTGCAGCGCCCTCGGTACCGGGACAGGCGGCAGCGTATCCCGGCGCAGGACTGGGTGCCTATGGCCATCCGCAGGCAGCTCCGCCGGCACAGCAGCAGCGCCAGAGCAATGCCAGCGCCTATCGGCAACACATGCCCGCCTACGGACAGCAGGAGCAGCAGAAGCTTGTGGCGCCCTACGGGGCACAGCAGAGCATGATGGCCGGCTATGGATCGCTGGCGCCGCAGCAGCAGCAGCAACAGCAGGTCCAGCCGCCCACGCCCCAGCAGCAGCAGGTGCAGCAGGCACAGCAGGTGCAGGCGCAGCAACAGGCACAGCAGCAGGCGCAGCAACAGGCGCAGCAGCAGCAGCAGAGTCAGCAGCAGGCTCGGCTGCCGCAGCACTATCCGCAAGCTCCTGGCCAGCATCCCCTGTATCCCGGTGTAGTGGGAGCACCCACTGTCCAGGCAGGACAGCCACCGACACCGCAGGCCTACGCCCACAGCCCCTACGGGAGCCCCATGCAGCACCAGCCGGGACGGGGAGCCCCGCAGCACGTGGGCTACGGCCACACGGGGCTGGATCAGGCCTCGGCCTACGGGCAGCATGTGCCGGGAGCAGCGCCGCCGGGCCACCACTTGACTGCGCAGCAGCAGCAGGCTGCGCAGCAATTGGGAGCCCACCAGCAGCAGCAGCAGCAACTCCAGTCGCAGCAGCTCCAGTCGCAGCAACAGCAGGCGCAGCAGCAGCAGCAGCCGCACGTCTCGCTGATGCAGCAGCAGCAACAGCTGCCGGGCGCCGTGCTGCCCCCACCGCACATGGGCATGCCTCCGAGCTACGGGAGCCACCACCAGCAGCAGCAGCAGCAACAGCAGCAAGTGCAGCAGCAGCAGGCGCAGCAGGTGCAGCAGCAGCAGCAGGCAGCGCCGCCTTACATGTCCAGCAGCAAGCATCAACAGGCGGCCGCCGCCGCTGCTCAGCTCAACTCCTCGCCCCAGTATCGTGCTCCCTTCCCCCAGCTATCGCCACAGATGTCGCCACGTCCGCCGACAATGTCGCCGCATCCGCAGATGTCGCCGCGACCGGTGGGCGTGTCGCCGGCAAAGCCACCGCCCACGCAACAGCAACAGACGCAGGCGCAGCAGCAGCAGCCACAACAGCAGCAGGTTGTGAACAACCAGCCCAGCCAGCACAGCATCCAGGGCATGGTTGGACTGCCCTCGCCACGCCCCCAGCCGCCGAGCAGCGGAGGAGGAGTTGGAGCAGGAGGAGGAACGGCATCGAAGGCGGTACCGCCGCCCGTTGTTGCCCCCGTCAATACCCTGCAGGCCCTCGAACAAATGGTGATGCCCTCGCAGGCTCATGGACTGCCGCCCATGGATTATCCGTCGGCGTACAGGAGCGCTGTGGTGGGTCCCAGGATGCCGGCGTCGCCGCAACAGCAGCAGCAGCATCACCAACAGTGGGGCACGCAGCACATGGCCGCCATGCAGCAGCAGCAGGCGCAACAGCAGCAGCAGCAGCAAGCTCAGCAGGCACAGCAACAGGCACCGCAGCAGCAGGCGGCCATGTTGCAGCAGCAACACCACCAGCAGCAGCTGAGCATGTACGGCCAGGCGATGGGACAGCAACAGCAGCAGCAGCAGCAGCCACCAGCGGTGCAACAGCAACAGGTTGTGCCGCCAGTGGTGCCACCGCCGGTGGTGGTGGCCAACCCGCAACAACAGCAACAGCAGCAGCAGCAGCAGCAACAACACCAGCAGCAGCAGCAGCAACAATCACTTAACGATCAACTGCAGCATTCCATCAACGATATTGTTGGCGGAGGAGGAGGCGGTGGCGGCAACAGCAACAGCAGTGGAGCAACGGTCGGCAGCCAAAGTCAGGCTCAACTGGCGGCCTCCTCGCCGCTGCACCAGCAAACCCTGCCCAGCATGCATCATTTGATACAGCCCGGCATGGAGGCGGGACAGCCAACGCAGCAAGCGGCGCAGCAGGCGCAGGCGAGTCTGACGTCGCCGCATCACCAGCAAATGCAGCACCAATCGCCGATACACCAGCAGCAGCAGCAACAGTCGCCGCACCACCAGCAGCATCTGCCCAGCTACAATCAGACGCAGCAGCAGCAACAGCAGCAGTTTGATCCGTTTGCAAACATCTTGGGAGACAGTCAGCAGCAGCAGCAGCAGCAGCCGCAGCAGCAACCGCCGGTAGCTACGACGCAACAGACAATGTCGCCAGCCCATGTGAGTTCGCCTATACCAGCGCAAATGCAACAGCAACAGCAACAAGTGCAACAGCAGGCGGTGCCGCAGCAAAGCTCAACACCCTCGTCGCATCACCTGAGCAGCATTCTGAACGAAACGGCCAACTCGAATGATTCCTCGACCCTGGCAGTGGCGGCCAACGATAGCAACAACAGCAGCAGCAACAGCAGCACCAACAGCATTGTCAACAACCAGCCGACATCGATCCACGACAGCAACTCGCAGAGCAGCATCAACAGCAGCAGCAACAACAACCAGCAGCAACAGCAGCAGCAGCAACAGATGCTGATGGACAACACGAACTCTCACTCGCACTCGGAGTCGGCCCAGCACAATGTCAGCGGCGTGGATGTGGGTGGTCTCTTCGACAACAACTCCATGTCCTCGCAATCGCAATCGGCGACGGTGACGGCTGCGGTGGCCAGCAATGCTGCAGCCACAGCAGCCGCCCTCTTGGACAGCAACTCGCAGTCCTCCAATGCCGCCGACTTCGAGAAGAATCAGAGCGAGTCGGGAGGCGAAGGATTGGCGGGCGTCGCTGTCAACGAAACAGAGCTGCCGATGGATGAGAGCAGTGTTCCGAAGACGCAGGAGACCAGCTTGGGCCTGAGCACCGAATTGCCGGCCGCTGGACAGGAGGATCTGCTGGAGAAGCCCTCCGCCGAGGAGATGATGGAACAAACCCAGCTGGGTGACTTGAATACCTCGCTGACGAGCGCAGAGGAACCGCAAAAGAGCTTGGAGGAGCTGGGCGAGGACAAGGTAGGGCCTCCAATGGATCCTACAGCGCTGGTGCCGCCACAGCAGCCGGCACAGATTCCCCCGCCCATGGGAATGCCAATGCATCCGCTGGCCCCTGGCTACGATGCCCAGGGTGCTCCTCCGGGTCACATGACGCCTATGATGCCGCCGTACGGCGGTGTGGGAGCTCCGCCGGGCAGCATGTATCCACCGCCGTATCCGATGCTGCACCAACAGGAGATTGCCGCCCTGCAGCAGCAGATCCAGGAGCTGTACTGCATGCCGCCGGGCCACGAGCACCAGCACCAGGAGAAGCTGATGCGGATGCAGGAGCGCCTGAACCTGCTGACGCAGCACGAGATCAACGACCAGTGCGCCGGCGGGGGGCCGCAGTGCCTGCTCTACCAGAGCATGCCGCCCATGTACGGGCCGCCGGGCAGCAGCAACCCGCTGCACAACCAGATGGTGGAGAGCCCCCAGGTCTCGAGCACCACCGGACGGGGCCGGGGCAAGGGGACGAACAAGCCGCGGAAGCCGCGCGCCAAGAAGGGCGACAAGGGACAGGTGGCGGCGGCGGCGGCCGCCCATCAGCAGCAGCAGCAGCTGGAGCAGCGGCAGGGCGACCTGATGGACATCAGTGGCAACGTGGTCGACACTCCGAGCATACCCACCACGCAGCTGCCCGTCTCCGAGGACTGTGTGACCCAGGGAGCCGGCGACACCAGTGTCGTGGGCATGCTGGAGTACAGCGAGGGCATGGGCGATCTCTCGCAGGACGTCCACTCGGCGAACGAGCTGGACACCTCCACAGATGGCAGTGGGAAGAAGAAGAAGCCCCGCAAGCCGCGCACTCCGAAGGATCCGAACAAGCCGCCCCGCGACCGGACGCCCAAGGCGAAGAAGCCCAAGGATCCGAGTGACCCGGAGACACCGGCTCCGGCTCCGGCCAGAAAGAGGGCGAGTGTGAGCAAGCGAAGGAAGCAGTACGGCGAAGAGGGCGCCGAGCAGACGGGCGAAGGCAGCGAAGTGGAGGACAACAAGCCACTCGTGGCCAAGGCTGGAACCGCCGATGGTGAGGCTGAAACCACTTCGGGCGGCGGCGGCACGGCTGGCGTGGATGGCGAGTCGCCGGACTACGATGATATACCCGTGTCTAAGATACCCCGAAGCGCCGCTGAGGACGACAAGGATGCCGGCGGTGAGGCCGGCGACGAGACCGTGGACTCTGTTCCAGATTCCGCCGGCGATGCAGCCGGCACCACGCCGAGCAGGAGGGATCGCAAGAGATCGACGGCCCGGAGCAGTCGTCGCAATGCCAACTCCGAGGAGGGAGGCGGCAGTGCGCGTCGGAATCGCGGTTCCCTCTCCGCCAAGGCACTCAAGAAGCGCAGGAACAGGGGCAGGATTGTCCCCGAGTCCGATGGCGAAGACGATACCATGGACAGGACCCCGCCGCCGTCCCCGCCACCAGACTCTGAGCTGGATTCGAACAAGCGGCGATCGTCGAGGAATACGCAGCGAAAGAAGTACATCGACGATGTCATGCTGAGGTTCTCCGACGACGACAACTCCCTCCTGGTGGCCTCGCCCGTGAAGAAGGACAAGAAGTCCTCCGCCGCCGCCGCCGCTGCAGCCGCCAACTCCAATGCTGGCAGTGATGTGGAGAAGGCGGAGCCCCAGTCAGGAGCCGAGGGAGAAGCAGCTGGCCAAGAGGCGGCAGGTAACGAGGAGAAGTCCAGCCTTACCCTGGACGAAAGCAGCCAACTGGAAGCCAGCTCGAGCTCCACCTCGGCCGCAGCAGCAGCGGCTGCGGAGAAGGAGAAGGAGCGCCTCAACGCAACCGATGCCGCCAATGCAGCCATGTCCTCCAAGCCCAACTATGTGTACATCAACACTGGCGACGAGGACAGCATGGTGGTTCAGCTTGTTCTGGCCATGCGAATGGGCAAGCGGGAACTTATACCGGAGAAGCCCAAGGAGAAGACACCCGAACCGCAGGCCAAGAAGGAGGAGGTCGAGCAGGAGCAGGCGGAGAAATCGGGAGCGGAAGGCGAGGAAAAGCCCAAAGCGGAGTCAGAGGACGGAGGAGAATCCAAAGAGGAAACAGAGGTTAAGGAGAAGGAGAATTCTGCCATGGAAGTGGACGGCATTAAGGATGCATCTGAAACCTCGGAAGCAGAGAAGACGGCTGACAAGTCAGACGAGGAAGACGCCTCCAGCGAGAGCAAGGACGAGAATAAAATGGACGTAGATGAGGCAGCTGCTGATGAGACAAAGTCAGAGCCAGAGCAAACCGAAACGGAATCAGTGAAGGCTGAGGAAAAGTCCGAGGACACTGAAGACGACAAGGCCACCTCTTCGGATGTGGAAACCGCCGAGGAGGCCAAGGAAACGGAGGAGACCGACGGTGAGAAAATGGATGTGGATGAGAGTGACTCTAATCCCAGGTCCAAGGAAGAGAAGGCCAGTGAGGAAAAGACCTCAACTGAAGAGACTTTAAAAACCGAAGAGGACAAGGAGAAGGAGTCTTCCGAAACCGAAGAAAAGGACGACAAGGAGACTGCCGCCAAGGCAGGCCAAGAGGAGGAGTCCGAGAAGAAGGAGGGAGAAGGGGAAGCGATGCCGATGCGGATGCGGACAAGGAGAACAAGCCCGAGCCCGTCTTCATCGATGTGGAGGAGTACTTCGTCAAGTATCGGAACTTCAGCTACCTCCACTGCGAGTGGCGCACCGAGGAGGAGCTGCTCAAGGGCGATCGCCGGGTGGCGGCCAAGATCCGACGCTTCCAGCAGAAGCAGTCGCAGCAGCTGAACATTTTCGAGAACATCGAAGAAGAGCCCTTCAATCCCGACTTCACGGAGGTGGACCGAGTGCTGGACATGTCCGTGCACACGGACGAGAACAGCGGCGAGACCACCAAGCACTACCTGGTCAAGTGGAAGTCCCTGCCCTACGAGGACTGCACCTGGGAGCTGGAGGAGGATGTGGACAACGACAAGATCGAGCAGTATCTGCGCTTCAACAAGGTCCCGCTGCGGTGCGAGTGGAAGAGCAAGAAGCGCCCGCACCCGGAGCTCTGGAAGAAGCTGGAGAAGACGCCGGTCTACAAGGCGGGCAACAGCCTGAGGCCCTACCAGCTGGAGGGCCTCAACTGGCTGAAGTTCTCGTGGTACAACACGCACAACTGCATCCTGGCCGACGAGATGGGTCTGGGCAAGACCATCCAGAGCCTGACCTTCGTGCACTCCGTCTACGAGTACGGCATCAGGGGACCCTTCCTGGTCATCGCCCCCCTCTCCACGATCCCCAACTGGCAGCGCGAGTTCGAGGGCTGGACGGACATGAACGTGGTGGTCTACCACGGATCGGTGACCAGCAAGCAGATGATCCAGGACTACGAGTTCTACTACAAGACGGACAGCGGCAAGGTTCTCAAGGAGCCCATCAAGTTCAACGTCCTGATCACCACCTTCGAGATGATCGTCACCGACTACATGGACCTGAAGGCCTTCAACTGGCGCCTGTGCGTCATCGACGAGGCGCATCGCCTGAAGAACAGGAACTGCAAGCTCCTCGAGGGCCTGCGCCAGCTGAACCTGGAGCACCGCGTGCTGCTCTCAGGCACTCCGCTGCAGAACAACATCAGCGAGCTGTTCTCGCTGCTGAACTTCCTGGAGCCCTCGCAGTTCTCCTCGCAGGAGGAGTTCATGTCCGAGTTCGGCAACCTGCGCAACGAGGAGGAGGTGAACAAGCTGCAGGCCCTGCTCAAGCCCATGATGCTGCGGCGTCTCAAGGACGACGTGGAGAAGAGCCTGGCCCCCAAGGAGGAGACCATCATCGAGGTGGAGCTCACGAACATTCAGAAGAAGTACTACCGCGGCATTCTCGAGCAGAACTTCAGTTTCCTGAAGAAGGGCACGACCTCGGCGAACATTCCCAACCTGATGAACACGATGATGGAGCTGCGCAAGTGCTGCATCCACCCGTACCTCTGAACGGCGCCGAGGAGCAGATCCAGTACGACTTCAAGTCGCAGCACGGCGAGGATCCCGAGTCCTACTACAAGAACCTCATTCTCTCGGCGGGCAAGATGGTGCTGATCGACAAGCTGCTGCCGAAGCTGAAGGCCAATGGCCATCGTGTGCTGATCTTCAGTCAGATGGTGCGATGCCTGGACATCCTCGAGGACTACCTGGTGTACAGGAAGTATCCCTTTGAGCGAATCGATGGCCGGATCAGGGGCAACCTGCGTCAGGAGGCCATTGATCGCTACTCCAAGCCCGGATCCGACCGATTTGTCTTTCTACTCTGCACCAAGGCCGGCGGCCTGGGCATCAATCTGACGGCCGCCGACACGGTCATCATCTACGACTCGGACTGGAATCCGCAGAACGATCTGCAGGCGCAGGCCAGGTGTCATCGCATTGGACAGCGCAAGATGGTGAAGATCTATCGATTGCTCTGCAGGAATACGTACGAGCGCGAAATGTTCGACAAGGCGTCGATGAAGCTGGGACTGGACAAGGCCGTGCTGCAGTCGATGAACACGCAGGGCTCCAAGGATGGCAACAACAAGCAGCTGTCCAAGAAGGAGATCGAAGATCTGCTCAAGAAGGGCGCCTACGGCGCTGTCATGGACGATGACAATGCCGGCGACAAGTTCTGCGAGGAGGACATTGACTCGATCTTGAAGCGTCGCACCCAGGTCATAACCATGGAGTCGGAGAAGGGCTCCACCTTCTCGAAGGCCTCGTTCGCGGCCTCCGGCAATCGATCGGATATCACGATCGATGACCCCGACTTCTGGACCAAGTGGGCCAAGAAGGTGGACATTGATCCCGACGCCTGTGAGCGAGATGAGACCGAGGACTTGGTTCTATCGGAGCCCAGGCGACGCACCCAAATCAAGCGATACGGTCACGAGGATGTCATGGAACTGAACTCGGAGGAGTCCTCCAATGAGAACAGCGATGAGGAGGGAGGAATTGGTAAGGATACACCTAGGGAAGGCTATAGATTCTTTGCTAACGTTGGGCTTCTTGGTGACCACAGGTCTTCGTTCCCGTCGCCGCAAGGAGAAGCGAGATCGCGCCCGCGAGAAGAAGGGCAACGATGAGTACATTCCCCGTGAACGCGACGCCTTGGCTGCCTTGGGACTGGAGGAGATTCAGTATGGTAACTGGGCCAAGTCCGAGTGCTTCAAGGTGGAGAAGGGACTGCTGTCCTTTGGGTGAGTAAAGCCGCAACTCGATATATATCAGAGTTGGGCACGAATTATAACGGAAAGAGCAACTGGCGCCTATATTTCAGTGGTATTTTTTTTGTAATCGATCGTATACCGTCTGTGTCGACTTGCTGGCGCTTTCCGAAAAACATAACGGAAAGAGCACTAGGAGCAGCGAAGAGCACAGGCGTGCCCTTCCCTGATCTATATTTTCGCTTCGTTTTCAAACAAAAACCAGGGACAGGATAAGGGACAAGGGATAAGATAAACATAATGAATAAATTGAACCGATGGTTAATCGGTCAGTCGATTCTTACGACGTATGGCATTGTTGAGCTTCATGTTCAGGATGTAGATCTTGCGCTGCAGCATCTTCTCCTCCTTCTCGAGCACGTGCGCCTCCTCCTTTCGTTCGATGTACTCGCTGACGCTCGGCGCCTCGTACTCCTGCAGCTGGGCCCTCAGCTCATCCAGCGTTACGTAGTCCTTGGCATTGTGGTTCTGAACGGCGGCCACCTCCTTCTCGAGCTTCTGAATGGCCCGGGTGACCTCCTCCGTTCGATTGAGAACCGTGCGCATTTCCGTCTCCAGGTTCATCATGGCTTGCTTCTCCTCGGTCATGGCCAACGAGGTCTTGCCCGTAACGCCCTTGAGTCCCGCCATGTGTATGTTCTTCTCCTCGAGCTGGTTGACCAGCTCGGTCCGCTTGATCATCAGCTTCTCAAAGTCCACGGCCGTGAGGATGCCACTGAGATCGGATTTGGTTATGAGATCCGCCCGATGCTGCTGGCATGTCTCCTGCAGCGAAACGATGGTCAGCTTCATGGTGCCCAGCAGGGCGCGGGCGTTCTTGAACCAATTCGTGGTGAACTTGCGCAGCTTGCGCTCAATCTGCCGCTCGGTGGCCGACTCCAGGAAGGCCACGTCGTTCTCGTCGCGCAGGAAGTGCAGCATGAAGTTGTTCTCCGTCTCGATGGTCTCCTCGCTGCGGAAGCGCAGCTCCTCGATCTTGGCCCTCAGCTGCTTCACCTCACGCAGGGCTGTGTGGGATTGGGATTGGGATAGGGACTTAAGTTGCCATCATTACCTACCATTTCTCTCGATATCCGTCACCCGCTTCTCCACCTCGGCCGCCCTCTTCTCCGCCATCTCGGCCTTGGCCTTGAAGTTCAGCTTGTAGTCCATGCCGCGTCGCTTCTCCTGAACGACGCCCGGGCCACCAGTGCTCATCGAGGCCAAACGATTCACCGACATGGAAATGGATCGCTTTGACGACTGGCGGCTGCCGTGACTGGCCGTCACGGAGCCACGCTTGTTCTGCAATCTCTTCATGATGGAAGTGCGACGCTGCCTCAGTCCCAGCAATAGTTTCGGATCGTTCTTCTCGAGAAACTCAACCATGATGTGATTCTCCAGTCGCAGGGTGGCCACATCGCTGTGCACCTGCTCGATGGTGCGCAGCATGTCCAGCGCATCCATGCTGGCCAATCGCTCTTCGCGCTCCTCGTCTGTGAATGTGTGAAAGTCCTCCAGGTAGAACTTGTAGATGATGGCCAATATGTCCAGCTCCTGGGGCGCCACATAGTCCACCTGGATCTTGCTCGTATGCGACCTCACGGAGCGCCGGCTTATCGTATCCGTCTTAAAGCTGTGCATGGACATGGTGATGGCTTCTCCGCTTTGCTAGGTTTTGTGGTGTTGAATTTTAGTGGGGAAATCGGTATAGCACCCGAGAATTTGTCCTGAATATTATTATTTAATGTATGCTAGTTTTTCGGGGCTACAAAAGGAAATCCAAGCGAGCACTAGATGGACTCTGTTATTAATCTTTATCTTTGATTTTCAGCTGGGGACGATGGTCGGAGCTACTGGAGCTGGGACAGTTCAAGCGCGGCTGGCGTGACATCGATGTCGAGGACTGTGCTCGCATTATCGTAAGTTTACCTGAACTCATGCTTAGTCTTTTTACTATAATTATTTAATGATGACCAAACCATGCTAATATTGAGGAAACTTTAGGTTTTCGCTGAGTAAAAACCAACTTCTCAACCCGCTGAAAGAGAAACCTTTCCAAAAACACCATTACTATAGATAGCTTCCTTAATATATGAGTCTTCTATCCGTGTTCTTGCAGCTCCTTTACTGCCTGCAGGTGTACAAGGGCGATGAGAAGATCAAGACGTTCATCTGGGACCTGATCACGCCGACGGAGGACGGGGAGGTGCAGAAGATCAGCAGGGATCATAGTGGCCTACACAATTTGGTGCCGCGAGGTAGGAATGCCAAAGGTATGGTAAAAAGATACATTCACGCACACCTCCCAAACTGCTGCACGGACGTAGAGAGTTAAAGAATAAACAACAAAGATACCAAGAAAGAAAAGAAATTGAGAACGAATCCAACTTTCTGTACAAAAGTTCGACACACTATCTATAAATGGGGCTCTGGCTGGACCTAACTGAACTCTGTTTCCGCATCCTGTAAATTGTCAGCGATTTCGGGACTCCCCCCACAGGGAAATAATTTCCTTTTGTGTGTAGTAGTGTGTGTTGTTTGGGTCTATGTAATGGCCTCTCATCTCCTCCCTTGCTTCCTATAACTTCCTTCGATTCTCGAATCGAGTCTCTCGAAAGACGAAAGACCCGGACGGACTGTGACTCTATATTGACTATAGTACTCGACGTGACCGATGAAAACGTGTGTGTATGTTTTGTTGCCATGCAATTGTATGCCTTTTACTATATCTCAAAACCTATTATTTGTATGTAAATATATTAATTAAGGTATAACCTAACCCTGTATATTTAATATTCATAATATTCATTCGTTTGTCCTAACCATTTTATTTCCATACAAGTTTCAGTACTAACTGTATACACATTGTCTTTGCTGAGTTTGAGGGCATCTTGGGGGAGAACATTAGATATTAATATCAACTATTATTGAATTTGCACCCAAGACAGTGGTTTCCAAGGCTCTGACTGGCGGTTCGGCAAATTTCTCTGCCCAGCCTCTGCCGGCACACGTACAATTTGCACAGAATGTGGCTAATCTAGTTTTTTTTTATATCCTTGCATTATATCCTTTTTTATATCCTTGTATTATAATTTTGATAAGAAGTTTGCAACGCAGTGACGGAAGAATCTCCGACATAAAGTATATATATTCTTGATAAACATCACCAGTGTATAATATTTAAATATCTCCGCATAAAGCCATCCAGTCCGTCTGAAACAAGTGAAAAGGAATGCCAGTAATTTAACTTGAACCGAAACCATTTCAAAATGTATAAACTATGGTTTGGCGCCGAACTACAAGATCGGAGTCATGCAGAATATGTGAACATGCAGCGGCATGAAATTAAAATGAAGAAAATATCAAAACTTGGCAAAGACGACACATTAAATTCGTTTAAACGAAGATTTGCTTTAGATTTCGGTTTTGTAGTTAACTTATTTTATTTTTATAACAAAATAACAAATAGAGCTGTAAATATTAAAAGCCGGTAAATCAAAGATCAAGTAGAGATCCAAACTCCATTTAGAATTTACAAGCGATGCGTCGCCGCCCTCCAATGCTTAAGGGTCTTTTTTTTGGAGGGCAGCGGCTGCTGCTGAAACAAGGCACTTACTAACATATTTCACACATATTTTGTGGCTTTCAGGACGCAACGGCGGCAAGTCAAACAAGGAAAGCACGGGTAGCTCTACCCCGGCGCCGGGAACTGCATCCGGCAGTAATAGCGGCAACACGACTCCCGCCCACAAGTCGAGTGCCTTGGACGGATCCTCCGACAAGGATGGAGGCGGCGTCAGTGCCAGTGCAGTGGCTGCGGCGGTCACCACGCCGACCAGCATCCACGATCCGAATCATTGGAGCAAGAAGGAGAAGTACGACGCGGATGCGTACTTGGAGGGAGCCTACAAGAAGCACTTGGGCAGACACGCGAATAAGTGAGTCGTGTGGAATCGAATTTGTTCATAAGCTAACCCCCCATTGAAATGCAATCCAACTTGTACTAACACCTGAAAACCCTACGCTCTCTCTTCTTTCTCTTTTAAATTTCTTTTGTTTCATTTCGTATTCGTTCACAGGGTTCTGCTGCGCGTGAGGATGCTCTACTATATCCAGCACGAGGTTATTGGCGAGTTTGTCCAGCAGATCAAGGACAATACGCCCATCAGGTAGGCGGTAGTGGCACTTCTTGAGTTCGCCTGCTAGAAAAATAAAAAATAAACAAAACCCTAGAGTACATTAAATCATTTCGTTTGTTTGTTGTTGTTGTTCGATTGATTGATTGATTGATTGACTGACTGATTGCCCAAGAGTGTTGATTACATATTTTTTTTATTTATTTATTAATTATTAGTATTTAATATATACTTTTTACTAATGCCAATTTGTCAAAACTGTTTTCTAATACAACTTATGCCTTTTCTTTAAATAAATCACTTAGTGTCAGCTGATGAGGGTTGTGGGATCAGCTGTCCATTACTCTCTTTGTAATTAAAAACAGCTGACATCTATCCAGAGGTCACTCTGTGTACTTGAAATCTTCTGATATCTATCCAAAGTTCAGGGGGAATGTTACCCTGCCTTTTACTCCCCGTCTTTTGTACTTAATATCAACTGATTTCTCTTCAGAGATCAGTTGAAATGCAACCCTGCCTCTTACCCTCTCTCCCTTTTACTCTCTGTAACTAAAATCAGCTGACATCTATCCAGAGATCGGGTGAATACAACTCCCTCTTTTAGTTTCTCCTAATCACAAATCAGCTGTTAACTTGCCAGAGAAAGCAACACTATCTTATACTCGTATCTTTTCTTTAACAAAGTATCAGCTGATATTTGCCCAGAGTTCAGGCGGAATGCAACCCTGACTCCTACACTCTCTATCTCTTTTTAAAACTTTAACCATTCTCTATGTACGTTCGATCGCTTAACCATTTGAAATGCTACTTACCATTTGTACATCTACCTCCTCTCATTAACCCGTGCCATTCTAGCCCAATATATTATATATAACATACTCTCTACTTACATATTTTTGCCAACTAATTCTCGGCACATCTCGAACTCTTCTTCAATCTGCTGTGTGTGTTTTGTGTTTTTTTCCTTTCAAATTGTTTAATCGAAAACCTATGGAAAATACTCAATTGATTTCATTGCGAATATCTTATATACGTGTATTATGTTAACAAAAAATATTAAAAAACTGCAGCAGTACGAAAGCCAAGCAGCAGCAGCTGGCACTCAATCTGAATCTCAATCTGGAAAGGTAATATCCCCATAAGTAATAAACCCCCACAACTATCGCCATCGCTCGCACGCTATTTCGCTCCTCCATTTAAGAAGAAGATGATGCTGGCGAATAGGGAAACCCCCGCTACCCTGTATACACGTCTCTCTATCGAAATTCCACATTGCAATTTAATCGTATTTTATTTGTGTATTCTTTCTAAGAATTCCAAATTCAAAAAGATAAATCAAACCGAACACCAAACGCCGCCGATCGAACCTCTTGAGTTTTGCTTTTGTATGAATTTCTATGCATTTTGTAGTGGTACAAATCCGTAGTGCAAATTGGCAAATTAACTTAATTAGTTTTATGATTTTCTTGTATCTTTTTTGTTTCTTACTTCTTTTGTTGTTTTCCTTTTACTTTATTTAACTCATAAAACCAAAAACCGAAACATAAAAAAACATAAAATTGTTGAACAAAATTTTGGAAATTTTTATACTAAACCAACGCATATCTCTCTCCTCTCTCTGAAATATCCCCCCATGAATGTTATCATCATCGACCGATTACGAATATCATGTGTAGCGAGCTCCCCATTCGCCCGCCGCCAACGCCAGATCAAGTGCCATCCTCATGGTGGAATCCCATTTGTTGTGATAAGAGTCTGTTGGTTGGAACCTACAAGCATGGCTGTGAAATGTATCGTCAAATGCGCGCCGATCCCAAATTTGTGCTTTGTCACCCATGTGGGCGCCGGTGCTGCCGGTGACGATCTGGCTGTCACGAATTTGCCGATGTAAGTCTTTTCTTTCGAAACGAAAAATTGAAAAATGAAAAACGAAAAACCCACAGAAAAATTTAATCTAAATTCGAAATTTGAAATCCGGTGTGTTTTGTGCAAGTTCTACAGATGTTTTAAAGCAGTTCCATAAGAGGGCAAAAGTTAATTCAATAAAAATAATCGCAATCTTGTGCCCAGATTCTAGATTTGCTATAAACTTAAAAATAAGCAAAGTATATTAACCTAAAAAGCATGTATAATTAATTTATTTAGCTTTCTTTGCCAAAGAAACCCCTATAACGGTTGAAATATGCAGAGATAATACAGATAATAAACCTAAAACACACCGGATTATAGAAAAAACCCATGAATCAATGTAGTTACCGCACTCCCTTGCATAAATACCATTAAGTAATCCCACATATGCCACACACAAGTACTAAAATGAGGAAATTATATACAAAAGCTCAAAGAGTCCGCAAGCTGAAGAGGACAGGAAACAGGAATTGCTGAAAACTCATACTTCCATTCCCACGCACACACACATCCCAACCAAAACTCATGAAAAACAAGCTTTTGAAATTCGGAGATTTATAAAAATAAATTCAATTAGGTCATTACCATCGTTGAAATATCAATATTTAAACTTGTTTATTAAATTAAAACTCACAGAGTACAATTGCTTAAAATATAAATTTGTCCAATATTTCAATCTAGTTTCACGGTAATCGAGTAATTGCTTGGCAAGATCCTTATCTGTAAGAACTCTCGGATCAAAGACCCTTAAATAACAAATCGCATAACGCCCATACATTTGACTTGCAATATGCAAGACAAAAATTCGAGGACAGCTTGAAGATTGAGCTTACGTATCTCTCTCTCTCTCCCTCCCATTAACACGCACAACATCCGAAGCATTGGGATCTCCATCTTGCCATTGCGCTGAATTGCTGTGTGTGTGTGTGCGTGTGTGTTGTGAATTTTCTCTCAGTGTTTTTTTTTTAAGAGAACGTTTTAACTACGTTTTGGCATGACTTCCTCCTCCTCTTAAGTATATAAATATATATAATCTCCGATAACATACTCTCAAAAATCCCGCCAAACAGAAACGAAGACGATGCAAATTCGAAGCACGACGATGGCGACGAGGTGGACGACGATGGCACTACCACGACCAAAGACTCGGACTCGGGCAAACTCACCGGTGGGGATAGCAACAAGGACTCGCTGCTCCTTGACCCGGAGCGGCCCAGTTCGTCGGGTAAGAGCGGCAGCGGCAGCGGCGACGGCAGCGACGCAAAAACGCTAACGAAGGCCAACGAGCTGGATTGCGAAAAAGATACCACCGCAAATGCTTCCGAATCCTCATCCAAATCCACAGCCAAAGACGATTCCTTGCCGGGCGATGGTAGCGATAAGGTCGATGCGGCGACGTTGGTCGCCCAGCAGGAGGCATCATCAGCGACTCCTCCACCACAATCGGCAGATACAGATACAGACCCGGAAATCAAGACCAAGAAAGGGGCCGCGGCAGTCTCGACCTCTGTGTCGTCCCTGGACTCCAGTTCGCCGAAGAAGGCTGGAGAAGATCAGGAGACGGCAGAGGCCAAGACTGCCGATGGCGAATCAGACATCGAATCGGAGAAAAAAATCGAAAAAGAAAAAGCAAAAGAAACTACAAACGAAATTGAAATCGATAACGATAACGATAACCAAACTGAAATCAAAAAGGAATCAAAGGAGTCGTCTGCTGCTGCTCCTCCTGCTGGGGAAACCAGAAACGATGCCGCTGCCATTGCCCGTGCTGAGGGCGATCAAGCGGAATCATGCACTAACAATGCTACCACAAACATCACCACCACCACCACTACTACTACTACTACCATTACCAATACCACCACCACCACCACCACCAATAATCCATCATCCAAAGCGGCTGCTAACTCTAATGCCCCCAACTCCACCACCACCAACGACCATGCTAACTCCAACTCACATTTAGGCCTGGACGAAGAGGAGAGCGTCGCTGGGAGCTATCCGCCGACCGTGGCAGCCGTCGAGGATGCCACCACCATGTGGCCATCGATGCAGGACCTCAACACGCGCCTCCGTCGCGTAATCACTGCCTATCAACGGAACTACAAGAAGGAGGAGCTAAAGCTGCAGCAAAAGGCCAAGGTGAGTCCGCCTAATATCGTTTATGTACATACACTGTACCACCCAAAATTTTCTTACCCTCATATATGTATGTCATTCTTTGTCACTCATAGAAAAGAAATTGCGAAATGGCGATTAAAATTCTGGTTAAACTTAAAAATAATTGCTGTGTGTAAATTAATCTTTGAAACGAAGCAAAAACAGATAATATTCAAGTAAAGTGTTAGAAGTAGAGGCGTAGAAGTCAGACAGAACCAGTCAGTAAACAGAACTTGTTAAAACAAGTGGGAAAGCTACAGTCGAGTGTGATCCACTATGAGAAACCCGGTACCCAAAGCATTGTAGGTGAAATTACATAGCACATGGACATGGAAAAAAGAAAATGTTGACAAATGAAGACAAATGTTGCTATAAACATGCTGAGCAACACCCAAAAAAGACAAATGTTGCTGGGGACATGTTGAGCAACACGCGCGTGCGCTCTCAACATAGAAAAAGGGGAAGCATACACTGAAACTTTATCGCTTAATAACTTCCATGTTTATTATCGGATTTTACTCAAATTTCTGACTATTTACTTTAAGCCGAAAATATAACATAAAGTTTTTTATGATTTTCGGGGGCGGAAATGGGCGTAGCCAAATTTCAAAGCAAACTTGATCTGCGTGCAACAGATTCCAATTCTATTACCAAATTTGGTAACTCGAGCTCTTATAGTCTCTGAGATCTGTTTATCAACACGAACAGACGGACAGACAGACAGACGGACATGGCTAAATCGACTCTGCTGGTGATGCTGATCAAGAATTTATATACTTTATGGGGTCGGAAATGTCTCCTTCTGCCTGTTACATGCATTCTCGGTTGGCACTAACCTATGGGTACCGGGTACAAAAATAACGCATCAAATTCTTTCTAAGATTTACAAAATTGTTTAATTAAGGTAAATAATCGCAACGACTATCTACCAAAAATATATTTATAGGTCGTCTCCTTGCCGCTAACCTAAAAGAAAACTAGATTTATGATTTAATTTTCGTGTTATATGTCTTAACTATCATTATTATTATGTTGTAGTGTCAGTGTTGAAAAGTACGTAGTTTTGTTGCTTAGCTGTTGGCCGTAGTTAGTTGCGAACCGTACACCGTAGTTAGCGTACAAAAGGACGGAACGGACAAGGACAAGGACTCGAACTCTAACTCGGACGGAGAATCCGAAGCATCCAAAACTTAAAATAGAGGAAAACACTGATAATAAACCCAAAAGCAGCCAACAGCTGATCAACAAAACTATGTAAAAACCAAAACCGGCATTGGGATCACATCAAGATCAAGATCAAGATCAACCATAAGCTCCATAAGCTCATCTCACTTCCCCTGCTCCCCATATCTCTGATCTCTGTTGCTAGCTTACCAATGCCTCCAACTCTCTCTGTGTGATTGCCCCACAGCTCCAGGCACTGGTCTCATCGACGCCCCCGTTATCGGTACCCACCACGCCCACCCTTCAGTCGATGCAAATGCAGCTACAGAGCGGCTCCGGCGGCGGCGGTGGAACTGGCTCTTCAGCATCCACTGTGGGCTCTTCGGATCCCAGCGGCCGGAGCTTGCAAGCGCTGATGCAGTCGCAGGGGGCCAGCACGTCCGCAGCAGCAGCGGCAGCCGCTGCCGCGGCAGCTGGAGGAGGAGGATCATCTGGTGTTGGATCCGGGCAGGCCCAGCAGGTGGGCGGATCAGGCGGATCGGGAGCCATGCCAGCTATGCCCACTGCCGCCGACATCAGCCTGATGCTGAGTATCCTCAACACGACCGACGTCAGCCAGCTGGCCAATTTGGACATCAATAAGTTGGCCATGTACCTGGTCAGCATGAACAATGTACGCAATGTAGTGATGAGTACCCTCTATCTACTATTTATATATATGCATTCTTATCACTCACAACAACACCACTACCAGTCAACCCCTTGCCCATTTGATTCAATCAACCCCCGATCACACTGAAATCAATCCTCAACTACCACTCGTGGCGACCGTGTGTCAAACCATTTCCAAGCCAAACATAACCCCAAACCGCCGCCACCCTTTCGTGGTGCTAATAGACCGTGAACAGTCCAAACAATAACTCCCCCCGATAGGAAAGACTTTAACCCAAAAAATAAACACCAAACACTGACACGAAGCCACGCCACCACACCGAACACTACTACTTACTAACCCCGCATATCACACTAACTTGCATGAGTTGTCAAACTACCAAAGTATCGAGAGATTACCGTCATGAATTTTTGCATAACTGATAACTAACTAATATACTCCTACTAACTATACATTAAACCAAAAATCCCTTTCGGATTGCAATCGATTGAAAAGGTGTCTAGTACTGGGTTTATACAGTGCAGAATACATGCATTTAGAAAAATCGTATCATCATTTTATGTATTCGGGAACCCATGAAAGTTGACTACGAATTCGGCCTCGATACATGTAATGGGGTGGAGCTCCAGTTGAATTTTCCATAAATTAGGTGGCAGCGCCAAGCGAAAATTAAATGAAATTAGAAGAATTGCTGTCAAAAATAGCCTTTGAAATAAGGTAAAGCTATTCAATACCTTAAAATGAACGGAAACCAAAAACGCACCCATTGGACAGAATCAGCAGTTCGTGAGCTTCTCTCTATAGTCAAGGAGCAAAACGTGATGAAGATGATCGATGGTAAGACCAAGCCCAACAACACGGTCTTAAAGGGAATATCGACTTAAGTAAAAAGCAAGCTTCGAATGCGTAAGCAGATCTACTTTAACACTAAGCGGAGCAATGCTGTTAGCGAAGCTGGTAGGAGTTCCTGTGCCCACTTTGCTGAGCTTAACGATATATACGAAACCCGCGATCTGATCGAGATAATTGAGGTATTGTTCTCAACGCGTACTCAAAGCTAGAGCAAAACAACATTTAAACTATTTTTGTAACTTAAGCCGTTTAGAAGTTATGGGCAGAAAAAATTTAAAAGAAAAAATTAAGCTGTAAAATCTTTTTTGTTAAATATCTTTTCAACGGAGTATACCTTAACAGGGGCTAATTTGATTATACATGATTTGTAATGCATGTATTCCATAGTATAAACCTAGTATAATGAGTACACTATTAAAATAACCGAGTTCAAAATTTATTGTAAAATGTTCTGTTCCCATTAGGTATTATATTTTCTAACATACCTTTGGACACATTATTAATTGATATCTATTCCATAGCGATTTTTGTGGCTTTTCAATCTAGTATTAAAGTACTATTAACAGTCTAATATTAAAATACCAACTATTAAAAGCAGTTGCATTTAGCTTAATTTTGAAGGGTACACTAAAATTAATAACTCTGCAACAATACACCCAGAAAATTGCTTTTAATTTCCAACTGGTTCTAACATCCTTGGCATGGAGTGATGGTTAACGGTCAACTCTTAGATATGTTTGTGTTACGGAATTAGCAAGTCTCTACAGCAACAGTAAAAATAAATACTGTATGCATTTTGAAAAACACCTTAATTATTTTAAATGGTTGTATTAATATAAAATCATCGCACAAACTGAAACTTACCTCAAGAAACTGACGAACCACCCGAATATCTTGGCCAGATGACTCACAGAACACAGACGCAGAAGACTCAAAAGAACACATCCCATCGATCTACCACACAGAATTTTCTAAACCTTCACATAAACTAAAATACTCCACTAAATTTTAACCCATAACACTTTTCTACTCCCACACAATCTCTTTATTATCCATCGAACACCGGCGTACACTTGTAAAAGCTACTACATTACAGCAACAGTAAACAATATTACACTGTGTATATCGACACAGTAATAAATCACTCGAAAAAAGGCCTATATGGCCTAAAAATGAAGTTTTAGGACGAAAATTGCCTAGAATTTAGGCCTGTTTCCATTACCTAAAAATATGGCTTTTTGGACAATTTTTAGGCAATAACTACCTCGACTTCCGTTTTATGTCAAATGGACTAACACTTAAGGCAATTTGGCAGCTTTTTAGTCCATGAATTTTTTCTGGGTTTAGAAGGTAAAACACTAAAATTTGAAATGAATATTTATTCTTCAGGTATGTACCCCAGTGTTGCCAGATGAACATTTTGTTTTCCCCCTAAAAAATCTCAGAGAGTCGATATTTCCAAGTATTTCGATATTTTCAAGTCTTCCCCCTAATTTCAACAAATCTTTTAGTTTCAAATATTTAAAGGAAGAAATATTATGACGAGGAAATTTTGCAAAGCGAACAAATTTCGGTAGAATAAAAGTTTCTTATCATCTTAAAGGCGGGTTTACAGAATGTGTACAGAGTGGACTTACTAAAATCAAATGATTTAAGATCATTATAAGAACAACTAGGGATGTCGGAAATATATCAAAATATCGATGTTTAAAAAAATATTATCATCGCGATATTTTTGGGCAAAAAGGCGATATTGATATTTTTTTTTAATTATATAATATTTCCGATTTTTTATGTTTGGTCACTCTTAAGCCAGAAAGTGAAGTGAAAAGTCAATTTGTGAAAATGAGTTCGGCAAAAGAGTCTTACAAAGATTTAACAGCTACTTCAGCAAACAGTACACATGTATTTCATGAATTAATAATTAATCAGTATCATTATATTAAATAAAATTGAACACAATGGGCTGTGCTCTATACCATATCCTTAATAATTTAGCTTGAGAGTGGGTATAATATTTTTTTTTTTAAGTTCACTTTTTAAATAAAAAATATTCTATTGTGTCTCAAATGTCTCTAATTTGCAGCTCATGATTGAAATCAAATATAACGTTTTTTTGAATATATGTACATATTCTTAGGCCTATAAAAGACCCAAATTTACAGAAACAGGATACCTTTATTCAAATTTAGCTGAACATTTAAAAATATCAAAAATATATAGATATTTTTTTATGATATATTTTAATATCATCGTGTGATATTTTTCAAACAGCAAATATCATCAATACGTTTTTTTTTTCAAAATCCAACAACCCTGTTCTGGACACAAATCCAACTTAGTACAACAACAAAATACATTGCATACTTATGCAAAAATTTTAAACATATTTCAAATCCGTGATATATGTATGCTTGCATTATGTATTTCGTATATCTGATATCTAATAAGTGCCAGTTTAGAACATAATTTTGAATCTTTTCCCTTCGAAATGTCGATACTCTCAATTTCCCAATTCCGTTATCGACAAATCCATAAGAGCGCGGGGGGAGCGTGCGAAAAGCACAAATAAACAAAAAAAAGCAGCTCGGGAAATCTGACTAAATAAAAAGCAAAGTCGACACCCACCTGAGGTTGAAGGTGTGAGTGTATCAGAGGTGAAAAGTCTGTCAACTCCTCCGTCTGTGTATCCTCCCCCTTGTATGCGTGTATATTTGTGTGCGGGTCTTGCCGAATGGGCAAACAAAAGCGAAACAACAACGAATAAACGAAATCCAAGCAGCGATAGAGCAGTCCAGACCAGCGCCGAATAAAAGGAGGAGCGACAGCAAATATACACTTATGCTTAATTTATGCAAAATAAAAGAAATACATATACACTCGAATTTGAACCCGAAATGCGGTGCACACACAAGATGCTCGGATTATTCTCCGCAGACTGCTCCTTCTCTCCTTCTTCTCCTCCTCTCGTCTGTTCATCCTTCGACTCATCTCGCGAATGGGAATGCGAATGAGCGGCCCAAAACGGAGGAAATGTCAAACCACTTTGCACACTCGGCGGCAGAAACAAAAACAGCAATACACGAAACTCCACCTCCTCCACCCTGCTCCATCCCAATACTCTGCTGCTGCTGCTGCTCTGCCTAGTACAAAACCGTTGCTTTCGTTTCGTTTTTCTTGCCGCTGCTTCGCTTTTTGCTGCCCCTTGAGGTGCCAACAACAACAACACACCCAATACACAGTGGAACCCGCAGCTCGTTGGCCAAAAGGCTTGGGTCAAATTATGAGCCAAAGCGAACAGGCCCGAAGTCAATTGTACAACCTGACGCTTCGATTCGCCGCATTCCCACTGTAGTTGCAGACGCCAGAGATGCGTTAAAATTGCTAGCAAGCCAGTTGTCTGGAAAACTGAGAATAATAAGCAAAATAATATTAATCTTAGACTTTTTTCCTTAATTTTTGTATCGCATTTAGTGCTTTGATAACTTACAGAAAGGGAGTTATAGAGTTTTCTATTTTGTAAACTCTTTTTTTTAACTTTCCGTAGTTTGAAAATAGACAAATGGCTGGGATATTCTCCATGTTATATCCCAAAAGTGCTCAGCACTGAATGGGCGACGCAGCCATTATCAAAAGGCAGAGGGGCGGCTGTGGCAGTGGCAGCAGTAAAGGCTGCGCGCCATCAATCAAACCCACAACAACAACAACAGGAGCAGGTCGGATTTGGTGAGGAAGAAGCCGAGCAGAAGAGCCAAAGCCAAGTATTTGTTGCTGCTGTTGTTGTTGTATTGACGAGGTGAAGTTCTTCTTTGGTGACGATGATTGTTGCGGCTGCGGCAGACGCCAGCAGCGGCAGAGACGTTGGCGTTGGTGGACGACTTGGTTTTATCGTTGTTACAGTTGTTGTTGTTGTTCATTCGATATCATCGGGTGGTTTTGGCTTTGGCTTTGCTGCCTAGCTACACGTTGGCTGTACTTGCGCTGCCCTGCCTGCCTGCCTGCCCGCTGTATGTATTAGTTTTCCATGCGAGTGTGTTTCCCCATCTCGCTCCCACCAGCTGTCGCTGTGCCTGCAATGTGTGTTTGTAATTTTACATTTTCTGGATTTATCCAATGTTTAATTTTTTTTTTATTTTTCGTGTGCCCGCCCACCCAAAAAGGCCAGCCAGCAGGAGAAGGGGGGATAGCACTCTCTTTCAGCTACGGCTGCTGCTCTGCTCTCTCGAACTGAATTATTGAGCGCAATATGTGACTTGGGAGATGGAGACGACGGAGCAAAAGTAGAAAGGAGATGGGGATATGGAATGGGTGACCTGTTTCGTTTCGGTTGCCATTTCCTGTCCTCTTCTTTTGCACGGCGCGCGAGTTTTCGATAAAGCCAGCCGCCTAATTGTGCTCATTTGAGAGCTCCCATTTCGTTCCTCACTCTTTCCGCTTTCCTCCTTCCTCCTATTTTTCACGTTATGCTGCTGCGGCTGCAGCTTAAAAGCATTTTTCGCTTTGTTTTGTTGATTCCTTTGCATTTTTGCAACGTGTATTTAGAACACCGGAGCATAGAAATTGCTGCGTGTGTGTGTATGAGAGGTAGAGAGTGAGTGTGCTTGCTTTGCCAATTCTTTTTTGTGGCCATCTTCGGCGGGGCCCACCGTCGACTTGCTTGGATGCTTTGCCGTTGCCGTTGTTGTTGTTGTTGCTTCCTTTTGCCTCATTGCTTTTGTTGCTGACCGCTGTTGTCGTTGCTCTTCTTTTGTGCTTTTGCTATTGCTATTACTGTTGCCGTAGTTGTTGTTGGTTCTGCCATTCGATTTATTATTTTATTAGCATTTGGCTGCCGCTGCTGCTGTGCACAGTGGAAGAAATTGCATTTGTTACGGGAAATACTTTAGTATCCTATGTTTAAAATGCATTACTTCCTTGACAACGACAATATATTAGAACAGTTTGGATCACTCGTAAGATGCTTAAATTCTTTCCTTTCTTCAACTCAATTGGAATTTATTTAAATTCCCCGATTTTTTTCTGTAATTCAAAGGCAGGATCAAAAGAAGACATCCTGGTGATCTACCACACAGAAAGATTTATACCTCCACACTAGCCAAGACATTTTTTTCTACCCCTAACACTTTTATAACTTTTCATGGATCACTGCTCCTACACTATTGTAAAAGTTGCTATTAACAGTAAAAGTAACAATTAAATACATGTACTTAGACACAAAAATAATAATAAAAAAGAATAAATCTTTTGTAATTTTGGCATTATGGCCCACTGTGCGCGTGCGCCACACGTGTTGCTGTCGCAATCCATCCTTCCTCTCTCTCGCTCTCCGTGCGATCCAGCGAGTGCATTTGGGAGCTGTGCAGCTGCTGCGTCGGCGCATTTTTCACTTCACACCTGTCAGTCGTAAAGCATTGAGAAAAGTCGGCTGTCTCTAACTAATAATACCGAATGGTCAGTCCATCAGTCCCTCAATATATTGAGGGCTACGTGTCTGCAGTGCGAGTTTAAATATCTCATTGAGAGCCGCCGTCGCTGTCTACCTGCTTCATTGCATCGTCTTCGGCAGCCTCTCTTCCGCTGATTTAGGTTTAGTCAAATTTACGATTGAAATGATGACCCCTCTCTGTAGCTCTCCACTCGCTGATCTTGCAAGCGTGAGTGTGTGAGTGAGTGCATTTACCAAAGAAGATGTGTCGCCATTGCATCGATTCTGTGCGCGATTATATCCGCCCTGCTCGCTCATGCATGGATGTACGTATGTATGCGATATCCAAAACGCACACACAGCTACTCACTCACTCTTGCGTTCGCTCACTCACTCATGTGGTATCTGCATCTGTATCTTGCGGATTGATTAATAATCTCGTTTCGTTTTTGCTCTGGCTACGTGCTTATCGCACTTTGGCCCTGCTTCCATCTTTCGCTCTGCCTCTTCAGCTCGCTCTCTCCCTTTCTCTCTCTAGGTGTGTGTTTGTGTCGCATGTAGACGGCCCAAAGGTCGAATTAATTAAACAATTGCAAAATGCCAATAATCAAAGTCAAGCTCGTACAATTCAAAGCAGTCATTGTCACATGCTAAATGTGTATCTGTATCTTAAGAGGGGAACTTCAACTGCAGTATGACGCTTTTACTTCCAGGCTCAAAGTCGTTAAGGTCCAAAGTTGGGCGCCAAATATTTAAGGATCCCGAGTCTTCTCTAAGGTAATTACTCTGGACTTCACGACTCTTCTTGGGGTTTAAAAGCGTAGTCTTCTTTAAGCTAATATGTGCTCAGTAATTGACGCCAGAACTTGATTTTATAGTTAATTAATATATAGAGTATATATTGACTGTAGTTCCACGAGGATTATTTCATACTTTTGGTGCACCTTTTGTACCTGCTTTTTTTGTTGTATTAATTCGTTTTCATGGCTTTACCTCTCGGTCTCCCTCTTCTTCATAGCGTTCTGCTGCGGCTACGGCTGCTGTTATTATTTTATTTTATCCCTTTTGCCGCTGTTGTCCTGCGTCCGTCATTACACCCTCCTCTGGCTCCTCCTCCTGATTCCTTTGGCTGCCTCGCGCGCTCTCTTTCGCTGCTCTCTATGTGTCGTCAACAGTTTTTGTGGTACATTTGTTTCATTGCCTTGGCTTTTTTGCCTCCGATTCAGCCGTGTGTTGTGCCCCCACCTCCTTGCTCCTTGCTCCTCGGCTCTGTGTGTGTGTGGCAGGCTGGTGCCTGGTGCTTCTTCTTTGCTTACATTACACGAGTTGACACAATGTGCCTGCCGCTGCTGCCTGCTTCTTCTTCTTCAACTCGTCCATCCAGTGCACACTTACTCAGTCACATTTAATGTCCCGCTCTCTCTTCAGTCCGGCTCTCTCGCTCGAAGGCTCTCTTCGCTCGCTCTCTATCTCTGTCGCTCTGCCCAGAGTCAGTTGCAAGTGACGCTCATTCACCTCAGTCTGAGTCTCCTCGGGTATCGGTATCGGTCTCGAGTCTCAGTTTTTAGCCCATCTCATTCATATTCACATTCACATTCACCCAAAACGGCGTTTGGCTTAATCTCACGATTGTTTGGTTTCCCTTCTCCATCTGTCTCTCTTTCTCCCTCCCTCTACCGCTGGCACTCTTTTGAGTCTCTCTTGCTCTGGCTGATTCGCATTCGATTTTAGCCGCTGCCGCTGTCGCCGTCGCCGCTTGTCTCTGTGTGTGTGTGTGTGATGAGGAGTGTTTCTTGTATTTTAGTCCGCAATGCGCTCCGCTCATTATTTGTTTGAGCGCCGCGGTGTAAAGTTGTAAAAAGTCCAAGTGGTGCCCGAGCGAGAGACGCGACTAGAGACGAGAAGCGGGCGCGCGCGATAAATCGCGAGAATAATGGGAGCGAGCGAGTGGGAGTGATAGTCAAAACGATGGAATGGTATTGGAAATGGAATGGAATAATGTAATTGCCGAGGCAACAACAACTAGGTGCAAAATAGTTGTCATTGGGGCGCAATGAATGATAATTAGTGCTTAATTGAAATCAATAATCGTGACGGAAACCGCAAGGCTTCGATTTCTGTTGTGAGACTGTGATATTTTATAGTGTTTTATAGTGTTTGTTGTGTGTAGTGTGTGTTTTTGGTAAAAAAAAAAAAAAAACACAAAAATGGAGGTTATTAAACCCATGGACTTTAGCAGCTTCTCCGCCTTTTGCGAGCATCTCAATAAATCCTCGCAAATTGCAGCCGCCACAGCAACAACAACTGCAACAGCAACAACGACTGCGATGCCAACCACATTAAGCAATGGAAATGGCATTTATTTGGAGGTAAATGCAAGAAGCAATGACAATTCCAATTCCGATATTAGTATGCCCATATCTCTTAATTAAAATGAGAATGCAAGAGTGCAAGAAGAGAGCATAATATGCAAAGAATGTGCCAGTGTGTGTGTGTGTGTGGAGAGGCAAATCAAGAAAAAAAGTAAACGAGACTCAAGTTGATGGAGCAAAGAGAGTGGGGGAAGTGGGGCCATATCTGCTCTCTCACCCGCAATTCGTTGTGTGTGCAGCGAGCGAAGATACAAAACAATAAATTTATGCCTATAGATTTCACATGAGCGACGAAGAACGAAAACGCTGTCGCTGTCGTTTGCCACTTTACACGCTCCCCAGAGGAGGCGTGTGGGGGGTGGTGTGTAGCATGTGTAACTTGCACAGCCAAAGGCAGACCGAAGAGGCAGAGGACCAAGGAGAAGAAGAAAACGATGGAAGACACCTGCAGTCAAAATAATAGATAGCTCAAAGGGTCAATAGTGATCAGTGTTTCAGGGCCGTATTATCTCAAATTCAGGAACTTATCCACTTATGACATTTTGTTTTAATTATGAATAATATTATTTATACCTTAACTGCATTCAGTTGTTAAATTTCGTTGATTTGGCTAGTTACCTTAGAGGACTAGCAGGTAGCAACAAAGGAGCGTTAAAATCTTAACATTTATTAAGCATTCTTACCTGAAATATGGAAAATTTTCTTGTAAAGACTCAGCTTTTACTTATTACAGCATTCTTTTAATCCACAAATAAATCTCAAAAACCCTTCGAATGTAACTCTAAGCTTGTAATCAGTTATCCAAAAACCGGCCACTCCGCTCTACTTATTATTATGACCAGCACTGTGTGCAACAGTACTCGTGCTTTTATCTGTTTGTTTGTTGGCTGTTCGAAGCGGCTGTTCGCTCATTTAAATTCGTTTTTCCGCGGCTGCTTACTGAGCTCGCTCCCCTTCTCTCTTTCTTCCTCGTCGGCTTTGGCTCCGTCTCAGTCTCTGCTTGCCCCATCCTCACCTTTCGTTGGCAAGTCCAAGACGACGAAGTCACAGTGGAAGCCATCGCTGTATAGTCATCGGTTTCTACTACTAATAATCATAATCAATCGCTCGAGTTGCCTCGCACTTGTATCGTGTGAATGCGTCGAGAACGAGATAGCCAGATTGGAGGATAGTACGCAAGGAGAAAGAGAGGAAGAGGATGAGGTTTCGGGTCACTTTATCTTGTGGCGCTGCGCTCGCCGTTGCTTTTGTCGTTTGTTTTTGTTTGTCCCCCTTTTTTGATTTCGTTGTTCCCATCGTTCGTCGGCTGCCTCTTTGGGGGGAGGCAGAGTGGTAAAAAAGCCGTTAGCTGTATAAACAGAACAGAAACAGGGAAGCAGAAGCACAAGTTGAAGGAGAAAGCACAAGAAGGAGACACGGCAGACAGCAGGGTTGCCAACCTGCGAGCCCACTTGGCATCCTTTTTTTTTTTTTTTTTTTGGTCCGCCCGAAACGGATTAGAGTCCCAGAGACAGACCCTCGACGTTATCCGGTATCCTACGCATTCACATGCAGCCAAGATTGCATTTAGTTTTGCGGTTTGATTCCACGTTACATTTATTCGAGAACTCGGCAACACTTGTCGTCGTCGACGTCGACGTCATACAAAAAAGGGGTTTATTGTCTTCCTGTGCTTATTTTATGGGGTGAAGCTATCTGTTGGGGTTACTCACTCACGCATATCGTGTTCATTTCGCAACTTTTTACCCCAATTTGCATAGCAATTATGCCGGCTGTAACCCTTACTCAGAGCCACACTTGTCAGGGACTACTGAGTATAATATAACCTTAATGATAAAGTGTAAAGCATGTGATAAATATTTATTAGCTGTGATCGATACATTTAGCAAATGATAACAGCTGTTAAGTCTTAAACTAAATGAATATACAGGAAAATACGTTTCATTCAACAAGGAAACAGCTTATGACAGCTAATCCCAGCCACGGGATGCCAAATGCACCTTTTTGAGGTTAGGCTAAAAACCCCCCCTATATAACGTAAAAGTTCTTATTCTGTAAGGATTTCCCAGGAAATTACTTGATATTTCTGACCTTCCTAATTATTGACTCTTACGCTTATTGTCCCTATTTGCTTCAGAGTAAAACTACAACCTGGTATCGAGTATCCACAATTCGCCGTGTTGCCATGTCGTCGTCCACTACGATGGTTCCCTCACGACGTTCTTGGCTTTCATGCAATTTTGTGTACTTGCGATGCCTTTGGTTTCGTTTCTCCTCCCACTTCGGCCTGGCCCCCATTATTATTATCATAACTAACTGGAGGAGAGTATACAAGCCAGCAAACAAACATGTACAAAACGGGGCACAGAAGAGCACACACAAGCACACACACACGAGTGTGGAGTGGGATGTGGGTGGCTTTTTGGGTGTTTTGGAGGAGGACGTCCTTTTTAGCTGCGGCGCGTGCAATTGGTCTCACTGGATTCATTTGTTTGTCTCCGTCTCCGTCGCCGTCGCCATCGCCATCGCCGTTGCCGTTGCCGTCTCCGTTTCGTGCCTCCTTGTCCATGCTTCGGAGTCCGGACTCGGCGCCATTTGCTTAGTGCGGCGTGTACTTGTGTCCCGTGCTCATTGCTGCGCCGTGTCTCTATTTCCCACCCGCCGTCGCCACCTTTTGCTCTTTCCGCCTTTTGGCCTCTGTCCTCTGGAGCGTTATTAGGGGTGTAAAATGGATTTTTTACTTTTATTATTATGATTTTATTGTATTTCCAGTTCCAGTTCTTCTGCTCTCGCCGCCGCTCTCTTTGCTGTGCCATTGTCTCGCCTCGCCTCGCTCTCGGTTTCATTTTGCTTTTGGCATTCGCATTTTGTCTTTCGTTTCGCAAAAATTCGTGTGTAATTCGAAAGGCTATAGTAGTCAGTCAGTCAGCAGTCGTCTGGCTTACGTACACACAGAGGAGATGATGATGGTGATGGTGATGAGGCCACCACCCCTGCAGCAGGCAGCAGGCAGCGTCACCACCATCCATGCCACGACGAGGGTGATCCCACCCCCCTTTTGGGTCTCGCATTACGCTCAAGCGGAAGGCAGGGAAGGGTGCTTCCCTACCATTCCTGGTGGACGCTTTTTAATTCTTTTTGCCAGCACAAAATTGTGTAAATATTCGTAATGAATTTGCACTTGCAAAATGCACACATCGTCGTCCATCGCCCAACGGGTGTTCGCTCTCTCGTCCGCCCCGAGTTGATATACTTATTGCGGGAATGGTTAGGGGGGTTGGGTTGTCCAATTTGCAGGTAGGGATTCGTTGAGGGAAATATGGGAAATGGGTTGCTTTTATGGCAATCGTTTTTACCTAATTCTAGATGATAACTTATCCTTGCCGCTGAAGATAAAGGGAGTCAGTAAAAACACTTTAGTCTTGATTACCTTTTAGGCTTGAAAGGGCATAAAAAACGGTGGCCTTAATTAAAATGTTCAATGTAAAAGGTAGACATAATAATAATAGGTTTGTTGAGTAACCATGTTCCCTCACCGATGATTAATTTAAAATTTGCAACTGACCTATTTCTAGTTTTTTGTTCCCCCTTAAATATCTTACATAGCTCAGAGTGTTATTGATAGCTAAATTCAATTTCTTAAGATTGTGAAACGCACTTCATGTGCGACGTAGTTGTGAATTATCTTATCTCTGGTCCTAAAGTTAATTTACTTGGAATTGTTGATGTGCACGGATCAGGCATCAGCGTAATCTATTGAGTCATCGCATATGTAGTAACCAGTAACTATCTTATTTGATGGAAAAGTGTGTCCCGAAAAAACTATTGTAAATTTAACTATAAAAGCATCTTTTGCATGAAGTTTTGTACTGATTGAAACCTGAATAATTGCGTAGCTAATCTTTAATGGAATTTTAAGTCTTGGTAAATAGTTACATAGCTGATCACGAATCAGTTGCCTAGTAAGCTCCATCGCGACAGGTTTCTTGTCTTTCTTTTTCTTGAAGCCCAATACAGTTGGCATTGGGAAAGAGAAAGAGGAAAAGTAATTATAGAACAACTTATTGACTGATAATAATTTTTAGTTGTGCCCTGCTGGCTTGGGATTCCTTTGGTTTTAAAGTACTAACTGCTTCCAACTCTTAACAAGGCAAACTTATACTATTGCCAAACACCAATTAACACCAATAATAATGACACACATCTTTCCCAATTGACACCTCCAAAATGCTTCATAGGTAAACGATGAGCTTTCGCCAATCCAATTCCATTTGTACTAATTTTCCTTCCCTATTCTCTCTTCTCTCTTTGCAGAAAATGGAGCGGCAGGGCAAGATGGAACTGGCGGCCAAGGAGCGCGAGTCCCAGCGCCTGCAGCTCATACCCAAAAAGTGGAATCGCCGCGAGGAGTACGAGTTCCTGCGCGTTCTCACTGGCTACGGCATTGACCTGCACCTTTCGAGCACCACACCCATGGGGGGTGTCTCTGGCAGCAGTCCCGACTGGACCAAGTTCAAGCAGATGGCTCACTTGGAGCGGAAGAGCGACGAGACCCTGACGGACTACTACAAGGTCTTTGTGGCCATGTGCAAGCGTCAGGCGGGCATGAAGCTCGCAGAATCGGAGCGTGGTCTCGAGGGCATCATTGAGGAGATTGAGAAGGAGCATGCCAAGCTCATATTGGATCGGCTGGAACTGCTGGCCAAGCTCCGGGAAGTGGCGCGCAATCCCCACTTGGAGGAGCGCCTGAAGCTGTGCACCATGAATGCGGATACGCCCGATTGGTGGGAGGCAGGACGCCACGACAAGGAGCTAATCACCGCCATTCTCAAGCACGGACTCTACCGCTCCGAGACTTTCATCTTCAACGATCCTAGCTTTAGCTTTGGCGAATCGGAGAAGCGTTTCATCCGCGAACTAGAGGCACAGATACAGCGCACCATCAAGCTGGAGGCCTTCAATGCGGAAAAGGCCGAAAAGTTGGCGGCAGCTGAGAAGTTAGCGGCGGCTGAAAAGGCCGAAAAGGCGGCCGCCGCAGAGAAGGCAGCAGCAGCAGCCGCTGCCGTCAAGAACGAGGTCATAGATCTGGACGATGAACTCATGACCGATGAGAGTGTCATCAAGAAGGAGGCGACGCCTGCCACCACTCCCCTCAAAGATGAGGTCAAGTCAGAGGAAAGTCCAGAAAAGATGGAAACGGAGGAAGGCAAGAAGTCGGAGGATGATGAGGCTCCTCAGCCAGCGAAGATTGAAGCTGAAGCCGAGCAGGCGTCAGACAAGGTCGTCAAGGACGAAGAGGAAGTCAAAACCGAAGTCCCAGACAAGGAAGTTGAAGGCGAAGACAAGGAAACTGCTGTGGCCAAGGATAAATCCGCCGCCGAGGCAGAAAAGAAGGTTGATCCAGAGACCGAGGGAGAAGCCAAGTCCAGCGACGACAAAATGGAGGTGGAGGAGCAGCCAGCCATAGCCGAAAATGGCCAGGAGAAGGAAGTGGAAGCCACCGAGGCTGTCTCCGCCGAGAAAACCGCTGAGACAGAGGAGAAGAAATCCTCGGAAGAGGAGAAGCAAGCAGAAGAGGCTGCTGCCGACCAAGAGTCCTCCTCAGCCAAAATGGACATTGACGAAGTCGCTAAGGTGGAAGAGAAGCCGGCCGAGAAATCGGAATCTGAATCCCCTGAAAAGGAAACCGAAGCAGACAAGGCTGCTGTTAAGACTGACGAAGAGAAACCGGAAGAAGAACCAAAAGAGGACGCAAAGGAGGCAGCCGATGGCAAGGAGAAGGAGGAGAAGCCTTCTGCTGCCGCTGAATCAGCTGCAACCGAGACAGAGACGGAGACGGAGACAGTTTCGCCCAAGAAGAAGCCAGCCAACGATCAGGAGATACTCGACCTGGTGGCCGGGCCCACGGACCCCGACGACGACGAAGTGATGAAGGAAAAGGAGAAGGCCGTCGAGGAGGAGTGCAAGAAGCAGGCGGCCGAGCTCAAGGCCCGCTTCCCCGACCTGGAGGTCATCCAACCCGCCACGGTGAAGCAACAGAAGCTGGAAAGCCCAAGCTGGAGATGTGCATGATTCGTTGGTTCAAGGACTTCGCCCTGGAACGCCGCATCGCGCACATTGTGGCCTGCGTGGAGGGTGGCAAGTGGCCAGTGGACATCAAGTACAGTGCGTTCGCCAGCTGCAAGGGAGGCGTCACTGACCTGAGCATCGCCCTCCACGAGTCCATTCCCCACCTGAGCAGCCTGGACCGGCGCTCCACAACCCCCGATGTGATTACGATCACCACGGACCAGGGCGTGACGAAGCATCTGCAGGCCTCGCAGATGCAGCAGGTGGCCAGTTCGGCCTCCTCCTCCTCCGTCTCCTCGGGCATGTCCCAGGGGGTTAGCCAGTCCAAGTCAGCACCCACATTGCCGGGTCTGGACGCCACTAGCATCAATGCCGCAGTGGCTGCAGCCGTTGCGGCAGCGGCAGCCGGCGGCAATGCCACCTCGCTGTCCTCCCTGCTGCCGGGCATGTCGCTGAGTGCGGCCAGTGGCTCCGCCGGAGCCGGAGGCGGCGTCGGCGGCCTGAATGTGCCCAGTGCCGGTGGCTCGGGAGTGGGCAAGAAGCGCAAGCGACACATTGCCATCGATGTGGAGACGGAAAGGGCCAAGCTGCACGCTTTGCTCAACAGTTCGACGAGTAAGTGACTCTAGAATACAGAGGTTTCCAATACTAACTACTCTCTCTTTGTCTTTGCAGTGGCGCCCAAGGATTGGGAGAGCGAGATTGCCAATATGGAGGCCTTGACTGGGGGTTCCTCTGGTCGTGGACGCGGCGGAGGCGGAGGCTCGTCGTCGGCTGCCTTGAGTGGCATGCAACCGCCGCCGGCGCACCAACATGCCTCGCTGTCGCGCCAGTCCTCGGGACAGTTTAGCAAGCCAGCTGTGCCGGCGCTGAAGACGCCACCGCCCTCGATGGGCGCACCCATGGATCTGTCCTCAAGGTGGGTCACCAGGAGGAGGAGACGGAGGAGAATGATGTATTAATCCCTCTCTAAACCTTTACCCGCAGCAGCCTGCCCAAGATGAACATGACGGAGATGCTAAAGTCAGCCTCCAGTGCCGGAGCCATTGACCTGAGCGAGGTGCAGGACTTTTCCATGCCCTCCAAGAAGTCCAGCGTGCACGCGGCCCTCAGCTCCGCCTTCCCCTCGATGGGCGGCAGCAAGAGCAAGCTGGACGACACGCTCAACAAGCTGATGAAGAAGAACAATTGCGTAAGTGATTTCAAGGCCACAACCAAGCCACTCAAAGCCAAACCTAACCCGCTTTGTACTTTGCAGACCATTGAAGAGCCCGTGATTGGCAAGGAGAAGAAGCGCAAGAAGCTGGACGAGATTGTGCTCGGCCTGTCGGCGGCCAAGGAGCAAAAGACCTTCCCCGATCCCTCGCTGCCGTCTTCGTCGAAGCCGTCGAAGCCGCAGATACCGCCCAGCGTCTCGGTGACGCCGGCCAACCTGCAGTCCTCGGCGAGCCAGCAGCAGTTGAATCAGAAACCATTTACCATCACTGTGACCACAGTGCCCGGAAGTGAGTTGGAGTCTCTGCGCTTTTACATTTTACTAACCCCGCCCGTGGATGGGCATTGCACCCGAAAGAGTTCCCAACTAATCGATCGTATGTGTCTATCTCTTGCAGAGTCCAAAAGCGGAGGAGCCGGCGCCGGAGGAAGCTCATCGGCCAGCGGCGGCGGCGGAGGAGCCGGCGGCAGCGGCCTGAGCGCCCTGCAGAACATGGCCATGGGCGGGCTGTCGTCCAAGGACAGTTTGAACGCCCTGCTGGCCCAGACCATGGCCACCGATCCGCAGACGTTCCTCAAGCAGCAGCAAAAGATGATGCAGTTCCTGCCGCCTGCCCAGCGCAAGGCCTACGAGAATATGCTGGCCGAGATGGAGCAGGCCATGAAGCTCAGTCCCAAGTTCTCCTCCTCCACCAACTCGCCGCACGACGTCAAGGTGAACAAGTGGCTTTCGGACATGACCAGTCCCCTGGGCGATCAGCTCAGCATTGATTATGTGGGCGGCGGCGGTGGAGCAAGTGGTTCCGGCAGTGCCAACAGTCGGCGCTCCAACCGCCAGCAGGGCAGCTCCTCGCAGCAGTCGTCGAGTGCCGCCCAGATGCAAAAACAGCAGCAGCAGCAGCAACAACAGCAGCAGCAGCAGCAGCATTCGTCGATGGCGGGCCACAGAATCTGACGGGCGAGGAGCCGGTGCCAGTGATCAACAAGCAGACGGGCAAGCGTCTGGGCGGCAACAAGGCGCCGCAGCTCAAGCGCCTCATGCAATGGTGAGTTCGGAGTTTGGATAAAGGAAACTATAGGCACCTCTAACACCACATTTCTCCCCCTTTCAGGCTCACGGAGAACCCCAACTACGAGGTGGATCCCAAGTGGCTGGAGCAGATGCAGAACCCCATGTCGGCGCCATCGCCTAAGCCCTCATCTTCAATGGAGAGTAGCTACGGTTCGCCGGCGGTTAAGTCGCACGGCGGCCGCCCGTCGTCCAACTCGAGCAACGCCTCATCCTCGTCGCACACCCAGCAGCAGCAGCAGCAACAATCGTCCGCCGCCGCTCAGTCGCCGGCGGGAGGATCGTCCAAGAAGTCATCTCGAAACCAACAGCAATCGGCAGCTGCCGCGGCCCTGGACCAAGCAGCCCTACAGTTCGGCTCCCTGGCCGGCCTCAATCCCAGCCTGCTGGCCAATCTGCCGGGACTGGGCGCATTCGATCCCAAGAATCCGCTGGCTGCCTTCGATCCGAAGAACCCGCTGCTGTCCATGTCCTTTGGCGGCATGCCGGGCATGGGCAATATTCCCGGACTGGGTAACCTGAACAACATGAATCTGTTCGCCAGCCTGGCGGGCATGGGAGGATTGGGCAATCTGGCGGGGATGGACACCCAGTCGCTGGCTGCGCTCATGGCTGCTGCCGGGCCAACTCTGGGCGGCTTGACCGGTGCATCCGGCGGAGCGGGTTCCGGCAAGAGTCAGGGGCAGTCGTCGTCTGGTGGTGGTTCATCCGCCGCCTCCTCCTCCTCCGCCAGCAAGAAGAAGCAACAGCAACAGCAGCAGCAGCAGCAGCAGGCGGCAGCGGCGGCGGCGGCTCAACAGCAGGCGCAGAACGAAGCTGCCCAACTGGCGGCCGCCATAAGTGCCAGCACCGGCGGCGGTGGATCGTCGGGCGGAGGCGGAGGTGGCGGCGGCGGCGGTGGTGGCGGCAAGAATGCCGCAGCATCTGCGTCGCAGCAACTGGCCGCCGGCTTTCCGTTCCTCTTCCCCAATCCCTCGCTGCTGTATCCGCCCATGGGATTGGGCAGCCTCAACCCGTACTCCCTGGGCTCCAGCGGCCTGGGCTCCGCCTACGACCAGCTGGCGCAGCAGTATAATCTGCTGAACGGCGCCACTTCTTCCGCCTCGAACACCAGTTCCACGCAGTCCAAGTCGCATCAGTCGCAGTCGTCCAAGTCGAGCCAGTCGAGGAATGCCTCGGCGGCGGCGGCAGCGGCAGCAGCCAACTCGGCGGCCAGCCTCATGAATGCCATGGCCAGTATGGGCGGCGCAAGCACGGTGACAACGCCCTCGTCCTCGTCCTCGTCCGGCCGGGGCAGGCAGTCGTCGGGCAGCAGGAGCCAATCGCAGACCACACCCACGGCGGCGGATATGGCGCAACTGAGTAGCTTGCTCATGCCGGGGGCGGATCCGCATCTGCTCGAGTCCCTGAGCCGGATGAGCAACATGGATCTGGCGCAGGCCACGCGACTGATGAGCTCTCTGGGCATGCCACCGCTGCCGGGAACATCGGGAGGCGGCGGTGGCGGTGGAGGCGCATCCTCGAGCAGTGCCAGCAGCAGCAAGAGGAGCAGCAGCCAGCAGCAGGCGGTGAGCGAAGCGAATGCCCAGGCCAAGGAGCAGCAGAAGTGGTTCGAGAGCCTCGCACGCGGTGCCCTGCCCACGGACTTGGCTGCGCTGCAGGCATTCTCACAGGGCAAGATGCCCTCGACCTCGTCCAGCTCCAACACGGGCTCGTCCTCGTCCTCCAGCAAGAACTCCAAGTCGTCGGCAGCTGCAGCCGCAGCGGCCGCGGCAGCAGCGGCGGCAGCCCAACTGCCACAGATCCCGGGCATGTCCAGTGACTTCTCGCAGGCCTTCCTTGCGGAGATGGCCGCCCAGGCAATGGCGGCTGCCGGCGGATCCCTTCCACTGAGTGGCCCCGGGTCGCTGGCCAGCCTGGCTGGGCTAACTGGAGGCTCGGCCGGTGGATCGAGTGGCGGTGGAGGCGGCTCCTCGGGCAACAGCTCTTCGTCGAAGCGACAGCGGGAACAGGATGCCTTCAAACAACAAATGGATTACTATACCAAGACTCTGGGCCTGGGATCGGGCATCTCGCTGATACCCACGTCCTCGGCGGGCTCATCATCGTCCGCCTCCAGTTCGGCGAATGCTGCAGCGGCCGCCTATGCTGCCGCCTTGGATGCAGAGCAACAGCACCAGCAGCAACAGCACCAGCAGCAGCAAAAGTCCAAGCGATCGCGCAGTGAAATCCAGCATCCGACGAAGGAGGAACTGGCCGCTGCGGCCATGGCTGCAGGCTTGCCACTGAACCTCGGAGCCAGCATGAGCAGCATCGAGAAGAGCCTGCGGGGCGGCAGTAGCTCCAGCAGCAGCTCCACGCCGGCGCCCATGTCCGGGGAGCACCAGGATAAGGTTACCCTGACGCCGTTGAATGCCTCTGCTGGCGGCGGAGGTGGAGGCGGATCGGGCAGTTCTTCCTCGTCCAGTTCAGCTGCAGCTGCGGGCTTGGCCGCGAATCTGCCAAGTCAAACTACGATAACCATAGCGCCGCCGATTAGCAGCGGAGCGAGCACCAGCAGCGAGCGTTCCGAGCGCTCCGAATCGCGCATCTCGCTGACCATCACGAATGCAGCGGATGCTGCGAAGCTGCCGCCGCCCTACGAGGAAGCCGACGAACTGATCATACAACCCATACTCAAGAAGCCAGCAGCGGCTGCTGCTGCTGCTGCTCCAGGCAGTAGTCATGGCGGCAGCGTCGAGGATCTTGACACAGCCGGGGCAGTGGCCAATCTGAGCGGTTCCTCATCGAGTTCAGCTGCCGCCGCCGCCGCCGCTGCCGCTGCCGAAGAGAATCGTCGCTCCTCAAATCGCCTGAAGCGACCCAGATCTTCGGGCAACGAGCAGGCAGCGGCACCTGGCTCCGGCTCCGGCTCCGTGGAGGGACAACCGCCCGAGAAGCGACGAGAGCTGAGATCGACTCGTCACACACGCTCCTCGGCGGATGCTAGCACGCTAAATCTGTCGGCTGGAAGCGAGTCAGGTGCCGAGGAGCGGAACGAATGAGTATTGCGCAGATCCGAGCGCCAGCGCTAGCAGGACGGTGCGGCGGCTTCTCCGAAACTAAGAGGATCACGAGGAAGATCCCGGGCAAGAGGAGGAGCAGCCACCACTAGACAACAACAACAACAACAATCGAAGCAGAGAATCAACAGAAACAGCAACAAAAACATCAGCAAGAAGAAAAACAAAAACAAGAAGATGAAGATGACAAAGATGCAGACGCAGACGCAGACGCGGTCGAGGCGAACATTGAATGCTAGACTAGAAACTGTTACCACTAGAAGATCGAACCCCTAAGCTTAAAGTTGTGTAAAGAATAAGGAAGCATGATATATAAACTAAACTATATATATGAATAGAGAGAGGTTAGAAGGAGAAGGGACATCGCCTGGGAGCTTGGCAGCGCACGCACACACTGTCCTCCTCCTCTGCGGGCCCAGAGACACTGCTGCAACTACCGTCTGGCGGCCTCTGGGGGAGCGGGGACAGTGCTGCCTCCGCTGTCGCCGGCTACCCAATCGAAATCGATGGTGATTCGAGTTCCAAACTGCTGCCCAACATCCGGAGCTCGCTGCTGCATCATCACTACCCCGACTCGACTCTACGATATATTTATACGATTACGAAACATAATTTAAAGAAAGCGCTTATAATTTAATTGTAATTGAGAGGAGAATTGCTGCTGCATCCAGATTATTCGTTTAAATTATTGCAACCACACACACACATAGCCGATAAGCGACAAAATGTTTAGTAATAGAGAGGAGAAGGAGCCGCGGAAGAAATACTAATTGGGTTTCCTCCCACACACACACACACGCACGTCTCTACATATATATATATACGATACATACCTGTACATAATTTATATAATCTTTATAAATGGCTCTCGCATTGCTTAACGTTTTTAATTAATATATATATATATAGTAAGGAAGGAAGGCAGGCACACAACATTATGTATTCTCTCATAACTGAATCATAGTTTCCACACTCCACTATGTTGTATTTACTCTCTCCACCCCCTCTAACTCTCTCTCTCTGTATCTGTATCTGTCTGTCTGTGAGTGTGTGTCCCCATGAAAAGCTGCGTGTAATTTGTATAATTTTAATTTTGTAATTAGTGAAAAGTGAATAGTTTCTCGTCTGATTGTATGGCTTTTAAACAACAAACACAATTTGAACAACAAACAAGAGAGCAGGCACAGGCGCATAATGTTTATTGAAAAATATATATAACTTTTTAATTAAAGCAATTTTTAATATGTAATTGAGATGAAACGAAGGAATTTGATGTAACAACACGTTCTAGATGCTGCTGAACGAACGACAATTATGAGTTTATTCCTTATTTCATTCGCCCTCAACGAGAGACGTAAAAACCAAGATACAAACAAACAAAAAGCTAGCACACACATACAAAAAAGAGACGAAAGCAAAAACAAACAAACATATTATTGCATACACTTAACTTGTAAGTATAAATCTTAATTACAATTATAATATAACACTGCAGAAAGGCAACAACAACCAGAAGAAGCAACTACACAGCAAGTAACAGCAACCGAGCGAGCATCAACTATCGATATTTGATGATAAATAAATAAATATAAAAAGAAAATAAATTTCAAAAATTACAAACAATTCAAGTGTTATCAATGGGGCCAACTGGGCTTGGAGTCTTTGGATTGGCCAATCAAGATAACGGGTATTCTCGGCATGTTATCGCTTTCTTGTGTTATAAAATATAGCAGGGAGCTCTGCTTAATTATAACGGTTTTGGGCTGTTAGTTATCTCTGTGCTGACATATAATATAACAGTTTTTGGACGTTATTCCTCTGCCTCAACGTCCTATACTGATGATGTCAGCCCACAGATCGCAGTCTACTATATCGGATTCCGATATTAACAATATGAGAGGTCTTTCTGAGAGCATATTATGGCCAAAAATCAAGTGATACCCAAATGCCGTATATTTTCGGATTTGTAATTAAAATTTCAATTATTTAAAACTAAAATATTGAAAAAATTGAGAAAAAAAATTTCGACCGATTTTTCAAAATTAGGAAAGGGGTTACATCATTAAAATTGTTAAAAACTGACAGAAATTTTTTTTTCTTTAATTGCCTCTGTTAATTTGCAGATTAAGTAACCAAATAAAAACTAACATAGGACAGCTTTCCGAACTGAAAATAAGGCTGTTTTGGCTTAGTTATGACTCTTTTTAGCTTTGATTTGCCAATACAAATTGGACTCCAAGGGAATAATGGTTTTTAAAGAATATATGCAAAATGCGTTCACGCCCTAAATTCTAAGCTAGTTAGCTAGTCTACATAGGGACTGATCCTCTCCAGAATTTGGATATTTACAGCAGGCAGAGCCTGATCCTTTCCAAAACTGGCCATTGACAGCCGGCAAACCTTGATCCTCTGCAGAAACTGGCCATTTACAGTGCCTGATCTTCTACAGAAACAGGCTATTTACAGCCGGCATGGCCTGGTACCTGAAGCCCTTTTAAAGAGGATATCCATTAACTTTCCTAATCGATGAGACTGCTTTCTGCTAGCCTGTCACACGATTTTAGGTACCAGGCGCACAGAATGCAGCAGGATATAACATTATTTCAGAGGTCATAAATAGAAAACATGCTCCAATTAATGTTAAATAAATTCATAAATATTATTATCTGTTATTACTATTAAAATGCACTCAAATGGCTCACCCAGATCCATCGATCCATGCACTCGCAGCATGAAAGTCACGCGCGAATGACCCGAATCATCCTTATCAGTGGGTGTGATTAGTTCGTGAACACACGACGACTTCCCCCGGAATATTTCCCCCACTATAGAGACTAATTAACAACAAAGCACAATTCAATTTTCGTGTGTGCAAACCGGGTGTTGTATTTTTAGATACTTTTACTACGCATTTTGAATGTACTTGTATGTTTTGTGGGTATATCGATGTGTGTTTTCACAGTAATTGAGTGTAAACTTAGAAAAGAAACAACTAAAGCTGCGCATGCGGATTTCTGGATAAGCGAAACCTCAAAACTTTCGAATTCGATCCTAAATAATTGAAAACATTGTTTGGAGAGTTCCTTGACATGGGGATGAGGAAATGTAGGCTTAGGGGTTTCGGGGATCAGGGTTCGGGATAAAACTTACAATAAATACAAAAACGTAAAATATGTATAATATACAATATATATATATAAATCTGTGTATCAGCAGTTTAAAGCACTTGGCTCGCTTCGCTTCGCTCCGCTTTCGATGCGGTAGTAAACTTTGAGTCTTAGAGTCTAAGATAATAACAAACACTGCCCTGCGAATTTCGTACCTAATTGCGCACAGAAGATGCACGTTAGGGTTGCTCATCATTCAATGGGATGCTCGTGTTGGACACGAAATAAAGTTTTGAATTGAAAATATCAACTTTAAAGCACTGAATCTTCGAAAAGGTGTATTTAGGCCAATTATTTTGATTTCCGACTAGTTTCTTGAAAAATTTGATAAACTGGCAGCCCTGAACATCATCATCTTGTTCGCCCAAAAACCTAACAGAGGGCAGTGTAATTTGCGCATGCATTTTTAGCTAAGGGCATTTGGTTTGGCGTCTTCAACCCCAGGTCGATCGATGACGCGTTAGTGGTACTGGAGGAAGAGTGAGCGCTCGCATGCCTCTTCCAGGAGAGCTTGCTGGCGCAGCTTCTCCTCCGGCGTTAGCTCTCGCACCAGTTCGTCGAAACCATCGTCCGAGTAGGCCGTCTCATCTTCCATAGCTGCTGCTGCGGCATCAACCTCCTCGCCGGCTGCCGGCGGCAGCAGGGGCTCGCCAATGATCGACCGGATATCGTTGGGCAGCGTCTCCGAACTCTTGAGCTGCAGATAGATGGCTTCAGCGATCTCCAGCGTTTTCTGGACATCGATATGGCCGGCCAGTTCGTTGACATGCTTCAAAATCTCCGTGAATTCATACTGGCTTTCGATGATAACGTTAGTCTCCTGATCTAGAATGGCCACCGAGAAGAGCAGGTGGAAATTGGGGCATGGGAGACGTGTCCACAGGCACTCCCACAGCTTGAGGACATCCTCGTTGCTCAGCTCCCGCTTGTACCAGACCAGCAGCCAACGGAAGCAGAAGTACATGTTGTCCGAGTCGTGGGAACGCATATAGTTGAACAGCGGAGCATTGGCGAACTCGATCAGGCGACGGACCTGCGCGAACTGCGACTTCATGCCCGCCTGGTCCATGTCAAAGTTGGTGAACACCAGCTCCATGAAGCCCACGAAGCACCAGAAGGCGTCCACCTCGTTCACCTGCATCTCCAGAATGGGCGCCAGCAGATCGGACATGCCCTGGACGTAGCCCAAGTCAAAGTTGTACATCACGTAGGTCATGAGGATGCCCTGCAGCAGCGACAGGTTCGGATTGTCTTCGCCGGCAAAGAACTGCAGCGAGCGATCCGTGCGCTTCACATCCTTCTCGATCTGGCACTTGCGTTCGCGATAGCCGCTGAAGTTCGCCTCCTGGACCGTCGAAATTGCTAGCCACTGGGCCTTCATGTTGTAGTACTCCAGCGACTTTTGCTTGCGTCGCTCGATGCGCTCCACTTGGGTATCGGACCACTGGTAGTAATTGAGCAGGAACTTCCATACCTCAGGCCGCAGGCTGTGGACGATGCCGCCGCGAAAGATGATCTCCCTAATGCGGTCACTGTCCGAGATGCGGCCGTCGGGGGTTTGGAACTCCAGCCACTGGGTCTCGGTGAGAGGCAGGCCTGCGAGAGGGAATTAATTTGCAACTTTTTTAAAACCTTCCTCACATTTATAACTTACCTCTCTCTACACGCTGGCGATCCGGCAAGTTGTTTACTATCTTCTCGTCCTGTGCGTTCAGGTTCTCCAGTTCGCTGTCCGCCGGCGATTTGTCTGCACTCCCGCCGCGACTCTGGCCGTTCGAGGAGCAGGCACTGTTTGTACTGCCGCTCAAGCCTATAATCTGATAGTTATCCGGCGAGGTCTGCCGTTCGCCAGAGATGAGCGATCCCGGGCGGGATTTGGGCGAGCGCTGGAACGGCGGCTGGACGTAGTCGGGTATGTTTCCAAGGAAGCCAGCCAGCTTGTTGGGCAGCCAGCTTTCGCGCGGCAAGTGGCTGGACTTGATCTGGCCAATGTCCAGTTCGGCAAATGTCTTTTTTAGCTTCTGGTTCTCGGTGGTCAGGATGGTGTACTCCTCGTTGCCGTTGCTCTCGATGAAGTGCAGGTCCCGCATGGAACGCACAAAGAGATCGGCGTTGCCGTGCTGGAAGAAAGTACTCGCTGTGCAGGCCCCCGCCACCGCCTTTACGCATGAACCGGATGGTCTGCCCACGATTACGCACCTCCACGGACTGCAGGTCGTCCAGCTGGGCGCGCATTATGCGGGCACGCGCTCCACCAACGCCGCTGGGCTTTGTGTTGAAGGCTCGGCACTCGGAGGTGGTGCGCGTCCTGCCCGATATCCTGTCCACCAGCGCCCAATCGCCCTGATCCTGGCTATCGTCCGCAATCATGATGCTGTCGTTCGGCTGCCACTCTAGCAGCAGTCGCCTGCGCGGCAGCTCCGCCGAGCAGTATTCCACCAGCGACAGGGAGCCGCTGGTGTTCAAATCCGAGATGTGCTCCGCGCTGGCCTTCTTCAGCAGCACACCGTCGTGGGTGAAGAGGATCTGGCGAGACCGGGCACACAAAATTGGCAAAGGAGAGAAAAAATGAGTCAGGGACACAATAAAGAAAAACAACGACGACACTTACGGTGCCAGTTCCCTGCGGCGGCAGCAGACTCTGGGGATCCTCCTCGGCGGTCGACGCCTGCGATTCGCTAAGGACGCCCAGCTGTACCTGGTGACAGCGTTCGTAGCGCACCGATTCGTTCATGGCTGCCCGGGTATTAGCTTTCAATTAATTCGTGTTTCAATTAATTATTACGTTTCAGATATAAACAATTGTTGCTCGTAAAGTGCTAAAATTTACCGAATTTTATTTAGTATTTATGGATTTCTCGAATTCCCTGTGAACGGTCAGTCTTAAACATGCTGATCTGGCAGCCCTGCGCCCGATATGAAAACGGATTTATTTTTCTTAATCTGGTCACACTATTTATAAACTTAAAAAGTATACGCATTTAATTTTTTTTTTCAAATCGAACATTTCTGTCATTATTGTAGTAGAATGGGATCCAAAACTAAATCTTAGTTGATTGACATAAAAATAGATTCACCAGAATGGGTGGAATGTGAATACACATTATTTGTTTTTCTGTAGGATCAAAATATCATGAATCGAATTGCAAAGATATCGTTAAACTAAAGTAAAGGTTGACAAGTGCTTAAACAAATCTACTGAATCTAATGATGAATATCACTTCGTTTAAATTACCCGCACAATTCTGTTTTCTGTAATAACGGGACTTACATTACCATACGAAATTTCTGGTATGTTTTGGAAAACACCATCTGTCCACACTACCTCTTAAGTTCAATTGATCCCGCACGCAAACTTGAAATTTCGTAGAAAAGCGATCATTTGTGTAATACAAGTAAAATCAGATCCGAAACGTTGTCCAAGTTGTTTAACAGGAAAACTGACATTTTGACCATCATAGTGGATGAACCTCAAGAAGTAATGGACGCAAAATTGGAGAATCCTTCGGTATGTGATAAGTAATTCTAATTTTTTTTTGTCATATATTTTTTTAACGAAAACATACCAATTTCAGCTAAGTGGCGAGTCGTCGGAAGGTAAAACTATAGATGAAACAAGGGATATCAAAGTGATCCAGGAATTGAGGCAAAAGTTGGCAATTGCTGAGACGACTTTACTGAAACAGATCGATAAGAACAAGCTATATGAAGCTGCAATTAAAGACAAGGACGATTTAATAAAATCGTTGAAAACATCGATTGAATTAATTGACCAAATCAAGGAATTAATGATCAAACAGCTTAAAGATCAAATTACTGACTTACAGAATGCTCTAGACGCGAGCAAGGATCTAAATTTAAGCAAAGACGACGCAAAGGCAGCTGAAGTTGAGAAGAAAACAACTGAGAAATTTGAATTGCAGACGCAGCAGAAGCAGTTCGATGAAAGTCAGTCAGCAATTTCAACTCCTGCGGGTAATATATCTCAGTTAAAGGCAGAAATGTCAGAACTAAAATCTAAGATGCGCGATAAGGATGAACAAACAGATGAGCCAAAAGAAAAATGCGCTAAAATTGAGAAAAATACTTCAAATGTTGAAAGTTTCGAGAGAGAGACAGATGCTCCAATAGATTTCCTAAACCGCTCAGAATGGCCTGATATTAAATTTATTAAGATCGGGTACAGGAAAATGCCGCCGTTACTTGAAAATATTCCCTCCGCTGGTGCTGATTGGATGGTTATTCTTCGTCGATTCGATGGAAGTCAGGACTTCAGAATGAATAGTTGTTGTTATGAGAAAGGCTTTGGTAACGTAAGCGGGGAATTTTGGCTTGGTCTTGAATCAATTCACCAACTGACCTCCAGTCGCCGGCACGAATTGTACATTGAAATCGTGAACTTCGATAAACAGACTTATTGCGCCAGATATGATAACTTCGTAGTTGGCAGCAAAGGAGAGAGTTATGCTCTGAAGTCTATAGGTGCATACTCGGGAAACGCTAGCTATGACGCTTTACAGGATTGCAAGAATGGACAATTTGTATATGATACTACTCTTAATTTTAACTGGTGGCTTCCACAACGGAATATATGGTGAGCAAACATTTCAGAAATAAATAAGCTAAGTTGAAATATTTTACAAGTTTTATATATTTTCAGTTGTTTGACTGGCAAATATAGAATATCGGTTGAACAGGGCTTAACTGGTGGCATGTATTGGTATTTTCAACCGAAAAACCACAACGAAAAGGAAGGAAAATATATTCATGTGAAGGCGTGCAAAATGCTTATAAGACCCAAATTATGAAAAATTATTCGGTAATACTACATCAGCACCATTTGCAGTCTCCATTTGTTCAATGAAAACTGAATATTTTAACTGAATTTAATTTTCCTAATATTTGACTTTTAAAACACATTACTTTCCAAGAAACACTGCTGTTTTAACACAAAAATGTGTATTATTTTTGGTTTTGTTTAATGAGAACACAAACAAGAGGCGTCATGTGGTAAAGTTAGGGTCATAGTGGATCCTGTGCAGCGGCTGTGAGTGGTGCTGGCTGCGTGGAATGCTCCTCGAACTGTTTGGCCTTGGGTTTCCCTGGGGACTGGCGCTCTCCGTGCAATCTGTGCCTCCGTTTTGTTGGGAGCAGCTTCTTGATACTCTTCCTAGAGGTCTAAGTACTACTAGTACCTGTCTAATTTTCTTCTGATCGATTAAGTATAGGAAGATGTCGATCTTTGTACAATAAGCTTTATAAAATATAAAATACTCACTGCTAAAATTGCTAAAATTACAAAGCGGAGGAAAGTGTGTAAAATTTGTACCGACTGAAAATTATCCGAGCTTTTATCAGATACTTATTTTGTGTGCCATCCAAACACTTATTGTTATGTTTCAGCAATGAGTTGCGACACAATTTAAATTGAAGCACGTCATGGCCACCGTCTCATCTCAACCACGCTGGCTGCACCCCCAATGGCTGCTGGCATCGAGAGCGAAAGTAATTCGCAAGCAGCATCCCGAGAACGAACGGAGATCGTTTTAAAAAAAGCCCACATATCTAGCCGTATTTTGTAAATAGATTAAAAGTGCCCCGCAGTACTCGGGCGATAGAGTGTTCTTCAGCCGATGGCCGGAGAAGAGTCCTCTTCGGGTTTCTGACAAACACTCTTTCGCAGAGTTCAGTCTGGCCCAGAACGTCAACCGAAGCACAAGCCCTCGTCTGTTTCAGAATTTTATAAATATAACGAAACATAATCGGAAAATATAGACAGAATATTTACAGGTGGGTGCCGATATGTCTTTTTTGAGAACTCTCAACAACCCCCAGACTGGGTATCATTTTGAAAACGATTTCGAAAAAAGAACCAAATAAAAACAAGTCAATGGTGTTATGTTAGATTATATAATGTTAGTGTTGATGTTAACACAATTGCCTGCAAGTGTCAACAAAAGTGATGCACCCTCAAGGTACTTGGCCTCTTTCCAAGACCTTCCAACAGGAAGAAACATATTTCAAGAGTCATTTAAGGGTCACGAGAGGAAAATGATCTGCGAATCGTAAACACCCAGTCAGTGTCATAAGATCTATATATATATATGTACATATAAGTATATACATATGCATGTATGTATGTATATCAGTCGGAAAAACATGATTCGCCAGTTTATCAATGAATTTCCCAATCAAGAGGTTAAGTGAAACGAAAAAACATGAAAAACATACTCACGCACACACAGCTTGACATTTAAAAGATTTTTGTGAGGAAAGACGAGACCCTTAACTGGTTCCTTCCTCCGTTCGGAGAAGATTCTCTTTGATATTCAACGCTGCGCCAATTCTCCCACTCACTTCGCTTTCTCTCTCTATCTTTCTCGTTGTGACAAAGCCTAAATATTTGTTTCGGTGAGAAAATAAAATGAAAACAGCAACAGAGCCAAAAAACATGAAAATCCGTCGGCCAGAAATAGCGCCACCCACCGAAAGTTTTGAAATTAAATTGACTTACAGGGTATTTTTAAAATGATTGCCTTCATCATTATGATATCGTGCCAGATCTTCTCTATTAATGTTTATCTCTGTTTAGTTTTTTTAGAGCGCCATGGAGAAGTCAACGCGGCCCAAACGCAATCGTCGTCACAGCAGGTTGGTTACTACTTAACTAAATTGGGGATTAAGGGGAGTTAACTCTTGATTGTAAGCTTTTAAACTGTAGAACTCTAGTTAATAATATTAACTTGGACTGTCAGTTAGGCCAGCTTTATTTCGGTTTAAGATTTATTTAATTTAAAAATATTACTACTGATTTGCCAGTTAATAGTTATCGACTAGATTAAAATCCAGTTAACCGAAATTGTTTTTCTCACAGGGCTCAAGTGAGAGTTAATTCTTAACTGTTATCATTGGTTCTTTTGGCTAATATATCAGACATGTGGAAACGCATTAAGGTGACGTGCAGTTTAACCGACCATTAATTTAAACTGGCAGTTAGGCCAACATCCTTTCAGATTCAGATATCTTATATTCATCTTTGAATGAATTCTGAATATCAAAATACTTTTGCTTGGTCACTTTTCTAGACGCGCCTGGCCACCGGAGGATGAACTGCAGCCAACAACACGAGCCGCCAAACGTTTATTTACACCCGACATCAAGAGGATGCTCAAGGACTGGCTAATCCGACGCCGGGAGAATCCCTATCCCAGCCGGGAGGAGAAAAAGCAACTGGCGGGGGAGACGGGACTGACCTACACGCAGATCTGCAATTGGTTCGCCAACTGGCGGAGAAAGCTTAAGAACTCGGAGCGGGAGAAGGCCAAGAAGTCGTGGGGACATCTGATCAAGAACTACAACCACAATGCGAGGGGCAATGTGGAGCAGTTCAGCATCTCGTCGGAGGATAGTATTTGGGAGGAGGAAATGCGCCCGTGTCCTGCCGAGGATGATGACGACTTTGACGAGGACGACGACGACGACGGGTTGTCCAGCCACAGCACCGGCAGCGATGGCAATGCAAACAATGACTCCACGTCCCAGTACAAGCCAAACTTCTACGTGGAGTCTGCTGGGGAGCTGTCCGAACGGATACGGATGCCCATGCTGACCACTGTGCCGGGTGTGGGCAGGGCCAAGTACAAGCACCAGATGATGGAGAAGTATCTGCGGGATAGTTCCGCGGGAGAGGCCATTAATAATAGCCCTCAGCCAGGCACCCAACTCAACAAGTGGCTGGAAAGCGCCGCCAAATTCACACCCGACAGGAGTAACTATCACATCGAGTGGAATTCGACGAGGTGAGCATATTTAAGATTATTCCACGCCACAGATATAAAACGTGTGCTTTCAGGCAAAAGCACAGCGGCAGCAACGGTCAGAGCCAACTGATGTTCGCCAACGATCCCACGGCATCTCGCGGAGATAGCTGGATGCTTCACCACAAGGACGAACTGGATGCTGCGGAGGCTCTGGCCAATCTGGCCTTCAACTGCAGGCAGCGCTGGCACCAGCAGCACACCGCCTCGATCAGCTCGTGAGCGGTGCCATCGAACTGACGCCATCATTCCAGCAGATGTTCGGAAAGTGCAATCTCTAGTCATAAAAGGCGTGTCTTGGTCAGCCAGGCCGTGCCGAAATAGTTAACAAATTGTAGAAGCTATAGTTTAGAATGAGAAAGACAATGGATAAAATTTTCGCTTTTCTTGTTATTTAACAAACATGGTTTTTACTAAAATTACTCCTTGATCGACTCCTCCGTGGCGGCATCCTTTGCTTCACCCTTGGCATGGACATCGAGCACTTGCACTAAGCTATTCTGATGCGCCTGCAGCTGCTGGACGAGATGACCAGCTGCCTGGTTGAGCGTTTGGACTAGTTGGGCCTGCGCCGCCTGCAAGCCAGGCATTTGGGCGTAGGCCATCAGCTCGTTCCTGCTCAGCAGGGTTTCTTCCACGATTCCACCCAGCAGGACCATCTGCGGCACTTTTCGCGTGATCTTCAGCAGGGTGGAGATCTTCTGCTGGTCCGGCGAGAAGACGATGCAGTGATTAGAGTGGAACAGCGGCAGAATGGCCTCGTAGCGAGTGCCCTCCACCGCCTGGCCGATGATCTTGCGGCCGTAAGACTTGAGGTGCAGGTTCTGCTTGTGCAGCTGGACGCGCACGCGGAAGATCTCGTCGGCGGTGATGGAGTTCAGGTGAAAGATGGCCACCAGCTTGGAGTGATCCAGCCAGTTGCGCACCTCGCGTGCTATGATCTCGTTGTAGGGGTTTTCCAGCTGCTGCTGCGTCCGTTCTGCCCTTGTCCTGAAGCAGGTCCGGGCCTTTGGTGGCTCCGGGTACTTTGGCTGCGTCACTGCAATCACACGGGCGCGCTCGTAGTGCGGCTGCCTGGGCCGCTGAATGTTGATCTTGCCCGAAAGCGCAGGAACTGTAGCGCCGGGGTGGTAGTCCTGACCAGAGGAAGACCTGGTTAATGAAACAGAATAATTAAAGCAAAAAACTCATTTCCAAAAGTTAACAGCAGTTACACAACATCCCAGCCTGGAAGATGTGTGAAATACTCTAAGAAAAATGTATACTCACTTTTTGGTATTATAGTAGCCATGTCGCGATGCTAATACAGCTGTTAATATACCTTCAACTAATTTATTTATCTATTTTAATTTAATTTTACTTCAAAAAGAAAATAATAACAAACCGCAAGCACGTTCGGTCCGATATCAATACATCGATGACGCTATCGCTAGCTCCAATGAATCGATAGATATTTATAAAACGGGAAACAATCGATGTTAGGTCAAAGCGAAACACGGGGAAATCTGGAAGAAGTTCTATTTCTAGTAATTGATATTTAGATAAAGAAGAAAAAGCCAAATGCATAAAACCCGTTTTAAAATTTTATTTAAAATAAAAATGGTATTTCTTGAAAGAAAAATGGCAGTTTTAGGTATTAATTGTTGGGCCGAAAGGTAATTTGTGCAGTCACACTATAGGTCACACTTTTGGAAGAATTGTTTTCTTAAAACTTATTTGGGACTATATTAAATATAGTATATTAGGGAAAATGGATGGGGACAGCAAGTTGGCCGAAAAAGAGGTCTTACATTCAGGAGACGTAGCAGAAGCCGTGGTAAAAAATGCAACTAAAATATAGGATCTACACAAGGATTCGGCCTATTGCATCCCTGTACGGCAGCAGGACTCGCAGGAATCAACGAAGGCCCCTGAAACAAATATCTCATCCTTGGGGGAGTGCTTCCAGGAGCTAAAAGCTCGGTGAATTCATTTGCCATTTCTAGCTCTGATGAAGCTTCGCAGCTTGTTCAAAATTACAGGAAGCAGTACGGCGAGCCAAGCCTTAACTTTTATGTAGGAGACCTGAAGAGTGCCTATCAAGCTGCTTGTAATCAACCAGCCGATGAGGTTTGAAATCTATTAATTTGTTTATCTATATAATATATGTATGTAAATCATTTTACTACCTTTCCTCAGAAAAAACTGCTGGCTATCTACCTGCATCATTGGGACAGTAATTTGACGAAAACCTTTTGCCAGCAAGTACTAAAGAATGATGAAGTACTGACAACGTTCAAGAATCTTTTCATTGTCTATGGTTTGGATATGTCCAGGGATAAAAATGCGAGCTACTTCCATGAGCAGCTTAAGGATATTATTAGTGACGAAGCGGCTGCAGCCGCTAGGAACCTTAAATTAAGCCAATTACCGGCTTTTCTGATCATTGGCGTGAGTAAAGATGGAAAAATTCCGAATATCGCTGTCATTTATGGAGATTATGACGACGATTCACTGCAAACACGTCTCCTACTAGAATATTCTCTACTGAGCGATCTGTACTCTTGAATACGGATGTTAAGTTATAATAAAAACTGTAATAACTTAATGCTCCGCTTGAGTTTTTCAGTAGCCAGGCTTCGTAAAACATTATTTATACTTTTCTCATATTAAATCCCCTTGCCTCCATTCTTACCATAATACCACAAACCTATGCAAACATGTAATTTCTTTATTAACACTGTGAACCTTTTAACTTTACACCTTTTCCCAAAATAATATTTTTCTTAATTTTTGTTTAATATGTCTTCCTAAATCGCTCGATATCTATTTGAATGTTTAGGCATCCACGTAGACCTGAGCGGTGACATTAATACCCTGGGCATACTGGCTCTTGCATTGGATGGTGACATGAGTATATCCTGGACCACCTGACCACAAGGTAGAAGTGGGTCCCGAGCTGTTGCTGAATCGGTCAGTAACACTGACATATCGAATGATTTTGGTGTTGGTCTGGCCCTGTCGGTTCAAGGATATAAAATACTTATTTATGACAGAAAGAACATCAAGAACTCACGTTCAGGGGAAAAACAATTTGTGTATCCACATAGGCATTGGCTTTCTTGTGAATGGTTACGTTCTGTGTACTGGCCAGTTTGCTACTGGACAGCTTGGAGCCCCATGAGGCATTGGCTGCGAAAGCAACGGCCAAAATGGCCGAAAGTACGAGCACGATTTGCAGAGTCTTCATGGCGAATATTACTTCCGTAACTGAAGAATCGACCAGTTGCGCCGCGTCTTTTATAGACAAAATACCTCGAGGAATACCTGAGATTATCTACTTTCAAGAGCAATATTTTATTATCAATTCTTTAGAACGGCGGCCAATTAACCAAATACTATATTTAGAGACTCTGATGGCTTATCATCCTGTGCCGCTGTGTCATCCCTCGGTGGTTCTGGTTTCCATTTTCAATGAGTTTTTACCATTATAAAATTCAATTAGCTGATACATTTTAAAGTTTTTAGGTTTAGTGTGAAAAGCAATGCCTCATTAAGTGGGTTTTTCTTGTACTTCAGGTATTTCTAGACACTACCAATATATAGGAACTGGGATATAGCTGACTAGAGATAAGTCGGAGATTAGATTCCGAGGCTTCCTGCAGAATATAAGTCTGCAGGGAATGAGATATCCGGTCAAGAAGGGAAATGCTGAATTGCAAAATGAAATCCTAGTAGAAACCGGGTCTAGTTTCTTATTAAATATATCCTACTGAACTTTATCATAAATATATGTTTAAATTACCCGCATAATTTTATGTACTTTGTGATAACGAAACTTGGTTTCATCTGTCGATGCTCTACGGTGTTGCGGGAATGGAAAACTTAAATTAAATTATGCTAATTATTTCTGGTGGTTAATAGAACGTGATTCATGGTGAGAAAATATTTTAGAAATAAGTTAGCTAAGCTGAAATATTTTATAAGGTACATATATTTTTAGTTGCTTGACTGTTGACTACTCTTGGAGTTCCATCCTCCGCTTTAACGCCTGCAAAATGCTGATAAGACCCATATAATAACACTTTTTCGGTATTGCTAAATCATCACACTTTTGCAGTCTCCATTTCATTAAATGAAAACAGAATTTCTTAACTGAATATAATGTTAATGAAATGTAACTATTAATTTTCAATAGAAAAATGGTAATTTTGACATATTTAACATTTCTCTTAAATGCAATAAAGATAACCAACTGCCCTGGATTGTGCAAACATTAATCCGAAAAAAAACACTGACTATTTTTTAAGTGAATTTTCCCCTGTTTTCGACGAACGTTGAAATGTTGAGTTCATGTCTATCGATATGATTGCGATAAATACTGAGGGCTGGTCGGTATATTTTTGTTTTGTATGTTTGGAAATACTGCCACACTGCCAGGGCCATGGGCGTTGTAAGATTTGAGGGGCCCTCGATCCCCTCCACAATTATTACTACGTCTCTTATTATATTTGTGGGAAACTAAAAAAAAAACTAATAGTATAAATATAAGAATGATTAATAAAGTCCGGTCAGTGCAGCTTGTTTCGCCTTTAATAAAGTTAAATTTAATGATAGGCCCGACCCCCCTAAGAGTTAAGACTCACCCCGCCCGTGGTTGTGATTATTCTTATTGGTCTGCGACAGCTGGAAATTGTAGGCGTTCGTTCGGACGTCTTTAGTGTTTCCGGATTATTCGCACCACGGACATCGAAATGAGCGCTTCCACGGAGCAGGAGACGGCTCCCATTGCCAATTCGCGGAACGGGCGCACGGGCAGCGTCTTCCGGAGCTTTGGTTCCCTCTTCGGCGGCAGCCAAAACAGCGGTGATCGCCCCAATACGCCGCAATCGGGAGATGGATATGTGGAGTTTGGTATGCAGGATCCGGAACGTAATGGCCGTACCCTGGGCACCTTCGCCGGTGTCTTCAGTCCGGTGGCACTGTCCATGTTCAGCGCTTTGGTCTTCATCCGTGTTGGTAAGCTCAAATGTGGTGACGTCACGGAACACTTGTTGTGCTGCTGCCACTGGTCCATTGAACTTGTGTGCGACGTTTCCTCTATTTTACTCTGCCGTTCTTTGTTCAGGCTACATCGTGGGCAATGCGGGCTTGTACATCACACTGCTTCAGTTCCTCATCGCCTACGGCATCCTGCTCTTCACGGTGGCCTCCGTCTGCGCCATTTCTACCAATGGAGCCATCGAGGGAGGCGGCGTTTACTGTGAGTCACCTAACTGCATTTTTAGGGATTACTTTCTAGGAGTATGTATTTATATGTATGTACAGGGGGCACAGAATTACTCGGCTTAAGAAAGCGCACAGAGTACGAGTATTTACTTTTTTATTTAGCTAAAAGGATGCCCAAGTGTTGGGAGTTTTTAAATGTTTAAAGTTATGTTTTAATATACTCTGTAGTTTTCAAGTTATAGATAACAACATAGACTTTAAACTACCCACTTTTTGGTAATTTTATTTGTATATTCTTTAATTTTAATTTTATAACTCTTGCAACCCCTTTTTAGTCATGATCAGTCGCACGCTGGGCTTGGAGTTTGGTGGCTCCATCGGAACCCTGTTCTTTTTCGCCAATGTGGTGGGATCTGCAATGGCCATCTCTGGCTGCACGGAGGGCATTATGGACAACTTTGGCCCCGGTGGCCATTTTGTGAGCGGTGACTCCATATTGCAGGACGGCCCGTGGTGGCGATTCCTTACAAGCAGCGTGATCAATACCCTTCAACTGCTCGTCTGCCTGGTGGGTGCCGCAATGTTCGCGAAGACGTCAGTGCTTATTTTGGGCACCGTCACCGTTTGTCTATTCGCCACGTACATCAGTTTCCTGGCTGTGGGCGCCACCAATGATACGGTAAGATATCCGCCTTGTACACTTGAAATAAATATTTAGTGATATCTAGAACATTCCAAGAAATACTACGTTTGGATACGTATTAGGATATTAGAAGAGGGATAGCTTTGGTTAAAGAAAACTAGTTTTTATGTGTAAAAATATAAGTAAATAGGTTTAATCCCTTAAAATGTACTAGGTAAGTGTAAAATATACGTAATTACCATTTTTCTGACTGTGTAGCAATCGCTCATGAGAGCCAAAGCCCTGTCCCGCTTATCAATCGGAGATGTGCTATCGATATCTAGGCTATCTAGGGCTCAATTTGGGTTTTATTTTAAATATTTACTCGAGTCTTATCGAAAGTTGATAAGGGCTTGGTCAGAAGTTTGCTATAATTTATGTTGGGGGAATCTTTCATTGCTCATTCCTAGGGAGCTCTTTATTTTTAAGTTTACTAAGCTTAAAGGGGATTTTCTAAATTTTAGAAGGTGATAGCGGAAATTTTTAGGATGATTCAAAATTGGGTAAAATGTGGTCAGTTTTTCCTTTTTTTTTGTAAACTTCTTTACTTCTGCCTAATTCTGGGATTTTTTCAACCGAAGAGGCATGGCGAAGTTCGATAAATGCTTTAATATATAAAAATAAATGGATTGCTGGTAAGGCCCTAATGTATATCCCTTTCTGGTAGCTGGCTTCCATTTAATTCCCATTAAAATCAAATTTCCAAAACAAATGAAAAAGGCAGAGAACAAGGCGATAAGGGTGAATCATAAAAAAAGTGCCGATTACAAATTTTTATACAAGAACCTATACGTGTATTAGCCTACACTCGAAGCAACTTTGACTTATGGCAATAATTTGACTAAAAATGTAATAAAGAGGACAAACTATTTATTATAATGATATAGTTATATTAAAAAAAGGCATGGTAAAAGATAAAAATGAATGACGAAGCAAGCATTTTATTTTTCCTCGTCTTCTGACTCCATGAGCGTATTATCTAAGGAATTTTGTATACGGAGCTTATAAAGTCCTGGGTATTTGTTCAAGTGTGCTTTGCTGCCCCGCCGATAAGTAATAGCCTGCATTTTTGTTGACTTTTAGATACCCGTGCCCGCGGGAAATAATATCTCGAAAACGGTGCACTTCCTCAACTATACGGGTCTGAGCGCCAACACGCTGCGGGAGAATCTAGGATCTCACTATGGCCCCGACTACACGTCGAACGGGAAGCAGGTGGACTTCTCCACCACTTTTGGTGTGCTCTTTTCGGGAGTTACGGGCATTATGGCGGGAGCGAATATGTCCGGCGAGCTGAAGAATCCATCGAAGAGCATTCCCTGGGGCACACTGTCCGCCGTGGCATTCACCTTTGTGTCCTACATCATTCTCTCCTTTCTGATGAGCTGGACAACGCCGTACTACACGATGCAGAACAACTATCTGTTCCTGATGCCGGTGAATCTGTGGCCACCGTTCACGGCCATTGGCATCCTCACCGCCACCTTCTCCACGGGTCTGAGCAATCTGATAGGCTCGAGTCGCATTTTGGAGGCTCTGTCCAAGGATCAGGTGTTCGGAAGCCTCCTGAACTTCGTGCTGCATGGAACGTGGAAGGGCAATCCCATTGCAGCTGTCGTGGTGAGCTGGTGCCTGGTGGAGTGCATCCTGCTGATTGGCTCCTTCAACATCATCGCCCAGATCAACTCAGTGCTGTTCATGCTCTCCTATCTGGCCACTAACCTGGCCTGTTTGGGCATCGAGCTTACGGGGGCTCCGAATTTCAGGCCGCTCTTCAAGTACTTTACGTGGCACACGTGTCTGGTGGGACTGTTGGGCACTCTGATCATGATGTTTGTGATCAATCCGATCTACGCCTCCTCCTGCATCATCTTGTGCCTCATCCTGGTGATTGCCCTGCACCTGTTCTCGCCAGCCGCCACTCAGGCGGCCCAATGGGGCTCGATATCGCAGGCCCTGATGTTCCACCAGGTGCGAAAGTACCTCCTGATGCTGGATCCCCGCAAGGACCACGTCAAGTTCTGGCGTCCGCAGATATTGCTGCTGGTTTCCTCGCCCCGATCCTGCTGCCCCTTGGTGGACTTTGTGAACGACCTGAAGAAGAGCGGCCTCTACATCATTGGGCATGTCAAGTTGGGAGACTTTAAGAGCGCGGAGGATGCCGAGGAGAACCAGCAGTGGTGGTCCTTCCTGGACCACATGCGGGTCAAGGCCTTCACGGAGGTGACCTTGAGCCGAAGCATTCGCGAGGGAGTCCAGCACCTGATCCGTCTGTCGGGAATCGGAGCCATGAAGCCGAACACGATCATCCTGGGCTTCTACGACAACGAGGCACCGCGGGACTTTTTCCAAAAGTAAGAAAAGGAGCTAGACTTTGATTTGCATCTAATATGTGCTGTTTCTTCCTGACCCCAGTGGTTCCTCGCCCTATAAGACCGATGACTTCAACGCTGGCGACATCCAGAGCTTTCCCATTCGACGCGATGGCGACCCGAAGCACTTCCAAGTGCAGGAATATGTGCAAATCCTTTGCGACACCCTCCGGATGAAGAAGAACCTGTGCCTGTGCAGGAATTTCCAGCGATTGGACAAGAACTTCATAGCCATGTGAGTGGACCCAAAGGACAGTTGATAAGAGTTACTTAAAACACTTTTTACCAAGCAGCAGCAAGCACGTAAGGTACATCGATGTGTGGCCCATTAATATCTTCAATCCCACTTCTGGGGATCCCTTCGATATGGTTTCCTTGTTCATGATGCAGCTGGCGGTGATAATGCTGGCCAAATGGAAGCATCTGCGAGTGAGAATCTTCCTGTGCGAGGCCACCGACGAACGTACTGTGGGGTGAGTTAGGCAAAGAATTGGAAATTGTTTAACAAATAATTTGGATCGCTCTCTCTCTCTCTCAGAACCTTCGATACCCAGGCCCCGCAAATGGAGATCTTCTCGAGGATGAAGCTGGAGCAGTCGCTCAAGGAGCTCCGCATCACGGCGGACATTGTCGAGATCCAGGAATGGAGCCGGGACAGTGACTTCAGCCGGCATGCCCGCACCCTCAAGCAGTTCACCGCCCAGGCGGACAATGCCCTGCTGGAGGATGATGACGAGGTGGGCGAGGAGACGCTGAACCGCTCGCTGATCTACATGCAGCGGGCCAATCAAATCATACGCGAACGCTCCGATCAGACGGCCCTGTCGTTTATCTATCTCGCGGCTCCGCCCAAGCTATCGACGCCGGACTTCGCACAACGCAGCGCTAGCTACATGGAGCTGCTGACCGAGCTAACCGCCGAGCTGCCGCCCACAATTCTTGTCCATGGCGTCAGCACGGTGACGTCCACAACGCTCTAAGCTGGACGAAGCAAAGAGCAAGGCGATGTCGTTTCTATGAGTGATAAAAAAACCCGAGTGCAACCGGAACGAGCCAAGAATGCTGGGGGATAGCGCTGATAAGTAGTTGGCATTTAATCGTTGTGTGTGTGCTTTCAGCTTTAGCGTACATAAATCGAGAAATATTATCCATTAAGGGTGAGTCGAAGTGTTAAGCCAGCGAGAATTGTATGCTTCCCTAAAGTAAGGCTTTATTCCCTTGGCAAATTTTCAGAAAATTCGGTTTTAATGTGTTGCGACGTATTTTATTCTTTTTTTTTTAATTTCGTAATAATTATATGGCTTAGAAATTATTGTTCCCTAAAGTGGTCTTCAATTGTTAATGATTAATTCATTTTAATAATGTAGTTTATGTTTCTAAACGTTTTTCTTTGAGAACTAAAGTTGTAAATTCAATTTGCTTAGTTTTCAGGTCAATTGGATTATTTATAAGTCGCATATCTTGACACATCGACTCGTCCTTTTTAACCATATATATCTCTATTGTATTCATTTTATATTGTAGCTAAATTAATATTAATATTTATTCGCACAGAACAATTAATATCATTAAATCTGAATCCAAAAAAGGCACTTCATATCAATGAGAGCTAAAATACAAACAATTTTAAAACTAAAACCCACGACGGACCATCTCGCATACTGACAAATATATATCACATTCAAAATCGCCCCAACCGAGAACTCACACCGATATTATCCCATTTGTGATTGAATATACATGTAAACATACCGAAATTTAAACAAAAGTATTAGATAACCGCCGAGAATGGCGGTTGTAAAATCAAAATGATTTCATAGCGCACTTAGTCTGTAAGCCATTCGCCAGTTTCAAACGGATTGTTTAGACGAATATTTTGTGTGTAGTTTTTGAAACTGTGAACTGTCTAACATAATTATTGAGCACAGCGATTGTTGTAATCAGATCTTTCCAATTAATTCAAATAAAGACTTAGAAATATCTATTTATGTACTTGAAAAATGTTTTGTCTAATTTGCGACTCTTAATATATATATAAGGAGCGGGTGAATACAGGAACAGGACTCCTAAATGGTTCTCCCTGTCAATTCACAAAGGAATTTCGCAAGATTACTTTGAGATCATGCCTCGTCCAGGATTCTCCCTTATCGCAGGATCCATTAACACTTTCCGTCCTGAAGCAAGCCTGGTCCTATCTCCCATGGACTTTGTTTGGGCATCGTTTACCGCTACCATTAACTGCTTATTAAGATAGGAGGAGACCGGAGTGTATCACGTGTAAAGGAGGACACCGATGGCAGGAGCAGAATCGGGAGCAGACGGGTAATAGAGTCATAAATGTCACCAGGGATACGCTTGATCCTGTTGCTGCACTATATTTATGTGATGACAATTTATGATACCCATCGGCGCTGTGTGCCCCTGATTACCTGCCTGCCAGGTATCCTTGCGAGCATCGAGGATCGCCGGTCGAGTGTCAGTAAATTCCCATAAACGCACGCAATTGCCTGACACTTTTTCGAGGGCGCTATCCGCAGCCGCCTAACGGACACTTTGTTGATAGAAAGGAATCCTTGTTAGGACCTTTGAAGTGTGTCTAAGTTATGGCATGAGTTTTGTGGAAATTGTCGCATGCTTCTCGCGGGATCTAAGGGAAATATTTACATTTTTATTACTTCTCTAATTTACATGTTGGAATTTAAATCTTTCCTTAATTTCTTCGACGGTTTTTTTGATAATTTTAAATATAAAAACTGATTTCTAGGGTAGAGTGAACAGCTTACATTTTTGTGTTAGTAAAATTAATATTAATACTAGTTAGAATTGATGATTTAAAGTCAGCTTGTTGAATTTCTTCTCTTTCCCCTTCAAAAATTCTCATATTTTGCTCTCAAAACGCATTAAAAATCCTTGCCAGACACGCTGTCTGCGGATTTTTGCACATCTGTGTGTCCTGGACCACAGCAAATTTACTTGGAAACAAACAAGTCGTTGCATATATATAATAATTCATAATTCCAGATTATTACATGGTAATTTGGCTGAGCACAACAGGGAAACAATAGGGGAAACAAAAAAGAAAACCAGAATAGATCGCTCCATTGTTCCCGATTTTATAACAAAACGAGAAAGAAAGCTAACTTCGGTAAACCGAAGTTTATAACCCTTGCAGTCAGCAATTGGATCATTGAAAAACGATCCATTTTGGTAATGTAAAAAAAAAGGTCAAATTATGTAAATTTTGTAAATTTTACATTTTACATGTAGAATTTTACATTTTCATATAAATCGACAAATCCCTTCTATGGCAGCTATATAATATAGTTGTCAGATCTTAATGAAATTAAAACCGTAATTCTAGAACTATAAAAACGACTATATCTCGAAATTTATAGAAATTCGTTGAAAACAGAAAAGTTAAAATTTGTTTTCAATATTTCGCCATCATTCCTATGGCAGCTATAGGATATAGTTGTCCGATTTCGGCCGTTCCGACATATATACTGCGTGCTAAAGAAATAAGACTATGCTGAAAATTTCAGCCCGATAGCTCAAAACTGAGAGACTAGTTCGCGTAGAAACCGACAGACGGACAGACAGACGGACAGACAGACGGACAGACAGACGGACAGACAGACGGACAGACAGACAGACGGACATGGCTAGATCGACTCGGCTGGTGATGCTGATCAAGAATATATATACTTTATGGGGTCTGAGATGCCTCCTTCACTGCGTTGCAAATATCATGGCAAAATTATAATACCCTCTGCAAGGGTATAAAGAGGGATCAACAAGTGCACAAGAATACAAAAAGGAGAAAAGAGATTCCCATGGAATTCCTCTTGACTTTTCTAATCGCATTTTCGCAATTTAGCGCCAACAGCTAATCCGCAAAACGAAAACGATTAATCCTGGGACAGAGGGAAGCCCTAGAAACACGAAACAGCAACCGACGGACGACGGAGGAGCGAAGGATTATCATCAGCAGCCCTATTGTGTGTTGGCCGAGAACAAGAAAAGGTGCCTACTTTCAACCAGAACCGCCTACCGGCCAACTACCTATTGTTGCTATTTTGACAGGGAGTCTGGACTCGGGAGAAAACCACTCTGAGATCGCAGGTACATACATATATTCTCGGTGCAGGCAAAAAATGCTAATTGGAAAACCCGGGGGCGTTGCCGATCTTTAGGCAATCCGCGAACCTTTCTCCCGAAAGATGTGCAGCATAGGGCTTGATCCGGGACCTGAGCTGCGGTCGCGTGGCAAGGTCAAGAGCGATCCATCCCGATCCATCAGCTATCATCATCCCCGCGTCAAGATCAAACGTCAAGGGATCCTTTGTCGGCTGCCTTTGACTTGACAATTTGTGCGAAGAGGAATCTGAATCTGGTCCAGCAGCAGTGGCATCATTTGTACTCTTTAGCCATGCCCGGCGCTTCCTTTGGGCCAGTGTTTTCCAATTGTTTGGCCCCGTTTTCCTTAGAAACTCAGCGAACTCCTCGAATTGATTTTCCTCCCTAATGCTGCGAGTCTGTGGAGTCAATTAGCCTTTCGATGCGGCCACTTGAAAGTGGGCTTGAGGGCCTGTCTGGGCATCACAAGAAATGTATCAACCCGTGGAAAGAAAAGCGTTTAAGCGAGTAACAGATTGTGGCAGAGTTTTGTCTAAAAGAATACTCATTTATCAGGGATTTTCACATTTTTGTACACATTAAATGTGCATATTACATATTTGATTTAGAAAATTTAACTTGGTTTGTTATGAGCGATATTTGTTTTATTTTTTCCGATAAAAAGGAATGTTTACAAAATGTGCCTATATTTTATGGTATTTGTTGAAAATATTTAAAAATAATATCCCTAAAATTATGGATTTACTTTATATTAATTTTTGTTATCGATATGAAATAATAAATTTGAAGAGTAATTTTAAAACATATATTTAGACGACTTGTGTTAAATAATTAAATTGTTATAAGTAATTTTTTTAAAGGAATAAAATAAATTTTAGTACCCCAAACTTTTTCAATATATTTTTAAATAATTAAGGTGAAAAATATAAGGAAAATTTAAATATGAAGAGTAAGCTTAAGATGACAAAAACACTTTGAAGAATTTGCCTTAAAATCGCTTAAGACGTACAAAAATCTCTGCTTAAAATATAGCCTAGTTTATTAAAGGTATTGTTTTGTGAGTTTTAAATTTGAATGATTATTATTAATAGAGTTTAATAATGTTTAGCAAACCCTTGATAAGTGTGAAAAAATATCTTAAAGCTCTACTTTGTCGTGCAAAGCATTTCCTTTAAGTTCGAGAGAAAGCCACTCTTTTAAAGACACTTAAATGTTTGCATTTGACCCAATAAGGCATAAACTCGGACTACAAACGATTAAAATCGAAAGTTTAAAACCGCACACCGAATTCTTGCCTTTGTTCTCTGCCCCGAGAGAGCTGAAGGGCCCCAGAAACCGAACCCATACTTACTAGACCACAGACATGCAACGAGGATTGACCCAAAGGTGGAACGGGATACTCGATGAAGGCATTATGGAAGGAATTATGAAAATGATTCCCACAAGTAAGGCGTCTCTTTTGTTGTTTGATCTCGCAAATTCTGACCTTGGCAGCAATTGTTTGGCTATAAAAAGTGTAATTTCGGTGCGAATATGCAAAACAACAAAGGAGAGGTATCATTACGGATGGTGGCCAAGTGACAGGTCACACAAAGGGAGTCGCAGTCGACCTGTGGCCGCCGATACAGTGGATACCTGGTCGAAAAAGAGAGTCAGAGAGAAAATATCAGACGGAGAGGCAATTAAACGTTTTGACCGCAAGCCAATTTAGGGCACGTTCTGGGGATTTGATCCTTGAGAGGCAAGTTACCTGCGGGGATCGGACCGGATCGCTTTGAGGCAGCGAATCAGGTAACAGGCAGCACAGGTAGGACGCTCAGCCAATCACAGAGTACCTAGCGGCAGCTATATAAGCCAGAGTCCTCTGTCTGCCAACTCCAGTTGTCCTTTGAGCCTTCGAACGGAAACATGCTGACCAACAACGAGCTAATGGAGCAGTTCTACTTCCCCGACGAGTCTACTCCGGCGTTGCCCGAGATCCTGGGCAACATCCAGACCAACGACGCCTTCCAGCAGCTGGAGCAGTTCATGTACCAGCAGGAGTTCAGCAGCAGCAGTGGCGACAGTCTCTCCGAGGGCACCGCCAACAGCTGCTCCATGGAGCTGTACTACGATACCCCGGCCGTCCTGGAACTGGAGCACATGCTGAGTGTCCAGGAGCAGCAGCAGCAGCAGCAGCATCATGCCCACCAGGCGAATCCTCTGGGGAAGATTCAGGGAAGGAGTACCAAGTACTGGAACAAACAGGAGCGAAGCAAGCCCTACGACAAGCTCTCCACCTCCATATCGTCGTCCGCCTCCTGCACGTCCTCCTCCACCAGCTCACTGTCTCCCTCGGAAGCGTTCTGCGGTGGCGAGGTCCTCAAGAAGCGCCGACTGGCGGCCAATGCCCGCGAGCGGAGGCGGATGAACAGCCTGAACGACGCCTTCGACAAGCTGCGGGACGTGGTGCCTTCGCTGGGCCACGACCGGCGGCTGTCCAAAGTATGAGACACTGCAAATGGCGCAGGCTTACATCGGCGACTTGGTCACCCTGCTCTCCAGAGATTACTGATGACGGATGAGGAGCCTCCTTCCTTCGGCGGAAGTCCCCATTTTGCGGGTTGTGTTGCAGCAACACTTTGGAAAGACCTAGTGGAAAACTTATAAAGGCTGTTAGTCTTAAGATTATTATCATAGTTGTAATTGTAAATTATAGAGAGTGAATGTCTAATAAAAGATAAGATTTTAAAATTTATATTCATATTTTCTTGAGTGATTATTGTATATTTTGGGGATTGCAATTGGGCAGTTGGGATTCCTTCTCTTATCTTTTATTAGAACAAGAATAAAATAAAAACAAAAAGAAAGTACCGACAATTAAATAAAACAAAATGTATTTATGTAAATTTAAAAATAAAAAGAATTGGGCGAAATAATTAAATGTACCTTAAAAAGGACTTTAATCATTATTTCAGTTAATTGAAAATGCTTAAGCATTTCTTTTTATAATAGCAGGACAGAAAGTACTTATATTTTAATTAAACATATAAGGAATATATTTTTTTTGACGTTAATACTAATATTTAAATATTAAAAAATTTATAACCACAAACTACTTAAAATTCATTAAACGCAAACCTCTTTAATAGACTAGATTTATTCTCGAATTTGATTAAATGGATCAGTTGCCAAAGAAGGCATATATTATATCACTAATTAATGTGTTGTTTTTTAATATTTTAAAATATAATTGAATTTTTTAGATAGTTGATTTTTAAATAATTTATAACTTCCTCTACATTTATCTAAATACCTTTTTCATAAACTCTACAAATCGATCCCGAAGTCTGCTCTAAACATTTGTTTACATTCGCCACACTTTCATCCTAGTTCAGAAAAGGGTATCCTTGGGAGATGGGATGAGACGAGAGCGGCATGTGGACTAAGTAGGGAGTGTGCCACACCCACCAAAACATCAGTTACCGACGCAGAATTGATGAGTTCCGACTTCCGACACACACAAAGTGAGGGAAAATCCACATAAACCAGAAGTGATTAAGGGCCGCAAACGTCAACAGGTAAGCACTAAGGATAAACACAGTCGCCGCTTCAGATCCTCGAGAAAATTGATTTAAACATAGTCATTTGTAAGTGCTATGGGAACTGTGGGATGATCCCGGGAAGCCAAAAGGATGCTGAGAATAAATGAAAATTGACTCCAAAGACACAGTTTTAGATTCCGAATATCACATGTCTTGTATTTTATATAAAACTAATTACTGAACAATATATCTTAGCTAACTATAACTAGGGGCTTCTGTATTGCTAAAAGTCTCAAATGAATCTTGTCTTAAAGTGCTCTCCACGGTTTATAATTAAGGCGAGTGAATTGTAATGACAAAGAACTTTAAATGGGGATAGAAAAGGATAGATCTTTAAAACTATTGAGAGTCCGTTTATAAATATAATAAAGGAGTTCTCTGTTTAAAACCGGTAATTGTTGAATTGTTGAATTCTTATTAATGGAATTCTTGAATATTGTTGAATTGTTATTAAATTATACAATTTTATTTAATTGTTGAACTGTTGTTGAATTAAATCACCATTTATTTGGGCACTTTTCAAAGAAAATTAAGAAGAAAACATCAATTTAAATCTGTAATTAATAATCATCTGTTTAAAGTCAAAGTGAAACGAGGAAATATTTAATTAGAGACTGCCTCATTGGGCCAAAATCCGAATATTTTGCAGTCTGTAAAATGTTCCTAAAAGTAAATATATGTAAAAGAAATCAAACTTTATTGCAATTTCTTTTAACGGTGCTTTAATGTCGATTGATTATCATTACCAAAACAGTTAAATTTACAAGTAAGTTTGAATATATGTATGGATATATTTGAGTTAAGGATAATTTAGCGTGAAGAGCTGTCAGAATTCATTTGAAGACCTAATTACATAATTATTTACAATACTTAACTTCTAAGATTAGCACTAAAAACTAGAAGCAATGGCGCATTAAACTAATTAGCGATTACAGAAAGCCAAGGCAACACTCTTAACTTAAACAGAGATGTGTTTTGAAAGTCTTTGCTGGTTCTCGTCTAGTTCTCGTTTATCCCGCGGCCGTTGACTAAATTGGAGATTGGAGAGAATGCCTGCCGTCCTTAAATACGCAATATTCTGCATGCACAATTAAATAACTCAACGAAGAAGCTCTGGGTTAATTTTATTAAACTTTCGGTAGCACATTCCGCAATCTATAGAAACCATTTAATATGTTGCTGTTCAAGGCTTACACGACAAACGCAAAGTGAACAAACAGAATAAAAAATAATTTAAAATCTTTTGCTTAACATAAGATCCAATATCAGCCAACGACCCGCCCATAAACAGGGAAACTCAGACAGTGGGTTTTTGGGGTCAATGTGTGTGTGTGTTGTCCTGTGTCCTCTGTAAAATCAACTTTCTTACTTTCTTTCTTGTTAAATTTAAAATCAAAAGTGAGATAAGGTGAAGACTAAAACTAAAGCCGAGAGAGGAGCTTCTCTCTTCTTTTCTCCCCCCTTTTGCCGTGTCTGCAAAGATCTACATATAATACGTAATTACATCATCCACGCTTTACCACGCATGCGCCCGCGACCCCTCATCGGACCTCCAGGGCCTCCTCCTCGTGGGAAGAACGGCCGTGGTCCGGGTCCGGGTCCATCAAATCCTGGTCCCGGCATTCGTTGAAACGGCGGCCTAAACGGTCCCGGCCCCCCGGGGCCGTTCCAAGCCCGGCCCCTGCCACGACCTCGAGGCGGCATTCCGTCGGGACTGTTCATCATTGATGGTCCCGGAAAACGCTGGAACGGCGAGAAGGGTGATCCAAAGGGTGGTCGCGGCGGTGGCGGTGCCCCTCCTCCACCGCCCATATGCATTGGAGGCATTTGATTCCACGGCTGCTGCTGCTGCTGCTGATGGTGATGTTCCTGATGGTGATGTTCCTGATGCTGTTGATGGTCCTGCTCCTGAAGGAGATGCTCCTGGAGATGATGCTCCTGAAGCTGCTGCTGGTGCTGGTGATGCTGCTGTTGCTGCTGCTCTGGATCCTCATCGTCTTGCAAGGATTGACCCAAGAAGCTATTGTTTCCAGAGTCCCAGGGATTTTGGAAGTCCTGCGGTGTTTCCAGCAAAACAGGACGCGATGGCGTCGCAGCTCCATTCGCCTCCGAATCAGCCTCCACATTACTATCCTTTGGGTCTAAATATACAACGAATTATTGCATATCTATAGCCAAGTCCATTTAACTTGTTATTACCTCTCAGTGATTCATCGATATCATCGTCCGACATGTCCATATCAACCACCATATCAGCTGGATCATACCTGGCTGCGCCATCCACGCGATCCGATTCGGACGAAGAGCCTGGTTATAGAGGAAATTCATTATAAATTGGATTTGGTGTTGAGGTAGTCAAAACGTACTGGCATTCGATTTAAGCGGCGAACTGGTCTTTCCCTTGGCATAGCTTCCATTGCCTGGCGGAGCCATGATGCTGCTATCGTCATTGGGATTGGGGACAATGCGATAGTCCACATCGCCACCAGCAAAGTCCTGCAATAAAAGGCAAGATTGCTTAAATTATTGCTCGACTCCAAACCCCTTGAAATCCTTACCTTTTCCGCTCCACCCGGCGATCCAGTTAGCGATATTAGGTTCCTGTGATCAATGTCCACCAGCTGCCGGGACTTGTCCTTGCTTAGACCCAACTTGGCAGACCCAAAGTCGAAGGCCGGCGGCAGCTGTAGGGTGCGATGGTCCACATCCTCGGCGCCCAGCGCTGCCGGATTCGTGTGCAGATGCTCATTGTACTCAATGGGCGCCGATGCTGCACTGCCCTTTCTCTCAAAGTGAGGCGGCGAGTGGGGCGTCGATTGATTCGCGTACGAGGAGGAGCTAGCTCCACTGCTATTTAGGCTAGAGTCCAGCGGCGTCCACGACATGCTCATGTTCCAGGTGCTGTTGAAATCATCCGCCTGGCCAGTAGATGGAGGCAACGGGGGCGGAGGCATTGGCGCTGGCGTATACTGAGCATCCTGACCGACATTTCCTCCTACATTTCCGTTGCCGCCATACAGATGCGATGGAAGCGGCGGAACATATTGCTCTTGGCTGCCAGCAGAGCTGAACAGGGGCGGATTGGGAGTATATTCGGCGGATCCAGCACCCCCACTTCCACCTAGACCCGGTATGGCGCTGCTATTGGAGCTGGAGCTGGAGATGGGCTCGGGCTTATAGAAATTGGCACTCGGCACGTAGCTCTCGTCATCGGATCGCGAACCGATCACCTCGATGGCGCTACCCCGGTCCTTCGAGTCCCGCTTGAAGTCATTGATGTCAAAGGGGAGCTTGCCACCGTCCAGGTAACTGGAGAAGCCATTCAAACCGCCCCCAAAGAGGCCCTATGGATGGAAAAAGATTATTAATGAAGAAATCGCTTGATATTTAATTCAATTACCATTCCCAGCGGCGTGTTATTCTCGTCGGGCAGCTGGAGATCGGCATCTCGCTCCGGCGAGGGTGCATTTATGTCCGGCGACGGTATGGGACTAGCCAAAGTGGGTATGGTCTCGTCCAGCTTTCGTTTTACGATTTTTATGCGCGTTCCAAAGCTTTTGTAGGCCTGTAAAGGTGCAAAACATTAAAGTAATCTAGCCAAAGCTGCGAATTTCAGTGAACTTACACTGGCCACCACCTTAACTTCCTTGCCCTGGTGCTCGTAGAACTTCTTGGCCGCCTCCAAGCTGACCAGGACCGCCTTCCGACTCTTAATCTCGTTCTGCAGGTTCTTGTTGTAGGCATTGATGAAGGCCACACACCGTTCCACCTCCTTTTCAATGTCCCCAGAGTGGCTTTTGTCCTTCAGCTGCTGCTTGATCACCTCGATTTCGAATGTAGGCGGCTTAGGCAGCTTTTTCATGCTTTTGTCGGTGGACTCGGCCAGTTCGACGCACTCCCGCACCTGGGCAATTAGGGTGGCGTTCTGAAACTCGTCACTGACATCGATCTGGGACTTTTTGGGCGGCGCTATATTGAGCAGGCCACTCAGGTCGCTCAAGTACTCCTCGTTGTAGATCTCCGCTGCTCCCAGATCTTGAAAATGCGCAGAATCTTGTCCTTGACGCGTTCATCGCTAAGGAATGGAAAAAAAGATTTAATTTTTAACGAAAAACTATTATTTTTCTAGCAAAAGATACAATGTTAAGTGAAAAATTTGCAAATAAGCATAGAGGTATTTTCGAAATCAGTTGGAAGGAGTGTCTTAAAGTCTGCCATAAAATATTGGCAACCCAAATACATTTAGAACATTATATGGAGTACCTTTGAACTGCCTTTTAAATGATTTTAAGCCAAGAACGATTTCTGTAACCATTTAAGCATAATCCTCTTGAGAAGCACACCCTTTGGAGGGTGCCATATCAGAGTAGATGTGTTGCAATTCGATATGCCCGGGCTAACGACCTATACTAGCTAGTGGTAGCTTTAAAGGACCTCTTCCCTTTGCGACCAGCCAAGGATACCCTTTCCCAGCACTTACCGCACCATGGTGGTGGCTCTCTGGAGCGCTGTGGCCCAGCACTCGACGAATTCGTAGCGCTTGCGCTTGCTGTACTGGATGACATCGTTGGCCAGATAGAACAGCACCAAACGGTGGTCCACGCGAACTGCAGGAACGAGAGGTTAGCCCGCGGAACAACGAGGAAGCAAGTCCAAGACTCACCCTTTTTGAAGACGTTCAGCCAGCATTGAATGATCTTCTTGTGATTGGAGCGGTGCTGCAGGCACCAGTTGGACATCTGCTGTATGCCCTCCTGTGTGTCCTTCAGCGCCTCCAGGCGCGTCTCGAACAGCTCCTCGTCGAAGGTTTCCGTCATTTTGATTAGCGATTTGCGTGTCTAAATATTCATTCTATGGATTCGCAAAATTGTTTACAGCGTGCCGCTGATTTTCAGAGTTTTTCTTCTTCTCCCACACGCGCACTTTTTTCACACACACTCGGTTTTCTCTCCACTCACTTTGCGTCGCGCTCTCGATTTTCACGGCGGCTTATTTACGCATTGCACTTTTCGACGGTTTCTGGGTTGCTTTGGGCTCGATTTGGGGCGGAAAATCTCCCGGAAAATCTAAATAAATTTCCGAAAAAACAGAAAAGTTGAGCCTGCTAGAGGTGGCACTATATCGATAATTGGCAGGAATCGATATTTTCCGCGGGTTCCCACCCTCGGATTCACTACAACTATCGATAGCAGAAAATGTGGTCTGGGGAAACAATCGGTTTGTATGAAAATTGAATTTGTATGTTATTTATAATGCAACGATTATTATTAGCCCTAAATAAATGAACTAAAAGTTATTGATTTTATGCACACAAATGCATTTATTAAACGTAGACTTTAATTTAAAATGTGCCAAGTGTGTATCAAAGTTTTACACCTCAGTTTGAATTTTGTACATACTCTGCGGGAAAACTCCTTAACAGGGCCATAACACGGAAAAGGAACGTATCTAACAGAGTTTTCCGGAAAATTACTCTCTTTCCCTGTTAAGTGCCTATATAAGCAGCTCGCAGTGAAGATAGGGAGAAAAAATCGGAAAAGGATGCGGACGCGGATGCTATCCAACTTGTTTTGATATTCCCGTCGCTTAATCGTAATTCTCGTAAATTTGCCGGTACGCTAAAACGCTTTTGGGTGCCAGCTTTAAATTTATTGATAACGTTTTGTGGTTAAAACAATGCGCAGAGATTTGTGGTTGTTGTTTATGTTGTTGTTGTGACTGTGAGTTGGTTTGTTTTATTAATTTGCCGGCATATGGTGTCCCCAATTGGAGAAGAGCTAGTGGAACTCAACTACTTTACACAAAATTTTATAAAAAATATGTGTTCTTTAAAGATATTATGCACAAACAAAAAATACAACATAGTTCTTAGCTATTTATAAATTATTCCAGTAAGTTGTTACTTTTCCGCTCGAGTTAGCAACAAGTGATTAAAATAAATCTAGCTTCGTGCGTGATTCTTCACTCTATTCGTGTCACGTTTGCATTACTAGTTGTCAGTTTGCCGCCGGTTGTTTTGATTTTGTTGCCGCTTTTTATACCCTTGCAGAGGGTATTATAACTTTTCCATGATATTTGCAAAGCAGTGAGTTCTGCAAGCAGTATATATGACGGAACGGCCGAAATCGGACCACTATATCCTATAGCTGCTATAGGAATGATGGCGAAATTAATGTAAAAAAAATTATAACTTCTCTCTATACATATATATATAGATATAGCAGTTTTTTACGGTTTTAGAGCTACGATTTTAATTTCATTAAGATCAGACAATTATTATATATAGCTGCCATAGAATTCGGTTGATTTATATGAAAATGTAAAATTCTACACGTAAAAGGTAAAATGTGAGGTAAATGTTATACAAATTTATAAACTTTGCTATTTTTAAATTTTACCAAAATTGATCGATTTTGAATGATCCAATTGCAGACTGCAAGGATATACAATCGTCGGCTTACCGAAGTAAGCTTCTTTTCTTGTTCTTTTTTCGTTGCTTTATTTATTTCGGTTTAACGAGAGAGCAACAAAAACTAATCATAAAGTAAGGACAATATTTGGGGGTCGTCAAGAAAAAACACTGAATATTTGTTACGGATCTGCTTACGGAACAACAAATAAATTCGAAGAAACAACAGCTTTATAACCTTGAGCCTTCATAGAATAACTTAAACTTTATATAATCTTTATTTATTTGAGAAAGAAAATATGCTTAAATAGATTTACGGGAAAAGAAAAACAAATTGTTTAAGTGTTGGAGTGTTCGCAAAAATCATTAAAAAATAAAGAAACTAAAACAAGTATTCATAAAGGTGAAAATTTGAAAGAACCAAAGCTCATAGTTACTTTAACTATACTTATTTTTACCGTTCTTCACATCCACATGCATTATAAACTCCTAGTACTTTACTATGAGCAGAAAATACGCAATTATATAGCCGGAAATCTAACCTCCTCTTTCCGAGATCTCAATTTGTGTCGTGCCCCGGCAGTATTTGCCCATCCCAATTGCTGGCCAACTGTAAAATGAGCAAGTGTTTTGCATTTTTTCGCCAGCGCCGCCTCCACCGCCTCGTTGCCATTAGGGCCATGTAATTATTCTGATTACTTGGCTCAGACTCACAGACACAGCTACAGACACTGACACAGACAGGACACCGCCACCAATCACAGCAGGAGCACAACAACAAGTCCCACGCTGCGCCAGTGACCCAGTGCCAAGTTACGTCGGTGCCACTCCGTCCGGATTCCGGACTCTTGTCCATCCGGCTCTTATCGGTTGTGGGCTGTCTTCTGGTCTCTGGTTGGGTTCGGGTTCGGGTTCGGGTTCGGTTCTGGTTCCGGACATTTGGCCAGCGACGCCACACGGCCAAAGGAAATGCGCCGTAGCAAATAATTACGCTTCAATTGCTGCTCTCCCTTCAAGGACATTCGGTTCGGTCTGATTGTGTCTTGAGCGCCATAAAAAAATAAAATTAAATCAACTAAAACGACAGTTTGTGGCACTTAAAGAGCGTCCGAAGGAAAGCGCAAATACAAATAGAAGTTACTTTCAAAAGGACCCACCAAGGTAAGTCATTGTAACAAGTGTTGAGGGTTTTGAAAGATAACATTTAAAGGAAATTATAAAATTTAATAATAATATTTTTGGTTAATACTCGAACTTGATACAAGTTTAAGAAAGTGTTGCCGTGAAGGGTTCTTTAGAGTGTTAACCCTCTGGAAATATTATTGCTAGGACGGTTTTTACTACGTACCGCTGACGTCAATTCCCGGAGCATTAGATTTGTCACGTTACATACAGCAGCCAGCCTTTGGCTACACCCACACAGGCTTACCTACACCTACCGGGTACACCACGCACCCACACTCGCTTACTCGCTTAATGACAATCAAAATTAGCCCACACCTTTGGCGCAGGGAGAAACAATAAACACTAATTAGGAAGCAATTCCGACGACAACATCGCGCAATTGAAAAGCGTCGGTCTTTCCACTCTCGTAACCTGATTTCCCGGCTCCAAAGGGCCTGTGTCCTTACACAGAAATAAATATTGATATGAAATCGGGGAAAATATGGCTGAATAAATATAAGAAACGTGTTAAATTATGATCCTATCAAAGAATATCGATTTTAGCTTTATTGATTTGGCAATTTAATATTTATTAAAACACTTTTGTTACTATTTACTTGTTATCTTTAATATACATAAAACATTATGTATTACCTTGAAAATAAGAAGATCCTAATTATAACACGGTCACACTGGTGATGTGGTTTTTATCTTTTTTTTTTTAACACAAAGTTAACTTCATTAAGATCATAACAATATAAGAAAACTAGCCCTAAAGGGGGAAAAAAATATTCATTTTATTTCAGCTTGATCTTTTCTTAGAACTTTTTTCTGTGTAGACACACACACAGACATTTGTCAATTAGTGTCTCACTCGCAGGGCTTTCCCTCGTTCTGGTCCAACTCCACAGACTGCTGCGCAGTTTCCCTCTACTTCCGGGAAAAAAGGAAGCTCTGTAAATGGTAACTTATGATGTATCTTCTTCGCTTGCAGTCGGCACAAGTCGGTATGCATAACTTGGCTCAATCAGGGACATTCCGTTTCCATTTGCATATCCCAGCGCTTTCACTTTTCCACTTCAGTTGCATTCCTCCAACTTTTGACTCGAACACGTCAATCAATGTCACAGCCATAGAACGTTTAGCATACAACTGAGCGCAGCGGGTTAAAAATGTCAACATTTCTGGGGAAAGGCAAGGACACCAGGGGGGTAGGTGGCTGAGAGCGAAATAAATTCCATTTGCTTTCAGAGATCGACGTCATCGATGGCAGCAGCATCCCACGCCGGGGTAGAAAATAACAAAAATTGGCGTAAACAAGTCAAAGTGCCAGTATTGAATTAGTTCGATGGTAAGGGGTTAATTTCGTACCCATTGAGTGGCGGTGGATGATCGATCCTTGGAGAGTGAAGTGAAATTGGAAACATTAATTGAGCTTCCTCAACCAATTTTCCCTAAAACGATTTTTTTTATTAAAGGAAAGGGGTTTATGCAAGGGGTATATATCAAGTCCATCCCTTTGGAAACCATTGTCCTGGCGGTGCATTACCTTAGGTGGTCGTGGGCACTAATGAAAAATTGAATGCATCGTTTGCCAAGCGGGGACACATGATGGATGGCCGGAGCTCATCCAAGGAGTCGGAGGCGAAGGCAGGAGCCACTTTGGCTGCTTTTCTTATTTTTTTCTCTTTCATTTGCATGCATATGTGAGAACGACAACCCGCAGGGTCCCAAACCCACACAGGCGCATTCAGTGACAGCTTGACAAAGGACATGCCGGCCAGAATGTGGGGGCTACAGTCTATGGAGAGAGATCCCTCCTGCCGCGGATGATGAAAAAGCTGCCGTGGCTGGCACTTAATAAGTCAACGTGGCTCTGCTCACTTATGATATATGACAGTTTACTTTTATCCCAAAGTAAATTGCAGGGAGTCGAAAAAAAGAAAGGATACTGAAATGTATCACTTGGCATATTTATCTAGAACACTTGAAAAGAAGTTAAGGAAATTAAAGCCCTGGGGTGGAACAGGGACAGAAATCCGAACAAGTTTTTAATAAAATATATTAGATAAGACTTATTATTTATATATGTATATTTAAGATAAGAAAGCTTTTAAAACTGAGTGATTTTAAATATGATTTTATTGCAATATTCTATACTTATTTTATTAATTATTAATATTTTGATGAGTTTTAATATTCCAAGTTTTATTTTCGTATAGATATTCATATAAAGAAACGTGTTCTTTGGTTAAAAGAATACCAATAAAAAAGCACACATAAAAAGCAAATAAAGCTACAAGTATGATATGATTAAGGCTTTATTTTCTTCGTTCTGCGAACTAATGAGCCAGCTCTCTCTCTTCATTCCCTAATGCCAGTCATCATCGGCATTGTTCTGGTAATTCATTGCCATGGCCACGCCCAATCGGCAAACGCCTCTCACGACTTTCCTCCACGTGACGGCGCTTGGCTTGCATAATTAGCTAATTGAGCGCTCAGCGTTAATGATATTCGCATGACGACCGCAGCAACAAGAAATCATGAGCAACAATGGGAATGCGAAAATGTAAAACGAGCTGCTCTTACGCACAAATTGAAAATTCGGCGAAAAGGAAAACGCCGACGATGACGCTTAAAAAGGCATTAGCTGAAAAATGGTTTTACCCAAAGGCTCAAGTCTCTAGGCCCCTCCAGGATCCCTCTCTATCACACACAAAGCTAATAAGCGTTATGCTGCATGCTCCTGTCCCACGCGGCGTATACGCAACATGCAGCGTAAATGTCTGCTACGTGATTTGAACACCAGAATGGAGCTACACGTGGCGTCCAAATGTCCCACTTCAATCCCCGTTTTGTTACAGAAAAAAAAACACAAAGGAAAAAGGGAAAATAGTTAATAAAGAAAATGTACACTTTACTATTATATTACATATTAAAAAAAAAAGGAATATTATTTTTAGGATTTATAGAAGTTGTAGTTGCTTAAAATAAATATATTGCCAGTAATAATAATCGTAGTTTATTAACCACAAGTACTTACTGAGTAATTATTTGTATGTTCAAACTTTAAAGCTATAAAAAAGTATTGAATTTATGACAATTTATAATTCGTACTTAAACTATTCTTGCTTTTCTTAAATTGAATCCAACAATTTGTATGAATTTGGAAAATACTGAATTAAGAAGATTGAAATACCCTTTTGTCATGTTGAAATAATATTTATTCGTTTCTCTCTGTGTCGCTGACATTTCGTCTCCATCCTCACCCCTCCCTGTTGTGTGTTTGCCTTGGTTTTTCCTTACTTTTCCCATTGTTGACGCGACGCTTTTTTGCCGCTACTCTGTTGACTTTCGAGTGCGTAGAATGGCCGTCGCGTCTTCAGATCCTTGGATCCTGCTCCATAACGGCTGGCAGGAGTTTGTCAGGCGGCGCTCAGCCTGCTCAGAGCTCAGAGCACGTTTTATTTTAATAGCGCTCTTGTGGCGCATTTCCACATCCATCCCCAGCCAACAATTGTTCGGGAAAATGTCTCCTACTTTCTCCTTTTGACCAAGTTGCACTCAACGATGGCTGCTTTTTTTGTGTTCGGTTCCCGAACAGGTGGTAGCTGTTGTAACGGTTGGGAACATGTGTCGAACATGGCAAGTTTTGGTTAAGTGCGGAAAAGCGGTTGGAAAAGTTTTGCGGAAAGTTGAATTGACAGGATGTTTTACTAAAGTTAATCGTGTTGTGTACATAGTCGTGAGCTGAATATAAGATTGATTTTGTGGCTTATAATAAAGCTCAATCAATGTGCAAATATGTTCTTTATTAACTTAATATATTTGTGCTAATATTTCTTCAAATAAAGCCAGGGTATTTAAATTGTTAATTGATTTAAATAAATTATTATTTAATGTAGTGTAATGTAAATGCAAAAGCTCTCTTAATTGGTTCCCTTGTGTATGTAATGTATTTTAATGACATTTTGTAATAGCACCTAATGCTTGTTCATTTTTAATTAAATAATTTAAGCTTTAATTACTTGAATATCTAATCACAAAATCACTTTCTCCATGATTTCAGCTCCTCAATAAATCTAAAATTAAATTTCTCTCCATCTGACTTGATTATTTAACCACAAGATTCTTGGGCTTTGGCCTGTCGACTTCCAGTCAAGTGTTCAATGTCACACATTAAGTTCATTACATTAAACACTGATTTATGGTGACCACTGGCAGTGTATATCCTCTCACAAGACATTTTGGGACGTGTCCTGCGCCAGAATGTGGCTTAGTTGGTAAAACATGAAATATGTGAGGGGATGTGCCACTCGATTTGCATACTGGGATGCAAGAACAGAAACACAGCGAGTGGAATGGAAAGGAATGCAATTGTCAAATGCCTGGACGGGGGTTGCCAATGGAGAAATGAAATTCCTCTGTTACTGCCCCTTTCTCTCTGCATTAATCATAGATTGTATACTGTATATATAGTATATCCTGCACCTCATATTTCATCAGCTGCAGCGTCACTGCAGGCATTGAACCCGCAAGGACACCCAGCACTCGCCGCCGCCACTCGCCACCAAGGATTTGAGGTTAAATGTCTGAAAGGAAACTCTCTCTCTTTTCGGTTGTCCTTTGTACTTCTTATGAACCTTGTGATTTGGCGGGTCGATAAAAAATCACTTCAACCAATTAGTTGCTCTAATCTTTTGTTAGTTTCCTCTACCCTTAACTTGGTTCTCTCCGCCCCATTCGAAGTAAGTTTCCGTTTCCATTCTGCTTTTCCTTCTACTTTTTATATATCATTTTGGCTTTATTTGTTTGCGTTGAATGGGTGATAAAGGTTGAAGCGGGGCCATAAAAGCTTACACACCCACAAACACTGAGAGAGAAAATATAGACTATAGTATATTTAAAAAACAAAATATAAAATAAAATAAGTATTCTTTAACTAAATTTATACAGTGCGACTTCTTATTATACAAAATTATCTATCTATTTATTTCGGCATTTGATAAGGCATACGGATTCTCCTTTTTACCTTGCAAATATTTAAAAAAATTTTATTATTTTTCTTTCTGTACATCTACCCGAACGCACACATGCTTCTAAATGAAATGACAGTGTGCTGCTGTCCGGGGGTGTATCACATTTCCTTATTTCCGTGACTGAGTGTGTGGGTGCCAAGGTGCTGGCCATTATAATTAATCATTCTGGCGAGATACGACGCCGGGAGCAGCAGCCTGCGGAATTTCCCTCATTTTGATGCATAATTTAACTTTATTACAAAAATGTGTTGCACACTTTATAGGTGACAATCTACATGACGTGATCATTTGTCTTCTTAAGGGAAGGCTTGCGGAATGTTATCTCAAAAGCTGTTTGTGATTTCAGCCGGAAGCCTCAAAGCTGAATTAGGGATAAACCTAAAAAAAAGTTAAAAGAAATCTCTTCATTAGATGCTTCGAAGTAGTAACAAAAAATATTCTTAAATATAATATTAAAGTGATTTTAAGACTTTACAGATATTTCTGTGAAGAAAGTGTTCCATCAGGTTTAATTTAAATCAGAAATCCCTTAAAGACCTGCACAAAACTATGCCACCATTGTCGCCTTGCAACTTTTTACAGCAGTCTTTCAGCCACCTTTCTGATGATTTCAAATTAAGTGGAAAGATTTTTTCCGGGAAGAAAAACTCATTTGCAGCCACTCAAAGTGCAATTAGACAAGTGACACATGCGGAAGAATTAAGCTAGAAAAGCGAAGAGAATGTACCAGGGGAGAGAGCAGAAAAGCAGGAACAGATTTTCCTGGATAGCCTGAGGAAAGAGAAAAGGCTGAGAGTGTAGTCTACTTAGGCCGAAACACATTCGGTGTCTTTTATTTGTCATTAGACAACTTTTTGGCATTATCCTTTTGGCCGGGTTTTGTGGGAAAAGTTTTTCAATGCTGCACTCTCGTGCTGTCACCCACACAGAATGAGATTTGTAATTAGCCGCCGCGACTGGCTTTCATAAAATGTGCTGCTGTATTTTTAATGCTAATTGCTTTTTAATGCGACGCTCGAAAGTTTTCACCAACAATTAGGTCCCGAGAAGCTCAAAGAGAGGAGCCCGCTGCGGCGAAAAAGATGATTTCACGCACGACGACGCGTCGGCGAAACTTTCCCCCAAGCACTCTCGCATGGAATCCTTTGAGATTACTTGTAAATTATGCCCGTAATCCTTTTAGCCCGTCACTTTTATTGTGGATAATTTTGTGTTAAAATCAAAATGGCCCACACGCGCCGCAGGATAAATGCATATAAGTATAAATGTAAAAAGCAAAGCGTAAGAGAATGGAAAATCGACAAGGAAACTGCCGGAGACAATTGCTTTTGCATAACGAGAAAACCCGTAGCCTTACAAATGCCTCATGTGTGAATACCAAGTCCCAGGACGAACGTTCACCTCCATTGATATCCTTGACATCGGGCCGTAAGCCAAATAAGGCATTCCTTTACTCTGTTCCGAATGTGTGTAGTTTGCTTTTGCTTTCGATCTCGGAAAACTATGCACCTCGGGACATAAGGGGAGGGACCTGTGTGTGCAGGAGCTGTATTTCCTGGCCAAGCAAACATGTAGGTAAGTTTGCTTTACTTTTTAAAGTTTGCTTTCTTATCTCTCTGACAGGTTTTTCAATAAATCTTGGCATTTAGTTTTTGTCGGTTGTTAGAAACAAACTTACGGAAAATGTATATTAAATTGGATTTAGATCTTTTACTGTGTGACTTAAATGGGAAAATGAATATTCATCAATTAGTTGGTAAGATAATAATATTTACTTGTGTATTATCTAATGATTGTTGCGATGACATTTTCGTATTAATTTCATAATCTATTGATAAGATATTCGCTTGGTAATCATATTTTTAGATAAACAAAAGGTTAACCATAGATAAATTCGTTTGAAAGAATTGTAACTTACTAAAAATGATAAGATTAATTTTTTGGTAAGCTTGTCTTCTAAAATTTCATATTATTTAAATATATTTTTGTAAAAAAACTCTCTTTTTTTCTTCATGAAATTTTGTTAAAGTAACTTTTTAGTTAGTATTGAGAGCTTCCCGGAACCTTTTCGCAACTGATTCTCACTTAGATACCCAAATTTATGTGTCCTTATTTTAAACCCCTTAAAAATTGTAGTTTCGGAGGTTCCCTGCGAACTTAAATTGCCAAAAGCTTATTAATAATAAGCCCAAATTTATATCCTTAAATTTATATCCCCCAATTTATGAGTTCATATTTTATACCCTTTTGTAAAAGGCTAGATTTTCCCTTGTGAATTTGCAAGCCACACTTGGCCAGGTCCTTCGAATCAAGCTCAGCGGGATTTGCCAGGAGCAGTTTTCAATTTCATTGAATGCCTGACAAAGGATATCTCCCTCCACATCGTCACTCAACGAAATGAAATTGTTGTGCCTTTTACCCCCAAAATGTACAATACTTATCCCCGATATTCTCGGTTTGTGCCGGCGCGTGTGTGAATTTATTTATTTGAATTCATTTTGTGGTCGTCCTTCGCCTCTCCGCCTTCCAAGTGAGAGTTGTTTTAACACAATTTTGTCGACAACTTTGCATTACAAATTTCCTTTGGCTCGAAATGACGTGCGAAATGTGTTCTTCTCCGCTTCCTCAAGTGCTAAAAATTAACGTGACTTTTGGACCATTTTCACTCCATTCCTTCTTCTCATCTTTTGTTTTTGGCCGTGGCTTGAATGTTGCCAGTTCTTTTTTGTTCGTTATTTGCATGGAAAATCCATTTTGGGGACTGGGAAAAATGAATTGCGTTATATTTTCACATTCACGAGCCGGGGCGTGAGACTTTAAAGGAGGCGTGGTCGGGCGTGATGAAATGTGAGGTGGGATTTATGGGGTTTACGAAAAGGAGAAGCTTATAATGAACTGAAGAACTTAATACTGCTTAGGTGGACGAGGAATAAATATTCTGTTGATGATTCCGCATGGGAATGGGGAATTACTATTTGGCTTATGAGCTGGAGATCTGATAAGGGTTGTTTTCTTTTTTATGTTTCATAAGATACAAGTCACCAATGTTTATACAGAAGAGAGATTATGGCAGGTATTTTGCATATCTCATCATAAAAATATTAAATATAATCGTCGAGCAATTATAATTCTTAATTTTTAAGGATTTATCAGAGAAAAATCTACAAGTTTTCATTATTTTAGTTAATTATATTTTTGGGACTTAACTTAGCTTTCAATATAAAGCACAATTAAATTCGTTTGATTATTCAATTCTGTATATATAAGTTTGTTATCTTTTCACATAATTATTTTAAGTACTAAATTATTTTATTCCTGCATCGGATTAAAATGAATAAGCTTTCCAACCAATTCAAATCCCATATAAACCTTTTCTTTTATTAATTTTTGATTTATATATTTGGGAACTTGCAATATAGTATATTTTCGTTGCATATTATTATTTATCTCAGCACAACACATATGCTTTGCATTGCATATTTTTCAGCGCTTTTGTTTGTGGTTCCCCCTTCTCTTCTTCCAGAAATGGCTGTGATTTATGCGCATAGTCATGACTTTTTTCTTTATCGACGTTGCATTTACATAATAATGTTTACCTATTTTTCCCGGTGCCTGCCGGCGACGGGTGTAATTTATTGATAAGCGCCAGGCAAGCTCCTTTTTTCTTTTCCACACAAAAAAAACCCCCATTGGCTTATTCAATATGTTTGCGATTAAGTTGCTTGCACATGCGAAAAAAAGAGAGAGAGTTGGAAAAACAACCTATAACCGACATTTTCATGGGCCAATGATGCCGGAATAATGTGATCCCCGTCCTACGCTCACCTGCTCACTCACCTTACCCCCCAAGTGATAACCCAAGCGATGATGATGCTGCGCGCAGGATGATAATGAAGATGATTTGTTGCCTTACCGCAAATTTATGGGCTTGGCGGGCTGAGACTCATAAACATCCTCGGGAGCCGTTTGCCAGCAGCATCAATAAATTAACCTGAGCCCGAACCTTTTCATCGTTTTTTTTTCGGCTCCTCCTTTGCGCTTTTGTTGTTCCGGGAAAGCCGGGAAAGCAGCGACTGGTAAGTGATTTTCCATGTCAGTTCGGGTTCAGTTCAGGCTTGGGTCGAGGTCCTCGAGGTGTTGGTTAATTGGCTAGGCAGCGGATTAGGTTTCGCCAGGTGTTACAGGTTGTGGCCCCAACTTCGGACTAAGGGAATTTAAGTATTCCAGGAATTTAGCTTATTTCGGGTTTATTCTGTTTAATTTGGGTTGGCTTTTTAATAAAGGATGGGATTAATTAAAAGCACTTTTTTTTAATGAGGATAAAATTTAATTGAAGCACTTGTGGTTACCTAGAAGTAACATTCGTAGGGTTGCTAGGTATTATTAAAATTATTTTAGTTTATTTTTAATTGTTGAATTACCTCCATACATTCTTGGTTTTAACAGCAATTAATAGGGAAGCATTGAATTTATAATTTTATTAATAAAAAAATCTTTGTTGGGTTAAATAAATTCCAAAGATTTCAAATGTGCTAGGAAATATTAAAATAATTTTAATAAATTTTTAATCCTATCCTATCCCAGACTTAATAAAGAAACATATTTTATTTTAATTTTTAATAAAAAATACATCTTTTACATTAGTTATAAGGATTTACTTTAAACAAAATACATTAAGTTTGCGATTAAGAATATTTAATTACCTCCAAAAAAGTAATTTCAAAGGAAAGAACACATTTTTATGCAGAATTTACTTCATTATTAATTTAAAGTTAGGGTTTTTCAATGGTTAAAGTATTAACTTATTGCCTATCCTTAACTCAAACTTACTTAGCATTCAATCTAGCTAATCGATAGCTCCTCCTTCCCCATGGCCTGCAGCTTAATTCAATTTATACATGAATAAAAAGAAAAAGTTTTCCCTTAGCCTGACCACTTTTCACGGACTTTTCCACCCCGCATCTGCTTGGCAAGTCCTGGCCAATTTTCCAGTGGCTACTTAAAACCACAAAAGAACAAGTCGCCGGGAGGATAAATTGAGTGGAAGTTTCGATTGCCAATGCGGAATCGAATAAATCGAATGCAACAGGGAAATGTGCGGGGTCACGAATAGAACTTTTTACTTGAAAAATTAGGGAGGAGAAGCCCTTGTTGCCCCAATGGGAATACAATTTATGAACATCTTCCTTAACTTCCACTTCTGCTTTCCTCTTTTTTTTGGCAATTTGTTTATTGCGTTGCCCTGGAGGCAGCCCCGTCGGATGGCTGATCAATTAATTCAATGGCCATCGCTTTGTGGCAAAAAGTGGAGGGGAAAACATCGGTTTTATTGGTCAAGGCTTTCCAAGTTAAGTTATTGAAGGCCTTTGCCTGTCATTTGCATGTCCCCGGTGCCGGTGAATTGTGCTCGCTTATGGAATTAAATGGATCCTTTTGCCTCCTCGAATTCATAAATCGAGTACTCGACGGCTTAATTGAACTGTATTTATTGAATTGGAAATGTTTTTCGCATGCTATTTTTTCTTAGAGAATTTTTGGTTGATTCCTTTTTGGCTCCAGTCAGGCGGCTGTAAAAGAATTACTTAAAATTATTTAGTTTGTAATAAAAAAAACATTAGTTTTGCCGATATCTTTTGCAAAATTCCAACATTAGTGGTAATTATTTCTCTCTTTATGAGATCAGAAATTCTAGATTTTTATGAGCATTTGAAATCTGTCCCCAGAGTCATTATTACTTGACAGCCACTCAGAGGTCCTTTGACTCCTCCTCCCTGAAAGGAAAACTTAAGGTTTTCATCGATTTAAGGAGGGGGAAAACTTTTTGCCGATGACTCATTTGATTTGATTCGCCAATTTAACGGTCAGTGAACTCTGGCAAAGTTTTATATTTTTATAGCGTTCATTGTTCTTCATATACTTGTGTCCTTATCGATTTGTTAATCACAGAATTATGCAATTTTTCTCGATGCAAATCTCTGGTTTCTCTCTGGGTCTCCTCCAGCGCTGTGATTTATGCTTCTCTGACTTTTCAGGCTCGGCTATCGAATGTCCTGTCATTTGTCCCCGTCTGTTGTTGTCCTGGGTTACAGCCAATGTCCTCGGCTGGCCATAAAAGTTTTTCCATGTTCACTGTTGTCAGGCAGCCAAAAAAAAAGCTGGCCAAGAGACAGGAAAACGGAGAGCCAGGACGGAAGATGAAATGGCTATAATATTATAACTTTTAATGAGAATTTATGATTTCTTTTTTATCTTGTGAGCGTTGTGATGAATTATTGATACACTTAACTGGCTTGCAGTTAAAAAATATCAAAAAAACAAAGGAGACAAGGTTATGTTATTAAAAATTGTATACTTTTCATTGATTAAGTGCAGTTTAAAATAGCCTTTTACACATCACATTGATTAATATTGAATATAAAATAAGTACTAAACGCTGAAACCCCCTTAGCTAACAACCAAAGCCCTGCGAAAACTGTTCACTTAATCCAATTTAAAACCAATCAGTGAAGGACAACAGCAGCGTCATAAAATAAACAATGGACAGTAACGCAGTTAAAAAATACTCAATAAAAAACTATGGCAAGAATCGAGCACACTTTCCCTTATTTACTTTATGGATTGAAAGGCTTTTCCCCTGGGCCACAATAAGATTAACAGAACCCTTTCAGTGCAATTTCCTTTTGATACAATTTCCATTTATGAAATCCATTTAGTGGCTAGCAGCTACCAGCTTGCGGCGGCATTATTACCTCCCCCATACATAAATCCCTATATACGCAGTGAAAATTGAATTAAAAGTGCGGGCCAAGTTGGCTGAAATTGAATTAGCCAGCCAGCCCCGACGCTAATTGACCAGGCTAATTTGTAGCATAACAAATAACCGCATTGGGCTGGTCCAAACATGGTTCAAATAAAGTTGGTTAATAGCGCATTAAGCCCGTACAAGATGGGGCGGCTACAGCACGGATATATGTACATATCTCTAGCCGCCTGGCCATTCGCTTTTATGGCCATATTGAGAGAGAGAGTTGCTCATATGAAAATCTCATAGCAAGGCAAACACTGGAGGTCCTGGAGGTCCTGTGTGGGTGAGCAATTTTCTGGCTGCGTGCTGTGTGTGTGAGCTATCCTGCGGAGGTATCCATGCAGAAATGGGAGATGCTTGATATTGACTCCGGCCATGATAGGGCAACAATTTCATATTCATTATTTGTAGATTGAAAATTCCTGTTCTAGGAATTTAACGAGTGCGTAGAGGGCTTCTCCTAATATATACTGATATTTGCAGAACAAAAAAGAAAAGTATACTAAAGAGTTTAAGCATTCACACAAGTAAATCTCCATATATATATATATGGTATTTAAATAAGCATTCTTTGTAGTTTTTATGTATTTTCTGTGAAAGAACGGACGCCGATCGAGCCCAGCTTAGAAAATGAAGAATAATTAAATTAAAATGTTTAAAAAAGGGTGTTTCTTATAGAAATAATGTCAAGCCGGAAGCCAGAACTAAAGCTTATTATATTTTAAAATATTTGTATGATTCTTTCAGATCTAGCTAGATTATATTTTTAATTTTTCATATTTGTTATACCTCACTCTATCGTTTTCCCTCTATCCAAATAAGAAAATTCAAATATATCAACTCGCCACGGCCCACATCTTGTGGCAATCAAGTCGTAGCCAGGACAAGGCTTTAATTAAGCTCTAGTTGAGTGGCTACTAATGCCACTTAATAACACTGCGCCGGACATTCCCTCATCAAGGCTGGCCCAGAATTTCCCATAGTCTACTTATGCGGGCAGACGAGGAAAATAGCGAGGAAAGCGCACGTCCCGCAACTGAACATAATTTAATTGTCGGCGCCTCGGTAATCGAAATCAAACAGCTTTCAAAGGAAACAACGACCAGAGAGAACGCCTTGCAATTAGCACTTGCCAACTCACTAATGAAGTTCTATGTGGCATCTGCTGATGGCCAGGATTTGCCGAGACGCTTAATTAGCCAAGGCCAAGGGAAAAGTGGGTTTAATTGAAATTATTGCCCCATGTGTGTGTGAGTATCTGCTGAAAGCTGAATTAATATGGCCAAAACCACGCCTATTCCGCACGCACATGTGGTCAAAGGCTCTTTATTGAATTTTTCTCCCAAAACGGGAAAAAGGGAAACTGCAGCTGTTGACCGAGGCACCGAGTGCGTGTGTGTTTGGTTTTCCCGGAGTGCTGATAAAGTTTTTTCGTTTTGGTCAAACGAAAAATAAAATATAACAAAAGCGGCTTAAAGTGCTTTTGTTTTGGCTACAACTCTTTGCTGCTGAGTGCTTGCTCGGCAGCCAAGTGAAGTCAGAAAGGAAAATATATAGGAGGAAGTGGAAGAGAGTTCTGTACTAACTACTTTAGATGCTAATAAACAGAAGAGTCTTTCCGTTTGTTAAAGTTCTAATAAATTAAGAAAAGGAAGGTTAAATGTTGTTTATCTATTTATAATAAAATCCAAGGGATACTAAACCAAGTTTTATTTGATGCTATCCAAAATTATTGCCACCGAAAGATGATTTCTAATCGCTTTCCGCTTTTTTTTAAATTATGTTAATTGCGGGCCCATTAAAAAATGTGCCTTTCCACATTTTTCAGCGTCTGTAATATGCATATTAATTAGTTGTTTGACAAAGTTTCTTGACGCAATTCGGCCTTGTCGAGCCTGTCGTTTGATGTCAGCAGAATGGGCATCAGGATGGGAATGAGGATTCGCATTGAGATGGAGTCAATCGAAGACCCTGTGGGGAGTGTCTGCAACAAGTTGCGGCATCCGTTGGAGCGAATGCGGTTCAATGGCCCCTCAATAGGTCCTTGGCTTGATTTTTTGTTGGTCCTTTGTGGCTGCGAAGGCAAGAGTAGAGCCAAGTTATTTTCAAGTGCCTCGTTGGAGGTGCAAAATATAATTGGCCATTTAGCATTTTACAGGCACGAGATCAAAAAAATGTTGAAATTGAATCTCTCCCGGCAATAAACATTCGGGGAGAGCATTTAAGAATGTACTTAACTTTATGCACGGCATTTATTTCAGCTGCCGTGTTATTGTGTGCCTGTTTTGTTGCTCTTTAATGGCCATTATCTGGGCTCTCGACTCGACTCGACTTTCCTGCTTTAAGCATGCTCATCACGGCGGCCACAGGTGGAAATCCTGGCCTGGAGTCCCGAAGCTTATTCGGTCATCTGCCCGGGGTCACTTTTTGGCTTTATGGTCACGTAGCGAGGGCCACGTTTGGCACTGAAAGTTGAATGACTCCTCTCCGCAGGACGAGTGTATGGGATTTGCATAAATGGCAACATAAAAGGGAGAATATCCCTGGCCGTAAAAGCGGGGCCTTGTGCAGTGATGAAATTTTCGCAAATGAATCAAATTTGTAAACATGAAATACGAGGAATGTGGTTTTGTATTCAACATGTGCTCCCCTTATTGTCACAATGTGTATTTTGTTGCCGAAAATTGGCTGCCATTCTTATCAGTTATGCATTATGATTATGTGCCAAAATATTTATAGTTTGGCAAGTTTATTATTGATGGTCATTCTGACTTTAATGCATTTAAATGTAAATATTTATTCCTTATTGTTTGCAAGCAATTGAAGTGCGGTAAAGTATTAGGAACAACCCGCATTCTATTAATTAAATAATGTTTCAAGCAATCCTACCGAGTTTTCAAAGATAAATATATATTTTCGCATTCCGTGCCATTCCTTACTTCAGTAAAGGTTTACATAAATTAAATATAAAAAAATGTATTTAAAATTATTTAAGTAAAATATAACAAATAAATATTTTATTAGGAAAAACCCACATTCGACTTCTTGAATATTAATTAAATAATATTTCAAGCAACCTTTTCTAAGACATATGTATATATATTTTCGCATTCCCTGCCATTCCTTACGTCAAAGCTTCCTTTGACTTACCAGATGGTTGCTGTCTCGACTAAATAACGTAATCGGACGAGAGCTTGCGCTGAGTGAGGGCGCCAAACAGTGACGTGAACCACTGCGTATGAGTGATGTTAGCGGTGCGTATGAGTAATGCAAATAAAACGGGAATTAGCGTTGCCTCAAAGGAAGTCTCACAGTAAATCAAATAAAAAATAATAAACTAACTAAACAAGTTTCTGGCATGAGTCAGCAGAGGCTGTGCATTTCGAGAATTTCCTGAAACGCGAATTAGCATTCCGATAGAGCATAATTCCCTCCAGAGCTTGACAAGTATTAACGCTACCACATTTGTCGGAGAGTTATTTTAATGACTTTAGCTTGTTCAGTTGTCGTTGCATTCGTGCTTTTTGCTTCTCAAGCGATTTCCGTCATTTATGGCTCAATTAAATGTTTGCCTCGACTTATTCTTTGCTTTAGAAATTTGCAAGTGCGCATTGCAGTTCAATGCCGGTCGCCTTTCGGTCACTGTTCGATGATCCCTTCCCTTTTGACTGAATGCGCTGAAAGGTTGCCCGAAAGGCCAAAAGGGAGTCGGGACTTGGGCAAACTAATGACCAGTTCATGTGAAGTCGCTGCTCTTTTTTTCTCTGCCTTGAGCTGGTGCACTACCTACAGTGCGATTCCGTAACATAATTCGGATTGATAATAAATAGAGCTAACTTTTGCTGGCCTTAGCCTTTATATAGTTAATCCTAAGGGTTATAAGATAAATTATTTATTATATTATATTCTTTTTTAAATATGTCAAAAAATAAGAAAAATATATATAACTAGCTGACCCGGCGAACTCCGTTTCGCCACCAGATGACTTCGTTTTATGTAACATTTCGTTTGGTGACTAAAAGATTAAAAAACATTTTTTTTTTTTGTTTGTTTTATATCTGAAAATGAAAAGTGTTTTATGTAACATTTCGTTTGGTGATTAAAAGATGAAGAAACATTTTTTTCTTTGTTTTATATTTGAAAAGGAAAAGTTTTATTTCATTTCACAACAGTAATGAATTCATTTTGATTACAAAAGTGAAGTGTTATTTAGTTGAACTTCTCTTAGTGAATGAAAGTGAATCCAAAGTAAATACCGAATCGAAGCGTTATACGTGTCTGCAAATTATCAGTTTCATTGAAGTTCTCTTTGGTAAACCACATTTTTTGTTTTTCCGTCTGACGTTAACACAAACAAATCGGATGGTTTCCCAACTTGTGAATACGCAACATATAACTGCGCATGTGAGAAACAATGATTTTCTAAATTTATCCCGCAAACACTAAGCGATTTGCCTTGCGACTTGTTAACGCAAGGCGAACTGGAAATTGCAATCGTTTGAAGTCAAATGGTAGATCAGTCGGAATCATTGGTATTCGAGGAATACATACTTTTGACGTGATAACGTCTTATAAATCGATAGAGCAGGCTGCATGCACGCTCGAAAAAGCATGACTCATGTGTCGTTACCTCTGCCGCGACACAGGCAGAGCAAACGTGACGTGAGCAGCAGCAGCAGAGAAGAGAGAGAATGAGAGAGAGTGGTTAAAATTTAATGCTTTGCACTCTTCTGGCAACCGCAAGGGCAAAGCGGTGTATCTACGTCTCGCTCTCACCGCCCGTTTTGCGACGGTGTTTCTCCGTCTCGCTCTGCTCTCCCGCTTTGTCTATTTATAGCTCGAGCACTGACGCAGGCGAATGTGTGTATTTCAGTCTTTGACGTCGCCCTCTTGTTTGCATGCGTGGTGCAGAGCTTAGAGTGTTCGAGTCTTAATCTCACGATCGCGGGTTCGAGTACCAGCCGCAGCAATTGTGTTTTCAAAAATATAAGTTGACTTTTATAGACTTTCTATAATATTTATATCCATTTAACTTAACATATCAACAAACAGCCGGCACTTCCTAATCCTCTCCTGAAACTGGCCATTTGCAGCCGGCACTGCCTGATCCTCTCCTGAAACTGGTCATTTGCAGCCGGCACTGCCTGATCCTCTCCTGAAACTGGCCATTTGCAGTTGGCACTGCCTGATCCTCTCCTGAAACTGGCCATTTGCAGCCGACACAGCCTGATCCTCTCCAGAAACTGGCCATTTGCAGCCGGCACTGCCTGATCCTCTCCTGAAACTGGCCATTTGCAGCCGGCACTGCCTGATCCTCTCCAGAAACTGGCCATTTGCAGCCGGCACTGCCTGATCCTCTCCTGAAACTGGCCATTTGCAGCCGGCACTGCCTGATCCTCTCCAGAAACTGGCCATTTACAGCCGGCACTGCCTAATCCTCTCCAGAAACTGGCCATTTGCAGCCGGCACCGCCTGATCCTCTCCTGAAACTGGCCATTTACAGCCGGCACTGCCTGATCCTCTCCAGAAACTGGCCATTTGCAGCCGGCACTGCCTGATCCTCTCCTGAAACTGGCCATTTGCAGCCGGCACTGCCTGATCCTCTCCAGAAACTGGCCATTTGCAGTTGGCACTGCCTGATCCTCTCCTGAAACTGGCCATTTACAGCCGGCACTGCCTGATCCTCTCCAGAAACTGGAAATTTGCAGCCGGCACTGCCTGATCCTCTCCAGAAACTGGCCATTTACAGCCGGCACTGCCTGATCCTCTCCAGAAACTGGCCATTTGCAGCCGGCACTGCCTGATCCTCTCCTGAAACTGGCCATTTGCAGCCGGCACTGCCTGATCCTCTCCAGAAACTGGCCATTTGCAGCCGGCACCGCCTGATCCTCTCCTGAAACTGGCCATTTACAGCCGGCACTGCCTGATCCTCTCCAGAAACTGGCCATTTGCAGCCGGCACTGCCTGATCCTCTCCTGAAACTGGCCATTTGCAGCCGGCACTGCCTGATCCTCTCCAGAAACTGGCCATTTGCAGTTGGCACTGCCTGATCCTCTCCTGAAACTGGCCATTTACAGCCGGCACTGCCTGATCCTCTCCAGAAACTGGAAATTTGCAGCCGGCACTGCCTGATCCTCTCCAGAAACTGGCCATTTACAGCCGGCACTGCCTGATCCTCTCCAGAAACTGGCCATTTGCAGCCGGCACTGCCTGATCCTCTCCTGAAACTGGCCATTTGCAGCCGGCACTGCCTGATCCTCTCCAGAAACTGGCCATTTACAGCCTCCCTCTCTCAATTTTACATATTTTTTACCGTGAACGTGTCAACGTCTTAAGTAAATGCTACCATTCCATCAGTATTTTCTTAAGACGTTGTCACGTTCAACGTCAGTAAACCGACTTTACAGACAACCAATTTTTAATATGCGTACTTTCCGTTAATAATGGATGCCTCAATTAACCCTTTCGACCCCACCGTTGCCTGTGAGCAACTTTGAAAGTTTAGAGTCTAACAATCGGGGCTCGATTCACTTAGGTTCGCTATTTCCTTATTTAAGTTGTAGCTGCATATATATTCATTATACCCTTGCAGAGGGTATAATAATTTTGTCATGATGTTTGCAACGCAGTGAAGGAGGCATCTCCGACCCCATAAAGTATATATATTCTTGATCAGCATCACCAGCTGAGTCGATCTAGCCATGTCCGTCTGTCTGTCCGTCTGTCCGTCTGTCCGTCTGTCCGTCTGTCCGTCTGTCGGTTTCTACGCGAACTAGTCTCTCAGTTTTGAGCTATCGGGCTGAAATTTTCAGCATAGTCTTATTTCTTTAGCACGCAGTATATATGTCGGAACGGCCAAAATCGGACCACTATATCTTATAGCTGCCATAGAAATGATGGCTAAATTAATGTAAAAAAAGTTTAACTTCTCTGTTTTTCAACGAATTTCTATAAATTTCGAGATATAGTCGTTTTTTATAGTTCTAGAATTACGTTTTTAATTTCATTAAGATCGGACAACTATATCATATAGCTGCCATAGAAGGGATCGGTCGATTTATATGAAAATGTAAAATTCTACATGTAAAATGTAAAATTTACAAAATTTACATAATTTGACATTTTGTTTCAACATTACCAAAATGGATTGATTTTCAATGATCTAATTGCAGACTGCAAGGGTATACAAACTTCGGTTTACCGAAGTTAGCTTTCTTTCTCGTTTGTAATATAATATAAAAGATATATATTGTGATGTTTTGTGGAAGATATAGATTTAGAGACAGTAGAACTAACTGAGAAAAAAGGCATGTAACATTTTTTTTTTAATGTAAAATCTGTTTTTTTGTAGATTAATTAAAAAAAAAAAAATATATGTAAATTAAGTTACAGAAAGGGTTTTCTACACAGAAATATTTTTTTAAAATTTTTTAAGCAATTTTTTTTTTTATTTTTCATACAAATTAAAAAATAAATTAACTCCCACATTTCGCTGAAATACTTCTTAGAGCAATACAAAACGAATAAAATAATACAAAGTTTTCTAGGTTTACACGAAAAACGTTGGGGTCGAAGGGGTTAAATTCCTGCGATCCGATGGCATTCGTTCTAATGCTGTTTTGAACATATTAACCGCAGCATTATCAGCGTGAAAAAATGCTTGCAACTGTTCAATATTTCGTCTGTTTAACTGTTATGTTCCCTGTATATTGCACCGCACATTCAGCTGATCCACCATTTACGAAATGAAATATATTTGCAGAAATTGATGCGGTTCATCTGGTGTTAGCACCATTGAACCATGTAAATTATATATTTTGTTGTTGTATCTTTAACCTTGGAAGTCGGCATGAAGCCGCCTTCTAAAATGATATTAGCTCCAAAGGAAGTCATGCGAAAGCAGTTAATGTATTCAAGGATATGTTAAAGATAATGGATGGAATCGGGATCACTTCCATCGAACAATGGTTTTAGTGGCTGTGGTGGTGTAAGTAATGGATCCAGTTTGACTTTTCCACTTGCGCAGCACAATCCAGCCGTTTCTCTTTTGAACTTTAACGCATTGCAATATCGGCATATAGTCGCCATTGGCCCAGTATCTAAATTTGCATTATCACTGTAGTTCGCAGTGGGATCATATTGGAATTCCAAGCGATTGTATGATGCCAATGAACTTCGTGTCCTCACGCTTTGTCCCAATTTGACATTTTCTCTTATTATATTTTGCCTTTCTTCGCCTAAGTTCTGTGAATACAATTGTTGTTGGCTTGCATGTCTTGTGCGGCGGCCGATGATCGCACGTCGTTCTCTAGGTATTTTGGGCTATGGACAGAGTGGTGAGTTTAACCTCAAATGCACGGTCCACATAATTTACACAGTTCAACTTACCACCTTACAGACAAATGCCTGCTGTTGGTTGAAATTGAATAAAAATTTTGACAATTCACGTGATTGATTTGATGGTTTCCAATTGAAATGTTAAAAAACAAATATCTTATTTTTTTAAATTATTTTTTCACAATTTCACGGTGAACACAATACCGCTTTGTCACATAATATTAACTGAGCAGAGAACAATGAGTAGATGTCAATGTAACACGCACCGCATGCTATGTATCAGAGATGGCACTATATGTAAAAAAGATTTTCCCCCTCGAGTCGCGGAGGAATCACGGAAGAATTGCAAAAGAGTAGCGGCAGAGTCGCTGCAGAGTCGCGGAAGAGTAGGGGAAGTATCGCAAAAGTATCGCGAAAGTATCGCGGAAGAGTCGCGGAAGTATCGCGGAAGTATCGCGGAAGAATCGCGGAAGTATCGCGGAAGTATTGCGGAAGTATCGCAGAAGTATCGCGAAAGTATCGCGGAAGTATTGCTGAAGAGTCGCGGAAGAATCGCGGAAGTATCGTGGAAGAATACCGGAAGAATCCCGGAAGAATCGCGGAAGTATCGCGGAGGAGCGCGGAAGTATCGCGGAAGAGTCGCGGAAGTATCGCGGAAGAGTCGTGGAAGTATCGCGGAAGAATCCCGGAAGTATCGCGAAAGCATCGCGGAAGAATCGCGGAAGTATCGCTGAAATACGCGGAAGTATCGCGGAAGAATCGCGGAAGAGTCGCGGAAGTATCACGGAAAAATCGCGGAAATATCGCGGAAGAATCGCGGAAGAGTCGCGGAAGTATCGCAGAAGTATCGCGGAAATATCGCGGAAGTATCGCGGAAGAATCGCGGAAGAGTCGCGGAAGTATCGCGGAAGTATCACGAAAGTATTGCGGAAGTATCGCGGAAGAATCGCGGAAGAGTCGTGGAAGTATCGTGGAAGAATCCCGGAAGAATCCTGAAGAATCGCGGAAGTATCGCGGAGGAGCGCGGAAGAGTCGTTGAAGTATCGCGGAAGAATCCCGGAAGTATCGCGGAGGAGCGCGGAAGTATCGCGGAAGTATCGCTGAAATACGCGGAAGTATCGCGGAAGAATCGCGGAAGAGTCGCGGAAGAGTCGCGGAAGTATCGCGGAAGAATCGCGGAAGAGTCGTGGACATATTGCGTCCATCATTTCAATATATCCGTACATTTATCATTTCAGCCAAAACAGCACTACGTATTCGTGATTCACTACAGGTACAGGGTCAACATATCTATTTCGTGCATTACCTTCATCTGCACTCCGTGATCGTCTTTGTCATACCCCATTTGTACTACGCGTTCGCCTTCCTATATTTGCTCGTATTGGTCTTGAGAAAATGAGGAAAGTACACGCACATATATATAGTACCCTTTAACAGTTCTAGACTCACCATTTATACAAACGACAGAAAATGTTTGACGAAAATTACCTGACAATAATATCAAAGCAGCCGTTTTAGTTATGTATGAAAAGAAAATGGCTGTTGAAAATGGCTATTGGCTGCATTCTCATATTTTTTTACTTTTAAACCTTCCCGGACTTCCACGAATAATTCAAGACCAAAATTAGCCAAATCGGTCCAGCCATTTTTGAGCTTTAGCGAGACTAACGAACAGCAATCCATTTTTATATATATATATATAATTAGAAATGCTAAAAAAAAGAGTTATTACTTTAATTTCCCAGGCTATGCGAGTTTAACTATAGATTTACTTTATATTCTTTTCTGAACATATATCTAATTTTCCGATATCCGATATTATGAACTTCTTTGAGTATTATTAAATAATTTTTAAAGCAAATGTCTGACAGGTTTAAGCCGCGTAGTACTTGCAGTCGTGCCTCTGTTTGATTTCTTACTCCGCCTGCCATGTCGCGCGTTGAGCATTCGATTAACACCTCATCTCGTCGCATCTCGCTTATTTACCGGCTGCAGCTTCCTCCCTTCATCTTCACTGAATTATTCCCAGTTGTTGTGGAAGTTTTGCATTACAAAAGCTTTGTTTTTGTCACCGCTTGTTTCTCAATCTCGATTATCTTGGCTTTAATTTGTGGCTTCCTGAGGCTGTATGTGTGCTTGCTGCTTTTTTTTTATTGAGGCAATTGTTGGCCATTGTTGATACAACACTTAGATAGCACTCGCCATTACAATGCACTTTTGCACACTTTTGTTTGGCTGAAAATGCGAAACGTGACCGTTATTGACAGCGCGAGCGATGGCAAGATTTTCTATTTTCTATTCGCCGTTGTGTTGCGGTTGTTTGTCAACAAAATGAAAATGCAAATAGATAGGTTTTTTTTGTAAAGTGATAAAAAAAGGGGAAACACGTAACGATCTCGATCTGCGTCTCGAGCTCGAGCGGTTCCCTCAATTCATAAAAATTTCAGTGAGGTTTTCATTCACTGTTTAGAGAAGGGTTCATTTGTTTAAGCAAATAATACATTTTAAAATTTTTCTTTACTCTTTAAGTTTGTTTACATTTGTTCGGAAATGTAGATATCATAAAATTCTCATAATATTTAATTTTCATAGTCTTCCAGCTTCCAACATAATCTCCAGCGATTTCCTTAACACACGATAATACCTCACAGCTTTTCATGTACTATATTTTTTGGCAGGCAGAACAAAGGATGGAAAGTTCCAGCCAAAATTGTTCAATTGGGCCACCTTTGTAGCCCCCGGAGGGGCAATCAAGCGAACGAGTTTTTCTGATTTTTCCCTCTCTTTTCAGTGGAAATTTGCACAATTCTTTTGCATTTCCGACAATTGGCGCACGTTGCCATTCAGACTGTGTGTTTTATTTTTAATGATCCGCAAAGCGAAGCTGATGATGTTGATGTTGATGTTTATAATGATGTAGCGAGCCAGCTATTATTGACGCAACTTGTGCTATATTCATCCAGATGGGTTTGGCCAGTAAAAGGAGGGAGAAGAGCTACTGATGTGTAACAGGATATTTACTTTCTACGAATGAAAAGTACTATACGTGAGATACTCAAAAAATGATACTAATTTAATGTAAGACGGATTAAGAAACCAATTTTTCTGGTATTTTTTAAGCCACCGAAATCGTTATCTAAATAAGTATTTCCCCATCTAAAAGGGTATAAACATTTGTCCTACTTAAAACCTCAAAGCAATTCAGCTCCTGTTCTGCATGGAAATATGCAATTCCAATGCCACCAAGGGGGCAAGGTAACTAGCTAAATTATGCCGATGATGACGACGAAATTGCAGAGGAATTGATTTGCAAAAATCACATTTATAAACTGTATCTGGCAAGTGCTGACATGCTGCAACCACGTACTTACCAAAGATGTATCTTCCGCCGCAGAGTTCTCACAGTAATTTTCCGGTGTTTGATAAATTGCCTTCTTTGCCAAGTCGAGCACGGGCTCGTTGCCTGATTTACTTGATATTTCTGTCATTCTATTGTTCTGTTTTATTTTTTTCCACTTAGGGTTCTGAGCTTCTGAGTTCTGGGACATTCGCCGCTCGTGTCTGGCTTTCTGTCTGGCGGGGTGGCAATGTCAGAGTCTCCGAGTCCCAACAATATCGCCATATCAGCTTTGGCCACATGTGTTCTGTCTGCTATTTTGTTTTTCGTTTCATTTCAGTTTTTTTGGGTATTATATAGACCACGGTGAGCACACAGGTACACGGGTGTTTGTCCATCAGAGCTGACAGATTGTCGTTTTTTCGAATAGAGTTTTGTATCGATAAACCGGGTTTATAAGAGAAATAATTGTAAATATTTTAATGTTTTCGATCAATTACATACGATATAATATTTCAGCTAGGGTTTACCAGAAATCAATAAAAATATCTTTGATTTGGTATACAGCATCTATTTTGTTCTTCTATTGATTTTTTATTTAATTGCATTTATATTGGGACAACTTAACTTATTTACTTAAACTAGCAGCTTAATAGCTTTACTTTGATTTCATTATTATATTTCTAGTAATAAGTAATAATATAAGTATCTTATTGAGATAACGGGATGATATTCGTGTTTATGAAGACAAAATAATTGATTTTTTATTGATATTCTTTTCTTTATAATGATTACTATTCATATGGTGTTCAGGAATTATACAAATTTATTAAATTCCTTTTATTTCTCGGCCTTGTCCAAAGCGTTTAAATGGGCTGCCAGAAGCCCGAGCCGCCTTCTTAGTCTTGGCTATGTTTTGGCTTTTCCCAAGTCGTAAATGGGCTTAAACCGAGCGCCTTTAAACTTGGCTATGTTTTGGCTGTCAATTTATTTATCTTTAAATTTAACCATTGTTAAATTGAAATAAAAACAAAGAAAAATAGGCATCACTGATGTATAAACACATGGATGGCATGTGCCGGCGGCGGCGGCGGCCCACTAACCTGGCAACCGAAAAACGCGCCACAGCATTTTATTTATCTTATTTTTTTTTAAGCATTTTACAAAATGTAAATAGAAACAAAAAAAGTTGAGCAAATCGCCACCTTCGCTCCGATTGCCAAATGGCCTGTGACTAATCGCCCCGAGTGCTGTGTGATCCCGCTAATTGGTTATATCAACTAATATTGCCAACATATGGTGCCGAGTCGGGTCTCTTAAGCATCTAGTATCTTGTATCTGTATCTAAACAAATAAATGCAATAAATACTAATCAAATCACGCGAGCACTTCTAGCGTCTTGTGTGGGTTGCGGTTACCCGACTTTGTTTCGGTTTGGAAACAATAATACCTTTTGGTTATTTTCGCAATTGTTGCAATTTTCGGTTTTCGTTTTGGCGGTTTCTTGACCCAAAAAAAGAAGAAATACAGATGTCGACACTGCACAAATAGTAAAGGTTAAAAGCGCTGAAAAAAACGAAAATGAGACAGAGAATGGAACTGACAGATTTTGTGTGAGGGACAATTTGTGAATACTCTTCTAAATTAATAAAAATATATTAATGTTGAAAATATTAGGTGTTTGATGTGATTATGATTCATTCTTGACATGACTTAGTCAGTTCTTGGAAAACAAACGCACACATTTAAAGATTGTGGATACAAGACATAGCTAAATAATACAATTTTCAATATAGTGCTAGTTTGGTATATATCAGTAGTATTTATCAAAGAAAAAATTGTTTACTAAATTACTACCTTATATATATGTAAAACTTGTATTTTTTCAGTAAGGGAAAAATTTTTCTTTTAATCAATTTATAAAATATAAAAAAAAGAGTAAGTTCCTTTTCCTCGTAAGTTAATATACATATCTGTGCTACAGCTCTGCTAATTTTATTAGGATCAATATATAGAAACTCCTGATTAATACAAGCTAAATATTACTTGATATTTATAATAAAAAGCCATATAAATCAGGGACTGTAATGATTATGAGTTTTATAATATAAATCAGAATATAATTATTATTTCATAAGTTTTATTTTTGATAAAACAATAATCATTGTTCGATGAGTACTAAAGCAAAACTTATGAAATAAATTGCAGTTAATATTAAATGTGCTTTCCTAAATTCAAGAACCGCATTTTGTAATGACAGAAAAGTACAAGTCAATCCGAATTTCTGTATTTCCTTCTGTCCCGTGATTCCCAGTCCCAGCAGCTGCAACATACCCTCCGCCGATCCAATACCCATCCTAGGGGAATGCTAAGCAGCTGAGAATTAGTTTCAGTTAGCACCGCCGATCGGGGCGAACTTGTCTGTCCCAACGGGGACGTGGGGGCTAGGGTGCAGGTGTGAAGGCAAACACGGTGGACGGCAAACTAAAAACTGCAAACTGCAAACTGCAAACTGGATGCCGTCCGGTGTGTTGCCACATCCAGAATCCGAATGCGACTCGGTCTTGGACTTTGCACCCGTTAGCTGCCGAAAAGAGGAGGCAAGGAAAGGGGTTAAGCCGAAACAAAAAAAAAAAAAAACAGAACTCTTTACCACAACGTGGGATCCAAATGCTCCTCCAACAGGGAAACACTCTCCCTCTACATCTCTCCCTCTGTTTCTTTTTCTCTCCGTCTGCTCTTGGGTCTTTGTCAGCAGCAGCAGAGCAGAGCGTCTTAGTGTTGGCATTATTTATGGATTACAAAACTTGTTTAATTACAGGGAAAATTAAGCAATGATTATTTAAATGTTTAAGTTTTTTTCAATGCTAAAATCATTAGGTTAAAGGCTTATGTATTTACGCGAGACGTTGTGCTTTGGTTGTTTTGTGAAGTGAAAATCAGGGGACAATTCTCTATAGACCATTTTTTATTTGTTCTTATTTTCCAGTATGATAATTTAATCTATTAATATTAATTATTGGAATATGGGATAATTCTTAGGTAAAAAGTAATATAAATGAGACAAAAAAAAAAGAACAAAATAAATACCAGTTAAATAAGGGAGAGGGTAAGAAGAAATTACAAATTAATTATGCAATTCCAGCTTTTCCTTCCTGATAATTTAATCTACAATTTCAAATTATTGGAAATGGGATACTGAGTAATTTTGATATAGATTTTGTTTTAATTTTTGCTTTCCTTCCAGGAAACTGATTTTGTATAGATTTTGTTTTTGTAAGCTTGCTTATCCCCAAAATGATAGCTGCCCTATCAGGTCTCCCACGTGTCCATCTCTGCCCATTAAAATCTCTGGCTGAAAGGGCAGCACTGTCGAGCGCCAACAGCAAAGCCCCCGCGATGATCCGACCACCGACGCCGACGTCGACGCGAGCGCCAACGCCAACGTCAGCGCCAACCGCCGCGCCGGCAGCGCTGCTCCACCACGATCGCTGGGCCGCCTCGCTCCGCTCGCTTCAGCTCAGTTCACGCTCACCGCTCGTCGCGCCCAGTACTCGGATTCTCGGTTCCTCGGGGATTCTCGCCGAAAGTGGAGGCAGAAGGAAACGCGAAGAAAGAATAAACAGCGAGCAGCAGCGCGGCGTTAGCCTGGATGCGGATTATATATTTTTGGGATCAAGATAATGATGATCCGATCGGGCTGAGCAGCAGCGTGTTGTGCGCGTGTGTTTCGCTTTTATTCCCTTCTTCAAAACGCTCGATTGCGGCGCGAGTTCAACAAAGAAATTCGAGAAACGTGAAATCGTTAAAATCGAGGGAAATTCGTATTGAGATCGTAAAACGTAATTCTTAAATCCTAAATGGTAAATCGCAAATCCAAAGAACTTCCCCCTTTGAAAGAGGTACGAGTAACAGTGAAGTGTATTGTCTAAATAAGAGAAATAAGGAATACAAGGCAAAAGAGAAAATCCAAAAGCAGAAGAAAGAGCCGAAGCCGAGTAAGAAAAGGGGCGAAAAGAAGCAGAAAGAGGCAGAATTTACCAATCCAGAATCTGATCTGTGTGCGTGTGTTTCGTGTTTCGTGCGATTAAATAAAACAAAAACCCGATATATTCAACATAGAAACAACCTCTGGAGATCCCTCCTAATATATGCTAAAAATTACCAGCGAAATTCTTACTTATTCCCGCGGCAATGTTAATAATCTTTTTCTAATGAACGATCGTTCGCCGTCTCTGCTCTTAATTTATTACGAATATATGCAGTGACAGTGTTATTTTTTCCCCATCTTCTGTTTGCCTCAGTTTCGCTGGGAAAGAGAGACTAAGCGAGAAACAAAGGGAAAAAACAAAAAAAAATAATATAAAAAACACACAAAATAAACACGCGAATGTGTTTCAAACGAAAGTTGAGTTGAGTGAATTAATGGAATATATATATTCGCGTTTTGTGATATATTAAATAGCGTTCCCATAAGAGCAAATTTATTTCAATTATTGAGTCGCGAGGAAAGGCCAGCAAATAAATAAAAATATACAGCCTATAAATTTTGGATTAATTGGGAAAAGCTGGAAAAGCTGAATAAACATTGTAAGTTCAATTGCCATAATAGCTTACCAGAAGATAAAATATATTTAAGTGAAAACTAATGACAAGCTAGAAGATAAGTACAGGAATCGATTTTTAAGTAATTTGTCAATATAATTTATGTAAAGCTGCAATGGAAATATTTATTACAGAATTTGCAGGGTATTTAAAAGATTAAAATGAACCGTGGCACATTTTAAATGAACTTAAATAAGTTGACAAATCAAGATACAAGATACATCATAATTATACAGCCTACAAATCAAGATACAAGATACATCATAATTATACAGCCTATAAATTTTTGATTTATTGGGGAAAGCTGGAAAAGCTGAATAAACATTGTAAGTTTAATTGTGATAATAGCTTTCCAGAAGATAAAATATATTTAAGTGAAAACTAATGACAAGCTAGAAGATAAGTACAGGAATCACTAATTTGTCAATATAATTTATGTAAAGCTGCAATGGAAATATTTATTACAGAATTTGTGGGGTATTTTTAAGATTAAAATGAACCTTGACACAATTTAAATGAACTTGGGAACGCTTTAAGGGCTGATAAGGTATTTCATTACCTTTTTCTTTTGGGGAGGGGGTAATGAAGTCCTAATCGATTTATTGATTTGTATATGGATCAATATTGAAAATACTAGATTATTGATTTGATTGATGAAAAACATATACTGACAAAAATCTTTATATAATTCTAATGACCGTTTCCTAAATCGTTTTTAAATTAACTTTAAATAATTTGTATAGAAATTTTCCCTCCAAATCCCAAGTAATTTCTTTTCCGAGTGACTGACTGTCTTAGCAAGTTTTTCAACTCAACTCACATCGCTTTTCCGCTGTCCACTTATTTTTTTCGTTATTTTTATTCTTTTTTAACACTCGTTCACTTGCTCTAATTTCCTTCTCTTTGCCGATCCTTCTTTTAATTGCATTTTATGCTTACTTGAGCAGTGAGCAGTTCGCCTGGGCTGTGTGAAGTGTCCGCTTGAGACTGTCAAAAAGTGGCAACAACAAAAAAGTAAATAAAAATAAAACATGATGAGGGATTTTGTTGGTTTTGTGTTGGATTTTGCAAAGCTCGTTAGCCGAATAACGAATAACGGTAAAAGGTAGAGGCAGGTAGAGAAATAGAGAGAGCCGGCCATGTTATATGGTCATGAGATAAGACACTCCGACAAGCACTTGATGTTTATGGCGTGCCTTCTGCTTCCTCGACTTGCCCTAACCCCCCTTGGGCCTCCTCTCTATGTACTATAGCTATATCTTATATATCTTAACGTTCGCTGAATGACAAGCGCCGCGTCGCTGCCCTGTCAGATCGTTGCAGCTTACAGTTAACTAATTACCTTCCCGTCCGCCCTCAAGTTTTAATTTTCCGGACGATAAATGCTGCGTCTCTAAAGTTTTAATCTTCAGGAAAAAAGAGCAAAAAGTACAAAGTGCAGGGTTACTTCCATAAATTAAGCCATTTTAATATTTACTTGCTTGGCTTTCTACGATTGTTAAGCTCTAATCTGGCAAAAGAAAAATTAAATCTTTTAAAAATTATTTACATTTACTTGGAGCTAAAATTAACTCTCATTATAAATTATAGTACCATTTTACATAAAAATTTAGTAATATGTTATTGTTAATATTTTTTCCTGAATCATTTAAATATTGTATTGAAAACATTATAAGATTTTAATTTTCTAAATCAAGATTTAAGAACTTAAAGTATACCTAATTTTAAGCCAACCTTTCTTTCCTGTATTAACAAATTTTTTGACTGAAATTAAATGTATATTAGTAAGGCTCTTTACTGCTTTTATTTCGATTTAGTTATAGCTATTTTAGTATTTTTACATGTAAGTTTTAATCAACTCGAATTGGAGTTGTGTTTTCATAATTATCGGATTTTAAAATATTCTTAATCTATTAAAATAGCTATAGGGCTTACTAAATAATAGATGAATAAATTTTAGATAAGGAAACAATATTTAAATTTGTATTTATAAGAAGAAACAAAGTCCAATACATCAATGTTCAACTGTGCCGCAGAGCAAAAGTTTCTAATTATTTGTGATTAAAAGAATTGTTGCAACTGGCGGTGGCGGTGCGTGGAGAAACAGTGCCGGCGATAAGTGTGCGTGCACCCTGGACACACAATAAATCGTGCAATGACTTCCCCATCGAAATTTCGCTTCGCTCGGTCTCGGTGTCGGTGTCGGTCCTCTTCCTGTTCCATATCAATCACGTTGTTAAGGTCGGTCCGGTCCGGTCTCCTCCGGTTGACATTTTTTCTCTTTCCTCAGTTTCAATCGACGTGCCTCGCATTCTAACTATCCTATTAACTCATGTTCCGATTTATATATGTATATATATATTTGTTCGCCGCATAGTGTGTAATTAACTCAGGTGGGAGATGGAGATGATGATTATAATGATGATGAGAATGATGATTGCTTTGATTACGAACGTGTTGTGTGGGCTTCGCTGAAACGGTGAGAACGAGCATTTGTCTAGCTGTCAGAAAAGTGGAGCAGCTGCTCTATCGGATCTGCCATCCATCCACGTGAATCAGATAAGCCCGACATATTTTTTTTGTTTATCAAAAGTAGCGAGGGAATGACCAGATGAGTGCCAGTGAAAAGTAAATATTTAAATTTTGGTTACGAAATAAAACAAAAGGCTATTAAAATCTACTAGAAATTAAGGGGTTTATGAGGTTTAATATTGAACAAGTTTTTGTAACTTATTTTTTAAATATTAAATATAGTATTTAAAATATTAAGACATAAATCTTGGCTAATATTTTGGAGATTAAAATCAATAAAACAAAGTCAACTTATTCTTTTTTCATACACTTGAATACTTGATTGATGAGTGTATATTAATTGTCTTACTTTTTATTTATCTTCATTTATTAAGCTCATATACTTATTTGTATGATTAATTTACTTTTAATACATCAATCTGGGGTAAGATCTTAGTACCTTTGTTTAACTTAATTTATTCTGGAAACATTTTCACGAAACCGGTTTAAAATGTATTCATTAGCTTGGTTTTATCTGTCATTCATCAACTGGGGAATATTAATATTGAAAATTAAATAAATAAAACTAATGAAGCAGGACCAATCGATGATGTTTTAATTAACATATTTAGCACAATGTTTAATGGAATTAAATCTGCATTAAATTATATTAAATATTATCTTTGACTTTATCGTGAAATATTATACCTAAATAATATATAAATAATATATATAATATATAGTTAATATCAGGTGACTCAATTACTTATCGCAAATAAATTTTCCTTTGCATATTCATTAACCCCATTCGAAAAACCTAAGCATTCCAGTTGGTGACTCAGATGTGTGTGTGGGGGTCAGTCCGCAATAACCGTAATATCACTGCCCCTTTTCCGGGGATTATCGCATTTGCACTTCAACGGATTCCTTTCCTGTCAAGCCCCACAAGTGACCAGAAATACCTTGACTTTGAAGTTTAAACCAGAGACGGTGCCGTACGTCAGAGGTTTGTGCGGCATCTGCGTCACTTGGGCGTGGAAAGATTTTTGGATTTTTGCATGAAATCGTTAATAAACTGGTTCGGGAGCCCCAGAGATGTCGCCAAGTGAATCACTGCATTTTTCCTCCACCTGGCAACAGAGTGGAGGGAGTTCCACCTTAAACAATATTATTATTAATGTTATAATAATATTAAAAGCGTTGAAAAGGGGCTGCTGCTGCTGGGCGCGAATGAGATTGACTCGCCTAATAAGCACGCTAATGTTAATTCGAAGTACGCGTGGCTTTTAGCATTGTGACGGCCCCAACTTCCCGGTGATATCAACGCGTTTATCAGCGCCAACGGAATCTGCTCAAATAACAAATATGTGCCGCGTACATACACCACGGCATGTGCTATGTATGTTATATATGGTGTGTAGTATATGGCTTATATCTTATCTCGCCTCGACATGCATGTCAGCATTTAAACGACGCATTAGCCATCATCAGCTCTTGCACTTGGCTCTGCCATGGGAGATATGATGACTATGGGTATGAAAGTTCAGGCCGAAGCCGCAAACAAACACTCACGAACCCCCGGGAAACACATTCACATTTCGAGTTTCAGTTTGTTATGTATGCCAAACAATTACCCAAAGTAAAAAAAAGAAAACACAAACAAAAGAAAAGCCAGCATACACAATTTTTGGTCTCAGGAAATACACACACTCGAGGGGAAGTTAAGGAAGGCTTGTTGGCACCAAAGATACTCTACTTGCAAAGGGAATTATGCTCTCAAGGGGAACACAAAGGGCTTTGTTTTCTTAAAATTCTAATTATAATTTCTTCTTTTTGTTCATATTTATCTGGAGAGTTGCAAACATTTAATTGCTTTGTAATCTTAATATAAAATAACATATATCCTCTTACTAATTTATTTCGAAATATTTAAATAAAACCAGGCATCATTAGGCAGATTTTCCATGTGAGCTTCTTTTAAATTTACAATGAAATAAAACCCTTTATAGCTCTAACACCTTTTATCTTAGACAACCTTAAAAGTAAACACAACAAAAAAGAAGTGAAGTCATTTTTCAAATATGGAGCTAAGCTCTGACAGGCTTTATTATAATGCAAACTTGTGATTAAGATCTCATTTTTATTATGGCCAACGGCAATACAAAGTAGTAGTTAATTTTTAAATATGGATGTGGACCTCTATCATTAGGGGCCCTTGTTTTTTATACATTTTTTGTCATGCCAACTGGCCCTACAACTCTATAATACCGCCAAAATGCCATATAGAGTATGCAGCTATATAAATTAAATTTGCAAAGCATCAACGCAGAAAAACATGTATTTAAAATGCCAAACAGGTCGCGTTTTTATTTTGGCTGATTGATTTGTAGCCTGTCACCTTGGCTGCTCCACCCACAGCTCCTCCATTATATATATTATATACATATAGGCAGTATATAGGCATGGCAGATCTCACCCAGATTCGCCACGCTCTCCTTTCATTTTCGGCCTCTGTTGTTTGCCAACTTTGCTCGTGTTTTATTGTTTACCTGGCTCTCTAGCTCTCTAGCTCTCTAGCTATTTTTTTTTGGGGGCTTTTTGTTTACCCATCGTCAGCTGCTGTTTGATTTGCAACAATAATTTTTGTTTACGGTTTATGGTTTATGGTACGTGGACTGTTATTGTTATTATTTAGATGATTACGCATTTTATAGTCGCAAAACGGTCAACTTTTGCGTGATATGCGTTTTGTATTAATTATGAATTATTATTCCTTGTACTTGGCCACGTTTTTGTGATAGTTTTTGGCAATTTCGTCGAGAGGCTTCGTTGGGAAATTTGTTGAAGTTGTCCAATGACATGGACGAGGGCCATGTTTTTTTATTATTAAAATTAAGTGGGAAGGTTAATTCCAAATGTTTTTTTAAGGTCGACTTTTGGACGTTTTGTCTAGGGTTTACATACTAAAATTTAGTGTCTGTAAATAAGTTTTATAATGTAATTAAATATGTAAGACAAAACTAGCAACTATATTTAACTAAGCCTTGTAAAAATAATTAAATTTGCACTTGAGCTAAAGTAGTGAGTTATGATGACACGCCTTTATTGTCCATTTTATTGTTGGAAACCCAAGAAACCCCTGAAATACATTTAATTTCATATATTTATTATTATTTATTGCCAAACTTTTTGCGGTTACTGTGCCCACTATGGAACCAAAAGTAGTTAATAAAAAAAGCACATGTTCATAAAGCCTTTACCTAATTATATTGCTCTCTCTCCTCCCTTGTAAAAAATGGCGGTTTATCTAATGACTTTTTGCCGTGCCATTCTAACTGTTTGCATTTCATTGTCTTGGCATAGTTTTTTTTTGTGTTTTGCAACCACACTAATTGCAAATAAATTGTGCGCAGTTATGATCTGTGGAGACGGGCCCTGCTTGGCACCCCCCCCTGGCGGTACTATCTGTGCCTCCGCCCCTGACGCCACCTAATCTTGCGTCTGCCGCTGCTGCTGATCGACAGGCAGGCGCCAACTGACAATGGAATTTCATGAAATCTAATTGACAGGCCAATAAAAAAAGGAAAAGAAATATACACAGGCCAAAAAAAGTGGTTTGGGATTGCGGAGAATTAATTTGAATATATTTCTTGTTTAAGTTTGGAATAACATACTTTATTTATGGTTTTATTTATGATGAGTTTGTGTACAAATATTGTGTATAAATAGTAAAACTTTAACGAATACTTGTGCATTAAAATATCAAATAAATTAAGTTTAAGGTTTTGAAAATAATGATTCGCATAATTATGAAAGAAATTACCTCTGGAATGATCTGTATAAAATAATAATTACAAGGTAAACTCCCTATTAAAATGAAATGACATCTGAGAATAATCCCGAAGGATATTTTAGTACTGAATTACCTCCAGGGTTTCCCTAGAATCGACAAAAAAAAGAATTTATAATTTCAATTTTAAATTGTCTTCTGACTTTGCAGTGTAAACATTTACTTTCCTGCCAATCTCTATAACTATTTCATTAGATTTTTGATGCTGTCCAGTTGATATACTTTATTGCTTATCAGGAAAATGGGGAAAACGAAAAGCGTGTGGCAAAGTGATTCGCTTTAAATTCAATTGGCTGCCGTAAAGTTCATTAAGAATATAAAAATCAAATAAAATCGAATCAAACACAACCTTCCGATCGTTTGCAGCTCAGGTTCAGGTTCATTGACTTTTTCCACGCCTCGAATGACTGAGCGACGCGACTCGACGGCGCAGATTGAAAAGCGCGTTACTAATTGTGAGATAAAAAGTCAAGGTCGCTGGCGATAAGGCGAAGGCAGGCAAGCTCTTTGCGTTGTGATAAGAAAAACCAAACAAGCGCAGGGAAAAGCCATAAACTGAACAGCCAACAGAATCGCATATAACTACAGATAAACACGGTTGAAGGAAAGTTCCTCAGGCAGGTGAGGAATTTCATTCAAAAAATCTTCAAATTCATATATGACACGGTGGTTTTTTATTGATCCGAGTGCTTTGCTTGCTCAGTTCTTTATTTGATTTGGCTCTTTTGAATTTCGGTACAAACAAAGAGCTTTTGTTGATCTAATGAATATATTTCTATAATTTCTACCATTGTTCTCAGGTGACTTCTCAAATATGTGAGTAATAATTTATGCAAAGCTCTCAGAGGTCATTGTTTAAAATTGGTCAATATTTCGTGGTAAATTATTCACAGCGAATAAATGGCAGATTCTTTGGTAATAAAAAACCAAAGCTTTGTTTAATAATTTCTGTATTGAACGGTTATGGTTTAAATGGGAATAAAAAACGACTGTGCTTAATGTTTAATATTTAACTTTTGTATAGATTTATATTGTGGCTTTTCAGTTACCCATTAAGAAAACGCTTTTGGCTGAGATTAGAATAAGAGGGAATAAATGAATACAAGCTTCAAGTCGGTTACTTACTTTAAATATTTAAGTATTTCTTAGAGGTATTAAAGGGAGTAATTCAAGAACTTCAAGCTAAGAATAAGGCTTCCTCTGTTTAATAATTATTTCAGGCTAAGGCTAAGATTATAAAAACTTTCCACTCGTTAGGCTTCCTCAAGCAAATATTTTAATTACCGGCTTTATGCTTTATATGTATATATGTTTATTCCCTAAATATTTTATTCCCCCTCCCCACGAATGTGTCACAAATTATTTATGATGGCATAAAGTTGGCCAGACGAGAGCATATAAATTTCGTCTCCTACTCCGGCTTTTTGCTTGGGCAACTTTTGCATATTTGGCGTAAACATTCATAAATAGTCTAATGATGTTGCTTTGACTGCTGACTCCATTAATCAAAGCTTGTCACTCAGTCATTCACCCATTCGGCCAAGCGTTCATTCGGCGCTTTTATTTTTTTGGCTGGCGGATGTATCTTGTATCTGCTGGTGTTCAATGTTATCTTAGGGATTGTTTTGCACACTTTTTCCCCCATTTTTGGTGGGCAATCCCAATTGGCCCGCACGAAAAGATTTCAGTCGTGGCTCGAGGGTTTTTCCAAATGCGAACAATGTTGCCATTCGCAATCAATCAGGCAATTAAATGTGCTTCCACGTAAATCCTCTCGAAAGTTGCGAAAAATATAAAAAATATATAAAATGATTCAATTCCGGCTCTAATGTTTTGTTTTCTTTAATTGCAGATTTAATTGGAATGGCTTCCTCACCGAATAATGCGGCGCCGCCGGTTTTATGGCGGGCGAGACGTAAAATTGGTAAGTTCCTTACATTTTTCCAGCTAAACACAGCAATAGACACTTTCATGGGTCATTAAATTATTCCCAGATTTATCTGTTGAATGTTGAATGTTAGAAACAAAAGCGTGAACCAGGGTTCAATGCCATTGCTGTCCTGCTGCCATTTGTTGCATATTTCAGCGTTCATTATCCTCTGGGAGGTTCTGCCTTTGTGTTTCAGATATTAATGAGACATTGAGGGACTTTAAGTGGTGGAAAATTGAAAACTCAGTGTCAAAGGGGAGGGTTTGTGAATTTATTTGCATTCCAAATGTATCCTGCAATTGGAAAAATGAATTTCTGAATCCTGATTTCGCGATTAAAAACTTTAATCGATGGCAATCCGATTTGGCATTTGGCATAGGTCGAGATATAATTAAGCCAGAGACAGCAAGATGAGTTATGTTGGGGTCAAGTGGTGGCTTCGGGGGGCTGGGACCCTAAAGCCAAAACTTCTGCCTGGCTGAAAACAATCACATAAACTTTTAATTAATTTCAAACAAACGGCCAAACAAACAAACAGCGGACAGGGCGCCGGACAAACAAACAAAACCAAGCGAGAGAACTAGAGGAACTTTACACAATTTATGGCCGCTGTCGCGTGGCTACCACTCCTCCTCCTCCTCCTTCGCTCTCACGCCTTATTCCCCTCATCTTTGGTTTAGTAGGGACAGAAAGCACAGAAAAAAAAATAAGTTTGATGCTAAAAATTTTATAAAAAATAATTAAATTTTTGTTATGAAATCACTTGAAATGTCGCCCAAAAGTATGCTACAAACTACAACTAATGATTAAATTTAATAACAAATGCCATGATTTGATTTTTAATACAAAAAATACTATTTCTCAGCTCTTTAAATCGAACAATTAGCTAATTCGTAATTTATATTAATATTTTTCCCCTGTGTGGCGGCGGATTCTGTTTGCCTTTGTAATGGTAACAAGGAGCAGCGGAATGGGAGTGGAAGTGGCACTGGAGCCACTGGGGGCACTGGAGGCAGCGGCGAAGGGAAGACTTTGCACGCTTTGTCAACACTTTGCAGGAAGCCAAGTCGCTGATGTCGTCGGTGTCACGCTCCATGTGGTTTATAGAGTCACACAGATACGCGCGCACACACTTGTGTGCCGTCATTTCCGTTTCCGTTACGGCAAAAAATAACACTGGCAAACAAAGGGCAAAGCAAAATAAGAGAAAAGGCCAAGTTACTGAAGTAAAAGGGCGAAAGATAATGGAACCATAGACACGCTTGAATATTTATTAGATTAATAATAAGATTCAATAGAAATATTGGAGTACCTTTAAGAACTAAATGAGAATATATTTAAAAATCATTACCTTCGTAAATATTGATATTTGAAAGATAAACAATAGAAACAAATATTAATTTTCAGGAAAAACTACAGACTATGTTTTATACCAAATAAAGAAGTAGTTATTTTTTTCTGTTACTTTTAATAAATTGTTAAATCTCAACCTAATTTAAATATTTCAAAAATATTATTTCTTACCTTTTCCGGTTTTAGCTTTGATTCTATATTTGTTTTGATTCCGATTGCCGATTGCACTCAGACTCTCAGACTTTACATTTGCCGGCAAATTGGCATTGAGCCAAAGTACGAGAATTCGACTCGAAAAAAACGGAGCTATATCGTAATAATTGAGCGGAGCTTTTTATTGGCGGAGTCAAAGCTTCGACAAAGTTTATCCAAAGTTTTTATCTTGAAAAAAAAAAACCTGCAAAAAGAAAACAGCTGCAGTCGCAAAGCGAACTTTGAGCGCTTTTTAATTTTTATTCTTTCTCCGCTTCTGTTTTTGGCTTCTTTTTATTGAGGTTTCTGTTTCTGTTTCTTCTTAGCTGTTTCTGGTTTGCTCAAAAGCCGGTTCTTTTGGCCAACTGATAATGAGTCGAAATCGGAGCTCTGTGTTCACTGTTTTATTTTTTTTTAAACTTTTGAGACAACTGAAGTAACGGTGCATTTTTTTGAGACATGTCAGCAAAAATTCCCTTTTCCATTGTTGCTGTTCATAAAAAGCAGCTGTTGTCTTTGTTTGATTTAATATCAGAAGAATCAGCAAGGGGAACATGTTTAATTAATTCCCGATCTGCAGACAAAAAATTTTCTGTTTTTATGTTTTTTTTCATTGTTTTCTCTTGTGTCTCTTAATCTCTTTAATTAAATTGCAAGCTCTGTGCTGCGCTTATCTGAGATGTACAATGATATAATTAAGTTGGATAATACCAGGGAATTTTTACTTTATTTTTTTAATATTTTTTTTTATTTTTTTTATTTAATATAAAATAAGAATGCCACAGAAATCGGAAGCGTTTTAAAACTGAACTTATAAGGTGCCCGAGAGTATGCAATTATTAATTTTTTAATTATCTTTTAGCTTACTTTAACCCTTTTTTTATTCTTTTATTAAATATTGCCTAAAATGAACATAAAATTAATAATATTATTTCTAAACAAAAATAAATAATAATAAATTAATAATTATAATTATTAGAAATAATGGAAATATTTTTGAAACAACAAAAAACTTAGGTAATTTTCTGTTAGGCGGCCACTTCAGAAATTAAAAAAACATAGATATGTTTCAACATGCATTTGGGTAAAAATTATGTTTCTTAATTTAGTAATTAATTTTGAAGTTTTCATACAAAATGAGTTTCAAATACATGACAAATTATAAGCATATATGTACATACAAATGCATTTGTTTGGTGTGAATGTAATATATATTAAATATTAAATAATAATAAAATACAATTTTTTAATTTAAGCTTTTCTGCCAACATTTCCCCATTTTCCTTTCCGTCTCTGCTTGCGTTTGCTGTGCCATCAATTCATTAGGCGGCTATCTGCAGGCGGCGGCAATCAATTACGGCCATGGTCACGTTAGCGTTAACAGTAAAAATCGTAGAAAAAACACATAAAACAAAGGTGAAAAGGCTGAAAGAGTAAAAGAGTAAAGAGCGAAAAATAACAACAAGCTAAAGTCGCCAGAGTCGCACATTTCCCAGGTCGCACACACAGAGGAACACAGCAAAAACACAGATACAAATTTTCTGCTGATAAGAAATCGGGGGAAAAGAAGAAAAAAAACATTTTGCGCTATCAACAAGTTGAATGCGAAAGAGACGAAAAACGGACGGCAATAAACGAAGGGGGAGAGGCACACACAGAGAGGGAGAGAGAGAGAGCGCGCAAAAGTTCATTAGTCGCTCGCGATAAACTAAAACGGCAAAAATGTAAATAAAAAAGAGGCAACAACAAAAGGAAACTTTTGAGTGACTTTTCGGAGTGAGTCTTGGCTTTGTTTATTTTAGGCGAATTCGCCGCGTTGGCTTTTCGCCGCCGCCGCCGTCGCTGTCGCCGCTTTAGACTCAGCTACGCTGCTCGCCGTCTCAGTATCTGTCAGATATTCAATCTGTTCGGTTCGCGGTTCGCTCGAAATGGAAGGCGCGGCAAAAGCGGCCCGAAAATAAAATTACAATTACAATCAAATGAAATAAGAAGAAAGCAAAGAAGCCAAGATCTGAAGACTGTATAAAATCGGGCAGAGTTTTGTGCGCGCAAAAGAAAGAAAAGAAAGGAAACGGAACGAAAGAAAAGTAAAGGGAAACCGAATGAATCTTCAAGATGAGGCAATGAAATAAAAACGTTTTTTATATGTGCGATCAACGGTCGCGTGCTCAATTCTTCCTCTTCTCCTCTCTCATTCGCTCTGCGCGTGTGTGTGCGTGCGTGTGTGTCGCCAAGGTGTGAAAATATACATATACATCTATGTATACACGAGTTTACAGATATATCTGTATCTTATATACACAAACTGCATAATAATCCAAATAAAAGGCCTAAAATTATGTTTTGGATTTGAATCTCGGGTTTGCCGCAACATTTGGCTAAGTGAAAAGTAAAGTTCTGAAGTTTTGATGGTGAAGAAGTGAAGAAAATGCACTCTCTCTCGCTCGGACTCCTCGCAGAGTTTCTCGAGGTGGAAATACGTAAAAAAAAAAGGAAGACACGAAACGAAATGCATTTCAATTCTTCTGCCAGTCTTTTTTCAGCTGATCAGTGGTGTCTTGCCCTCTCTCTTTCTTCTCTTCTCCTCTCTCGCCGATCGCGTTGCCAGCGTTGCCAGCTCGAGTTTGTTTCTCCGAATGTGCTTATCGCCCCCCTCCCCATGTGTGTGTTCCAATGCGAGTGTGTGTATTTTTCGCTATTTTGTTGTTTATCATTTGATATTATTGCGGCGAATTTGTTAGGCGTCCGTCCAAGCGTGCAAAAAGAAAAAGAAATAATACAAAAAATTAAACGTTACCCCAAAACGAAATTTAAACAATTTTTTGTGGACTCAATAATAGCATTTGATGTGTGTTTGCATTCTGTGTCTTTCTATAAAAAAGTGCTTTGCCTTTTTTGTGATTCTAAATAATAATAAATTATAAATAATATTCAAAAAAGTTTCATTGTGTTTTGTTTTTAATCATCCATAATTAAAGCAGTACGAAAAATAATAAAATTAATTAATTATTTTGTTATTCAGATTCTGAATGATAAAATGTACGATTTTATTTTGAGATAGAGTTTGAGTTTATAATCTTTGTTCTTTTTCTTCTGCTAAAATTTTTTTAATTCTTGGATTTGCTTTGATAAAAATATTTCTTTGTATATAAATTGATATTAATGATATTACATTTATAAAGAAATTGATTCACAACTAAAATTTTAGTTTATTTAAAGAAAAGATTTCCCAAAGTCGTAAATAAAGAATGCAAAATGTTGCTCTCGATCTTAAAGTTAAATGTTTATATCTTACAATATGTTTTTGAATATTTTTTGCTAAAAAATTATTAGCCTTGTTTATGGCTCTTGTGTTTAACATTTTGTGTCTGTGTTGGTCAGTTAATTTTTATGATTATTATTATTATTATTATATTTTTTTTTTGCGGAAACTGCGCGTTTTTCTAGCCGCTGAGATAAAGCAGAAAAGACAGAGAGAGCGGAGCGGTGAGTGCGCGAGTTTCGCGGCGATAAGCTGTCTGCTCAGCCCTTTGCCGCCCGCCCGCCCTCCTCTCGCCACGCCCCCTTCTCGCTTACCGCCCCCTCTGGCCAGCAGGCAGGTGCGTTCGTTGAGTTCAATTCGCTTTTGTTGTCATTTCGCCTTTGTTGTTGTTGTTGTTGTTGCTCTTTTATCAAGAGAACAAAACACACACACTCAGGCACGCACATATGTTTTTCAGGGAGTGTGTGTGTGCGCTGTGTGTATGGCAAGTTAAGTCATTAAAGTCTTTTTTTCCCCGGTGTACTTGTTGTTTTTGCTGTAACGGAAATGGGTTTGTCGCTTTTATTTTTTATTTATTTATTACTTTTTTGTTACCTAAGAAGTTTAAAATTCCAAACGAATATAGAATTGTTATTATATTTAAAATATTTTATGGTTATAGATATGTATTTCGAATTTTATTTGAAAATTTGCCCACAAAAAATGCTGGTTAAAGAAAATTATCTGTAAACTATTTAATAATACTCACAATTTTTGTTATAAAAAAATATTTAAGTATATTTTATGAGAGTATAAAAAAAAAAATTGATATTAAATAAGTTAAAATCAGTAAAAACTTAACAAAAGTGACTTAGCTTGGCTTTATGTCGCTTACAGATAAGCTTTATAATTAAGAGTTAAGGGGTTAAGGGCTAAGAGCCCTAAAAATAATTTAATTCAAATAATTTATGCCTTTAAAAATGTTTGTATTACTTTAAACCATTGCGATCATGATGAGTTGCAGGTAAAACTTAAAAAATGTTTTCTATTTATTAAAATTCATAGAAAATACAACAAATTCTAATTTCCAGTCATTAAAATACACAGCAGGTGCTTCGATTCAAATCTAATCTTTGTTAAAAAGGAACTAAGTACATTCATTGATAAAAGCCAACTCCCGAACTTATTTCGATTCGAATCTATGATTTTTATGGTTCCAACTTCAGAATATATCTTGTTTGCTCCCAAAAAACCGTATCCGCGCTAATCAGCTGCACACACACAGACGGCCAGGCCAGAATATAAGCCCACGACTTCGTTGTTTATGATTGTCATTATCAGAAGGAATTACCATTGTTATCCAGCTAAATCTAGTCATTACTCACGCGCCTTATCAGTGGGCGCCCGCTCGTGCTTTTGATGCTGATAATACGGTGTACCTGGCCTCCCTACCTGTTGCCCGTTACTTACTTATATCAGCCTATCAGTCACATTGAAGTGATGCCGTCACTTGGCCAAAATAATCACTGACGACTGACTGGTCATTGCTGTTGACCGCCTCCGCCCGGGAATTTCCTGGAGTTGGGAGAAAAAGCGACTGAATTATAAATTAGAATGTCTGATGGGTCAGAAAAGTCCAAATTAAGAGACCTAATGATTTTTCTGTTAATTTAAATTGATTATGAATCAATATAAGGGGCTACAAGAGTCTTTAAATTTAATTTAAAAAGGTTATGTACCTTTACTTATATTTATAGCATTGTAAATTGAATGGGTTCGTTGTTAACCCTAAAACCCTAATCCTTTTCTAAAAAAGAAGGGAATTCCCTCTTAAATTAATCAAATAAAAAGCCTCCTTATATATAATGATGAAAAATCATCAAAATCTTGCCTTAATAAATATGATTAATAAGCTTGATTAAACCCTTCTTCAACGCACCGCCAAAAGAAACCAGTTGAAACCAAATTTCAATATCAAACAAAAACTTTGTTGGAAACCTCATGTGATTCCCCCGTAAAAATTTTAATAATCTGTTAATTCCGAACATCAGAAAAATTATAATGGCCACCATAAAGATATCATGATTGACTCCGCCGTGATTCCAGGAACTGTCGGCCTTCGATGATGGTTGTTCTTTAATTCCCCGATATCTGTTTAAGTTTCGGAGTTTCAGAGCTTCAGACCTTAATTAATTCTCATCGGATATCATCGGATATTTTTTAATGACGTCTCTTTGACGCACTTGCAACCAGTTATCCATGGTATTATACAAGCCGAGCGAGGAGCGTGTGCACATGATACAATATCAAGTAGTCGCCATGCTGGCCAAATGGGCTCACCTACTCACACCAAATATGGCAGAGAAGGGGAGTGGGGCGGTGAAATTGACCCAATATAAGTATAGTATGTATAGTGTATACAATATAAAAGATCTCAAGTTGATTGCAATGGCAAAAGTTACACACATATACGGTAATTACGCCCGGATTATTATGGCCAAATGCAGAAGGTGGTCGCTCTGTCGCTCGGTCGGTCGGTCGGTCCATGGAGGTTGCTAGCTCGTTTTTGGCCTGGCCTGGCTCGCCTCTTGGCTTGGCTAGTAACTGTCGGGCTTCCTGCTGCCCACATTTGGAGGCCTTCTTCAATGTGGGCTAACAGTTCTTGGAGGAATTCCAAAAAAGAACAGATTAACAAAAGAACTCACAGAGAGACACTCTTGTGCTCTTGTCTTTATAAATATCTTGCTTATAAAAATCAATAAAGGTCTTTAATTGTTTTATGGGATGCATTTAATTATCCCGAATTTATATGTAAAGTGTTATTTATGATTTCCTTTTTATTTCAAATGAATTATAATTATTGCAATGAAGTTTTATTTATTTTTAAATGTCTACTTCTTTGTTCTGTAAAATAATTATAAATTCTATCAAAAAATAAAGGAGAGAATATGTATTTCTTCTACGTTTTTTGTGGTTTATTAAAGGCCCATTATTAGATATCAATAAATAAATATATTAACTCTTGTTTAAGGTTCGGCGAAATCCAGAATGAATTTAATTTGGGCATTTTTTGGCTTAGTCAAATATTAATATATAAATATATCTCGTAAGCCTATGCAAACCATGAAATATAAAATGAACTTATCCCACTATTTCTTCCATTTCTTTGTAAGGAATATTCAAATTATGGAAATCAATAAATGCATTCAGCTCGTGTATATAAGCAAGCAGTATGTTTGATATGAAGAGAGGTTCTTTATGGACATTTTATGTTTATTTATCGCTTCTCCTCCGAGTCTTTGAACCTTTTACTTGGCTCGCTTATTGTTTGACACCTTTTGTTGCTCTGTGGCTCGCTCCGCTTGTTGTTGCTTCGAGTTTTCTTGTTTCGTTGTTTTGCTTAATTTTTATTGATGTTATTGCTTTTTATTGGGGAATGCCAAACAGCTGTTTTACTCACTTTGTGAGTTTCGGTGGTGTTTCGGCCGCTTTCAGTCGCTGTTGTTGGAATCTGGCACGTGTCAGCTGGCTGACTGCTGGCTATCACCATAGTTGTATCTGAATCTTCTGCTGTTGATCTTGCTCTCCCATATATTCTTTATTTGATTTTCTTTTCTTTTATTCGCTTCGTGTGGCTGTTGATTTATTTAATTTGCATCTCGTTTATGGTTCGTCAAAAGGCGCTGAGCTGCTGAGCGGGCCGCGAGGTAGTTTGCTTGCCAAACTCGTTTGAAACCCTCCAAATTTAAATCATGTGCAGTATTTTCAAATTAATTATTTAAATATTCGAATGTCTTCTTGATTCTTTTTCTTTTTTTGCGATGGTGAAATTCGAAATTCTTGTTGGGTGAATGTTGCTTTGGCTTTTATCTGAGAAATGCATTATCATTTCAGATTGAGATTTGATTAAATTAATTTAAAGCATGTTTTAGATGTGGGAGGAGTTTTAAAGATTTCCCAATAATTTAAAAGTTACTAACAGAGCCTTTCTGAGTAAATTAATTCTTCCCAGTTCCATGACAACCACTCTTAATCCATTTACTGTGCGTAAATTCCCCGCTAGCATTGTTTTAAATTCTTTAACTATATATATGTACGTAGTATATAAAATATGTCGCTCATATATAGTATGATAAAAAATCATATGATGCAGACTAATGACGAGGAAAAGATTTCGTCTTTATCTTACACAATTCCCCCGCACGAGTCGTAAAATGTCGAAAATATTGCCCGACTTTTGTCTACAAAATGTATTTCACTCGTACTTCTGTTTATATAGCACAGTTCGATGCCTCAAGGCCCCGAAAAAAATAAGTAAAATATGCCACAAAACATATGTAAACATAATCAACAATAATTTTCCTGCTTTTGGCAGAGTTTTCTATTAATTAGTGTGATTCAGTCAAATGCATTTCGGTGATTCCGATTCTGCGAATAGAAATTCCCCCATCGAATTTGCATGGACAATGTGTTGGCATTTGGTTTTTATTTTGTTTTTATTTCTTTTCGGGAAACCCATTTGGAACTGACTCATTTCCCGGGCGAGGTGGGGCAAACTTGCGTCACAAATTCGATGGACAAACGGAAAATGTGTGCCAATTGAACGATTTAAAATTCGTATATATATACGTTTCTGTATACATATACACATATGTATATACAGTGCGATCGGTAGGAAACGAGGCAGCTGCTGCCCACACACGCTATTTGAATGGATAGGGGGGCTCTCAGGGGGTGTATTTCGGGGGTGAACTGTCGTCATACTTGGGTTCTCTTGCTCGGTACACTTGAAAAAAGATAAGGTGTCTAGAAAATGGTTCAAATACTTAGATAATCAATAGCTAAAGGTCATTCAATTTTACATATTTTAAAGGTGCTTAGATGGTTGAAAAAATTAATCTTAAGTGGGATTTATTATCTGATTAATTTCCTTAGTATAGCCAAATATTTAAGGCAGCACCACATATTATAGTATTGCCTAAGACAATGCCTTATTAAGAACATAATCTCTTGAATGGTTTCGCGAAGATCAATTTAATTAATTAAATCTCCTTAAATTTCAATTAAAATTAAAATAAATGTTTATAGACTTGTTGTTGTTGTTAAGTAATATTTTAAATAATATATATTTAAATATTTATATATGTTTCGCTATTTTTTCCGTGTAGCTATCTTTTTCTCTCTTTGCCAATTCGCCGCAAAAGTGAGACGCGCAGCTTTTGCTCATTTCCCTCCCACTCTTATCGCTCTATTCTCAGTTATTTCCCTTATTCTCTCTCAGTTTCTTCTCTCTCCTTATTTTTCTCTCTGTTGGCATCTAATTGATTAAGAAGAAGCAGCTGCCTTTAATTAATATGCTTTAATAACATATATTTGTTTCTGGCTCAGCGGCAATTAATCTTCATTTTGTTTATACAAATCAAACAGATTTAATTAATTTATATCATGCCTATATATGTACATATGCTCAGCCGCTCTCTTTTTCGCCGTTTCTTTTGTTTATTTATGTTTTTGTTGTTGCTCGTCTCGTTTTGTTTTGTTTAATTTTTATTCGCGTGCTTAGAGAACTTGTGGAAAATTTTCCAACTCACACTAAGTGTAGGGAATTAAAATTGATTTTTAAAACCGCAAGCTCTGGGTGAAGTCTCAGCGGGGGCTGAATAAGGGGGCGGGAATTAAACCTACTGGCGCCTACTTAAACGATTTTGTTCTAGACAGTTGCACTTTTTCCACGTTTTTATCTGCTGTTTTGCTTTTTTTTTTAATTATCCAAAGGTGCAATTTGCCATTGTGGTAGCCCCTTAAAACCGGTTGGAAATCGCAGAAATTAGCCAGTCACAAATGAGATTATTTAATGTACTAGTTTGAGGCCAATTACTTAATTGAATAGTGTTGGGAAAGGAAAACTTAATTGAAAAGTGTTGGAAAATAGAGATACTGCGTTGAATAGGGTTGTAAATAGGGCTGGAAAATGACGATACTGCCTTAAATAGTGTTGGAAAAGAGTATATGTTATTGAAGACGTGGTTTAATATGTTTATTCTGAAATAATATAATTTGTACTGCTATTATAATTAATTATAAATTTATACATAAAAATATTCATAACAAAAACTTTTAAGATAATTATACTTGAGCAAAGATTATTTTAATATATACAATTAAATTCCAAGAAGAAGTCCAACTTAAATTATATTTTTATTTCCAAAAAGATTAACACAAATTCAAGGTAAATTGGCTGTTGTGCAGCTATTTAGTTCCCCAACTTGTGAATTAATTGTTAATAACGCTCATTTCGCCTGTCAAAAACATTTGCCGCACGCCCTTCCCTACCCCGAAAAGCCAACAAAAAGCCTTGAAATGTATAGCAATTATTTATGATTTCATTAGCCTGCTCATTACCCTTATCAGACAGGACGTCAACATCGTTTGCAGTACCGAATCGAGGTTAAGAACTTCAAAAGACTGCCCCCTCTGCTCCGGAATTAACCTTTTCCCCCTGTCAGTTTTTGAGTTGTTCTGTTCAGTTGTTCGGTTGTTCAGTCAGTTGTTCAGCTTGCAAAAAGCTTACATCGAACATCGTTCGTTTCGAATTTCCCAAGTTCCAAGTTAAAAGAAGACGTAAAAGTTCAGCGGAGTTGCCGCCGTTGCCGTGTTCCTGTTTCTGCTTACTTATTAATGTGCAATGTCGTGCAATATTTTGATTATTGTATAAAATTTGTTGGCTCCCCGGACCGCCCAGGGCAGAACGACAGCAGACAAGGCCCTGGCATCGTCTTACAATTTATGCTGCTGATGGGCAAATAACCAAGTCAAACTCAGGCCAAGCCGGTATATTGACTCGAAATTAATATCCAAAATACACACTCGTGTGGCTGTTTATTTTGAGAAGAGAAAAAAAGGGAGTTCGGCGGCTAAAAGAGTTCCCTTTGAAAGTGTTGACCCAACTGATATTGATCCTCCTTAACGGATATCTATTTACGATTCACTGTCGCCCAAAGCCAAATAAACAAAGCAATTATATATATTTTATATTCCGAAACTTTTCCAGTCACCAGCGAATGATTCCCCAGCTAGAGATCAACAACAAATAATATCGAATAAATATTGTATATATTTTTGTTTGACTTATGGCAACGGAGCAGCGCCAAGCACCGTCCATAAAGTTTCCTATTATTTATTTGTTCGGATCATTTCCTTGAATTATAGACTCACCGTGACAAATCCCCAAATATTGTTCGTTTGTAAAAAGTTTCCATTTATGAATAATATTTTCGGTGTCATTCTCGGCCATGTCAGCCGAGATCAAAGCCTCGGCCCAGCGAGGGAGGGAGCGAGTGAATAAATATTGTCGCAGACGCTACGTAATGTCTGATCGGCGGCTAATTAACGCTCGATTAACACAATTGGACACCTGTCAAACGCTGATCAAAGGCAAGTGCTGGGTTTTCGAAAGTAAAGGGGCAACCAGAAGCGAAAAACGAGTTCAGAAGTGGCCCAAGGGAGTGGGAATTGGCCTAGGTTCAGGTTTAGGTTTTTGGGGCAGAAGTAGGGAAGTAGTGTTGTGTAAGCTGTGCTAAATGGTTGTGTGATGAGTGGGTTCCGCAACAGAAAAAACAATGCGCAGTTACAATTGAAAAATCCTCGACTTTTGCGCCTTAAAAAAATAGAATTTTACTCATAAATTTCCTGTGCCTTTTCCCTTTGATATTGGACACTGTCTTTTGTTTTTCTTTTTTATTTTCCAGCCCCATACTTAGACAAATTATATCGCTTTTAGCCAAGAACTTACCTTACTCACTCATAAGCATTTGGCCTCCGCTTCTCGTCGCTCGCCAGCTGGCAAATGTTCAAGAGTTGCCAACAAAATTTCCATTTATAAAATTAATTACTTAGCAGCTTAGATAAAATGAGTTCTGTTTCCAGTCTTTTTTACAATAAATTGATCTCAAATGTGGCACTTTTAAATGGCTAAAATGTGAGAGAAGATCGTGTGCGAATTGATTAGATTTTCACACGTCGCCACGAAGCGTCGAGCATTTTTCACATATTGCTAATTGTTGAGTTCGATTTATGTAGCTCGATTTTTATACCCTTTTTGATTGATATTGACGTCAACATTTTGTTGGCTAAGGTTCGAAACCAGATTCGCTGGTTCTATATGACGTTTTTATAAATCTGTAAATTTTATTTCATATATTCTGATGGCAACTAAGCAATTTGTCACCATTGACACAAATCATGAGTAATATTTCTGTGGGACCTTTTTTGTTTTTTCTTTTGCTTAATTAGTATTTCTGTTTTTTGTTTCTGACAGATTTTTATTGACAGGTTTTCCCAGTCGAGGGATTTTGGGTTGCACTGAAAGTGCCTTCAATTTTTAATGGCTCCTGATGTGTTCGTGAGTTTTTGGTTCTTGGTTTTTGGTCTTGGTTGGGTTGATTGCACGGGCCGATGGCCAAGAAATATCATCATCAAGGTGCGGCCAACGTTGGTCAAGGAGAAATCATTGAGAATTTCCTGGGGAAAATAGCTTGAAATGTGCTTAGGTTTCAGTGAGTCGAGACCATGTGAAAATAGTTTAGTTTAAAGATTCGCTAACCTTTTGAAGAAGTGAACATTTATGGGTATTCTTTAAAGGCTACAAAAAAATGTCAATTAATTGTTAATACCATAAATCCGTATATCCTTTATATCCTCTTTCCTGTCCTCAGGCCCATTAATCTTATTAAAAATGCAATTAAAATCTCGCAATTACTTTTCCTGGCGAGTTGCCTCAGCCATATTGCGTATACGCCACCGGAACAATTTACATTATGATTGAAATGTCAAGCAATTAAAATATATTAATTCTCCTGTGCTAATTTGACAGCGAACGTGTTTCAGATTTTTTTCTCTTATTTATATTATTTTCGCCTGATTGATTTTCTTATTTGGAAAATATTAAAACAAACTGTGCTTTTTATGTGCAGCTTCCACTGCAAAAAGGCCATTAAGAGGCCATTCATAATTGTGTGTATACTGCAACAACGGCAAAAAATTAGCAATTAATTTGACAGATTAATTAAAACTCACTCCTTCTTCTTCACTGCTCGTCGTCGTCGGCGGAGTTGATTACGCGCTCTGGAAAAGCGGAAAAGTGTGGGTGTTGAGCGTGAGTGTGTGTGCAATCAGCCGGTTAATTGAACTGCACCCAGCCAAGCTCACACACAGCTCACACCCCATCTCCGCCGGCTCACACACAACAAATACAGCACACACACTCCTTCTGGAAGGCACGACAGCAGCCCCAGAAAAATACAAAACGAGTAGCGAAGGCTAGGTTGGCAGATATTCGCCAGTTTACTCCAGAATACTCTTTATTTGGTATTTGGTATTTAATTTTTAAAACTTATTATATTACAATTATTTTTATTAAAGCCAGCCTTTTTTAAATATATTTATTAGCTTTATTAATTCTTTATAATATTCTGCCACAAACAAGTGAATGAAAGTGATGATACCCTCTCCACTCAGGGTATAATGACGGCTCCTCGCTGGCGACTCGCTTGGCTATGAAGGCGTTACCAAAGAGTCCAAGAGTCATTCACAGAAATTGCTATAGCTGGCGTCAGTCACACTCTTCATATTGTTGTTGTTGCTGCTGTTGCTGTTGCTGTTGCCGCCCCGGCAATTATAAGTGCAACAGCAACAATAAAAAAAAGAAGAAAAAAACTAGAGAGAGAAAAATACCAGCAACAATGGCGGGGCTAGAAAACATATTATTTTCTTGTTATTGTCTCAGAGCTCAGAGCTAGCTGCACGCCGCGCCGCACTGAATGAATGAATGAATGAGTGAATGAATGAGTGAGTGAGGGTTAGAAAAGTCGCAGAAATGATACGACAATCAAACGGCAACTCCTGATAGTCCCGCGTCAATTTTTACTTTTACGTTTAGTTTCTTTTTGTATTTTACATGGCTTGCCTTTTGCCTTTCGGTCTCATTGACGCGTGAGGGGTTCATTGACTGTTTTGTTGATTTTAACGCTTGGATTGCTGGAAAATCTACTCGCATTTAGTTGGAGGAAAGCTGCGACAGCTGTTCATGTGGCTGTGTGGGTTAATATTGCTCTTGGAGCTGGAAATTCTACAGAAGCTGCTCGAATTGTTGTTACAGGTTTTAAGTTGGTTTATTTATTGTAAGCTGCTTGGAAACTGCTGTTTATGTTTTGCATTTAGTTTTGAAAATTCAGGGAAATACTTTAAACAATGTGGGAACTGTAGAGATATTAAATTTCTATATATTATATTATATGTTTTTCTTCAATGCTTCTTCTGAATCAACTTTCGTTTTTAATTATACTTTCAGGAATGACATTTTAATGACCTAATTAACAAATTGAAATATTTACTTGTTAAGCTCCAGACAGCTTTTGGTATTTCCTGACAATAGTTTATATTATTTCTAGTGAAAGTTTTCTTTTCTATTTCCACAATATTGTAACAGTTACTAATTGGGAAAATTTAAAAGTCTAAATGGAATCCATTTATGTATTTTTCGCCGAAGACATGTCCTGCAACTTTATCCCTTTTGTATTTCCATGAAAATATTATCATGACAATGATGCCTGTCCTCTTTTCCCATGAAATTGTTGGCCCCCTCGAAATGTCATATTTCGTGGAATAAAAAAAGAAAACAAGTTCCAGTGAAAGGACTTGGTAATATGGTCAATTTAAGGCATTTTTTTGTATCCTTTGACTTGCCGAAAATTGATTTTTGGGAAGGCCGGTCCTGTTCTCTTTTATTTATATAAATATTTTGTGCTGATATCTAAATTCCCTGCAGTATATGTAAATTGGTAAATTACTTATGAATGCAATTATTTGCTTTGTTGGCTAAACAATAAAATTCTATGAATTCTTAATTTCCCAAACTAGACTGGAATTTTCGGTATAGCTGTCGATGTTGCAGTTTATTTTTGTTCAATTGTAACTGCAGTGGTTACTATTGAGTTAACATGTCTCTGTGTGTTTAAACCAATATTGTTTCCGGTTCTGCGTTGTGGTAAGGCAGCAGGATGTGGCTCCTGTCACGTTTAATTGCTTGAAAAGAGCTCGGCTTGAAGATGGCTTTAAGGCCACTTGGCCGAGGCGGGGCCAGCTAAAGTCCACTTCAGGTGCATCCACTTGCTGCCGCCTCTTTTAGGTGAAAGTGTGTGTTTTGCCGCAAAATATGCAACGTTTCTGGCCTGGCCAAAAGCGCAGAATGCAGAGAGCAGAAAGCAGAAAGCCAACAAAGTGCAGCAGCCCAGAAGAAGACTTGGAGAGCAGCAGGCTCCGCCACTTTATCTGCTGGCCTTGGTCTAGTCGGCGTGTACAAAAACTATTTTGTCTTAATTAGAACTGCCGACGTTCTTCTTCTCCTGGTCTCCTCCCTTTGACGTCACTTAAATGCAACCAGATTTTCCTGGTGGTCAGTCTTGGTCCTTTCTCTGTTGCTTTTGCGGCTAATTTTAGCCAGCAAACAAAAGCATTGAACCCGCTTTTGTTTCCACCAACTTTTGGTGAATTTCCACAGCCGAAAATAGCCAAAGCACAAAGTGTTTACTTAGCTCCCAACGAACTTGACTAATTAACTGTCGCCGGAAAACAAAAAACAAAAAAACAAAGAAAAAGAATAGCAGTTACAGGAAACGTACGTCACTTGATTTTCGGCTGGCTGGGTGTGTGCCTTAGCCCCATTCATAGTTTCCCTGCCCATCGTATCGTCTCGTATCTAATAAACTTTATATTCTACTCTTTTATTGTCAGGTCATTTAATTAATGATTCGTTCGCTTCAAATTGTTTAAATATTTGCCCGTTGAGTGCGTGCCCGGGAACAGGCGCGGAGATATCGCAGCTCTCAAGTGGCTGCGAGCCAGAGAACACAGAGATAATGCCGGGCTGCCATAAGGAAGCAAAAGCCACGAACGGTGGGGCCTCGATGGGGGGTCCACTGGCAGAGATAATGATACTTTTTGTGCCAAAGCACTTGAAGTGGGCTCTTTGTATGACTTATTGGCTGGCTCATTGAGTTTTGTAGGAAATGTAACACTTGAGAGCTTGCTTTAGCCCTACAAATTAATATATCTTTGTTAATGTATATTCCGATCCATGAAAATAAATAAATAAATAGCATTTCTAGAAGTGATTTTAACTTTCTTCAAGCTCTAATCTCATAATGGCGGCCCCATGGCGTATACTTGATTTCTTTTCTCGCTTTCCCCTGTGTCGTTGTGCCGTGTGTGCGCTTGGCAGATGAAAATAGTTTAATCAAAATCTCAAATGGAGCATTTAAATTCTTGGCAAAGCTTTGACTTCCTGCACGCAGACTGACTCGTACTCCCAGCCCCGTCTCTGTCTTTCTGTGAGGCCCTCAGGACTCCGCCCCTTTCGATAGACAAACAAACAAACTAATTTCGACCCGCTTAGTCATGCTGCACCATGTTGGTTGCTCGGACTGGACATGGCTCTGGGAATTCGGTGGCAGGCTGTATGCCGAGGAGCATACAGTCCCCCACTAGCCGAACATTCCGGCGACAAGCGCAATCAGCGCAATAACACTGGAGCACAGGCAGCAGAAGAACAAGGCAGCAGTAGTCACTGGCAGCCTCCCCGAACGTTTGACCTTCATTGAGGACTGCACTGAGGAAAAATAACCAAGACTCTGAAGAGCTGGGCTTGGATTTTGATTAACATTTGCTGTGGGTTTTAATCCCTTAAAGTTAGAGACTTACAGACACATAAAAGTGATGCTTCCTTGAATAAAATGTCCTTAAGGTCTTTAAAATTATATTTAATAATATTTAAAAATTTAAACAAGTCCAATATCTGGTCTCTGCATTGTTTATTACAAATTTTCATAATCTTAACCCATTTTCTCGCAGCGCATCACTGGCTTATAGGATAAGCCTGAATGTGGCCTTTTTGGCTATTCGGGGCACGTTTGTCATTGGTAATTTCGAGCATGTCATAATGATAACTCAAACAAACGGGGGAACATGTGGGGAGGAGCAAGCAGAAAGGAGCAGGCAAAGGGGCATGGAGATGCAAAGAGGCCACTGTTTGTTTATAATTTATTTTTAGACCAAAGGTCCTGGCCCCTTATTGCGCGCCTCTTCGGCTATTAAATAAAGACCTGTGCAAATATTTAGCCAGCGGCTCACGTAGGTTACTCCATGTAATTGATAAAGACAGACCCGAGGAAGGGGCAGAAAAGGAGCAAGCAACTCCTCAGGCCCTGGCCGGAAAACGAAATTAAATTCCACGAAAACGATGCTTTGAAGTGGTTTCTCCCTTCAGTTAACAAATTGTCATACGCCGTTTCAGACATCATTTTTATGAAGAAGAGTTACACAATCCAGCGGGTTGAAAAATATGTAATAAGTTAGCCACAAAGAGGCAAACGAGATTTATGATAAGAACTAACCGGCGACGCTGTGCCTCTCGCCTTCTACAATTTCAATATTTCTTCATCTAACTAACTCCGGGGCTGCTGCTGCGGCGGCAAAGGGTGTCTGGAAGTAAATTGAAAATCTTACTCAAGTAGCTGACAGCATTTTCCTTCTTCTTTTCGTGTCTGCGGATGCGTTCAAATTGGAAACACGATACGCAGTCGGGGAGTATGGTTTTCCCACCAGAGAGAGTTGCGTATACGCCTCGTGGTCGTGGTCGTGGTCGTGGTCGTGGTCGGCGGCGGGTCTTTAATGCCTAGCGTTTAACCATAAAAATGCGAGTGGCGCAAAATAAATAACACTTGCATTCGCATCATAAAAGTCGACTTTAATTAAAGCCAGTCGTTCGCTTGAGCCAAATGCAATTAGATAGTCTCTCTTCGGACTTATTTTTTATTCGTTTTGCGAAAACAATAAATTATCCAAATGCCATTAGGCTACCGGTGGGACTTCATAAATTTGTTTCGATATGGAGGAAAGCTTTCCTTTGCTTTGCTTTACTAAGGGATTTTTTACCAAAGACTTTTCTATGAACGCCTTAATTTAAACCTTACTTCTTACTTATCTTATGCCTAAATATTTTCAGCATTTTTTAAAGGCCTTAAACTCGGTTCTTTATAGCAGTTTTAACTATTTCCCATGCTCTTTCGTGTATGTTAACTATTAATATTCCCCTGCGGCGTAATAGTTGATCCCACGAGTTGTATAATATTAATGTTTCGCCATATTCGCTCCACAGACGTTTGCCTTTTCGCCGCTAGACAAATAAGAATCGTTTATGGCAGCCATTTGGACTCGGCGACCTTGGGTCCGCCATTCATGATAGTTACAATATGCAAAATGTATATACTTATATGAGAATAAAAATATTGAGTGAGAGGCATTAGGCGGACAATAGTTTGTATTTTATTTCCCTTTTTATAAGCAAGGTTCTTTTCCTTTTTTCTTCATGTTTTTTTTTTTTTAATTTTAAGCTCTTAATCTCCTTTTTTTTGATAGCTTATCAAAGCATGTGTGTGAATTTTGAGCTCATCAAGTGCGTGAGGTTGGCCTTTTGCTCCTTAAACACGCCTACTCAACCCCTCTTTCCCCTTTTCCCCTTCTTTTTCTTTTCTTTTTTTCTGCTGTTTACCGAGTTGATAATATAATTGAATGCACGAGCCGCATGTGATAATGAGCTTTATTTATTTATTTAATTTAAATGGCCCAAGTCGGTGAGGCTACTCTCTGGCTCTCTGGTTCCCACTCTCTTTCCCTGCTCTCTGTCGCTCTTTGCTTTTTTATCACCTTTTGTTTTTCGCGTTATGTGGGACAAGTTTGGTGGCAGGCGTAACATAATTCACAGGCAAATGCTAAAATGCTAAAAGGGAATAATATTATATGTTACTCCGATGCTAGCAACAGGTTATTGATCCAGGCCGGCAATGTATTTATTCTTCTCAGAATGCAAATAGCCGCTGCTTCGGGGTCCCTTCGGGGTCTCCTTTACTAATCGGCGTTGGCTAGCGCGGTTCATGACGCCGCCTAATGACAGTTTTTCCCACTTTATCCGACTTCATCCCGCCTTTTGCCTTTTGCCGCTTACGCCATTTTGCCCCCTTGTTTGCATTTGCCACAAATACACAGAGACACATATATACACAGATATTCGTGCAGATATATATAGTATATATGGCTTTGTTATCCGTTATCTGGCCCGCCTTTTGTGCCACTATCAACGGTGTCAGCCAAATGCAGACCAAAGCAAAGCGAATTGGGTTTTCGCACAAATTGTGCACTTGCAAAAAGCAAGAACAAAATGTATTACTAAAGTTAATTGGAACTGTATTTAAAGTTTATTTTTTTTTAATATTTTAAAATATTTTGTTTGCCAAATAAATGGTTTTTCCTTCATTTTCAAAACGTATAGCCCATTTTTGACTTGTTTTTTTCGGTGTGTGTGGCGTGCGCCATTAATGAACATCATTTGCTTATCCAGACTGAGCCCCCCGGTTCCCTCGATCCCTTACCCCTCGAGGCCCTTACCTATGCTATTGACATAATGTAAGCCACCGATGTTTGTCTGTGCGAGCGTACTTTCTGCTATATATAAAAATAGTTCTTGCCATCTCCCTTTGTGGGCCTCTCTGTTTTGGCTACTAGTTGCTAGGTGTACAAAGATAGAAATGCAAAAGGATACCAAGAAATACAGAGAGAGAGAGAGGGAGAGAGTAATGACAACACTGCGTATGGGTAATGGCCAGACAACGTTGCGTATGAGCAATGCCGGCATATCAGGTTGGTCAGAGCCAGAACTGAAAAGTGATACACTCAGCAGTCGGCTAATTCAATGGGAAGTCCGTTGAGCAATCAGTTTATGGAGAACTTTTACTGGGAACCGGGCCAATGATTGATTTGTGGTTACTGTTCAAGCTAAAAATTAAAAATTATAAGAATAGATAATAGAACATGTAAAGTAAGTAAGTACCTCACTTATAGCCCCATTGAATGGGGAAACAAAACCAGAAATTCAATTTCAGTTGCAAGTTGTGCAATCCTTTCAAAGAGCCTTCACTTCACCTCGATTCAGTTCAGTTGAGTTCACTTCACGCCCTGCCATTCAGTTTATATAGCTTATATATGTACGAAACGCTGCCAAACAGAGCGAGCGCTGCTTTTTCATTGTTGTAGAACGGAAATTAAATCATTTCCGCTGCCAACTATCGCTGGCCCCTCCTGTCTTCGTGATGCTGATGCAACAGCTGTCATATGAAAGGGAAGTGCGCCGCGAGAGATATTGAAACCAAATCACTGACAATCTGCTCGAATTTTCATGGCCAGTCGTCACAGGCCCTGGTTCAATAGGAGGAAAATCGGTCGAAAACTGCATATTGAATGTCATGGGGGAGAAAAAAAACAGAGTTCCGTGGAAACTGTAAGCCTATAAAGTGAATTTTGAGAGCGAAGCATTCTCTTTGCCTTACTAAACTTGATTTTAGTTTATTTTCAGTCCCTTAACATACATTTTTGCTGCATAACCGAATTTATTTTCTTTAGCTTAATATTATTTCCGCTTCAAAATCAAAATATTTTAGCTACTTAAAGTGTAAAACAAACAATAACAAATTATTCAAAGAGCTTTTTTCAATTAATTTGCAAATACCTTGTCTCAATAGAAATCTGCTCGATCGGCCAGGCAGGCCACAACAATCCTTTTAGAGTATCCCCCACAAATTCGTCCTGACTCCCATCTCTCTCTCCTCTATTTTGTCCTGCAATTGTTTGCCTTTGGCTTTTGTCGAGCATTGTTGACGTTTCAGCGATGGGAGCCGACGCTTTTGGTGATGTTTACTTTACTTAACTGGCATTTTACTATGGCCTACGTGTGTTGCAGGCAGTCTGCCTCCCCTTCCTCATCGAATTTCCAGCGACATTTTCGGAGTCTTGTTTGTTTATCAATTGGCGGCCTGTCTGTCCCCCTCTTTCCGGGCAGTGTACCCCCTCGATGTCTCGGGCAGTTGACTGTTGGCGACCCCAAAAGCGTTAATTGAATTGCCTCTCTCTCCCGGGGAGCACATGGGAAAATCGTCAGCGTGAAGCTTTAAAAACTGGCAGGGAAAAAATACAGTGAATGCTGGATAAAAGTGAAACAAATCTAAGCTTGGTGTTGGTGAAAAATAAGTTGAATCCCACTAAAGAAACATTATATACCTTTTTTTAAATTTACATGAAGTTCCAGAAACACCTGACTTTCTTTTTGTTAAAGTTATATTCATTTTAAGACCCTTTTTAGAAGGTCAGGCTTTGTATAGCTTTCTTAGAACACTTTAAAGTTTAAATATTTCCATAAATATCCTATAGTAAAGCCCCCTAGAGCTTGCACTGTAAAATAAGCCAAAGTGTTCCAGGAAACCCTCGAGTTACTCTGCGGCATAAACACACATAGTTGGGCCTCCAAACTTTTTCGTCTGCAAAGTTTTTGAGCACGTGAACCCGGCTTGTCGGCACATTTTATTCAAAACAAGTTCAACCCAAACCAACAGGTCCTGAGAGGAGTACTTCTGAACTCAATAATTGACAAGCAAAGTAAATAAGTTATTATGAAAGTGAAACAGAGTGACTGCAACAGCAGTACGAGTGATCGCAACCAAAGTGTACAAATTAAAAGAAATTTCCCTTATTCGCCGATGCCAGCAGCCTGCGGCCATTTGGCGGCAGTTAAATCAACAAAATTGATTCCAAAACTCCAAAAGCAACAACAGCAGCCTCAGCTAACAAGAAATACAATTTACGTAACGCGGCTGCACTGCTCAAAATTGACAAAATTCAATTCATTAAAACGGAGGGTCTAACATTTGCATTGCTGGCGGGCCCCATGGGCCAAGCGGCAAGTATGTGTCGATTTCGTGGTTGTCGCTACAAAAATAAGAATAAAAATAGTAAGCAGCAACAACAGCAGCAGCAGCAACAGCAACAGCAGCAACAACAACCAATAATAACAACCACAACACCCAGCCATAGCCCTCAAATACAACACCATTCGGAAATAATCCCCGGAGCATCAGGAACAACAGGTGAGACCAATGGCATCTCAGTGGCAGGGACACCAGAGAAGAGAAAATTTGCATAAATATTTTGTCACAAAACTTTAGCAAACAAAAACCAGAAAGTACCAAAGAAACCAAAGGAGGAAACAACACAGCTTATTTCATCTCCCTTCCCGTTTCGGGTTTCCGCTTTTCAGCTGCAGCTACAACATCGATCCGAAACATACAATAAACAAAAAACAAATAAAATTTGTTCTCGTTTTCTGCACATTTGGCCAACTTTCAATTTGCATTTGGCTGCACTCAAAGGCAGCAACAGCAACAATGCCATTTACACTCGTGTTCATACATACATATATGTGAGTGGTGTGAATACTCTCGATAAGGGTCTTTCTAGGGACCAAGATAGGGAAAATTAATTATTAATTTTGAATACCGCTGGATTGTCCTGAAAAATAAGTTCAGATTAAATTGAAATTTGTCGTAAGACTCTCGAGTAAAAAATAAACTAAATTAAACGATATAAAGGAGAAAAATAAAATGCCTTAAGTTAATATGAAATTGCCATTTGGATTAACTCGGATCTTTTGTCCTTCCAATTAGGTTTGAAAATATTTCCCTAGAAGTAATTAAATTTCTAATGAATCTTTCATGATAAGCCAACGTTTGAAAAGAAAATTCAAAAGAATAAGCTTATTCTACAATTATTTTAACTAAATTCAAAGCAACACCTAAAATAAGGTTTCAAAATAAATCTTTGCCAAAGAGTATTTCGGATGTTTTCATATGCCAAGGCCAGACAAGAGCTGGTTCCTCTGGTGATTTCCTGCTAAAAGTAAAATTCCATGGCAAATGTTGAATAAAAATTTTGCCACTCGCCTGACTCAGACCCAGTCTCCGACTCAGACCGAATGGGATTTTGGCTGGAAAGGCGGAAAATGGGCTGAGGGGCGGCCATATGAATGTCTTACATAAAGCTGACGCATCAAACCGCAGCAAAGTGTTAAGGCAGGGGAAGGTGTGGGAGGTGTAGAAGGTGTAGGTGGTGTGCGACACACTGTCGACTTGTCAGTTGACTTCGAGTGCAGGAAATGGCCAAAGAATTTCCAGGGGACAAGGAGGAGAGTGTTTTGCAGCAGCTTAAGCATGTTGCAAGGCAAATGCAGCTTAAAAGATTAAATTTCCCCCATACCCAGACGACGCACACACAACATGTGAGCCCCATATATATATCGCATATATATAGATTCCCCACTGCAGCTGTGAGTAGCCCAGCTTCCAACTTATTGGTAAGCTTAAGAGCAAAAGACCAGCAGAAAGAGCTCCCAGCTCCCAGCTCCCTGCTCTCACAGCTGCTTAACATGAAAATTTATGTCTGCCAAGGGAAATTCTTCCTGGAGGCAAAAGCTGAAAATTAATACTGAAGTGAATATTTAAACGGAATCGCGAAAAATGGCCCCCAAGGAAATTCCTATTAAATGCTGCCTAGTGGAAATTCCTATTTATTAAATAATCTAAAAAAAACGTATAAATATGTCACAATAAATCTTAGGTTTAAACTTAATTTTCCTTTATCCCAAACATAGCAAAGCAATTATCGGTTAGTAAAAAGGGTATATTTAACCAAAAATTACCCTACCAATCAGCGTTTGCTTCATTAAATTTTGTCAGCAAAATACAATCATGTCACAATGTCAAAAATTGTTAAGCTCAACAGAAATCCAGTCGGCGAATATTTCCTTATTTACTTTGTCTGAAAATATAAGCTCTTTTACATATATATTTAAGCAAACATCCTTGGCTTTTGTTGTGTGGCAGCTAAAACCGAAAGTCGAATTGTCAAGTGACAGGAACAAGTCGTTTGTTTAGTTCCTTTCTCTGTGTTGTGTGTTGTGTGTGTTGGGGTCCAGAAGTAGCACATAAATCATATTTTCCATAGAATAAATAAGCCAGACGAAGGAAGAGGAAAGGACAGAAGGGAGGGACACCGCCTTGCGTATCCTTGAGACATTCATCAGTGACTTACAATCGTTGTCGTATTTATATCTATTTTTAGCACTTAATCAGGCGCTCAATGTTGCCATTACAGACACCGCCAGACACACACCCACCCAGCTACTCTGGTGTATATTTCACACTCACGCGGAGTCAATATTTCAGGGAAATTGCCAATATTTCCGGTTAATGTTAACTGAAACACTTTTAGGGGCCTCCAACTGTCAATGTTATTTATTACGTATACGTATACGTTACGTATACGCCGCGTAGCATGCAGGCAGCATGTGTGTGCGCGTGTTACTTGTATTCCCTTAAAAGTCGCTCCTTGACACTTAATTGTTCAAAAGCGAACGGAACGGAGTAGCGACAGACAACGCCCGAAATTGATGAGCTGAAAAAGCAATTGAACAAATTTATGTGATTTGCTCTCGAACTTGCTCTCGAAATTGTTTGAAATTGAAAAGGAAAACAGCGGAAAAGCTGCGAAGCGAAGCGACAGAAAACTCGCACAGTTTCCAGGGGGCGTCACGTTCCAAGTGTGACTTCCCCCTAAAGGATATGACCCATTTGCAATGCAAATGTTGGAAAAAAGACGGAGAGAACACTCATAAAACTGTCAGCACATGCAGCGCAAGCAAATTGCACACCCGGAAAAACGGACTTTATATAAGATCGTAAATAAATCTACTTGCGAAACCTACGAAGAATATAATTTTGATGATATATTTTACATATTAAAAGTATTATTTCTTTCCTTTAAAAAGGAATCAATAACCTGAGGGGTAAAAGTTAATTAGAAAATTATTAGCTGCGAACTAGGAGGAATTTAAAAACAAAGTTTAGCAATATAAATAATTTAATTTTAAAAATAAATATACAAGTATCTTTGTTTAAATATAGAAACATAAAGGTTTACGTTTTAAAATTAGTTAACATTGTTTTTAATATTCCAACTGCCTAAAAATTAAGGAAAAATCATTTAAGGATGCCGAAAAATTCCCTAAATATGTACTACCTTGATGAAATAAATTGCAAAGTGAAACTGAATTCTTTACTTTGAAAAAAAAAAAATACATACAATTTTTATTACAGTGTGCACCATAAAAAAAAGCATAACAAATTTAACCTCCTGAACAGTGCGAATTAAGTATTCATGTTTCCATTACTCGTTCTCCTCGTTGCAGGCCTGCACTTGCGGAGCATCGAGGAGCCCGCGTCGACGCCGCTCCAGTTCCAGGCGGCCGCGGCAGCTGCGGCGGCGGCCGGCAGGATGAACGCGGAGCAGGGGGGCCCGGGCTATGGCGGGGGCTACGGGGAGCACTCGCTGCTCCTGGCCACACGCCACACCGGTGTCCCCCTGCCCCTGGCCCACCAGCAGCAACTACCCGCCCACTACCAGCCGCTGAATCACACAGGAGGATCGGGATCGGGATCCTCCTCCGCCGCCGCTGCCAACGGCTCATCCTCCCAGCAGTCGGCGTTCCCGCTACAGCAGCAGCAGCAGCAACAGCAGCAGCCGTATCCGCCGCAGCAGCAGCAGATGCACCATTACCAGTCCCAGTACCAGTACCAGCACCACTATCACCACCAGCCGGCATCGCCGCAGCACAGCCGGCCCTACGATCCGGAGCATGCGCGGATGGAGGCCTGGCTGGACGAGAATCAGGAATTTGTACAGGATTATTTTATAAGGTGAGAGGGGAAACAAATACTACATTTTATCTTCATTTCACGGGAGAATTGAAGGACTAGAAAAACAGAGAAATATTAAATGCCAGCAGCTCCCGTGAAACCCCAAACTTTAAAGGCCAAATTTAAGGACTCGTCCCACCAATAACCCTTCCATTAGCCAGGACAGCCTGGGAAGTAAGGGCTCTTCCTTGTAGAGACATAAATTGCATCTGCCAACAGGCGTTTTGCCGATGAACCCATCGAGCCAATAATCTATTTTCCCCCGTCGAGCGGATCAATTCTTAAATTTGAAACTGCATTGTCGACAGTTGACCCTGCGGCAGGGCAAACAATCAGCCATATTTATGGGGTTGGTCCAGGACTAGGCCATGGGGCTGGGACAGCTCGTTTCCGCTATAAACCGGAAATTGCCTTTGCCGCAGCAGGACATCTAGGCCAGGCAGGCTTTGAGGCTAGAGGCTACTGCGGGGACAGAGGCAGTTGTCTATGACACATAATAAAAATCACTAACAACTAAAAGCATAAATTGGGCTTTATTTTCATGGTCGAGCAGGCTCTTCTCTCTCTTTTTTCTTGTTCGTCCTGCTGGGAGGGTCATTAAACGAGGCTGGAAAAGGCTTCATTGTGTACTTTGCATAAGGATACGCCGCATGTCCTGAACCGCTCGAAGTCTGTGCTTGTGTCCCTAGAAGAAATGTCAGTTTCTTTATTTTTTGGCAAGCTCTAGAGTTTTGCCGCCCTAAAAATATATTTCTTTATTAATTTCTCGAGGTTTTTCTAAATAAATATATTTTTAAATAATTAATTAGAGTACTCAGAGCATTAACTTCCCTTCTGGCTATTTTAGCCCCGACTCTTCAAAAAGTTGCGAGCTGTGATTTCCCCATAAATTTGCGGAGCTTGTCAGGGGAGGAGAGGGTTTTATGCCGAAAGCGCGTGCTCTTGAGGACACATGCTGGGCCAGGACGAGGAGGAGGAGCAGGAGTCAGTCCCTCGCTGACTGAATATTTATGAGTTGGCATTTTATTAGACAATTTTATGCGGCACATGCATATATAGAGACGGAAACGTGTCACCCCAATGCGGTCGGTCAATTCACTTGCAATTTTTAATAAGACTTTAATGTTTTTCCCAGGAAAGCCACAAGGCAGACAGTGGACGCCTGGCTGGTCTCACATGCCACCTCCGCGGGCAACGATGTGGTCAGCAGCACCTCGCCCACGCATGCCAACGGACAGACGAGCTCCTCGCGCGGCGGCTCCGGAGCCACCACACCTGTGCGGTAAGTGCCTAATCGAATATCGCTGGGAGTCAGTCCAGGTAGATGTCGGTCATAATTAGAGTAGTTTCCGGATTATCTGGGAGGGGTTTTATGCGACGATTTGCTTTTATAAAGTTAAAGGGTTTCTCATTTAAAAATCAAGAGACATTTATATAAATTTACAGATATATTTAATTTATTTGCCATAGATACAAGTGCTTCGTTTGACTCTAGTTCCTGTCAGTAAAGTTAACTTGTAAATTGTGAAAACCACACGCCTTGCCTTTATTTGCTGGCTTTGTGTATCTTAACAGGATTCCGTTAAAACGCTCAAGTAAATATTCAAGTGTATATTCCAACAGACGGCTTAAAAGCTGTACATTTTTCCTAGAAGGGGTTTTTTTAACTTACTTCTAAAATTTGTAAGCTTTGATTTGTGCTTTCCCTCTTAATACTTATCTCAAACTTAGTTGTTAAATAACAATTCATAATTTTTAGAAAAATCTCCGCTCACGAGTTCGAGCGTGGAGGCCTCCTAAAGCCGATAGTGAACACCATTGACGGCACGCCCACCTTCCTGAGCATTGGACTGTCGCCCTCGATAATGGCGGCGTGGGCGGCAGCTGCAGCAATCTCCAGAATGTCGGCGGCGTTGTGGCGGGACAGTATCAGTACCACCATCCCCAGCATCTCCATGCCCACCAGCACCTGCATCACAGCCAGCACAGTCATTACCAGGCGGGCGGAGCTGTGGGCAGCAGCAGTTCGGGCAGCACCGGCGGTGGAGGTGGCGGTCAGGGAGGAGCCACAACACCCGGAATGGGTGGCAACAGCAGCGGCAGCGTGTCGGCGACTGGGAATGGACATCAATATCAATATTATCTCTGTCACCAGAGGCCACAGCGATTGTCAAGGAATGAACTGAAGCAGCTGGACGAGAAGGAGTTGATTTTCGAACTGGTGAGTAAGGGGTCCACTTTTCTTACGAAGCTTTTAATAAATTGTAAAATATAAGTAGAGTTCAGGACCCTTATTTTCCAAATTGTTAGTTAAAAATGTTTTTACAAGCAGAATTTTGCTCGCAATGCACAACCATTAGTTATCAAATTGATTTCTACCGCGAATCTCGATCTATTTGTTGAGTTCCGCAAACGTGTTTGTTTGCTGGTCATATTTTTGTTGGCTTTGTTGTCGCCTCATTGACGTTATTATCGGCAAACACACACTCGAAAGACGTCATCCATAGAGTCTGGAAGTAGTGCCTATTTCTCCGCCTCCCAACTAAGTTGCAGAAAATTGCAAATGCTTATCAGTTGGGTAAATAATTGAACACTCGCTCTCTCCCTCGCCTACAGGTTAAGGATATTTGCAACGAGCTGGAGGTGCGCACTCTGTGCCACAAGATCCTTCAGAACGTGTCCATCCTGCTGAATGCTGATCGCGGATCCCTGTTCCTGGTGCAAGGACGCTGCAATGGCCCGGACGGACTCAAAAAGTAAGTGAAGCCACAAGATGAGTCGTATTTAAGAGTCATGAGTTATCTTTATGTCGTATCCTAATAATGCTAAATGCCTGAGAATTTGTGAAACGGAATTTCTTAGTGTCTTGTGATGATTTGCAGTTTTACTAAGCCAAGTTTTTTATTTTATATATATATTTTTGTTTTTTGGCTTTACAATTTTTTTAGAAATAGAAAAAAAATGTTGTTGATATTATTTATGACCCCATTTGTTATATTTTCAATTAAGTAAAGTATTATGCACACATATGATAAGTTAAAGCTCTCCTTTTTAGCGAATCCTTCACTCCCCTTCAGTTTTATAAATAGAATTCTAATGCAGACGCATTTATCATAAATCAGCCATATTCTGTTAACTCTCGTCCTCAATGTAAACTTTGCCAACACGCATATATATGTTAGCAATCAGCCAAGTTGCTAGTGCTCGAGCAATATTTCCAACAATTTGTTGATGACTTCATTTAGCTGCATTTTCGTGGACATTGTGCTCGGCTTCAACTTTGTCTTGGCAACATTTTTATGGCATTTATTTTTGGCATTTTATGAGTGCACTGCTTGGATGGGGATGAGGATGCTTTGGATCCGGCTCCGGCTCTGGCTGTGGCTCCTTCATGAATGCCATAACCCCGGGATGGAACCTGAAGGGGCCGGCATGTCAGCCATTTTGTATGCATCGTATGACGCCATTTTGCTGCCAACGCTAATTGCAATTGTCTGCACACGCACTCGCCGAATGCATACTGTTCGGTAGAAACTTTTAAAGCCAAGGAAGAAAAAGGAGAAAAAATAAGCAGGAAATAGAGCCAAGACACTGAAAATTTAATGTGTCCTAGATGGTTATCAAAATGCCAAAAAAAATGAGAGACGAAGGCATATAAAAGAGAAAGGAAATAGTCAGAAATTATCAGTAGAGTTATAAATATTTAGTACGTGAGATTATGTTATTTCTTTATTTTTCAAATCAATTTTTTAAGATTTATTTCAGTTTTAGTTGTATTCTTAAAGTCGCTATCGAATTTTACTTGTGTAGCCAGAAATATATTTAAATGGAAATACAAAAATATCTCAATGTCTTTAAAAATAAACTCATTTATATATGAACAAATCATGAATCAAGAATTTTTTTAACGACAAAAACCTATTAATAAATCGAAAATGAAGGCGGAATAAGTAGCTACATAATAAATACATTTGCTTTCTCAAATAAATAATTTGGAAAGGCAAAACGAAATTTAATTTAACGAAGATATTTATTTGAATATTAAATGATACCATTTAATTTAATAGAATTAGGTATACTATATAGGTCTTTAGCTACCTCCTTTTTCCCTCAGTGAAGTGGAGAAAAAAGTCCGCATTGTGTCCAATGACAATAGACGATAGTTGCCGCCGCTGCCGCCTGTGCAACACAATTTATAATTTTCAACTTTGGTCCCCCATTCTCATTCCGCCCTCGTTCTCCTGTCCATTCCCATTGCAGATGCCTCGTCTCGAAGCTGTTCGACGTGTGCCCCCGGAGCACCGTGGAGGAGATGGAGCAGCAGGAGGAGGTCCGTGTGGCCTGGGGCACCGGAATCGCCGGCCATGTGGCGGAGAGCGGGGAGCCCGTCAACATACCAGATGCTTACCAGGTCAGTAGTAGTAGTAGACGAGGTATCTTTGGGAAATTTGACAAATTTGAATGCCAACTGGGTCATAAATCAACCTCAGTCGGGGGAGCTACAAATATATAGAAGGAGAGTGGGAATAAGAGGGCTTTTCATTCGATTGCAAGATTTATGGCGATGTGTGTGCGGCTGCTGTGCTCTTTAAGTTTTCAATATTGCTCAGTGAACTCGGAACAGAAGCAGCAGCATCAGCAGCACTTTTCACATTTTCCTGTCCCTCGGTTTCCCACACGATTTTCCCAGCATTTTTCGGCAGTTTTTCTTTCGGCCTGTCTGCCAATTGGAGCGTAATTAATCTTACGCCAAGACAAGGCCGTTTTAGCCATTCTATATCACCAAGATATGGAGTCCCAATGCTTTTATTTCTTCTGCCTCTGTTTTTGTATTTTTCGACATGGCTTTAAGCTGTTTGGCTAACGATAACAATTGCTGCGACTCCAATTCCAGTTCCAGAGAGAAGAAAAGTTTACATTTTTAGGAAAATCTAAATATTTGCATTTTAAATTTAATTAAAACTTAAAAATATTCTGATTTGTCATCGAAATCCCTGAAGATTTAGAAAAAGAATCAAGTTTAAGATAAAGCATTGCCCACATTTATAATTGGCTTGAAATCTCTTTCGATTTCTGTGGCAGAACTGGGAACTGCCAAGGCAGATAACAAAATTATTGAATTATCAATAATTTCGATTGCTTACCTATTTAATTGTTTTGTAGTAAATTATTATGTAGTGAAATATAAAGCTTTAATAATATTGTGTGATCGATAATTAACTAATTTCTTAGCTCTTTAAACGTAAAATCGATCATTTCCAGCTTCGATATTTTTAATATTATCTTTACATGATTAAGGATTTTTCTGCCCTATACACAAGTTTATATCGCATTTTTCTTCAGTGCTCTGAAATGTTTCCGAAGTGATACTAAGCCGATGTCTGTAGATGTAGATAAAACCCTCCTACAAATACGTGACGCACAGACAGACAGATCGCTCTCAGCCGCAGATCTCCTGATTGTTGGCACAATTAATCAAGGCCCCCAATTTGACACTTGCCGGTACCAGACAGCGGGACCACCCGACAGACCGGCCAAGATAGCTCCGCACGCAATACTATAGACAACGATTCGTGGTGCGAATGAGTCGCATTATGGTTAGACGCCCAGTTTCGCTCGAGTGCAGATCTTCGGTCGATCCCAGTGGACTTTCGACTCGGCTAAGTAGCTGGCCAAACACTAGAGTATTGGGAGGCGTCTGTGGAGGTAACCAGCCCTCCGAAAAAGTGGGTTGTGCCAAGTCTGTGACTAAAATAGAGCTGGGAAAAGCAGGAAGTTTTCGTATCTGTGGGGGATAAAGAGGTAGATAACCTTTAACAACTGTTGGGCCAAATAGATATCATTTTAGCGAGATTTATATTTGATTGTTACAGAGATCAAGGAAGTACTTGACTTAATTAATGCTGAGAAAATGAACAGAAATATACACATAAATTCCTGGCAGCTTGGTTTAATAGTAATTCTTTCGCATAAATATGATGAAGGGTAAACTCTCTCCGTTAGCAGATTGTGGCTATTTAAGTAGATAATTGCATTTCCTTAATCAATCACTCATCGTTGAACCCACGAATCCGAGCACGAATTAATTTAATTTCCCCCTCGCAGGATGAGCGCTTCAATTGTGAAATTGATTCGTTGACCGGCTATCGGACGAAGGCCCTCCTGTGCATGCCCATCAAGGACTCGTCCGGGGATGTGATTGGCGTGGCGCAGGTCATCAACAAAATGAATGGCGAGTGCTTCTCCGAAATCGATGAAAAGGTGAGTGGCGGGAGGCTGGAGCCAGCCTGGGCAGGGGATCGCATGACGCGGCAGCCGGTTGGATGGATTCTTTTGTTCCGAATGCCGCACAAGCTGCTGCAGCGGCATCAGCATCAGCCTTTGGCAAATTGCATTCATTATTCAACAAAGGGGGAAAGAGACTCTTGTTAAGAAAGCTTAGCAGAATGTCAGGCAAAATGCCATCAGGGATTATCCCCCTCCACATGTGTGTACAGCACAGTATACAGTACAGTGTGTGTGTCATAATTTTGTGGCATTTTTCATATTCTCTATTATTAAATGCTAATCCCTTTCCGCCTCCCCACAGGTCTTTGCCTCGTATCTGCAGTTCTGTGGCATTGGACTCCGGAACGCGCAGCTGTATGAGAAATCTCAACTGGAAATCAAGCGGAATCAGGTCCTGCTCGATCTGGCCCGAATGATCTTCGAGGAGCAGAGCACCATCGAGCACATGGTCTTCCGCATTCTCACCCACATGCAGAGTCTCATCCAGTGCCAGCGCGTCCAGATCCTGCTGGTCCACGAAGCGGACAAGGGCAGTTTCTCGCGGGTCTTTGACTTTGAGGCCAACGACTTGAGTGAGGAGGAGGCCACATCCAGGACAAGTCCCTACGAGTCCCGGTTTCCCATTAATATTGGCATCACGGGCCATGTGGCCACCACGGGGGAAACTGTCAATGTTCCGAATGCCTACGAGGACGATCGCTTCGACGCCAGTGTGGATGAGAGCTCCTGCTTCAAGCATCGCTCCATCCTCTGCATGGCCATCAAGAACTCGCTGGGCCAGATCATCGGAGTCATCCAGCTGATAAACAAGTTCAATGAGTTGGTAAGTTGGCGAAAGTTGAAGGATATTTTAAACTATTTCCTGCATATCTGAACTCTGTTTCCGTTTCCCGTAGGACTTCACCAAGAACGATGAGAACTTTGTGGAGGCATTCGCCATCTTCTGCGGCATGGGCATCCACAACACGCACATGTACGAGAAGGCCATTGTGGCGATGGCCAAGCAGAGCGTCACCCTGGAGGTGCTCAGCTACCATGCATCCGCCACCATGGACGAGGCCCACCGGTTGCGGGTGAGTACCATTCCCGAGCTCCGAGTCCCGCGGCCCTTGTCCAGATTAAATGGCCCTCCCGGGTGCCGTTGGTTTGGAGGCCAGTGAAATGCTTAATTTTATTTGCACTCACTTAATTTGCCAGAGGCCAAGAGGTCGTCGTCTGCTAGTTTACTGCCATAAATTAATGTGTCCTGGCGGAGGAGAGACGCCACTGCCACTTACACTTCCCTGTTGCATTGTCTTTCGAGCTCCCTGCTTTTTATTCCCGTATTATTTCTGTGTGACAGTAACAGAAGCAGCAGCAGCAACAAGCTGTCAGCCCCTAAAACGGGGGAGTCTCCATCCTCCCTCTCCTGCTAGTCCAACGTGTTGACAGTTGTAATTAGTTTGTTCGCACAAAAGTATGACAAAAAGGAAACTTTTCTGCTGGAGAATGAAGGAGAATCGTGGGACTCGGACACTCTCTCTGTGTGTAATTATGCTGGGAAAATTATGACCGCCTGTCGGCTTGTCAGCCAGACAAAGATGTTGGGTTATTAATTTTAATTAAAATTATGCCGCACTAGGCCTTAATTCTGCGAATCCTGGGAACAGAGACAGAGTAACCCTTTTTTCCGGTGACGAGTGTCAGAAATGTTTGATAAACTTCTCAGCTTTGGTGGCTAATATAGCGCCATTAACATTCCCTGACAGCAAACAGATGAAGGTCCGGTGGCCAGATTTTTGTTTTAATTTTTTGAGTATTTTAATTTCTTTAAGAGCGTCTTGGCTCTGGCACGTGCTGACTTTCTTAGGGTTTAGTAAGTGGAAAGGAAAGTCAAACAACAATTTTAAATACCTGGAAAGGTAGTTATTGTTATGCTCATCTCATTATATATACTTTTTCAATAATTAATCTTTAGTGTTCTTTCCATTCCCTTAAAATATTTCTAGCGTCTACGAGTGCCATCAGCAGTTCACTTCCGCTTGCATGATTTCAAGTTTGATGACATCCACTTCGAGGACGATGATACACTGAAGGTAATTATTATTTCTATATATATCCATATTGTACGAACTATATTTCAATAAAATTTAAGGCCTGCCTGCGTATGTTCCTGGATCTGGACTTTGTGGAGCGTTTCCATATCGACTACGAAGTCCTGTGCCGCTGGCTATTGAGTGTCAAGAAGAACTATCGCAATGTTACCTACCACAACTGGCGGCATGCCTTCAATGTGGCCCAAATGATGTTTGCCATTCTAACTGTGAGTATTACATAATTAAACATTAAATATATCATTAAATATTAATAATATCTTGGTGATATTTATTAAAGACCACGCAATGGTGGAAGATCTTTGGTGAAATCGAATGCCTGGCGCTTATTATTGGCTGCCTTTGCCATGATCTCGATCATCGAGGGACCAACAACTCCTTCCAAATTAAGTGGGTTTCTTTGCCATTTTCCATTTCGAAAATATTTAAATAACTTAAAAATATGAATTTTTAGAGCCTCATCGCCTTTGGCGCAGCTTTACTCCACCTCCACCATGGAGCATCATCACTTCGATCAGTGCTTGATGATCTTGAATAGTCCTGGAAACCAAATACTGGCCAATCTATCCTCCGATGACTATTGCCGGGTTATCCGAGTACTGGAAGATGCCATCTTGTCCACCGATTTGGCGGTGTACTTTAAGTGAGTCTTGTTATTTACCATTTATTCGATTTTTTTCATTTATTTTGTATTTGTTTCATCAAGGAAACGAGGTCCCTTCTTGGAGAGCGTCCAGCAGCCGGTGAGCCATTGGGTGGCCGAGGAGCCGCGCGCCTTGTTGCGGGCCATGAGCATGACTGTCTGTGATTTGTCGGCCATCACGAAGCCGTGGGAGATCGAGAAGCGGGTGGCCGATCTGGTCAGCTCGGAGTTCTTTGAGCAGGGCGACATGGAGAAGCAGGAGCTCAACATTACTCCCATTGTGAGTGTGAAGGGAAAGCTCTATAATTACTAAAATGACTAATACATATTTTTTCCCATTGAAAAGGACATTATGAACCGCGAAAAGGAGGATGAGCTGCCCATGATGCAAGTGAATTTCATCGACTCCATTTGCTTGCCCATCTATGAGGTTTGTTTTGGAATATTTCCCATTATAAATTCCATTAAAAATGCATTCACTTGTATCACTTTCAGGCCTTTGCCACTCTCTCGGACAAGCTGGAGCCGCTTGTCGAGGGCGTCCGCGATAATCGTGGCCATTGGATCGATCTGGCCGATGTTGTGAAAACCAAAACTAGTCAGGATCAAGAACAGCAGCAGCAGCAAATTGTGATATCGAACGGTGACTGCAGGGCGATGATGAGTGATGATGATGTGGCTGAAGCGGCGGAAGCGGAAGCGGAAACGGAAACAGCGAAGGCAGATCCCGAGCAAGCAAGCGTAAATGGCGCTAAATTGGCCATCAGTAGCAGCCCCACTAATAACCACATTGCCGTCGCTTCTCATCCCACCAGCACCCAGCCCAGTGAGGATGATGATGATGATGTGGAGCAGCAGCAGCAGCAGAACGGACACGAGGTGGCCTCCATTTGCAGCTCCTCCTCTTCCTCCAGCTGCTCCTCCTCGACCGCCTCCAGCCGGCTGTCTACGCCGCCGCCCACTGGCGAAGATGACAGCACTCCAGTGTCGCCCTCAAAGACGCTGCAGGCCAAGCTGGTGGCGGCCAATTTGAATGCCCTGCAGCGGCAGACCTCCAGTCCGGCTTCGGCTCCGGCTCCGGCTCAGACTCAGAGCCAGAAGCAGCGCTGCAAGAGCTGCGACCACTCGCGGAGCGGTCTGCAAGTGAGGAAGACCAGCTCCCTGAGGGGCGCCCAGGAGCTGGAGGGGAGCAACAAGAGTGGAACCGCTGCCGGCATCCTCTGCAAGAGCACGCCCGTGATCAACAACCATCATCATCAGCATAGTCATAGTCACAGCCACAGCCACAGCCACTCGCACAGCCACTCCCATCATCATCATCATCACTCGCATCACAATCAAGGGATTGGGATCGGGATTGGCAGCGCCAGTATCGGTGGCAGCGGGCTCATCAGCCTGGCCACGCCGCTGCTGGCGACGGATAGTGATAGGATACCAAAAATTGTGGGCAAAATTGGAAATCTCGATGGAATGCCGAGCTTCGTTAATGGAGGCATCGGAGGAGGGCCACAGAATGGTCATGGCGGCTACCAGCAGCAGCAGCAGCATCACCACCTCCATCATCATCATCATCATCATCTGCTGGCGCGTCGTCACTCGGAGACCAATAGCAATGGGGCCACGGCAGTGGCGGCCGAGAAATAAAAACATCCCAAAATCTGAAGTGTTTCCAGCTGACAATTGGGAGAACCCAAAAGTATGCAGTAAGTCTCTTACCCAAGGGGCAAGGCATACTTCTGGGCACTTGAAAGAATGCTTTCAAATCTCCAAATTACTGAACAGGTACTAGAAGCAGGAGCACATCAGCATATCTTCAATATCTGTACATATAGTTATTTACACCTCACCCAAATCACGCACACACAATATCAGCCACCAACTCTCTCTCATCTTGTATATAAAGTCCACTTGGAGCAACAGTATCTATCGTACAGTGCAGTAGGGAATGATGAAATGGGGAAGAACATACCATAAGATGATAGCCTACAGTTACAACTGAATAGAAAGATTCCTATAAACGTTAATCGTATATTATATACCTATGTATGTGTACATTTTTGATCTGTGTGTGTCTGTATTGTAACTTCAATTTTAGTTCGTAACAATTCTAAATCCTAAATGAAAAATGATAAGTTGTAAATTATAACATTTAAAGGATAAAATGATAAAGCAAAGAAGTCAAATTCTCTAGATGTTTAAGCACGAAACAAATGAAAAATTGTACCAAAAAATGGCAGAGTAGTGTCGTTTGTCTTCGAAAGGATCACAGCAAGGATAAAAAAGTATTGCCCGCACACACACACAAGCATATGTACGAGGGTACGAGTAACACACTGTTTAACTTTAGTCGTTAGTGGAATTATCTCTATGGGTACCAAAAGTCTAACTTTAGTAGCATTAACCAACCGCTTAGTGATGATGTTTAACCGAAATCGATATCGAAACCGAAACCGAAACCGTTCGCGAGCCTAGATTATAATAATCACAACCTTAATACACCCGGAACCGGGGAACCCGAAACCGGAGACCGGAAACCGGAAACCCGAAAACAAAACACTAAGCGCTTTGAAAATTCCCCCTCTCTCGGCGCTCTTTTCGAATTTAAATATTTGTAATGATAATGTTTATGCGATAATAAGAAGCGTATTCGTATCTATACCATATATGTGTACTAGATGACGTCCTGGGCTGGCCTGATATATAGATAGATATATGCAGAACCCAGAGCATAGTTGGGAACTATCCCGGGCGAGATCAGCAGCACGTCTAACGTTCTGTGCCCGTACATGTATTCGGCGGATACTATACTAAATATATATTAATACAATACATATATTCCTTCTTTTAGATTAAATTGTACTTTGTGAGTTTTGTTATTTATTGTCGGCATTATATTCTATAGAGGAGAACCTATCGAAAATACACAAAATATTTGCTGTAAAAGGACCACGTTCGCAAAAAGGCAAAACTAAATAAAGCAACAAAATATCTAAAAAAAATGGTGATTGACTTTATTATAACTATAGGTGGACAAGAATCAATTTATTTACTGTTTAATCTGACTTGTATTATAACAGTTAATGGCAGCACCCACTGATTTATGTACGCCTTTACCCTAACACTGAATATTCATGATAACAAATGCCAGCCGATGGCCGATGAATTCCGTACTCATGAGAAAAACGGCGATCTCGTGAAATTGAAAAGAAAAAGTGTTGTTCTTAAAATGTTGCTGTTGTATGGATCAGCATCGGTTCCAATATCGGCTATAAGCAACTCATGTTTATCGAATATGTATATTATTTTAGGTACAAGGGCATAGAAGGCAGAAGAGCAACGATTTGCTTAGTGCAAACATATATTATAACAGCTATGCCGGCTGTAAATGACTGGTGAGGATCAGGGTCAGCCGTCTGTTAATGGCCAGTTTCTAGAATGGATCAGGCTGTGCCGGCTGTAAATGGCCAGTATCTGGAGAGGATCAGGCTCTTCCGGCTGTAAATGGCCAGTTTCTGGCGAGGATCAGGCTGTGCCGGCTGTAAATGGCCAGTTTCTGGAGAGGATCAGGCTGTGCCGGCAGTAAATGGCCAGTTTCTTGCGAGGATCAGGCTGTGCCGGCTGAAAATGCCCAGTTTCTGGAGAAGATCACGCTGTGCTGGCTCTAAATGGCCAGTTTCTAGAGAGGATCAGGCTTTGCCGGCTTTAAATGGCCAGTTTCTGAAGAGGATCAGACTCTTCCGGCTGTAAACGGCTAGTTTCTGGCGAGGATCAGGCTGTGCCGGCTGTAAATGGGCAGTTTCTGGAGAGGATCAGGCTGTGCCGGCTGTAAATGGCCAGTTTCTGGAGAGGATCAGGCTGTGCCAGCTGTAAATGGCCAGTTTCTGGAGAGGATCAGGCTGTGCCGGCTGTAAATGGCCAGTTTCTGGAGAGGATCAGGCTGTGCCGGCTGTAAATGGCCAGTTTCTGGCGAGGAGGCTTTGCCGGCTGTAATTGGCCAGTTTCTGAGAGGATCAGCCGGCTGTAAATGGCCAGTTTCTGGCGAGGATCAGGCTGTGCCGGCTGTAAATGGCCAGTTTCTGAGAGGATCAGGCTGTGCCGGCTATAAACGGCCAGTTTCTGCAGAGGATAAGGCTGTGCCGGCTGTAAATGGCCGGTTTCTGGAGAGGATCAGTGCCTGCCGGCTGTAAATGGCCAGTTTCTGCAGAGGATCAGGCTGTGCCGGCTGTAAATGGCCTGTTTCTGGAGAGGATCAGGCTGTGCCGGCTGTAAATGGCCAGTTTCTGGAGAGGATCAGGCTGTGCCGGCTGTAAATGGCCAGTTTCTGGAGAGGATCAGGCTGTGCCGGCTGTAAATGGCCAGTTTCTGGAGAGGATCAGGCTGTGCCGGCTGTAAATGGCCAGTTTCTGAGAGGATCAGGCTGTGCCGGCTGTAAATGGCCAGTTTCTGGCGAGGATCAGGCTGTGCCGGCTGTAAATGGCCAGTTTCTGGCAGAGGATCAGGCTGTGCCGGCTGTAAATGGCCAGTTTCTGGAGAGGATCAGGCTGTGCCGGCTGTAAATGGCCAGTTTCTGGCGAGGATCAGGCTGTGCCGGCTGTAAATGGCCAGTTTCTGGAGAGGATCAGGCTGTGCCGGCTGTAAATGGCCAGTTTCTGGAGAGGATCAGGCTGTGCCGGCTGTAAACGGCCAGTTTCTGCGAGGATCAGGGCTGGCTGTAAATGGCCAGTTTCTGGGAGGATCGTGCTGTAAATGGCCAGTTTCTGGAGAGGATCAGGCTGTGCCGGCTGTAAATGGCCAGTTTCTAGAGGATTCTTTGTGGCCAGTTTCTGAAGAGGATCAGCCGGCTGTAAATGGCCAGTTTCTGGCGAGGATCAGGCTGTGCCGGCTGTAAATGGCCAGTTTCTGGCAGGATCAGGCTGTGCCGGCTGTAAATGGCCAGTTTCTGCGAGGATCAGGCTCTGCCGGCTGTAAATGGCCAGTTTCTGGAGAATCTGCCGGCTGTAAATGGCCAGTTTCTGGAGAGGATCAGGCTGTGCCGGCTGTAAATGGCCAGTTTCTGGAGGATCAGGCTGTGCCGGCTGTAAATGGCCAGTTTCTGGAGAGGATCAGGCTGTGCCGGCTGTAAATGGCCAGTTTCAGAGGATCAGACTCGGCTGTAAATGGCCAGTTTCTGAGGATCAGGCTGTGCCGGCCGGCCAGTTTCTCAGGCTTTGCCGGTTTGGCCAGTTTCTGATCAGACGGCGAAATTAGTTTTATCGTGCCGGCTGTAAGTGGCCAGTTTCTTCAGACGGGTTTCTCAGAAATATGCCGGCTGTAAATCGTTTCTGTCATCAGTAAATAGTTTCCTGTGCCGGCTGTAAATGGCCAGTTTTATCAGTGCCGGCCGTAAATGGCCATTCTAAAGGCATTTAATTGTTTCCACTGTAAATGGCCAGTTTCTGATAGCATTTTGCCTGGTCGATATTCTGCTCGCGTTATAACCACCCTAAAGTAGGCTACACTTTTCATTTTCGAATCGCATTTCAGCCTAAAGATGCACAAATATTTAATTCCCCATAAGTATGCACTAGCTTTTTCATTGTCTCCAGTTGATTGTTAAACCTGGTGCCACTCAAGTTTAAAACCGCCAGTAAAGGTGGGTTGCTCAGTTTCAAGTTTGATGGCGGAAAGAAATCGCCACTCAAGACTGCACTGTGAAGGTGGGAAACCGCATGGTACCACTAAAGTTCCAACCTTTGCGTTCTGCACTTCGAAGAATCTCGAGGAGAGAGCCAGAAATTCATTCTGTCAAAGTAAGTGAGCCTAGCCGATAGTGTTGTGGTAAAAGGAGCTGAATTTGCCTTTTAGAATCAGGAAAATTAAACAACTCTTAAAACTTCTTGTTAAGCTTGCTCCGATTTTAATATTTTATAGGCAAATTCAGCCCAATTACTCTACCCATGCATTTCACTTGACAGATGAAAGTTCTCTGCCGTCGTCTGTTCGCCCGGGTTAAACGGTGCCCCGGAGCAAACTGAGTTTCATTTTTAAAAAAATGGCAACCAGCTGGCAACGGTACCCAGGTTTACCTTTCCATCTGCTAGTGCCTCATTAAATATTTGTGCATCAGGAAAGATTTGAAAAGTTAGCAGGCGCAGCGAATATGAACTCTTTGGAATGGCAATTGCAGCTCCTCTCAAAACTTTTAAGCTACAGCCGAACAGAAATTTTACAGGCACAGCCTGCTCGCCAGAAACTACCTACAGCCCTGATCCTCTTAAACTGGCCCCGGCAGTCTCCTCTTTTACAGCCGGCACAGCCTGATCCTCACTGGCCATTTACAGCTGGCTCTCTAGCCATTTCAGCCGAGATCTCTTTGAAACTGGCCAAGGCGTCAAACGTAAACTGGAAACTTTAGTGGTACCATGCCCCAGGTTTCCCACCTTTTCGTCACGTGCGAGTGCGCCAAGGTTTGAAACTTGAGTGGGTACCACACCGAGGTTTCACACTTTCCGCCATGTTGTGTAAGGGCGCCAAGGCTTGAAACTTGAGTGGGCAACCCACCCAGGTTTTACTGGCGGTTTTAAACTTGAGTGGGTACCTCACCCAGGTTTAACACCTTTCCCATCAACTGGAGACAATGAAAAAAGCTAGTGCATACTTATGGGGGTCTTAATTAAATATTTGTGCATCTTTTAGGCTGAAATAAGTGCGATTCGAAAATGAAAAAGTGTAGCCTACTTTTAGGGTGGTTATAACGCGAGCAGAATATGAACTACCAAGCTAACAGTTGGTAAATGCTGTGCCTGATCCTCTGCAGAAACTGGCCATTTACAGCCGGCACAGCCTGATCCTCTCCAGAAACTGGCCATTTACAGCCGGCAGGGACTGATCCTCTCCAGAAACTGGCCATTTACAGCCGGCACAGCCTGATCCTCGCCAGAAACTGGCCTTTATAGCCGGAAGAGCTTGATCCTCTCCAGAAACTGGCCATTTACAGCCGGCAGAGCCCAATCCTCTCCAGAAACTTGCCAATTACAGCCGGCAGGGCCTGATCCTCTCAGAAACTGGCCATTTAAAGTCGGCACAGCCTAATCCTCTCAGAAACCGGCCATTTACAGCCGGCACAGCCTGATCCTCTCCAGAAACTGGCCATTTACAGCCGGCACAGCCTGATCCTCTCCAGAAACTGGCCATTTACAGTCGGCAGGGACTGATCCCTCCAGAAACTGGCCATTTACAGCCGGCACAGCCTGATCCTCGCCAGAAACTGGCCAATTACATCCGGCAGGGCCTTATCCTCTCCAGAAACTGGCCATTTCCAGCCGGCAAAGCCTGACCTCCCAGAAACTGGCCTTTACAGCCCGCAGGCACTGATCCGCTCCAGAAACTGGCCACTTACAGCCGGCACAGCCTGATCCTCTCCAGAAACTGTCCTTTATAGCCGGAAGTGCTTGATCCTCTCCAGATACTGGCCATTAACAGCCGGTTGGGACTGATCCTCTCCAGAAACTGACCATTTCCAGCCGGCACAGCCTGATTCTCTCCAGAAACTGGCGTTGTTGCTGTTGTTGTTGTTGTTAAATGGAAAATTCCTATGTAAGAGGGCCTTATGTACTAAGCACTGCCAGTGGACCAATTCCTGTCAAACTGTAATATTATTTCAGCCCAAAAGTGTGCAAGAAAAATTGAAAATAAATGCAGACCGAATGAATCACAAAGCGAAACAGCAGCTTACTTTTGGGCATCCCCCGCACTAATATAAAAATGAAAAGATTTCCCGTTTGAACCCAATTATCCCAATAAATGGAAAACTCACTAATTTTGTATGGTATTGTTTATTAGGCATACATAAGTCGATATGCATTAATTGTACAGTGATATGTTTAGTGGTAATATAGCATGACGTACATTGAAATTCCAGGGAATTATTAGTGGTCTGGATTCGCTTAGCTTACGCTTTACAAGGGCTTATGGGAAAACCTAAAAGAGAATTTAACTAGGCGGCGATTGCGAATGGCAAAGGCCTGAAGGTGACGGGGCCGAGAGTTGAGTTTCGAGCTTCGATCCAGAGCTTTGTAGACCTCGATCGTGCGTTGGACAAGTCTTTAGGAAAGCATCAAACATCCAAGAAACGTATGTACATTTTTATATTCGCTTCTGCTTGCTCCTTTGTGGATTATAGTTATGGTTTCTGATCCATTTACAGGGAGGCGATGAAGGGCGTCAGGTCGGGGAACTTGAAGAGGTTCTGGTTGCGGGACCGGGTCACGCGGGGCTGGGCCTGGCCCTGGCGCTGCTGGGGATTGAAGCCGCTGGCCTGCTGGCCGGTCAGGTAGATGCCGCACTGCGAGTTGCACACCTCGTCGCGCAGGATGGCCTCCTTGGGCCACTGGCGGATCAGCTGGCCGCAGTCGGTGATGCGCAGCGAGGCGCACTGAGCCTGGGATGAGAGCATTAAAATATTTATTAATTTTAAGCTTAGTAACTTTGGGGTCATTATAGAATATATCCTCGGCTAACTTACCCCATCGGCAGAGCAAACACAGCTGGTGCAGGGTGATGGGAAGGCGGAGTCTCCCACGCGGACGTTGCGGTTGCCAATCTGGCAGCCCTGGACATTCTCGCGCCAGGCGTTCAGGTCAATCTGCGGCATGGAGGCACAGGGCACTCGAGGGTTCCTATCGAAGGAAAGCAAATTAGAAAATGAACAAGTTTAATAAATATTTTAAGATTTATAATACGAGTATTCCTAAAAATTCGTGGCTCAAAAAAAAATAAATATACTTTTCAATGGGCTTAAACATGCTGATGACTCACAGGAAGTTGCTGGGCAAATCGAAGGCTGCACGCTGCATATCCCCGGTGATCTCCAGGTTCTCGCACACGATCTTGGCCAGGGTCACCTTGCGGATCTCAGCCAGCTGAGCCTCCGTGAACTTGACCTCCGGATTCTGGTTCTCGTACCAGAAGCGATCGCACTTGCGCAGCTGCCTGAACTGAATGCCGATGATGCAGGCCAGGGTGGGACCCACCAGGCCGCCCTGCAGCGGCCGCTCGGTCATGGCGCCGGGGAACAGATCGATGTCGTCGACGCTGGCATAGACCTTCTGGAAGCGGTTGATCACCTCGGTGGGGATCTCGCGGCTCAGATCGTTCCAGTTGGTGGCGCGCTTCAGGTTGCAGAGGGCTCGATAGTTGTTGTACGAGGGAATGCCATGGTCACGAGCTGGAGAGGATTACAAAAATTATATCCATTAATTGTCTAATTCTAAATCCAAGCCAAACTCAAAACTCACCTCTCTGGATATTCAGGGCGATCAAATCGATGCCCGAGAAGGGGATCTTGCGGTCCTCGAATAGATGGTTGGTCACCTCGCCGGTGATGAACTGATCCAGGGTCTCCATGGGCGTGGCCACCAGGCCGCGCAGGATCTCGTCGATGATGCCCGGCTGCAGCAGGTTGTCCATGCGGAAGAAGCCGTCGCGCAGCAGGAGCGGAGGATCCACCGGCTGGTGCTGGACACTCAGGCGGGGAATGTGCGGACGGAGCAGGGAGTGACCGATGCGGAAGGCGGCGGCGGCAAACTCATTGAACACAATGGGGGAGCAGGACGGGTTGTAGTCCTTGTAGTAGCCCTGCGGCAGGAGCTTCAGCCCGTAGAGATTGACGGCGTTCCAGCTGAGGATGCGGGGCAGGAACTCGTTGAACACGATGTGCTGCACCTGGGCGCTGACGATCTTGCGGGCATGGTGGAAGAGCTGCTCCCCGTTCCAGTGCGGGTTGACGCCGCGCAGTCCCTCGACGATCCGGTTGTGCTCGCGCAGGAAGGCGGTGTGGATGGCGGTGAGGCCTGGCTGCTCGGAGGCGCGGTCATCGCCGCCCAGGAAGCACAGACCGTTGCGGGACTTGCACTCGGGATGGGGACCCAGCGGCAGCAGCTCTTTGCCCCTCAGCTGGGTGCTGTTCATCCGTCCGGAGAAGCCGCGCAGCTTGTTCGACAGGCACGTCGTCTCTCCATAGACCATGGAGCCGTCCAGGAAGTGGGTGTTCTGGTTGATCTGGTCACGCGGTCCCAGCGACTGCTGGCCCGGCAGCGATCTCATCGAGGGGAAGCAGAAGCGCTCGCCGCTGGTCACGTTCACCTCCGGATAGTAGAAGTCGCCGGCGGGCACCGGGAAGGGATTGCACTCGGGGTGCACCGTCTGGCGGGAGTTGCAGGGACGGCAGCTGGGAATGGACTCGTGGAAGCCCTTGTGGATCGGCGTTAGGGTCAGATCGTGGTCCACAAACTGGGCGAACTGCATCACCATCAGGGAGTAGCGCGTGTGCAGGTTGGAAATATCCGGGTGAATCGTGGTCGAGATAGTCCTCGGGTTCGGCAGCTGCGTTCCCGTCACTCCAGTGACCCTTGGCGCCGAGATGCCATCCTCGTACTGGGCGGGCAGCAGGCGGGAGAAGGTGGTCAGGGACTTGCCCCAGTTGGGATTCCTCAGGTTGTTGCACCTGCCGGAGAGCGTGCGGAAGGGGGAGTTGGCATCGCAGGCGGTGTTGGGCTCTGGGCAGCCCTCCGCCGGCTTCTGGGCTCCGCCGAGCAGGCCACTGATGTCCACCGTCTGCAGGGTATCGGTGAGTTCGTTGCGATTGAAGGCGTTCTGGTTGGGGTTGAAGATCTGACGCTTGCGCCGGGTGATGTGGTTCAGTGTTTTCACAATCTCGTTGGAGGTCAGCTCGAAGATCAGCGAGGAGTTGGCCAGGTTCAGGGCGGCCAGGTTGGCCTTGCTGAAGGAGGCGGCTGTGCCGTCGGGGGAACGGGCACTGATGCCGCCCTCTGAGGAAGGGAAGGGAGTATTTTTTAGTTACATTTTATTTTTAAAAGTAAAAATAAATAATTTTAATGGCTTCTATCTATATGCCAAGTTTCAGAACAATCGGACAAGTATTATGGCCACAAAGGATATTTTTAGTTCCTCCCCAGAAAGCCTCCTGTATGCAGTGGCCAAAAGGTAGGCTATATTTTTAGCAAAAACTCACTTATGCGCCACACTTCGTACTCGAAACGCTTGCGTTCCTCCAGCTCCTGCTTGGCCCGCTCCACAGCTGCCTCGATCAGCTCGGGACTCAGCTCGGCAATCGCCTCCTTGGTGGCTGGCTCCACTTCCACGTGCTCCACATGCACCTCATCCTCGGGGTTCACCTGCCAGGCCTTCAGATCGAACTTGGGCAGCTGGTCGCAGTCCAGAATGGAGTTCCTGCAAATTAAAAATTAAAAGAAATTACTTAATGACCTTTTTTATAAATAGGATAAAGAAAAGGCTCACAGGTAGTTATCCTCCAGAATGAAGGCCTTGGACTGGGCGGTGCTCACTTGGTGGGAGCCGCACAGCAGGCCGGACAGGGAGGTCTGGCGAATGCTCTTCAGCTGCTCCAGAGTGAAGGAAGAGGGCGGGATCTCGTTCTCGTACCAGAAGCGATCCGTCTGCTTCAGTTGCTCGAACTGCAGGGTCAGCAGGCAGCTAATGGTGGGTCCAAACAGGGCTCCCACCACAGGCTCCTCGAGCAGGGCGCCCACCAGAAGGTCAATGTCCTCAGCGTTTCTGAAGGAAGAGGGAAGAAAGGACTTTAATATTTTTACGAAATAAATTAATTTAAATGCGAAAACTCACTGGTAAATGTCACGCAGATTGGTGATGTACTCCTCGGGGATCTTGGACACCTGAGCCAGCGCATCGAAGCTCACATTGGCGGCAGCACCCTGATCGGCGAAGCGGCGCTCGCAGAGATCCAAGGCATGGACATAGGAGGCCACGCCATGGTCACGTCCGCGATGCACGGCCAGGGCCAGCTCGGACCAGCCCTCGGCATTGATCTGACTCGGAACCAGGGACTTCTGCAGGGCGGCAATGGACAGGAGCTCGTGGGCGGACATCTTCTTGGCTAGCATCTCGGGCGGGTACATGCTCCAGAAGGCGGGCATGGCGGCGGCGGCGAACTCGTTGTAGATTCCTCCCCTCACGGAGCTGGAGTAGTTGCTCGCATGCTTCTCGGCAGTGAGGCGCAGGCCCTCCTTAGCGGTGGTCTCCTGGCCCAGGACCAGAGGCAGGAACTCATTGTAGGTGATGTGCTGGATGGTGGCCGTGATGATGCGCCTGGCCTCCAGGAAGACATCCTCCTCGGACCACTCGGGGTTAATGTGGGCCAGCTGCTCGCCGATGTTGTTGTGCTGCTGCAGCAGGGCGCGATGCAGGGCCCCGGTGGCGCCGGCCACCTGGCAGAACTTGCAGGACTCCACCTTGACTCCTCCGCTGATGTAGGTCCTCAGCTGGTCGAACTCGTGACGCGTGGAGCCATACAGTCCAGAGCCATCGATGTAGGCCGAGGCGATGTTCATCTGCTGGCGAGTGTCTGCAAAAAGGATATATAATCTTAGACTTTAAGGGATCTCCCTTTTAAGGAACTCTCCGATTGCCTTACGTTTCTGGCACGCCTCGGCATCGAATCCTGGCGCCGATCGCTTGTACTCCTTGCAGTCGGGTCCGGCCCGAACGAAGCACTGCTGCAGCTCACTGGGATCCTTGACGGCGGAGTCGCGTTCGCAGCACCTGCCCGAGATCGGGAGCTGTCCCACCTCGACCAGGTCGTTGGCCAGCAGCTGTCCCCAGGCGGGCAGCATGGCAGTGATATGGGGTGGCGCAGCTCGCTCTCCACATGGCGCTGCAGCTGCTCGATGACCAGCTCGGCGTCGGGCAGGGCATGGGTTCCGCGAGAGCTCCGCGGCTGGCTCACTCCATCGGCATAGTCCGCCGGCAGCAGGCGCTGGAAGATGTCGCCGCGGGCACCCCACTTCCTGTGCGAGACATTGTTGCACTCGGCGGTCGGCTGGCGGTACTTGCTCGGCGGGCACACATCGTAGTCATTGGCCACACTGCCCTCGCTGCCCTCCTGGGTGGAGTCACAAGGAGTCAGGGAGCGGGCACGCTCGGAGCGCAGGGCATTGATGGCGGCATTCTCGAGGTCCTCGGGGATACGGAGGGTCAGACTGGGGGCACAAAGGCACCTGGAAGTGGAGAAAAATAAGGCAAAGAAATATTTAGTAAATGTATTTAAATTAAAGTGTTGGAAATAAATATTAATATGGCAACGCCGTCTCTCAGCTGATATCGATAGTTGTTGTATCGTGTATATCGATAGTACCTAAGCTCAATTAGCTTCTCTCAATAAACACATTTATAACATAAATATATATTAAACGCATTATAAAGATAAGGAAAAATAATGTTTAGCTAAGATATTTATTAAAACGTTTAAAGCTAGCGAGTGAGTTAAAGGAAAATATTATTTAATAATCAAGTTTTCTTAAATTTTCATTTTTCTCTCATTATAAATTTGATCTATTTTAAAAGCAAATATATTTTTAGTTTTATTGTTTAACATATTCTTAAATCTTGTTCACCCTAAACCCCTAGCAATACTAATTAACTCATCAAAACATTAACATCAAGCCCTGAAGGCAGCTTCTACCCTGTTTAGTTCCCCCTTTATTAACGCCCAGTTATTGATGGCTTGAAGCCATCCTGCTTGGCTTTACCCAAAATCTACTCCCAAGGTTTTCCCTATAGCTTACGGTTTAACCCCAAATTCCTGGGAAAACGTGCTTATAATTTGCACAAAAGCGTCTCCGTTTCATTTTTCATTCATGAACTCGCTCTGAGCGCTCTGTGTGTTTTCCGGCATATAATTACAAGTTTTTCTCACATCGCCGTCGTTTGCTTACACTGTTAATTAAATCGAGGCACAGCGAGGCGATGAAAACTATGGATTTGGCTGTGAATACCTCATGGTATATAGTATACAGCAAATACTAGGGAGTAGGGGAGTACGCCTCGTAGATCGCGCAGCTTTTTCTGGCTAACCGGATATGAGACCCAACTGTGTGTCTGTGTGTCGAACTAATCAATTTTGAATTATGAACAATGACTGGCCCCAAAAGGCCTCAACTGACTGACTGACTGACTGGCTTATTAGGCCTTACGTTGTGGGCCCGTCATTATGTCGGTTCTTCTATTGATTTCGGCCAACGTCACGTGACGGAGTTTCTTTTGCGATGTTGCATTGACATTAATTTTCGGATTTCGGATTTGAAGTCTTTTGTCAGCAGCAATTGACGTCAAGACCGGAGATTATGCAACAGTCTGCAGTCTTTTTTTTTTGTTTGTAGATTCGTAGATTCTTGATATTTGGTTTTCGGTGTGGGCGTAGAATCCGTAGATCCGCTTTGGATCCCGCCTAATGAGCTCATTTCAATGTTTGGGTAAACGTCCTCACCTTCCCCTACATAAATTTCGGGGAACTTCCAAGACTTGCCCTACTGGTTTCCATTTAATTGCTTATTTTATCGAGTTATATATTTATTTTTTTGTTTGTTAAGAGCTCGTTTAAGAGTTGAACGTAATTTGTGGTATTCCGTTCGGCTTGCTTAGACGGTATATTCAATATATTCAAGGCTGTTGTCTGGTGTCGGTTTTTAATGATTTCTGAGTTATCTCTGTCGGAGTTCAAGAGCCACATAAATCTATTTTTGCCCGAAACAAATCATAGGAAATGTCCGTGTTAATTATGGAAAATGAACTTTGTGGGTGCGCCATATCTCCATTGGTTACTAATACTATTTCTGGCAATTTGGGTCATTGCCCAAGCCATTACATTGGACTCACACCTAACGAATCTTGGAGAAATAATTGAAAAAGAAATGGAAAAAATAATTCGTAATGCGATTACCCATGTTTATTATTAATTGCCAATCCATTGACCAATATAAATGCAGGTAGCAGGTAACAGGTGAGCAATTGGCACACATAACTTAACGAGTAATCCCCTTTTTTGTTTTTTTTCTGTTGTTTTTTTTTTGCTTGCAGAACTCGACTGGCGTCACGTATCTCCGTCTCGTAAAAAATAAGTAAACTAAAAGCGAAAGCAGAGAAGAAGCTCTGGCAATTTACATTTGTTTGTTTACGGCTCTTACGGCTCTGCTGGTATTTATGTCGCCTGAAAATGCAAAAATGTGTGTCATGATGGCACCCATAAAACCCACAACAAACAAACCAAACAAAACAAGGCGACGAAACCGCAAATAGAAATGCTCGGCACACGCGGCGTATACGTTATTTAACAGCATTATGACATCGAATAGTTAGCATTTCTTTTTTATATTATCTATTGCCATTTGCCGTTGGCCGTTGGCCGTATTCCAAATGGCTCAGCGATTAAATAAATCAAATATTGAAAAGGAAAGTTCGTGTGGTGGCAAAACGGAAGCTTTAGACTTTGAGTTTTTGGGGAGAGAGGTTTGTTGGCCGAACTCGTTTTTGGCCAAATGCATTTTGACATTTATGTGGCTCAGCTGACTGGTTGGCGAAGCGGAAACGACGGCAGCCAGTATGGAAATCTCCTCAAGATGATTATCTTTTCAGAATTCCAGCGAGTCAAATTCCCCGTAAAAAATGTTCGCACTCGATTATCGGTCATATCGGAGTTCTCAGGGGGCTATGGGCTTTTCATATTATATTTTACTGCAGGCATTTGCATTTTATTTACAGCTCAATATATATAGTTAGTTAGTCAGCTCCCCCTGAGATCGATTGCCAATAACAAAACACGTGAGTAAGAACTGTAAAAATACCAATTGCCATATATCTAACGAGTAAAACCAGTTGGGACCTGGTGCTGATGAACGCTTGTCAGTCCCAACTCTGGCTTGCATAAGGTGGATCGGCGAACAATTGCTTACAATTTATCATTGTTAAGTGGGGAATTATTTAATAAACATTGCCCAAGGCAATTATGCTACTCTGCGCATTTGCATATCTTTTTGCGATAAGCCTTATGTTCAATTTATGTTTGATTCGGTAGCCGGGAGAGGCGAGATTGGGAGTCACGAATTAATTGTTCATGAGCTCAAGTGGCCTTAGATAAGCACACACACACAGGGGCTCAGGAATACTTGGGAATGGAAATGGAAGTCGCTGAACACCCGCAATCGGGTTTGCGCAATCGCTAAACAAAAGACTGAGGCAACAAACTTGACGCGCCGCCAATTGCCAAATCATGCAGCAACACACACACACACAGTGGTTGTTTGTGGCTGTTGTTAGTAGCTCAGTGAGCTGATACCGAAAAGAATAGGTTAGTGTGGCACCCGCCCACACCCACACCCACACCCACACCCATTAATAATAACAAGAAATAACAAATAAACACAATTGCGGAAGCCATCGAGTGTTTGGTATGCGCATTACCCGTGCCTTTGGCCGTTTGACGTCGTCGTTTTCATTATCACAAAAGCTGCCTGCCTGCTGCCTGCACACACACACTGTACAGATTTTTAAGTATATATACAGTCATCCGCTTGGATTTCTTTATGTGTAAGCACGCTCACAAGCCAATTGGCATCCATGTCTTGCTGCAATTACTCCCGAGGCACGTAGCGTCATCGTCATGTGACTTTGCACATGATTTCCTACCACCAACACTGCGGCCAATAGTGGCAATACAACCGACACCAGCCACCATCCACCAGACAGCAGCCACCACTACCACAAAATGTTTGAAACAAAACCAGAAAGCGAAAGTATTCATAGCCAGAGGTGATTGTTTGATACTCTTTTGCTTTTTAGCTATAGATAAACACGAAAGCTTCTTTCTAACAATAAATCGTAAATCAATATAAAGAGAATTAACAGAACTGTTTCAATTAAAGTCAATAACAATTTATATATATTTATAGAGCCTTCTGAATAACAATAGCAAATAATACTAGTTTATTTTTAGGCCAAAAGAAAGTATGTATAGTTTATATTATAAATTTCTCAGTGAAAATGTGTTCCTTATATAAACATAACTTAAAATATTATGGTTTTTTATGGCACATATATTAATATCCCTCTAAACTCCCGCGCCAAACCCCTTTAATATTTCCAGCAAACCAACTTAAGTCTCACATTTTTCCTGTCATCATGTGATGGTCATGTGATCAGCACATTATGCACTCCCCGAAATAAAAAACAAAAAAAAAAAAAAACACATTTTCTGTTTCACTTTGCGGCTGTTGTTTCTTTGTCAGAGTCGGTTTCTGGGCTCTGAACATTACACAATGGACGCTAGGAGTAAGCCATAGACAAAAGGCTAAGGAAATACTGGTGATTTAATACATTACACCCCATTCCCCACCCAGGCCATCCATTCTGCAGGCTGGAGATGAGGCTGGGGATGAGGAAACATGCTCGAGAAACGGGCCAACTTAAGAGATCTGCGTACAGAAAAATTTCAAGTGCACTTCATTAGCATATAACGATCGTTACTTTGATGATCATCCGACATCAACGTCGAATGCTGCCTGCTGTCATGATGCAATTTTCATCTCTTGCCTCGACTTTTCAGTGGCGTTCATCGATGTGGCTTCAAAATATTGGTTACATTGTCAAGACAGGGCTGGACTTGGGGCCCTTAGAGGTTCAAAATTCATTTTCAGGTTTTAAGTAAATTATTAGCTGTTTTCCCCATGACATTCCATTTAAATTTCCAAGCAAAGTTATGCTTAAACACTTCACTGAGTCACAGAGGTATTTCCTTAAATATTTTCCCCAAAACCGAACTACTACGCCCCTGGCAACTGCAACTGCAACAGCAGCAGCTGTTGCTGGTGAACGTTGAACGCAAGCCAAGAGGCGTGAAGATCATAATTCTACATATATGCCATGGGGCCTTTGCCTCGGCTGCTGCTTTTTATGGCAAGAAAGTGTAAACGTTGGCAAAGTCACGCGCTCGAGCCACCACCAACACCAACACCAGCACCAAGACCCGAGCACCGGCGAGCATTTAACTTTCGTTTTCATTGCGAAAGTGCATACAACTTGATATTGGTAAACAATTCCAAGACGGGGCTCTCAATGTGGTGGCCGTGGTGGCCTGCATGCAAATCGCTCTCAGAGTGGGTTCGAGTGCGATTTTCATTGGATTTACGATTTACCATATCTATGCGATCAAATGGCAGTCGGTTACGGCCTCAAGGTTGCCGGCAGCAGTTGTGGCAACCACTTTGACCCCATTACGAGTCATTTTGGCAAAAGGAAAAGCCAGCCTATATATAGAGCCTCCCTGAATGGCTCATTTAAGTGGACTGCCCGAAATTGTGCGACAATTTAGCAAAAATGTTGACAACGCACCCAGGTGCCATCCAGGTGCTGCCAAAAGCTGTGAAATCTTTACGGCCAATTTACCAGTGAAATGTGAGAAAGTGAAAAGGGGTCTCGGATTTCGGCCATGGAAATTAAGATAAATATCTGAAATAGGTGATGCTGGAGAGCAGGAAAATTGTGGCTCCAAATGGAGATAATAAAGAGGTGACAAAAATGGTTTTATGGTTTGTGAAATTCAACCAACAATTGTGCTAATAAATTAAAATAATAATATAGTAGTACTAAAATAAATGTAGTACTTAGTCTAAAAATTAAAGTAAAAAAGACTGGGATATATGCTCTCTTCCTCAATATTTATGCCTCATCATAACACCCATCTTTACTTCCATCCTCATCTTGCGACTTATGTAAAAAGGCAACCTGTTCCAGCACCTTGAAATGACGGAAGCCGACAAGTGTCAAAAGACCTGAAAAGGCTCTTTAAGCTGGAAATAAAGAGCTAGACACATTAACAAATATTAAGTTCCGTTACCCAAAAAACGAGGCCCAGTCAAGCCTGTTGGCCACTTCATCCTGCTGAAGTTGATTACGTCGTTGATTTCACTTTCAGCATCGGTTTTATGTTTTTATTTTTATTTTTTTTTGTTTCTTTACGGATGCCTTGTACCGTTTTTTGATTTCGGTAAAGAGAGGAGCTCGAAAATTTCTTTTAACCCAAATAAACCAGAAACCAGTCGTATACAAGGTGTATACACGGTATTATATATGTTTGTGGTTGATTGTGTCACATTTTTGGCGTATAAAAACCACAGGGAGACTGAGACTGAGAGAGAAAAGACAATTGGCGGGGCCGTTTCTTTTTAGATTTTTTCTCAGCGACCTGTGCATATCGGCTTTAGTTGTATTTATTTTTTTGGGTTTTGGGTTAACCCGTTTCGGTATGCAGAAGTGAACGAAGTGGTCAGACAGGACCGGCGCTGGACACTCGCAGAAATATTTGTGCGGATTGAATTATTCTTGGCTGAAAGCTGAAAACAAGTTGAGCAACGGCTTCTTGATTTATGGAATCACTTGGAATTGGAATTGGAATTGGAATTGGTCAACGACAGAGTTATGCATGCTCTTCTCAGGGTCAACCACTACCGATCTACCGATGTATGTTATTACTGCCTTTTACCAGGAAGAAACCCGAGGAAGCAAAGGAGCTCTAAGCTGAGGGTTTATTCAACTTTTCACCGGATAAACTTTCGGAGATCCCAGTCAAGACAATCGATGATTAATTAGCCAATATATTAGACTCGGGCATAAGTCAGAAACGTGTCTCGAAACACGCTGGAAATAAAAATGATAAATGACGGACCATCGAAAGACAGGCAAGACTTGCAAATTAAATTACAAAAACACATAAAAGCCGAAATTCTCGACCAACAGTTTCGGTTTCAGCCTTGAACTCGCCGTTCTGTTTGGTCTCTTAATTACTTATTTATCATATACACGCTGGCTAATTGATTTTTAAGCAGTTCTAGCCAGTAAAAAATGAGAACCCAGACAACATCGCGACTAATTCCAGATAGAAGAGAAGAGGCGGCGCCAGTTTTAATTTGAATTTCAGTTTTCCTTTCTGCCCGCTGCTGGGTGCTAATGAATGTGGGTCTGAAATAGATTAATCGCAACCAGAACACTTAAATAATGATGGGAAAGCTTTTGAGAAGAAGCGGACTTATGAGAGTCTTAAAATGCTTGAAATTTCGAGTTGCTTTAAGACAAATTATGCACATTAATGATATTATTAGGAGTATAGTTTCATGAAGTTGTTCTGTTGTCTGATTAAAAGATTTTGCTTAAATTATAGAGCATATGATATTATTTAATTTAATTTCCAAGAGTGGGAAGTTAGTTTATTGTAGTTAAGCATCTTAATGGATATTTATTGCTCTGAGTTTTCGTGGTTTAATTTTTCTTAAGAAGATTATCTAATAAAAACAAAACTTTTCTTTAATGACACCATCATATATTTTCTCAAGAATCAGTTTTTTTTTACCTTATACAAATTAGGCAAGAAGTTATTTAAAATGTATTTAAATACCTTTCCAAACTACCTTCTTTTTCTTAAATATTCTCACACTTCTTGGAATTTTTAGCTATCCTTTGGCACTCTGTCGATCCTCGTTTATCCCATATTTACGCGTCTCAACCTTGCTTCTGTCGATGCGCCTCAGCGTGCTTGTCAATTCAAGTTCGTTGCCTAAGTCTTTCGTTTCATCAGCTGTCCGACCCACGCGAGTGCTTCAATTTGCCACCGAAACACCAAACAGTTCAAGCGCTCGACTTGGCGACTTGGCAAAAATCATAATAATGAAAAACCATAAATTTGGTGCTTGGCTTGGTGAGCATCCAAGTTGACATCGCATTAGGGGGCGAATAGCCAAAGCCTTGACGCCGTCGCCGGCGAGTCAATGAAAAAATGTCAAGAAAGTGTTCAAAAATGTTTGTTATCTTCGTGTGTGTATGCTGAATGCTGTAAAACACTCGACGCAACTTTTAGCAAGACTGCGAGTCGGATTTAAGTGACTTAAGTGTGTCAACTAGACAATGTCAGCGCTCAGTCGACGCAGTCGGCGGCACTTGTGCTTAATTTGCCTGAGCAATCAACTTGCTCGGCTGCATTCTGGCCAGTGGTGGACTCTTGGGGGTATTTGGGGCTCTACATCAAAATCTATATTTTTTGAGCTCATTTTTTTAAGCAAAAAGGGTCTAAGCAAGGGTAAACATATCCTAAAGCAGCTTGGGACTTAAACCTCCACTAAAATACTTAAAAATCACAAACAAATTATTCAAAATCGTCGAAATTTTTGTTAAATGCTTTAAGAAAAACCCCCCTAGAATGTATTTTCTTGAAGGCACCTCTGTGGTGCTGAGCTTTGCCGCATGACTAAGCCAAAGAAGTCACAGCCGGTGGCCAAGGCCTCGCATCGCATCGGATCGCATCGAATCGAATCGGAATGGATTGAAGCCACCAACCGGTGGTGGCCACCAATGTCGCCAAGATTCCGGGCAGATTATCCAACATATATTACATAAGCTAGTTCGAGTTCCCATTTGCATAACTTACACACACTGATTAACACAAAAGCGCCAAATTAATGCGACCAGGCAGAGGCAGAGGCAGAGCTTTGGGAGAAAAACTTTCTACACTTAGCGGCCGCCTGCTAGATTTACGGAGACTGTTAATTAACCCAAGAGATCTTCATATTGATGGGCCAGCCGGGGGCCTTTGCCGCCGGATAGATTAATTGCAGGCCTATAAATCGGATACGCCTGCCGAATTATGTAAAGTTTTCTTTTTGGGATGCCTACGCTGGAAATTATGTCAATGCGGTTAACACGAACCAGCCAGCGAGCCAGCGAGCGCGGACTGAAAACGAAAATAAAGTCACGATTGTGTAATCGTTCCCAAAAAGACAGAAAAAAAACACCTGGCACGACACACAGACACAGGCCATAGCATGCTCGTAAAAAGCGAAAAGACTCTTTTGTTTGCCGACAACTCACGGCTTTTTCTCTTCGATTGTTGGCATCTTCCCATGAGCCAAGAGAGCGAGTGAAAAATGAAAGTGAAACTTGTCAGCCTCAGCTGCGACTTTGGGTTTCAAATTGATTTTCCATCTCGGTCGCTGAGCAAAGAAATCCAACTCCAATCGATATTACATGATCGGCTCGAACGACCAATAAATATTCATACTTCGAATGAATTTCTCGTCTTTGTCATAATGCAAATTCTCGACAGAAAAAAATGTGCTTTTGTCGGCATTTCAGAGTCAATTTGAATGCTGCCTCAAGGACCGATGAAATAGGGGAAGTGATAACCTGACTGAATCTGTCAATCGGCGACTTCCGTTGGCGCTTCTTATTGCTTGTAGAAAACGCTTTTGATTAATGACGCCAGGTTAAAACGTATTCACCTGTCTTACAGACCATAATTTGCCTTAATGGCCATCTGCGTTTTATGTTTAGTAGGCCCGGCCAGTTGGCTCGGAGCTCGGAGCTCGGAGCTAATGCATATATAAAACCGTAAGTGCAGCTTAAGTCCGCCTTCAAAAATATGCCAAAAGACAAAACTTGTTTCTAAGGTCACATTTCTGGCAAGATTTACATATTCTGATATTAAATTAGCAAACAAAAGAGTTGAAGCATATAAACTATACTTAATTTGAGGACATTTCGAATATCTAATATTTATGCAGATATATTTTAGGGGGGAAATATTTAAGCAACTCCCATTAAAGGGGAGAGGTAAAAACTGCTTAACATAAATCTTCAATCACGTTATTTTTATCACAAGTGTAAGAGTGAAATATTTAAACAACTCTCCATAAAAAGCTCTTAAATCTTTTCCTTAGTTTCAATCACAATATTTTTGCCATATTTATTATAAATGTTTATTTTCAGAAGGACTCTTCATCTCACTTTATATTAAATAAAATCACACATTGAAGCACACTTTGACCTAATTAATTTAATTAATTTAACTAAGCACTTAGTAACTCACCATAAAATTAAACTAAACAGCATTGGTTGCTTCTTCATGCTGAAGCAGATGGCTGCTCCTGCGGCAACTCTCTTGGTTGGGCTCTTGTATGAGGTTTGTTTTAAATTAAACGACTTACTAATTTATATAGTTAGACTTATTAGCTCTTTGTTAAACAAAATAAATAGATTTAAATTATATTTGGCACGTTTTGCGAATTTGTTGATTGATACGAGTGTATTTAATAAATATATACTTATATATATCTATATATGTATATGTGTTGCTCTAGCTAAATTCTCCTGGCTGTGAATCTCTTCAGATCTGTCTGCCTCGGCGAGGAATCTGTCACCAGCGACTGGGCGACTGCGATGGAGTCTTGCCAAAGAGATTGTAACCGATGATGTATGCTATGATTTGTATCCTTTCGGTAATTAGCATAACGTTGGCAATGCAGAGCACAGCATTGACCCGAATAGCACAGCGACGAGCCTATCTTGGCCACGGAAGAAGGGAGGCGAATTCCTGTGACTTTTCAAGCTTCAAGCTTCAAGCGCCCCACACGACTCGATCGGTGTGAACGCGCCAACGAACTGGGGCCGCTAAGCGAGTCGGGACCGAAACGAAACCGAAACGAAAACCGAAACCGAAACCGAAACCGAGATGCCAAGATCTTTTCCAGACCAAAAGCCACACTCTGACTCTGACTCTGACTCTGAACGCGACAGAGGCAAAAACGTATCTGAAAGCTGCCAGCCAGCCGACCGGGCTTAAAAGGCAGGGCTAAAAACACAGACACCGAAACGGATCTGCTGTAAGCCAAGATCCAAGCTTCGCCCCACAGCGAAACCGGTAACACAGACAGACGCCGACGCCTCCGGTCGCCACTCGGCGAGCTTTGCCGGCTCTTCTCTCACTCGATCGCTCTCCGAGCTCCGAGTCAAGAGCACACTCTCGCTTCTCCACGGAGAAAGTAAAAGACGCTACACTGCCCAGCATGTGACAGGGCCAAGAGAACACTCATACACAGGACAAGAGATGAGGATCAAACTGAAATCGGAAGTTGCTCAAGAGAGCTGCCTCAAAGGGAATTTCCTTAGGAATCTGATGTTAAATTTGTAATAAAATATATATAGAATTAATTTATTAATTTAAGAATTTAACAGCAAAATTAAATTATGTAGGATATGTTTTAGGTTATATGACACATGAGCAAGTCTAATTCTTTTCAATTCTTCTTTAAAATAAAATCAATATAAGGACTTTTTTTGTCAAAATTTCTCTGTGTGTACTGACCAGAATAGGGTACCAAATCAGGCCAAAAATCACGCTTTTGTTTTCGCTTTGCGGTCAGAGGCAATTCAGTTCGCCGCTTTTTATTTTTATTTTTTTGACACCTTTTGTCTGCACTTTTGATTTCAAATCGCATCTTGTGAAAGGAGTCACGCGCTTTGTGTCTCTCTTATTATTTTTGTAATTTGCACAAGAAACAAAAAAAAAATAAAAAAAGCACAGCACCAGCGGCTGGCCGAAAAAAATCATCAAAAAAATTCCAAAAATAAAAAGAAGATGAAAAGTAAGAAGAAATAAAAGCCGAGTGAAGAGGCAAATATTTGTTGCTGGCAAAGAGTCGAGAGGAAACAAGTTTCATCTCATTGTGAGACGAGTCTCGAGTCTTCAGTCTCCTGCTGTGATGTAAGCACACAAAATCCCATTGCCCGAACCGGCACCCTCATCCACATCCACAGACCCCACAGTCTTAGTTCCAATTCCAGTCTGGGATTTCAGATTCAGAGCCCCAGCTGCCAAGCTGCAAAGGTCTTGCCATTGGGCAACCAGCCAAAGTGGCTCGTTTTCCATCTTTCTACACAGTTGAAAATGTTTTCTGATGTTTATAATAAAGAAATCTACTAAGCAATATTTTTCAGGCTTAAAAAAAGCCACAGACGAGGTTTATAGTTTATTCCTAACAAGAAAGGAAGCTTACTTCGCCAGTAATAATATATTTATAATTACAGGATAATATATCCCTTACATCTTATTTATTTTACACACTTGCAACTCCCAGGGTATTAGTAACTAGTTTATGTCGGCTTATTGTCCTGCAATTATGGTGGAAAATTAGCTAATTCCGCTGTGCCTAGACTGGGAAGTCCTTATGACAAAGCCTAAAATTGGATTTACAATTTTTAATGATAACAAACTTGGTTTTGTGGTCATTTGGTTTTGTGGCCATGCCTACAAATATCAAGTCTTTGACGGAAGAGTCCCCTTTTAGTCCCCATTTTAGTGACAATAGCAGAACAACTTTAGGGCAGTATCGTTGAGGCAGTAGCTCTGGCTTCCGTACTGGTTTAGTCGGCTGATGGTCCCTGTTAGCACGTTCTTTTTACCCGATTTCCGCACCGTGGACTCGAAGACGCCCAGGCCGGGCTCCGTCTGCAGGCGCAGGGTGATGTCCTCCGCGTAATCTGTTCTGATGTTCTTCACGATCTTCGAGTGCGGCGCCGCGACGAAGGCCTTCAGGATGGACTTAAGGTGAAGAGGGAGGCACTGTGTGCTGTCCTTCAGTCGGTGGTTGATCAGGCGCACCAGGTACTGCCCCGCCCTCTGGACCCTTGGTGTCGTTCGTCTGCACCTCCTGGCGCTGATGGCAGGTGCACCAGTGGGCGGCGATTCCCGCCTGCTCGCACGTTCTCCTCCCCGGGACTGGCAGGAATAGGCTGATCCTCATGGGCAGTGTGCTGTCCGGGTCGCCCAGCTCTGCTGCTCGCCGCCGCACCTGTTTCGTCTCCAGATTGTCCAGACTCAGCAAGTCCAACATGGTCGCGTGCACATCGAAGGGGGTGGTCAGTCGGCGAGCGTTTAGTCTGAGATTAGCTATGGCCTCCGGATAGCGGTCGTTCATCCACGGCGGGTATAGCACCATCATCAGGGGCTGGCGCTCCTCCATCATACCTTGGTAAGTACGCCGAAAGTACCCCCACCTGAGTCCGTGGTCGGACATCAGCATCACTACCGTTCGATTGAGGAGACCGGACTCCTGCAGCTGCGTCAACTGGGTCAGCAGGGCCTGGTCCAGCAGAGCTGGGTAGTCGATGTGGTCATGGGTCAGAGCAGAAGTCCAGAAGAACGAGAAGAAGAGCTCCCGACCCATCAGCGGCATCAGCTTCCGTATATACTCGAGCAGGACATCCGCCGTTCGCCGGCTGCCCATGCACAGGAAACAGTTCATGTCCTTCTTCTCGGCCAGCTTCAGCTCCATCTGCCGCATCAGGGGTCGCATATAGTACTCCGTGGGCTGCCTGTTGAAGCCTTCCCGCTGATAATTGAATGTCGCGATGTTCGCCGAATCCTCGGCGAAGGCGGTGCGGTAGCCCAGCTGCTGGAAGCGCTTCCAGATGAAGTTGCAGTTGTCGTACGACATGGTCTTTGGCGAGCAGACGAGGCCCAGCTCCTGATTGTCCAGGCCGGTCAGCAGAGGCACTACGTTGGGGTAGGTGTTGTCGCCCACCTTGTTGTAGCCCCACATCTCGACGTGGGAGAGGTGCTTCCGTATGTAGTCCGCCGAGCGGCTCATCTGGCGCAGGAAGTTGAGGTGGGACAGGCTGTCTAAGCCCAGAATCATCACGGAAATGCGGCTTTTAAGGCTCATCCGGTTGGTTCGTCTGGTTGGTTCGACTGGCTTAATCCGTGCCTTTTCCACGGCAAAAAAGTGGCAGTCCTTGTAGATGCACTTGCCCCAGGAGTCGTAGCACCAAAGGCATAGAAACTCCATATGCGGTGACAGCTGTATCACCTTGGCCAGCGAGAAATTCACTTTTGGACCGTAGTCGTTCTCCCAATCCGTCCGCCGCTTCAGCTCAGAGTAGATGCAGTGCACGGAGGACAGGTCGCTGATGTTGTAGTGGACGAGCAGTTCCCTGGCGTCCATGTTGAGATGCAGCTGCCCGGGCACCGTGTCGCTGCTTCGGAGCAGCGCTTTGTTGCACGTGTACGGGGGCGGCTTGTCGAAGAACTTGGCTATGGTGTCGTCGATGACCTCGAAGCGTGGCATGTGGCAGCCCGGCGTGTCCACGAAGTAGCCGGTGCTCACATTTCCGCCATAGTGGTCCTCGATGCGGTTAACGTAGTAGTACAGGGAGAACAGGCACAGGGCACAGAGAATCACAATCACCTTCCTGAAGTGGGGACGGATCTTCTTCATGTTGAAGATTGAGGGGCTGTTTGTAAAAAAATAAAATTAAGAAAAGGAATGGAGTTGATTTTATTTGTAAAATGGAAATTTACTTTACAAATTCGGTACTACTGAGGTGTGAAATAGTCCTCACTTAAAGCGTAAGTGAGATTTCTGACTTAAAAGGCAATCATAAGTTGTTTTCTTTTTTATTCGCATCCCAAATTTTGTTCACTAAAAAACGATTTTTGCAAATTCCTAATACTGAGTTTATACACAGACTCGAATACATGCATTCATACTGACAGATGAGATGCCAGATGGTACCCAGTATATTGTTTCATAGGGCATTCCTAACTTTCTTCATGAAAATATCTCTCTGGAAAATATCCGCTGAGGAACAGCCTAACAGTTTTATCTTAAAATCAGTTCTGGACAAAATTATAATACCCTGCATGGGTACAAAAATGATTATAATTAAGTTTTCTCTCTCTGTAGACCGGATTTAGAAATCGAATGCAGCAAATCAGCGATAGGGCATCCCCCGCGACGTCTGGACTTGGCCAAGTTAATGGTTTGGCCAAACAATTCGGTTAGTGGCCGAGTGCTAAAATGCCAAGCAAACGGCGCAGACAGGTGGCGCATGTCCACCAGCCATAAATTGGACATCTAAATGTCATCGAAAAGGAGGCTTTGCCCATAAATAAATAGCTTGATTAAAACAAATAAAAGGGGTGTGCGTGTCTGACACTTGAACTGCTAATTGAAGTCACTCGAAAACACTTAGACCGATATATATTTTTCGGGTGCAGAGAAATTTGCATTGATGCAAACCAGAAATCCGGTCAATTTATTCAATATTTCGAAATGCGTCATGGCTTGGATTAATTTAAATAATTCTGTCTAAAATTGAGTAGGTTTGTTTGCCCGGATTAAGCTAGAATTCAACGTATACTCGAGAGGGAATTCCCCAAATATTTTTAAACACATATTGATACTATCAGCATCCAGCTTAAGCTTTGATAAATGAATAAATATGTAAAATACCTACAAATAAATAAGAAATTAAATAAGTTCCCACATACTTAGAAACCGAAATTGTAAACATGTGTAAGGCAGCCTCGTCGACACAAAAAGTAAAAATCACGTCAACATGCTCCCTTGTAGAAAGTGCATTCTGACAGAGAGATCCCCGCCTTTTCGTGTTCATTTTTTCGGAATAACTTCGTCAGTAAAAACCCATTGGAGAAGAGAGTGTTGTATTGAGTTGACTTTGCCCAGAGCCGGAGGCATGCAGGTCAATGTATTTATCGAGAGCTGGAGACGCGCATTTTGATTTGCATAATCTCACATTAGCTGGCATTATGTTTTCTTCATTTCGATGTGTTAATGATGATAGGCAGCCTCAGCTTTCCAATCAATCAGCGCAGGCTGATTTTTTACATGTTTTAAATTTTTTTGTTTCAAATGTGCAGCCAGTGTCGTTTGCGTTGCCCTTTCTGTGTTGGCTTTCATGGCTAATGGACGCCCCTCACATGACCTTGCACGGGGGAACCTTAATTTGTCACCTCTCCAAAAAGCGAGCTTAAATTACATTTAAACGACCATTTCAGCGGCCGCTCGCTGGCTTAATTGCAAACGAAATGGATGTGACTCCATGCCAGTAGCCGGAGATGTCTCTCTACTCGGACAAAAAAATGGCATCACAAGACGGCATCACGTGCTTAATGCTAATCGCGCCTCTGCATAATACATAGATAATATGGTAGCAGGAACCAAGCCCCAAAGCTCTAACTAAAGAAAACAACCAAACATCGGAGCCAAAAAGTTGTTTGCTTACTTTTCGGTTTCGGAGTCGGAGTCTCATGTGATTTGAGCGTCGCGTCGAATGGCGACGTTTTTTTTTCTTATCTTGGTTAACAATAATTAATAAATGCAATGGAGACGTTCACTCACAAACCGTATATTACTTTCGGTTTTTTTTTGGCCAAGCTCACTTGCTAATTGTCAACGCGGATGTCAGGCTCTACAAAGTAGGATTTGACCCCCAAACACAGAAATGGGTAATGCAGAGTTTGATCTTTATTAAATCATGTTAACCCTTCACTAATACTCACTAATACTTATTGCTTATATTGCTTTTAAAAATTTCTTGACTTTAACTAACGAAAAACATGAAGACTTTAAATTTTGTATATATTGTTATTTATTGTAGTGTTGCTTTAATTCTGTGTGTAAAAAAGATAATAAATATTTAACTAACTTTAAAAATTCATGGGTTCCATAACACATATTTTACCATTCACAAAACATTAATTTTCTTTAAAGATTTTCGTAATTAATCATATTTAAATAATATTTAGTAAATAAAAGAATGTAACTAAATTTAGCCCGAATAAGGCTTAAGGGAACCTTCTAAGCCGGTTCTCTGGTTATTAGTGTCTGGCGCTAAAATTACGAACTTGGAACTGGGATTTTTGGTCGGTTTCTTTAATTGTTTTCCTCTTCTTTTGGGTTTCGGTATCACAAGAGGCACTCAGCTGGCCGTTGGCCAAACTTTTTAGCCTCGAGAATATCGTTTGCCTGGCACTAAATCGATCTTTTTACGGCTCTTCAAATGGCGTCAAGATCTGCCAAGACTCGAGGTCCGGTTTAACGCATTACGTAAAAGAGGCGCACACACACACATCAGGCGAAATAAATAAATATCGCTTTAATGATATTGAAAACAATATAGCCAAAAATTCCGTTAGTCAAAAATAATAAAAAATAAAATATAAACGAAAGAGCTGCCTTCAAAAAGTCGCTCACGTTATGTCAAAGCAAATTCAATGACTGGGAGATGGGGCGAAAGGGTCGGAGTCGGCCTTCCCGTAATTTATGTATCGTTAAATATATATAAATTTACAATTTATAATCGGCGAACCGAGACAAACGGCATCAATTGAAGATGCTCTCACAAAATGGGAGACTTAGGTCAACCGGTTCCGCTTTAAAAAGCAAAAAAATAACCAAAATGTGTTCGCACTTGAACCCTCCTCGAAGGTGGAGAGAAAGTATTTAACCTTTACATTAAATGAAGAAAAGTTATATGGCATGTTGTGGATAATCTAGTATTATTTGAACACTTTACAAATTTAAATAAAAGGAAAAGTATCCCAATAAACAGATTTAATATCGGATTAACATTAAAAAAAACGAGAAAGAAAGCTAACTTCGGTAAACCGAAGTTTATATACCCTTGCAGTCAGCAATTGGATCATTGAAAATCGATCCAATTTGGTAATGTAAAAAAAAATGTCAAATTATGTAAATTTTGTAAATTTTACATTTTACATGTAGAATTTTACATTTTCATATAAATCGACCGATCCCTTCTATGGCAGCTATATGATTTAGTTGTCCGATCTTAATGAAATTAAACCCGTAATTCTAGAACTATAAATTACGACTATATCTCGAAGTTTATAAAAATTCGTTGAAAAACAGAGAAGTTAACATTTTTTTTACATAAATTTCGCCATCATTCCTATGGCAGCTATAGGATATAGTGGTCCGATTTCGGCCGTTCCGACATATATACTGCGTGCTAAAGAAATAATACTATGCTGAAAATTTCAGCCCGATAGCTCAAAACTGAGAGACTAGTTCGCGTAGAAACCGACAGACAGACGGACAGACAGACGGACAGACAGACAGACGGACAGACAGACGGACAGACAGACAGACGGACATGGCTAGATCGACTCGGCTGGTGATGCTGACCAAGAATATATATACTTTATGGGGTCGGAGATGCCTCCTTCACTGCGTTGCAAATATCATGGCCAAATTATAATACCCTCTGCAAGGGTATAAAAACTATAAAATGCCCTAAATAATTATAAGTTGGGGTCCATCTATTTTAATTATTGTAAACAGTCACAGAAAATATGAATTTGTTGTTACGACAAAAATGAACTTTCTTTATTTATTTATTTAATGAGTTTTTAATGAGTTTTAAAAACTATCTTTAAGCTATTATTGCAGTCTCATTACTGTACTTTAAAGCCAAAAAATCTCTGTTATTGCTCTTTGCAAATCAAGTCCTTTTCCAAAGTCTCTTGACTTAACTATTTTGATGTCTTTGTTCTTCGCTTTTAAATGCAAAAAAAAAAAAAAACAGCATCATTTCAATGTTGTTTTCTTTCATCTAAAAATCAAATGAGAAACGTGCTTTGAGTGGGTGGCTGATGAGAGCCAAGAACGTCTAACAATTCGTGATTTCTTGTTTGAAAAATACTTTTTAGTGGCATCTTGTTTTCTATTAACTTTGTTTATGTTTCTAGCTATTTCCCTATTCCAGCTTAATTAATTGACACAAAAATTATGCGTTGATGAGGGAGATATAATGTTTAATTAGGTAACTGCCAGATTTATATAAGTGTAAATAAAACAGGAGACAGGGAAGATGAAAATAAATTGCAATGTTTCTTGAAGCTGGTTACTCAATGTGGAGTTGTTAAAATTACTAACTGGTTTCGATTTAATTATAAGAGCCATCGCTCAAATTCAACATTAAGTTTTATTGATTTCATTAAATATTAGTTATTGCAAATTGTTTCCGCCTTTTTACACAATTTTACACTAACTTGTAGTCACAAATTCTACCTTAAATAAATACCCCAAAGGCTGCCACACTAATCGAGTTTTTGGATATTTCCACATACACTTGAAAGTAGGCAATACTTTTTTTATTTGGCAGCTGATTCAGACCTGAAACTTTTTGCATATTTTTTCACTGAGAAGTAATCGTTAAATCGATTTATTTATTGGTTCATTGCAGGCAAATATATCCTAAAATAAAAGAAATTTTCTCTTAAATAATAAACCCCAGAAACTAACAATACAATAAAGAAATAGTGTTTATATTTTTTGGACTTTATTTGTATTCATCTGCCTGCCTCTGGCAGTTTGTAATAAATCAACATTATTTCATACTTTGCCTTAACAATTAAATCAAGAATGTTTAAAAACATCAATCTCTAAAATAACAATTAACTTTGTGATCTAAAAATATATCACAATTTATTAGCCCATCCTAAAAAGCATTACAAACAAATTAAACACAGAAGTGATTATTTTAAAAGAAATTACACCTACATCTACATCTTTAAAATTCCACATATCAAGTATTTCTATTTAAAAAAAAATGAATATTTAATTTTTTAAAGAGGAAATTTCCTAATCTAATCTCCAATTAATAGTTAGAAACTCAAAGAAACAAAGACACGGCATGGCGAGTCTCTTTACTTTAAAATTAATTCCTTTTCGAGTGAACCCTCCCTCTACCCTCTACATTCGCTTTTTGCTGTCGTTCAACTTGTCAGCGGCTCCCCCGCGGAGCCACCACTTGTGCGCCCTACGGACCATCTTCCAGGGCAGCCAGATGGTGAGGAAGGCGCCCAGCAGCAGGCAGCCCAAGATGTCCAGGAGGAGGTACTGATGCAGGGCAGGAAGGCGCCCTGCGACTTGAGATGCCTCGCGCCGCGATGCCGGATTATGTACTCGATCCAGAAGGTGGCCTCCTTCAGCGGATGTATGGGATTATCGCGGAAGCGCTGCGACACCTCCAGGGCACTCCGCTTGTACTGCGGATCACTGATCAGGGCCTCGATACTCCTCACCAGCCCGTCGGTGGTGAGTTCGGAGAAGACCAGGGACCGGGCATAGCCCTCGCGCACCGACTTAATGGAGTTCCTGTGCTGATCCCCGTACAGAGGGATGCACAGCATCGGCACGCCCCAGTAGATGCCCTCCTGGGTGCCGAAGATGCCGCCGTGCGTGATGAAGAGCTTCACATTCGGATGCGCCAAGATATCGTTCTGGGGCATCCACTTCCGGATCAGCACGTTCGAGGGCAGATCGCTGATCGAATCGTTCTCGAACTTCCAGATCACCTGCTGCTTCAGCTGGCCAAAGGCCTTGAGGATCAGGGCCGTCTTCTCCGGCGGCAGGTCGGTGCTCTTCATGTACGAGCCCAGGCTGAAGTAGACCACGCCATTGGGGGCCTTGTCCAGGAAGCTCTGCAGGTCCGAGGGCAACTTCTTGGCCGGCTGGATGTGTGCCCCGCCCACGTCTACGAGTCCCGGCATACTGGGCCTGGGTAGATCCACGCTCCGGTGGGCATTGATCAGCACCAGGGAGATGTTGCGCTCCAGGTCATGGACGTGGGGCAGGGGGCCTTCAAAAATTATAGGTTCTTATAGGTTCTGAACAAATATTCTAAAGAGCCTACCATCTATGGCTCCCTGGAAGTACTTCTCGGCCATTTGCTGCATTTTGGGCAGATAAACCCATCGCCTCATCACCGCATCGTACAGAGACAGGTAGGCATTGTAGGCCCGCTGGCTGAAGGTCATTCGGTCCGTGTGGGACAGCAGGAGATGGGGAATCACCGACCAGGGGGTGAGGATGCCCATGGCATGGTCGATATTATCCGCATAGCCCATGGTGCCAATGGTGACCACCGGACAGTTGAACTTCTTGCCGAACATCAGGAAGGCCTCGTGGAAGAATTGCTCCAGGATAACCAGGTCGTAGTGATCCTCGCTCTGGATGAGCCTCTTCACTTTGGGATCCCGGAAGGCGTGTTCCGTGGTCATCAGTCCAATGGTCCACCAGAGGTCCAGGTTACGGAAATCGCTGACGAAGTTCATGCTAAAGATGTTCTTCTTGGGAACTTTAATAAGAGAGAATATTAATAAAAGTAGTAAATAAATAATAAAGATAAAACGCACAGTGCTTGGGTATGTCAAACGAGGGACTGATTATGACCTCCGTGAGATTCTCGTGCGGCTGCTTGGTGGGATGGTTGTTGACACTGGTCACCTGGTGTCCCTGCTCGAGCAGATCGCGCTGGAAGTGCTCCAGCCAGAGCCAGTGGCTCGGGGCCGGAAAGGGGCCCATGAAGAGTATCCGAGCGGCGGAGCCAAAACTGGGCAGGCCCAGCAGCAGGAACATCAGCCATTGCAGCGGCTTCATCTCCATCTGATCTGTAGATTCCGAATCAAAATGCGACAATTAAAAACGTCAATTAAACCGTCAGAGGCGGAGAGTAGAAGGGGGTTGAGAGTCGCCTCGCTATTAGCGTCGGATTGGCATTAGCTGCAGTTTATGTTCTCCATTTGCATAAAGCCAAGATTGCAAATGATCCTCTGTTATTAATGAGACTTCTTGTTGTGAATGAAATGTCATGTTCCATTTACTTAGGTCTTTGCTTACATGTGGCATGGATAAATATTTAAATTAGAATTGCATTAATCTGCAAATCATATTCGATCTGATTTTCTACGAATTAATTCCCAAGTGCCCACGTTTCTGATATGATACCATATTCAGTCTGTTGTTCTGCGAACACACCTTTAAAGCCTGTGACTGTGATTGAAATGCAGTCAGGTAATTTCATCATTTTGTAATTCACTATTAATATTTAATACTTCAAAGTGAACTAGACGGCATTCTTGCTTACGCGCCATTTAAGGCAGATCTCTTCTATCACTTCTATCACTCTCTTGATTTTATTACTGGCTAAGTCTCCTTTTCTTTATTTTCTTTACCTGACTTAATTTTTATTTGCTATTTCTATCGCTCTAATCAGCTTTCTTATCGCTGTCTGAAATGGGTCAACAGTTCTTGAGATTAAATTAGTTAATTTGGCCACGCGAAGGTCGAGTGGCATTGAAATAAGATAATAGGAACTAGAATTATTTGAGATTGCTTTATAAACAGCATTAAAGTTGATAAGCTTTTCATAGAATACTTTGTGAATTTTCTATTATTACTCTTCCAGCATTATAAGTTTTAGATTTCAGACCTCTTACAAGTTATTTTAATATTATATTTCTCTTTCTTTGATTTTCTTTGGATTTATATTTAAACACAGGGTTCCCTAAAGCCTCTGCTTTTCTATATATTGTCCCATCATTTCCTTATTACTTTTGTCTTTAGCTTGACAATCTATATAGACAGCTAACTGAAATAAAAACAAAACTTGCTACTGGTTGTCATTGAGGCGTGCTGATAAATCGCATGTGGAAGTAATTTTGTCATTCCAGCTCGCGTTTCGCGTTTCTCTCTCTATCTCCCTCGTGTAATTTACTGTTATAATTAAATAGTTAAACTTATGGTTTCCCCTCTATTGCAGCTTACACTGGAAATGATATTGCATTCCCTCTTCAAATGCCAGCTTTTAAGGGCTTTTCGGTTTTCGGCCAAGGTTGCCTGAGGCCATCAAGCCATAATTGTTAAAGTAATTTGTTTAAACTTCACCGCAGCTAATTGTAAATCTTGTGGCAATTAAAATTATTTTATTACATGAGACTTTGACTGTTGAGAAACTAGGTGATTGTTGTTAAAGATTTTTGTGTTTTTATTTTTGTTTGTAATGAATTGGGGGAGATGTTTGAACCAAGTTTGGAGTCGAAACAAAAAGTAAAAGTCACTGGAATAGTTGTTAAAGTTGCTGGCGAATGTGAAAGTAAGAAATTGCGCAACTATTGCCTTTTTTTGTTTTATTTTTGTTTACAAAACCCATTCAATTAAAGCCGCGTATGTTAAAACACAAAATATATTTACAATTGTAATGTTTAATGCAATGAGAACTTGTAATGATTTGGTATTGTTTAAATAAGTAATTGCCGCAATTACACTTGTATAATTCAATCAGCCAATTGTTTATAGGGTTTTTAGGAACAGGAAGGCACTGATGATTTTTAGAAAAGGTTTGGCTATCCGTTTCTTTTAGTAGCACATTAAAACTAAAACAATATACCAGGAAAAACAATGTAAAAATGCACTATATAAATATATAAAATGTTTTTAATGGAAGGCATGCATATTTAAATCTTAACTAGCTTAAAATTGTTATCTGTTGTCTCTCAAGAAAATTCTGTATATTCTGTAAAAGGTTCTGGAAGTTCATAAGCTTGGAAAAAGATTATTTCCTAATCACTTTAATCACCTTTAATTTTTGAGAACACTGAGCCTCACAAAATAGCGCTTTGTCACTGAATTATTTTGCACTTTTATTTACTTTTTCAGCTTTTTTATTGTTTTGCATTTGTTGTTTATTTAGCTTTGTCCAAGAAAATTAACACATTGCGAGTTTAAATTCGAATTAAGCGCGAAACGCGACCGCTGAGCACCAAAGTGCAGTTATCACTGAAACTCGGAAACTCGGAACCACGAACACCTCAACTTAATCAGCATTGGCCGTCGGTCGACGCCGCCGTCTCAGTCTGCGTCTCCGTCGAATCCGACAAATACTCACATAAATCGCCGAGAAATGAGAAATGCTTAGATGTATCCGTTGGATGTGTGCGAGTGCTGAGGCAGCCCTGGCAGATATACTCATTGTTGCCCTTGCCTTAATCCCATTGCTTGACTGTCTCGCTGGCGGCGGAGATAATTACCATATTGTTACAATTGATTGCAAGTTTTGCCAAAATAATTGTTAGCTGTCTATATCTCTCTGTGCTCAAAATTCCCGTCTGACTCGATTCACGTGTCTATATAGAGATTAATAAGTGAAATGCCCATATATTCTGGGCAATGAACTTTTCGTATCTGAGATCAGAAATCAATTAGAGGTTTGCGTTTTGAAAACAAACAACAAATGAATCAGCCAAACCCGAATTGTTTCTTATCAATAAACAGAGAAAATTAAATAAAAAGGCTGGTAAGCTAGAGTAAAAAATATACAAACCAGTTGTAGAATTTGTTAAAATTAGTAAATACAAAAAAATATATATTTGTAAAGAAATATATTTCCATAACAGATATATGTATCACAGCAAATACCTTTACAAATTTTATTAGCAGAAGAAGTGAACTTACAAAAAGCTTTCATCAGCTTAGGTCTTAGTTTCTTCTCAAACAGAATTTTAAATACTGCTTGTAATCATCTTTTCACAAGAAATCCAATACAGGATGCCAGCCTTCTAAGTAAATCATGAATTTTTCTCTCTATAAAAAAATTACATGCGGAATTTCCACAGCAACTCGCTGTTAGCATTTCCTTGTTAGCCAGAATTAAGACAATGACCCGTTCGTACTGCAAAAAACGTGTTGTAAATTTGCAAAACGGAAGTTAAACCGACATTTTTTTTTTTGGTTTGGGATTTACTTTCAGTACTTACAGGTTTTATGAAATATAAAATGTAATTTACTTTTCTCACTCACCTTGAAAGCGGTCAAGTTCACTTGCCCCCGATAAGAATTAATGTTTGTTTACATTTAATGGGCGACAAACCAAATGAAAGCTAAAGAACGCCCTTTGTAAACATGCAACAGATTAAGAAAATAAAAGAATAAAAAATGAGAACTCAAACCGAAACCAAAACAACTCCAAAAGTCGGCTAAAAAGGAAACACACAGCACAAGATGCCGAAACATTTCATTGAAAATTGGCACGCTTCATTGAAGCGAAGCACCAAAAGCTGGAACCGCAGTCCATGGAAAATCCAGAAATAGAGGCGTGGCATGGGCGTGGGCGTGGGCGACGATGATGGACGACCATGCTCAGGGCGCTGGCTTTTGGATGGCCGCCCCAGTCCAAGACCAGGAACGGCTCTTTTGATGCCAACAAGCAACGATAACGATCGCCGGGAGCATGAAACAATAATATAAGGTGGTAGTAGTGGAAAGCACTGTCAAATAAAATAATAATAAATAAGAGGAAAGAGGATGAAGACGAAATATGTGCCCCTTATTGGCATTAAGCGTGCTTGCCACTTGCTGACAGCTAGAAGGCGTTGGGAATTATAGTGCAAAGATAGAGCACCCTTACCTTGAAGAGGAAGAGGAGAGAGGAAAAAAAGAGAGGAAGAGAAGAGAGGAAGAGAACAGAGGAAGAGGAGAGACGAAAGGGAGTGAGAACAGAGGTCCCCATCGTCAGTATTTAGCGAGTTTAACACTCCTTTACAGCTATAACTGTTTGGGAATTATAGTCCAATGAAAGCGCAATACTGCAGAGACCCCTTTCAAAGATTTAGCTCATGATACAACTGTGTATATACATACATATACGGGGCGATTTAATGTCAGCTAGACAAGAAAGGCACCGTCCTCAAAAGTTGCAGCTTTCTCAATGAGACTACCTTATATTCTTGTATCATGACCAGGAGAGGCCTCCGAAAAAATATTCATTCATAAAATATTGTGAACAGGCTACAGTGCCAGCAAATTGTCTGTAACGAAAACATTTAATAAGAAAATGCAGCTTATTTAATCACTGGCAAGTTAAAATACAGAACGTTTTGATTTGACATTTCAATGGCAAGGACCACTCTAATCGAGGTTTTTTTCGTAAAAAATAAAATGTTTTAAATTATTTTATTTAAATTTAAATTTAAATTATTAAACTACTGTATTTATCAACTTTAAGCTGGTTTTAAGCCATAATTCACCGGGAAACATTTACGAGGTGCAAACAACAAATTGCCTTAAACACCAAAGCCCATATAAGCCAGCTTCTGGTTCAATGAAACCAGAAGCTGGTTTCAGAGCCCAGCCCAAATAAAACAAAACAAAAAAAAACTGACTAAAACGGTAGTGAAACACAAGAGCACTATTTGTTAGTTTGCGCCAATTTAATGTTTACTTTGCACTTCAGTTCTCAGCCCAAATTTGGGTAAATCAAACAAAACAGATACAGATACAGATACGCAGAGGAGCGAGACCTTTTGTATCCCATGGATCTAATGGAATAGATTCTCTGTCTATCAATCAATTAAGTGAACGTGCGCTTTTCCCAGGCGCGCTTTAGATAAAGACACCATTGGGAGAAAAAGAGAAAAACATAAAGGAAACCAAACCCCATGCTCAGGGGCGGACTTAAAGGGTGGGTTTTGGGGTCGGAAATACCCGAAAACTGTTGTAAAAACCAAACTTAAATACTTCTACTTGTTAGATCATTGATATTTCCCGTTTAAATGGAGTTTTTGTTTTTTTTTAGAGTAATAAAAACATATATTAAAATCCATTAAAAACCCCTTCCGAAAAATCATAACCATTCTATCCCTGCAAAACGATGACACTGACAATGCGATCGTGTTGCGTTGCGTAGAGCAATTAAATATAAAAATTTCACCCAAATAGCAAACGTTGCGCATGATTAGTCAACGAATTTGAGATCCGAACCCGCATTGGGCACTATCAGCGGGTGGCGGAAAATGCTCTGAGTCCGCGTCCGCGTCCGCGGAGAGAATCTCATGTTTTGGCAGCTGTCAATGTGTCAATATTAATTTAATATGTCGAAAGCAGAATTCAGCACAATTTAAAATTGAGTTATAAAGTGAGACCCGACGGCTACGTGCTACGGATGGGGAATACTTTAGGGGTTGTAAGCCCAACAGAACTCAAGATAGCACCCTCTTGCTAATACTGCTTGAACAATTTGTTAATGGCCAAATTACATGGTCTTTGCCTGTAGAAATTCCAAGTTCATTAACTTAACCTTACCACAAACTACCGACCCGAACAGACAAACTGGACGACACGCCCTTTAAGTGATTCACTGCTTGGAGAAAACTCCCCCAATATTTACCGAGAATTCGTGGAATCTTGTTCACTGATAGGCAAACACAACTTTTAAAAACTGTTGAAGCGTAAAAGGATGTCTTAGGGACCAGTAATTGTAACGTTTCCTTTATAGATAGCAAGTTATATCGGTTTTACGAGGGCCTTAAGATCTTCCATGCTTGATTTGTGCTCTAGGGATTACTTTTTTCTTTAGGTGTTCAAGGGGTTCCGGAAATAAGAGATAAGAGGTCTTAAAATTAAATGGAATAATTTATACAATATTGTAAAAAATATCCTTTTAAGATATCACCTTGATAGGACTCCTTTCAATAAGTTAATAATTTATAATGGACATAATCCTGCTTACAAAAGGTTATTTCAGGGTAGAAAGTTAGCCCTAGAGGGTGGCTCTTTATTTCTGTAAGTAAAGTAGCATACAATAAACAAATATAACCTATATATAATAAAGATAGTCACTTGAAATACACACACAGCATATATTTTGTGGTCTCCTCCTTGGGGGCTATATCCCCGATTTGCTTTCAACACATTCAGGCATTTCTCGTTCCGTTTTTTTCGGCGGTGGTGGAGGCTCATCAGCTCCCTGGTGCAATTAGTAAAAGTGCAGTTTTATGTGTTTATTTTTACATATGCCACAGCTGTGTGGCCTAACCTAGATCCACGTCGCCCTCGCCACTCGGCACTCCTCCGAAAACACTTCAACGGAACACAAATTGTGCGTGATATGGAGTCGTTGCTGTCGCCGTTATCATAAACAGGAACAGAAACAGCCCCTAAGGATACCTTTACTCCCCGATGCAGTTGTTGTTCAGCCTTGAAAAGGGGCGTGTGATCGAAGGCACACCACGCACACAGGAGGAAAACACTGGGAAAATATTTAAAAAAAAATCATGTTTTGTATATAATAATTATCTATGTATCATTATAAATATACAATGATTTTAGCAGAATCGGCAAGCTATATAAGTATAATTTGGAGTTTTTTGAAATGAACTAAGATCTTAAGATATCAATTAATTATTAACTCCTCAATTTGTTTTCTATATTTTTTTCTCCGTGTTGGAAAAGTTTTTCTAGGTGTTTTCTGTGTGATTTTTATGCATTTAATTTATTAATGAGCTAACCGCGGCGAATTCCTCATTTCGGAGCCTCTGATTTATGTGGCATCTGCTGTCCGTGATGGCTTTCACGGAGGTCGATCCAAGTCGCCTGGGTGCGGGTCGCCGTCCGTGGTGTCAAAGGGTTCATTAGCACGCCAAAAAAAAAGGATATTTACACAGCAGGACAGGAGTACGAACACCGAGCAGGAACCGTGTGACTTATGTAACTTAATAGGCTGATGAAAAATGGTTAAGAGATTTTTATCACTCGACCAGGCAGGGGCAGCCAGAGGGAAGGCAAATTACATGTGGCAGAGTCGCCCCAGAGTCGTATTCGGAATCGAAGGCGAAGTCAGAGGCAAAAGGCGATGCCCCGGCCAAATTGCAGCCACATGTGTGGATGCACTGCAAAAAAAATATAAGTTTCTTCCGAATATTTAATTTTTAAAAAATAGTTAGTACCTTAAAATTACCTCAATAGCATCATAGGTCTCTGATTAAAAAGTATTTTTTTTAAGGCTTTTGTCAGTTTTATTTTAAATGGAATTCACTCATTTTTCCAGTGCCTCCGTGCCCCTTGCAGTCGCCAATGAAGATGAAGATCATCAGAGAGCAACGGCTACTGCCGCTACTGCTACACCGCCAAACAAATTGAAAAATGTACAAGTCCTCAGCCCCTCTTGGCGCTCGCAATTGCTCAATCCCCGCGTATTTTCGCGTGCTGCTGCCTGCGCAGGAAAATTAAAAAGGAAAATACTCGCACAGCGGAGAGAGGAGCACCCCGAGAGCACACACCGAGAAAATGAATATCCGAACGACCGATCCGAGTGAGCAGTGTGTCTCAGTGATGAGCAAACCAATCGAATTTTGGTCAAGGGGTGAATGGATCTTCGAAGAATAATATATGGTGTAGAAAATTAATGAAGCCGAAAGAAGGCAAGGAAATGACAGAAATTACCAGCTATGATTCACTTGTAATACTCAGAATAAATGCCAAATATCGTATACTCAGAAATCAGAAGAAAAAGCATTAAGGGATTAACTATTTTTTAGGGTTCACGAAAACAAAAAAAAAATAATGAATATAATATAAAAGTATGCAGTTATTTCCCCAAAATAAATAAGAATTAATCAGGAAAACCTCAATTTAGTAAAACTTGTAAAAATCCCATAAAAAATTTCAAGGTTTCTCCAGTTCAAGGAGGATCCCTTTCGCATCCCTCGGATGTGCCAGCGGGTGTCTCATCACTGTTATCTAGATACAGATACTTATTGGGCATGGCTCCGCCGCGTTCGCGTTTGCGTTTGAGTTCGCAGAGCAGAGCTCGGAGCGCACAAAAGTCACTCGCGGGTGCGCCATGGAGTGGTGGGCCTGAAATCGACATGGGCATCCGAGGCATCCAAATCGGAGTCCGCGTCCGATTGGGAAATGGGGAGGGGAACCAGCGAGCTCTCTGCTGCGTGCGGAATTTTCTTTCAGTCTGTGAGAAATCGTCGGCGTGTTCGGTTGTTCGTTTGCTTATCGGGAATTCTTTTTTCTTTCGAATATTTCGGCGGGTGGAAAAGGCAGAGAGTTTTTCCCAACTAGCGTGAGTGTATGTGCGTGGAAAATAGAGGAAAAACTTAATTTATTTTTAAGTTTTTGTTTTTTCCCCTCTTCCTACGGTCGGTACTTTTCTCTGTCAAGAATTCCGGCTAAAAACTGATTGTGAATGGAAGCGTTTGTTGTGGTTCTGCCTTTTGGCACTCTAAAAAGATACAGAGCTCTTTGCAAATTGACCGTGAACACTGCTCTTTAACAGATGAATCTGTGAAAATCTGTGCTAAACAAGAAAAGGGCCAAGAAAAATCAGTGATCTCTGTAACACAACGGAACGAAAGTTTTCTAGTAAAATCAAGGGATATAAATCATTTAATTCGTAGCCATTGCGAGTGTGAAAAATAAGTTGCTGAAAACCATTGGCAGAATGGCGGGGAAATGAATGAAATTAATTTGTGAGATATATAAATAAATGCCGGGTAAAGCTGTGAGAAACAGAGGATATTGTGAAAATTAAAGAGTGATATAAGGCGAATAATATAAATACATGCAAAAATTAATGGCACTAAATCAAATGTATACGATGTTTTGCAGAAATAAGTCTACATAAATACAAACAAAATAAAAGTGTTTATATTAATACATTTCACAAACTGTAACTGTAGAAATAAATATTAAAAGCTTAAAAGGCACGTGTTTTGCCACAAAATAAATTATTAAACATCTAATAAATACAATTAAATACAAATAAAAAAAATATTAAATGCGATTATTAATTAAATAAATTAAATCTTTGAGAAAGTCTTGAAATCTGTACTCCCTTATCTCCTCCCTTGGATATATCTGCACCAATAAAATTCATATTTGTGACATATGGTGTTGGAATTGCACCCAGAGAGCAGGCACAACTCCATTCATCAATCGCGCGGCTCGGCGATCGTAAATCACAGTGCCCAAAAAAAGAGTGTGACTAACTCAGAAAAAAAAACTCCGCACACCTTGGAGTTAGGAAAGCGTTCAAATCGGCGTGGGCAGTGACGCCTACCAATTTTCCTTATGAAAACCAGCGTTTTCATGCCTTATCAAATCAATTTTCGATTTCGAGAGGCAGCCGCAGCAGCAGCCCCCGAAGAAATCAGCGGTATTTTGTTGGCCTTTTGTTTTCTTAATTTTTAATTACCATAAAAATAAACTACAAAGTGGTGCAGAGAAAGAAAATAAGACAGAGATGATAAATTTCTGATTTGTAATATCAAATTAAATTGAAGGCCAGTTGGATTCAAGGAAATCTTCAAGAATGTTTAATTGCTAAAATCACCGGAATTTCCTTTTCTAATTTTATTATTTGCTGTAACTTTTCCTAGAATATTACCTTAATTTTTAACTACCAAATCTCTCAAAGCTTAATGTTTTCCGTGTATCGTGGCTAGAACTTTCCCAAAAAACTGCATTTTGCGGCAGCTGGCTGGCTGAGTCTGGCTATCCGGTAGATATATTTATTAATTTTTATGTAAATGTGAAAGAAAAATAGGGAGAGCAGCGGCAGGCAACACGCGTCTGTCATAAAATGCGCCCTGCCGATTGTCACTTTATTCTGTTTTTCTTACTTTGCCTTCGTTGTCGGTGTCGTCGGCGGCAAAAAGGCGTTTCAAATTGTATTTTGACTGCTGCTGCTGCTGGGACAGAGCTATAAAAATATTCGAAACGACAAGAGCTCTGGGCGGTGCATATAAAAATTAACAAGCAGAATTAGCGAGCAGGGCAAACTTGACAAGGAATAAGAGTCTGGAGAAGGAGACTCCTCAGTGCAATTGACCTCGTGGTGTCGAACCTGCTGCTGCTGTTGCTGCCGCAGCATTTATCGTTTTCCCTCAAAAATAAAATGCATAAACATAATGTCTCGACTCCACTGCGGTATTTTTAGACAGTGCGCAGCGTAAATAATTCATTTTCCAGTCACAGTTGTTGACGTTCTCACCCCAGTGGGGACTTTGGGCTTGCTCCCAAGGGAGATCCGCATTCTAAACTTGAAAGTGGCCTATTTTTGGCATCTGAACTTTGACCCGAGGCCGTTGCAAAATCTCGAACTAGAAATTCCACTTTACAGAAAGCAGCTTAAGCCACTTAAGGCCACTTTTTATGGGCGATCCTCCCTCCTCCATCAGCCGAAAGTACAATAAATTCTACTCAACTCCGTGGCGGCGGCGGACACTCAAGTGGTCGCTCTCGGCTCTCGGCATATCGGGCAGCAACTCAATTAAGTCCCCATAAAGTATCTGCAGATACGCTAATCAATGATATATATAGGATCAAGGAGTACTTGAATCTTCGGTGAATTTATTAGAGATTTGTCTGGCTTAAAGATTTTGGGCAATTAATATAGCAAGTGAATGACTCAAGTGGAAGATGTGTATATAATATACGAAAATAAAATCAAATTGATCATAAAACCAATGAAAACAAACTCAGTTGAACGGCAGGAAAAACAAGCCAAGGAAATGGGGGAAACTATTAAAGAAATCGAAAGAAATCATATTCAATAATATTATTATAATTATAAATAAATAAATCCCACACCTTGACAAAATCGCTAATAGACCTTTAAGAACTATAATCAAAACTTAATAAACTCTTTTAAAAATCACTTTATAGTATTTAAGAGTGATTTTCCCCCACTGACCAATTAAAAATTCATAAACCGCGCCCCATAAATCCCCCGAAAAAATATTTAAATAAAATGGAAAGCAAATATGTAATGGCCATAAATCTATTTCCAATTACAGTGAAGTGCGTTAGCGGTTGCCAAGAAAACTAACAAATAAACAAAGCGAACGGCTGCAGTGCCAAAGTGTTTATGAGACGCGAGTAGAGGCCGCCAAGGAAATCAACGAAATTGAAACGTAATCGGGCGAAAGTTGGCTGGCCAAGTGCGTGGAGGCATAGATAGGAAAATAGGAAATTAAGAGGAGCAGCAGACGGCTTCAAAGGAAAAAGGAAGCCAGTTTTCCAGCCTCCCAGCAGTGTCTGTCAACTGGCTGGCTCGGAGGGGAACGCATGAACGTTCTGTCAACGGAGTGACATGCAGCATCTGTCTATGAGGCGGCGGCCATTGGGCCAGGACGTGATGCTGTGTCACAGCTAGAGAGGAATACTCGATGCCTGCCTGACTGCCTGACTCGATGCCCCCGATGATGCTATTTTTATGAGGCCCCAGACTGCGACCGACGACGACGACGACGGATGCGTGGCCCCATGAAAAATCAATTAACACGCAAAATTATTAAAGACGAAAAACACACAGAGACACACACACTCGAGCGTAAACGAAAACCGAACGAAACTTGGAACTCGGGATCTTGGGGGATCTTGGTTCCTGGGGCAACCGGCATCCGGATCTATAGTATAACTTCAAAGGCAGCTGCTTTGGGATGTCGCGCCTCCTGCGATTGGCATTAGGCTGCCTTCTGGCCGTCCTGGCCATGCTGCTGCAATTGCCAACTGTAAACGCCATGAAAGGTGAGTTCAAAAAAATCCAAAACCAAATAAATAATAAAAAAAGAAGCTGCTGCAGTTAATTAAATGTTACGACAGTCAGGTAGCGCTCGCCAGAACTTAATACCCCGCATAAACACCAGATTTATCATGGCAAATGATCAACGCACGATTTATGCTCATTACAAATATGGCCAGCCACGGAATTGGCCGCAAAAAAAGCGGTCCAGAGCGGCAGAAGCCGCAGCTGAGGCCAAATTGCATTTACTTTGCCTGCCATCGAAGCGGACATAAATAAAAGTCAAAATAAAGAGTTGCAAATGGTGCAATGCCACATACATTTTGGTGTTGCTCGCGTGCGCCAAAAGAGCGGCAGCAACGGTGGGTTAAATACGACATATAATGGTAATAAATGGGTTAAGAAAATTATGAAGTGGAAGCGCATATCAGGATATTTCTTAATAAAGATAATATAGTAATAAAGAAATATCTTCAAAAATACATTAATATATATTTGATTATTTAAAGGCAAAAAAGATAATTTCTTTATTATTCTATTAACCTTTTATACATTTAAGAAAAGGTATAAATTAAGTGCAATATTTATATCAACGTTATAAAACTTTTATATATTAAAGAAGTATTATAAATGCCACAAATTTGGTTTAATGAGAGTCCTAAGTATATTTCCTAAAGCGATTTAATAAAAATTTAACTTGGTTTTACGCTTAAGAATATAAAACAAGTAATCGTAGAATGTTTGTCTACCCTGTTATTCATAGGTTTCTTAAATTAAATTCCCTTAAGTTAGAGACCTTCAATCTTTATAAGTTTCTACCAATTATAAGCTGTTTCCACTCCCACCCATACCGTAGATTGATCCCTGAACTTTACAAGATTTATGTCAAACCATTTATTTGACTTCCTTCCTGTCTGGCCTGCTATCTGTCTGGCTATATATGTATAGTAAATACCCCTGTATACATACCTACTCCCCAGTGATTTCGCAATGCTCCATGGTAACCCTCGAAGGCACTCGGCCCATAAAATCCAACTACTTAACTGCAATGCGCCGCCGCGGTGCACTTAACGCATTTTTCACGCTTGACATTTGACTTGGGGCGCACTTTTCTCGTTGTCGTCGTCGTCGTCGTCGTCGTCGTCGTCCGTTCCCTGGTTATTGTTGTTCTGTGTATCCAAGGGATTCCAAGAGTATCTCCCAGCGAAAAGTATCTGTGCGGTGCACCGCAAGTGCTATCCAAAAGCCAGGCGTGCTCTTAATTTCGTTGTATCTTCTGTTGGAGACACTCTACACGTAGTTTATTTTCGGCCTTTCATCGCAAATGTATTTTTAATGATATTTTTAGTGACGCATGTGACGTCACTTGGGGGCTAAGAAGGCAAAACGTGAATCATCCGAGCTTCTTACTATGTAGTTTTTTGGGCTATTTCATCGGACTTTTGTTTGGAAAATAATTAAGAAACTTTATATATTTTTTTCTCAAATAAAAATGCATAGTTAAATACGAGTTATTTCCATCTAAAATGCTCGTTAATTAAACATTTTCAGTGTATTTTTAGGTATATTTATTTTATGTCTACGTGAAATGTAAATCATTTACACGCGCAAAGAGCGTTGTGCCAAATTTAACATAGACGTGTGTGGATTCAAATGTATCTCTGTACCTATATTTGCTTGGATCTGTATCTGTATCTGGTGCGCGCCATCTGCCGAGCAGTGCTGTGTGGCGGCTTCTTGATTATTCATTTGCATTTCCAATATAAATATCAACACATACTCGATGCTAACTGCAGGCGCAGTAAAAAAAAAGAACACAAAATTAAACAATTTATTTTGGCGACATTTTCCCCCTGAGCCATGAGTCATGAGTCTTTTTATGACTTTTGTCGAAGCTCAATTGTCGATAGATGGTTTGATCGCAAAGTCGGGCTATAGCAAAGGGTAATATATAATTGAATTTAATGCGGCCCCGGAGCCTAATTAGGGTTGAATTCGTTGCCAATGGCGGCGACAACACATGTTCGCCTTTTTCGAGGCCATAAAACCGGAGGGAAGGCGCATGGAAATGCGCTTTTTATTTGATTTAGATTGATCTCTTAAGCCGGAGAATGTGGCAACGACTCGAAATGGGTTAGGGAAACTATATCGGAGGGAAGACCACAGGAATTACTGCCAAGATTATGACCTGCGAACAAATTTAAGGAGACATTCTTGGGGAAGCAAAGGGGTTTTAACCAGAGGAAATATTTTCTGTCATTATATGATGTGTTCAATGCGTGAGAAAGGGCTTAGAGAGATGTATATTAATGCCAGGCCTTACTAGCTTTGGTAGGGAATAAATAATATAAAATATTCTTAAAAATTATTGAGAAGCAAATGTGGTCGGTAATGGTTAATTTGCTTACTGGAAATGTTGAAGTGTGGTTTATTTTGCAGAATAATAATATATAAAATATTAAGCATAATCTGCAAATTTTTTAGCCTAATTTTTCAATTCAATTGGACTACTTGCAGTAATAATTTTTATGTGCCCTCGATAGGGGGGAAATCATAATACGTTCGAGTTTCACGTCTTAAGACCCTGATCACCTCGAACTCTTAGCCAATAAAGCTTTATCTCTTAGCCGATCATCAATTTGCTTACAAGTAGAACTCGCAGAGCTCCATAAATATTAACTGCAGCGAGAAATCCACTCAAGATCACGTAATAAGCCCACAAATCACCGGCACCACTAATAAACTTTGACATTATTAGTGAAATGAAAGCTTCGAATGGGTAAAATAAAATTATAAATTGCCAATGTCACATATGTGGAGTTTTTAATGAACGGCGGCAACGGGCCACCAAAGGAGCATTAATTAAAGTCAAAAAAAAAGTTAAACGTAGAGAAGAAACACGACCATAAAACCGAATAACTTTGCAGCAATAAAGA